>OW818029.2:119678420-120928420 GCA_942486065.2 Calliphora vomitoria
CATATTATTGTTGTTGTTATTGCTGTTGCTGTTGTTCGTACTTTATGTATATTAAACACTTGAAGAAGGGCCAACCAAAAATTATAGTTTCATTGTAGAAAATAGACATCTCATTGTCGCCTTTTGGGGCGTTAAGCATGTCTAAAGTCACTGTTGTTCTTGTCGTCGTTGTTGTTCTTTATTTTAGTTGTTGTATGGACTCAAACAAAAAAAATCCTAAAGCACGTAATCAATTTTATGTTTTTGGAACATTGACTACAAAAAAAAAAAAAAAATTAACAAAAGTGGACACCAAAAATAAAAGTACGAACAAATACAAAAAAAAAAAAATTGTCTTGTAAAAATGTGGCCTTTCTTATGTAGAGTCACTGCGATAAGCCATAAGCCGTCTTCGTCAGAGAGAGAGACTACGTCGACGACGGTCTTGTCTTGTATTTTCGATTTCGTTTATTTTTATTTGTTGGTCTTCTTTAAACGAACACAAAAAAATAAAAATACCAAAATAAGAAAAAAAATAAAAAATAAAAAAAAGCAAAAACATGTATTATTGCTAGTTTTACAAGATGTTTCCTGTCTCCAAATCGAACTGTTGTCAATATCCGGCCCTTTTCATTCTTCTTTTGTTTGCATACGATTTGAACGACTTTTCAATTTTTATTCGCCACATGCAACGTGTGTGTGCTGTTGACTCGCTTAACCACTCGCACAGTTTGTTGTATTGTGTTGCAAATATAATCTGTCAAAAGGTTTGATATAATGTAGATCAAGTGAAATATTTATTATGGGGCTTATGTTGGTTGCATTTTGTTTTCTGGCTTCGAAACTGAAAATAACAGCGTCTGTTGCAATGCAGCAGATATTTTACTCACTAAGAAATTTTTATTATTTATATGACACTTTGAATTGTTCAATTTAAATCACAGCTTTATGGCCAAGGAAGGAATCACGATATGGAATTAATAGAAATATGAAATTGAGCTTTAATAATGACCTTAGTGGTTATATATAAAGGATCTTCCAATAGGGACTTCCGAATTATTATATTATGTCAAATTGGCTGTCTCGTTTATTTTGCCAAATGATAAAACTGTTTTATCAAAATTTTAGGTGAACAATCAAATTAATAAAATTTAGGACGCCATGATTTACAAGACCCAAAAATGTTACTGTTTGGTGTCGCTGGAGGCGTCATCGGTTCATATTTATTTGAGGACTACGTTTTCCAGGACATCATCTTCAACGGCGAGAGCTATAGGTCGATAATAACTAACTTATTTTGGTCTGAATTGGATGACATGGAAAGCAACGACATGTGGTTTCAAGAGAATGACGCTACGTACCACACAGCTCATGCCACATTGTGAACTTTACCCCATTAGGCTTTTTCTTGAGTTTTTTTTCTTAAGTCGCAGGTCTATGCGAATAAGCCACAAACTACAGCCGCCCCAAAGCCAACATAACACATGAAATCGGTCTAATTCAGACTGATTTATGCGCCAGAGTCAAAATTGGAAATTTCGGATATGCGCCACCCAGCGATGCACGATGTTATATTCCATACATAATGACATTGATAGCCCTTTCAAACAAATATCGTTGATCTCTCATCTTATTTAAATTTAAAAATAGAAAGCTCCTACTGAAAACCCCGTTACGTTAAACTTATATTTGTGAAAGTATGCAGATTCATTTATTTCACTGCATTTCATTAACATATTTGTCCATTCGTCAACATCGCTATTATTAGTAATACCAATTTCAATTTCTTAATGTGTTCTTATGCAGTCCTTGAGGTTTTCTAGACTACAAAATATCATTGCATTACAGATGGTTTACAAGAAGAATTTTCTTAATAAACTCAACACAAATTCTGTGTCAATGGAAGTCCTTTAAAATATTTTATTCTCATACGTATTTCAAAAAAAATCATAAACACGTTGACCCATATTTTGATCCATAATTTTTTTGGTAATTACCATACCACGAACGTAAAAAACTTTAAGGCCATCTAACAAAAATTATTCTAAAAATTCGACATACAACAACTTTGAAAATAAAAATCTCCATATGTAACCAACCACAAACAAAACAAAAAAGCAAGAGTTTTCCAAAAAAAAAAAAATGTTATCAATGAAATAGATCTAATTTTGCATTAATGTAGTTTAACATCAAAGACTACTTAAACCGCCACTGCACTCCAAGCTCACTGGAACACGATAACTGATTGTAGCAGTTAGAGGTACCCACAAGTACTTATAAGATCCTAGACAACAACATTAAGACTTGTATGCCAACAATGAGAGAAAAAAAAAACTACAGAAAACCAGTTAGGTTTATTAAATCTAAAGTCATCTAATCTATTACAATTGTTGTATTTTTAGGCAATGTTTACTCAAACACTTTAGACTGATTTTACAGAGATTGTTGGAAATTATTAGTAACTGGCAAATAATTATTTTTCCATACATAGTCGGTTTTAGTGGATAGCTTCCACTAATCATCGTCAGATTTTTTTTAAAAAAAAAACTTATTGTAAATATTGTTACGAATGTGCAAAGACGATTTGAATTCAACGGTCTGTAACGACTGCCTGCAGCATTCATCATGTTTGAAGGCACGTCAATCAGTGGCATGCGGTTATTGGCATTATTTGTAAGTATGGCAACACTAAATGTTTGGGCTGCTGGCAATGACATCGAAGGCTCTGGAATTTGAATGTACTAGTATGTCCGTTAAGAGCATTGTAGAAGATTCCCGATAGATGGCGCGTGTATAAATAGTGACAGTGCTGGCAGTCGTGAGTTGAGTTGATCATTGTCCTGTTAGAGTTAACATCAACTGTCGTGTACATTTGAGCTTGTACGTTGTAAAGTGTGTGTGTATTTCTGCGAATTGATAGACGTGTATAAAGACACTGAGTGACTTTTTAATTCAGTGTATACTTGTACATTCTAAATAAATAAAGTGTTGTTACAATTTATACTACTAAAACTGCTTTTATTTGCAATCAAAGGTATCCGGTTTATTTAAAGGAAATAAACCCACGTTTTTAAAAGGTAAAAACGTAACAATATACACACATACTTAGCAATGTTGGCTGCCGTTAACGTTAAGCTACCGTTACCCCTAACATACTCTTTTAGCTTGACTATTGTTATCTCTAAAATACCGATATCGAATTGGAATTGCCATTACCACTAAAATAATAAGTAAGAATGTATATTAAGTCAAGTCCGACCATATAATATCCTACACTCTGTATAATGTGCTTGTCAAAATGATAAGGTCACATACATACTTTCGTTCTGTTTATCTATTGGCTAAAATACTTGTTGCTCAAACGTTGTTCAGATAAAAATCCTTTGATTATTTTAGCTCTATTTATAAACCGAAATACCAAAAATGTGCTAATTAATCTGCAAACAATTCTAGATAATAGTATTTTTTGCAAAAATTTATTTAGTTTAATTTGAGAAACAATGTGACAGGGAAAAGTACTTCGTGTACTTAATAAATGTCCCACATGCTCAACATATCAGTCGAACAAATCTGGATAGTTTGTTTTGTTGAAACCTTATAATTTTTACGCATTTTATAATCACATTTTTGATATTTCGGTTTATAAATAGAACTACACACAGAAAACAAATTGGTTGGAAATCGGTTACAACTATGAAAATTTAATAGAATAAATCAATATTGTGTTGTAGTTATTGAAAATGTATAAATTCAACCTATTATCTTTATTTATAAGTGAAAAATCATAACTGCAATAAAATTGAGGTTCCTATAAATGTATTATTAGTTAACATAATCAATTTACGTCTGGTAAACATTAACTTAAGGAACTCGGCAGGGAGGACTGATATTATCAGTTACAATAACCAATTAATTCGGTCATAAAATCAAAAAATTAAATTCGGTGATTATAACCGACAAACGATTATGTTGATTATAATATTTGTTTGACAGTTTTCGAAAAATAAATAAAAATAAATTAGAAATTAAAAAAAATATTTGTACACAGACAAAAGAAAAATATTAATAAAACAGAACGCAGTATCACTCGGTCTAAGGACGGTAAGTAACCAATTCGTGAGTAATATATGAAATATGAATTTCACTTTTTTCACTGTATTTTTTAATGGGAAATTTCTATAAAAACACAAAATTGGGCAATTTTTGATGATTCATCAGTAGTGCTGGGATAAGGTAGACTTAATGGTACACATTCTTGTAAATAATAATCAAAATTTACATAATCCAATAATCTCTCGTTCCTTTTCCATGTTTATCAATGATATCTGGTGATGTGATTATCAAAATCAATTGGAGAATTCTTCATTAAAGCAGGTCGTTACACATACTTCCAAGTGCTTTTCCATATTTTAATGTCTGGTAGTTAAAAGTTTGACTGATTCCCAGGAGATGAAAGGACGTAATAAAGGTAGGGAAATTATGAATTTTCAATATAGTCAACCATTTTGTTGCAATCATTCACTTATTTAATAATTTAATTATTTTGTTAATTCTCTTTAGCATTATCACGTTATGGTACGTCGCCATTCGTCATCAAGCTTCAATGTTGAAACGCGGTGTCCATATAGCTTTTGGAAATATCTATTATGTTATCAGGAGCATGTATGTATAATGAACGAACTGCAGCATTCAAGTAAATCAAATTTTATATAAATTATGCCAAACGGAAAAATTGTAACGTCTTTTCTCACGTATAGTAAAACATAAATTGCAATAAATAAATTATAACTTACACTTAGTAATAAAAATTTTTTTTTTTTCATTGGGCCAGTCTAATGTAAGTATATATAAATAGCTAGTTATGCCAACCGAATTATTTTTTAATTAACAGTTGTGAATACCATATAAACAGTAGTCTGAATCGAATTATGTGATAGTACATGCAACCGACAAAATTCGATTGGCACCAAATTCGGTTGTGAGTACGAATCTGTTTTCTCTGTGTAATAATAAGTAAATGAGTGCAAAGGATTCTTATCTGAACAAAGTTTGAGTAACATATATTTTAGCCAATAGTACCAATCAATACTATTAGCATTTTTGGATTTTTTCACCATTAATTATTAAACATACTAATGTAAACAACAAAGTATTTTTTCCTTCGAAAATGTCGAATTTTATGCCAACAAAACGTCATATGCGAGAACTTTTGCTATACTTCTTTAATTTCCAAAAAAAGTACCGCTGAAGCACACCGAACCAAAGCTTTCGGTGAATGTGTTCCATAGATTTCAACGTGCGAGAGATGGTTTGGTCGGTACAGAAGTGGTGATTTTGTCATGGAAAACAAAGATTACTCCATAAAAATTGTTGTCATACCCAAGCAGCAATATCAAAACGTTTGCGAGCAGCATGATTCATTCAAGAAGGGAAATTGAGTACCATAGGATGAAAAATGGAACTATTACGAAAGCCCGAAGCGTAAAAGATTGTACGTGAAACCCGCCCAAGCAGCCGAATCGACACCAACGCCAAATATCCATGGCGCTAAGGAAATACTATTTATTTGGTGGGACCAAAAGGGTCCTATCTACTATTTGTTTCGATCGATGAAGATCGCACTCTCTGGGATACGCTCCACTTTAAATTAGAGCATCCGACATTGGCTTGATTCGTTTTTGGCCTCAAAAGATGCGCAGTTCTTTTGGGTCGGAATCCATATGTTGCCAGTAAGATTTGAAAAGGTCATAGCTAACAAAGGGCAATACTTTGAATAAATTTATATTGTACAAATGTTTCAAAATAAAAACTACTAAATTTTTATTTATGAATATTTTTTATGAAATTTCACAGTCACGTAGTTTTTTCTATTTAAAATAGAAAAATAAAAACAAATTGTTTAAATATATTTATTCCCAAAAAATTTGGAAAAATTCCATTTTTGGGATTTTTCCAAATTTTTTGGGAATAAATAAATTTATCAGAACACTTTACAAAATAATTAAGAATATGTTGGGCCATCTAAAATCGGTTACTATATTTTGATATCGACTATGCGATTATATATAATTAATGAGTTATGCTAATTTTTGTAATAAGGTGTTTTTCGACTTTTTCGGATTTTTCGTACAAATGCTTGAGTGTAAATTTTTTTGTTTTAAAAACATGGCTGATAGTAATTTTAAATCAAATAAAATAATCTAACTGAGGTCACTCCTATTTTTATAAACACAACTGTACATAGATACATGACCACTTAAATCAATACATAACATATTAAAGTTGATATTGTTTATGACATTGCTTAAAATTGTTTGTTCTTACAAATATAATGTAAGATCAAATATAATATATTGTTGAAAATAGAAATTAACTCTTTTTTCATCAATTATTTGAACAATACTTCTTGATCTTTTATATTGACAAGATATTTCCTGCATACCACAGAGGTTTAGAAACGTTTAATTTTGTAAATAATTCGGTATCTCGGAAACTATTTGAGCTATTTTTACGAAATTTCTTTTAACTTCCTAGCGCAAATGGGGGCCATTGTGTGGCCGCTCAAATCTGGTCACCTCGGGTCTCAAATTTTTAAAAAAGTCGCCAAAAATCCATTTATGATCCAAATGAGCTGAAATTTAAAATATAAATAGTCCTTAAGAAGATCTACAAAAAATACACTTTCATATGTAGGTTATCTCTATTAGTTGAAGAGATATTTAGGTTCATTGATTTATTTATTTTTAGTTCTGCTCGAACTTTTTATGGTTTTTTAGAGATGACGGGCCAACGAATTGTCGAAATATATTTTTAAAATGTGAGCTATATTGGTGATAAAATTCTAAATAAATTATGAATAACTTGCTAACAGTTATCTTGTCCCTATAAAAAGTTACACGCATCAAAAGTTGGAACATATAAAAAAAGCCGTATTTTTTACGTTTTTTCCCAAAAAAGTCTCTATATTTTTTTTTGTAGAAAAAAATTGTCTTCGGGACTATACACAAGTTTTATATGATTAGGAAAGAGAACTTAATGCTAAAGCGTGTAAAGTGAAATTTGGCTCACTAAAGCTGACACAACACCCCCAGGCCTATCTAAACTTGGGCAATTTTAAAAATAATTTTGGGTTTGAGTAAAAAATTCTAAAAAGGCAAAGCACCGATCCTCGAAGATGTTCCATATTTGTATAACCCTACATGTTACTGAAACACGTACAAAGCTTTTTTACTATCACACGGTAAATAACGCCACAGTAGAAGCTTTTCTAAAAAAACTCAGTTTTTGAAACACATTTTTCCCGGTTTAGGAATTTCGGTATTTTAAAATAAAAAATGTCAAACAGTATAATACCGTTGATTTAAGGACATTTAAATCTATATTACTTCCAAATTTTGTTATGTTATCTTTAACCGATAAAATTTTACATTAATTAAAATTTTATATTTTTCTTCATGGAAAATCACCATATTATAATTTGTTAGGTCCCAAAAATTTATAAAATTTTTTAATTTTACTAAAATATCAATCTTCTCTCTTCAACTAAGAGATAACCTACAAATGTAAGTGTATTTTATGTAGATCTTCTTAAGGACTATTTATATTTTAAATTTCAGCTCATTTGGATTATAAATGGATTTTTGGTGGCTCCCATTAGCGCTAGGAAGCTGAAGAAACCGTGTAAAAATTGGTAACAATATCTCAAATAGTTTCCGAGATACCGAATTATTTCCACAAAAAAAGTTTCTAATCCACTGTTCATACGTATGAATGGGACATGAATCAAGTCATCAAGTATCTTATTAACTCTTAAATATGAGTTCATTTCATATACAAATTTCGAATATCTGCTAGAGAAACGAAAACTTGGTCCTACATTATTTACATGTTTTATCCTAGAAGCTTCAGCAATGATGTGGAGGAAATGCTCCGCAGCATGCCGGAGTTTTAAGCAAATCTACTTATCGCAAATAAAATAGTGTCAGGTGTGACCATTACATACCAAGTTCGAGTAATTGTCGGTTATTTGTGTACAAATATACATTTGTTTAAGTTGTACGTATTGTAAGTATGTAAGTAGTTGGTGTGGCATGTTTGAAGAACAGCAAAAAAAAAAATACGACAAATCTAACAAAAACCACAAGTATAGTCAGAGAAAAATGCTTTTTTTGTTCCTTATTGCAACGCATTAAATACCAGGAAAAATTACACTATTCATTCAATACCAATGCAACACAAGCAAAAAGGCTATAAGGGTATCTATAAACTAGATCAAAACAAAAGTTAAACGCGTGCCAAAATATTGTATTCGTGTTTAAACTTGTAGGTACACACATTCGTATGAATGCATTTCTATGGATGTTTGAATCTTTTAAATGTTTAAATGTTGCTATATGACCAACTTCAGTGATCAAACAAGATATTTAGAGAAAAGAAACAAAAACAAACGAACAAACACAGACAGCATCATCATTAGCAGCAGCATAGGCATCAGGAGTAACATTTTCATCATTCCCCCCTTCTGGATACACTTGCGCCAAAACACACACATTCTGTCCAAAAAACAAAACGCATGTAACGTAAATCCCATTTCTCTTTATTTTGTAGGAGAAAAATATTTAACAGATATAAAGTTAAGAATAAGGAATTGAATTGAATCGAATAGAGCTGAGTGGAGTGGAGTAGAGTAGAACAGCACAGGCATCCCATCTAGATTTATAACAAAGATAACATTTAAATGCTGTTCAAATTGATATTGTGGTATGCATTTTGCATGGATGAGGGTGATTGTGCCCAGTTAAGCTTAAGATTCCATGTTCCAAACTAACAACAACAACACAAATACTACTTTAATTGCTTTCCAACCATCCATTAACAACAAAGCACTATTATTACACACGAAATTCCACACTGGTTGAAATGTCATAAATTGTTAAATGGAATTTGTTAGAAGTTGGACAGTAGATTCAAAGTTTATTTGTTTCTAATCTATTGTGCGCCATTTAATCAAGAAGCTTAGCAAGGGCAAAACTGGTCTAAAGGGTAAAGGTTCTCTGGATCAAAAAGAATATCGCTGCAAAGAACCACTGTCTTACTGCACGCAGAGAACATGGTTACGACAACTATATTGTGTTATTTGTAACAATATATTGTTGTCGTACACATATAATTATTATTTTGATTTAATTTCAACAGTATTTTAGTTACTGTAAATATTTTTATGTTCACTGCAATGTAAATTTGTGAATGATTCACCGAAATATCGTTATTTTTCGAACAACTTAATAATGATAAACATGTTTACAACCATTTAATCTCACAAATAACCATTAAATGTTAAGTTTCTATATCCGTACTCATAATATGATATTTTATGATACTTATAATGATCATAATATGTTTGAACTGCAATTATAAATCGTATCATTATATGTTGCTATTAGATTATGTTAACCACAACCATGTTTTATCTCTACGTGTGTCTGAAATTGTCCAAACTCTAAAAAAAAACTCAACATATCTATTTTTCCTCAATACTTAGTCTATCTGCTTAAAATCATTATCATCATAAAATTTATTAATGTGAAATTTTATGATGATAATGATTTTATTATGTCTTCAACGAAAATCTGGAAATCTCGCTAATCATTCGTACACCATAGCTTTGCAGTATTCGCTGCCTAATAATAGTTAACATATCTGATAAAAGAGTAGGGATCCACCCCAAAGCAGACAGCAGTCGGTTGTGTCATCTCCGATTTTAACGAAATTTTCCACAGTTATTATGTATTGTAAGTGTCTATCAAATCTTAGACATTTTTACTCGAGACCCTTTCCGGTCCAAAAATATCACGGTTTGAAAATTTAAGCACAAATATGCTTATATACGCAAATCATCCCACTACGATCGGTCCATAATTAGTCATAACTCTCATATAAGGCCCACTTCCGGAAATCACTTTATCGAGCATTAGTATCTTAAAAATGTTGGTATTCAAATAATATTCAATACAAATAAGTTTCATATTAAAATAAAACTATTTATAACCATATACAGGCAAATCCCGGTATAACAAACGATATGTTGTCAGGTCCATCCTTTAAATCGAAAAATTCGTTATATCGAGAATTATTTTTTAAATAAGTTCATATCGTCCAATTTTTGTTTTCAATATTTAGTAGTTTTTATTAATTGTTCTTCGGTTGGTTGATTTGAGACATTACTGAGGATTAATAAGGCCTTCACTGAAAAGGATTTCGGTTCTATAAATGATTCTACCATTAAAAACGTTTTATCTTTTATCATTTTCTAATAGACATTAGTTTTATTTTCATTGAGATAACATCAGGAGTTAGATTGTGCTCAACTATAATTGTACGCGATCTTAAGAGATCTTATACCGTAAGAGATCTTATACCGTCTTTTTATTTGAATACAGATATCACTTGTATGAAATCCAGCATTTTTGTATTTCTATGGCTTTAGATATTAAAGCAATTCTATTAACTGAAATGTGTTTCTACTTCTGGTCGAGTAATCAACAATTAAACTTCTTTTCCACAATCATTCTTTAGACATCGATGATGATTTGAGTCATTCTTGATAGATTGATATAATTGGCGATGTTAAACATTTTATCGTTAGTTTGAATTTGTTTTATTTTTCACAACATTCGTTAAATCGAGTACAACATTTTTGAGAAGTTCGTTATATAAGGTAGATAATGTTAAACATGTGGTTGTACGTTATATCGGATTTTCGTTAAAGTGAGATTCGTTATACCGAGATTTGCCTGTACTTGTTTTAAAGCAGTAGTTGTGGAAAAACATAACTTATAACATATTCTGCTTCATAACTTCTTAACTAAAAGACTTTCAAGCCTAAACATTTTTCCAATATTAAAAAGACTTTGCTTATTATCATATTGTTACGTTTTTACCTTTTAAAAACGGAGGTTTATTTCCTTTAAATAAACCGGATACATTTGATTGCAATTAAAAGCAGTTGTAGTAGTTTAATATTGTAACAACTCTTTATTTATTTAGAATGTACAACAACAACAACATAATTAAATAGTCACTCAGTGTCTTTATACACGTTTATCAATTCGCAGAAATACACACACACACCTTATAATGTACAAGTATACACGTACAAGACAGTTGATGCGCCTATGATCAACTCACTGACGACTGCAACCTCTGCCACTATTTATACACACGCCATCTCTCGGGAATCTTCTACAATACTCTTAACAGACAAACTAGTGCATTGGAACTCTAGAGCTTTCGATGTTAATGTTAGCAGTTTAAACATGTAGTGTTGCCATACTTGCAAACAATGCTAGTAACCGCATACTTATCACCATTGTTGATAATTAGAAGCTTCTACTGATGGACGTGTTTATAAACATGATGAATGCTGCAGTCAGTTGTTACAGACCGTTAAAATCAAATCGCTATTGCAAATTCGTAACAATATATAAGTTTTACGACTGTTTTTAAAGCAGTGGTATTTAAGAAGTGTGAATAACAATGCTAATAAGTACTAAGGGATTGAATTTACATGCATGTATTTTCTAGAATTTCCAAATACCATGAGACTAATATTATCTATCAGAATGGCATATTTTTGTGTAAATTGGCATGGATTTGTTAGGGCATAATTTTACATATTTTATTGATAATGCATTTGTTTGTTATATTTTAATTCTAAATGCATAATAGTATAAATATTGTCAGAATTTTTAATAAAAATATTATTTTACGACAAAATGTTGTCGACTAACTTCATTCCACATCGAACAACTGGCAGTAAGTCTTCATTCTTTATCAGCAATGGAAAATGATAATTTTAAAACATTTTGATTCAAAAACGTTATAGGCTTTTTAGTATAATTGACTTTGACACTTTTGAATAAAATGTGATTTATTCACAAAATTATAAAGGTCATATGTATCTTTATCTTTCAAAAGTTATGTGCAGTAATGTATGTACTATTTAGTGAAATTTTGTTCAATATCATCAGTAACTTATTCCTCACAAACCACTGTGGCCTGGCATTCAAATGAATTGATAATATTAGTGATGTTGTAACGGCAACAACTACAACATTTTAAGTTAATTCATGGTATAGTAATTTGATCTACAGGCGATTTGTAGATTTTTTTTTATATTTTCTACTCTGTTTTATACTTAAAAAACACTACAAACATTGATTTTAATTCTAGTTTAATGCTGTTTGCTACAAATTAAGAAGAAGAAAAAAAGAGAAAAACTGTAGTTTAAAACTTGGTTTTATTGATTTTATTCTGATGGCACTCTGGCAGTGTTTGCATGCACATTTGCTTAAACAACTCTTTTAGTAAAAATTATAGTTAAAAGGTTTTTTTTAACAGAAACACACACAAAGGCTCTTAAAAGTGTTCTTTTATACGTAAAAGATTTGAAAATTTCGATAAGATAAAAATCCATAAAAGTTGCATAAACGAATAATAATGTTGATTACACACACACAACTGGAGAGTTGGTATTTTAGCGACACATACTTTAGTATTTAGATTGGATAAGGTTAGTAAGATCACTAAATGGATTTGTTGGTTTTCCGCAACTTTAGATCAGAAAAAACTGATATTAATTCATGTACAATATACATAAGTACGTACATATATGTATATTCAGTAAGAATAAATTTTATATTGTGTCAGAGTTTATTAATGTCTAGTTTACAGTATACTTTAGGTTTGACATTGATTTTTTTAGACCTTAGAACTCAATACTTTTAATTTGGATAGCGTTTAGATTAACTCTAAATCTATGGAAACTTTTTGAAACCTTTAAATAAATTTTGTTATTCTACCGATCTTTAATTTTTTTTTAAATAAAATAAAGTTTTAAACTTAATCTCAACAAATTAAATTTTACTTGGATACAAACTTTAACTTTAATGACTTAAACTCCGGATATCGAGAATTTATAATTCTTTTTTTAATGTCACAATATAGATGCTACGTTCATTATTACTAGACGATTTGAAAAGTACCATTAAGAGGAAGAAAATGTACCATATGCTTAGACACCCCTTTGGGGTGTCTTTACTTGTACTTATTACTTTGATTAATATCATTTATATTATAATGATTAATATTGTTACGTTTTAACCTTTTTAAAACGTTGGTATATTTCCTTTAAATAAACCGGATACTTTTGATTGCAAATAAAAGTTTAGTAGTTTAAAATTTGTAACAACTCTTTATTTATTTTAATTTTGGTAATTATTCGAACTTTTTATTTTATATAATATAATATAAATACACATGGCACAGTAAGACTAAAAAATCAGTTTCTATCTCTAGTTTGATTCAATGAATCGACAATAAAGAGTAAGAAGAAAACACAAAAACATACATAGCTAATATTGTCAACCAAAGGTTGACTACAGCAACAAGCATACTAATATATAATAAATTTGTAATAATAAGAATACACATATATAATAAAAGTAATTGAAATTTCGTCTAACTTACAAATAATAAAATATATGATTCCCATATTCTATTTCCTAATAATAGTAAGTTAAATAGATGGAATTTACAATAGACCTTGACAATAAAGATTGTTGATGACGCCCTTGGCAGGGTAGAAAATGCATTCCAATTTGCCGATTGTCTAAATATTGTAGTATTTAGTGATATTCTTTGAATTATTACAGATTAATTATAATAAATGAACTTAAGCCTAATTAAAAATTTACTTTCAAACTCTTTATTTATTTAAAATGTAGAACAACAGCTCAAATAGTCACTCAGTGTCTTTATACACGTTTATCAGTTCGCAGAAATGCACACACGCACTTTATAATGTACAAACTTAAATGTACAAGACAGTTGATGTTAAATCTAACAGCGCCGATGATCAACTCACTCACGACTGCAACCTCTGCCACTATTTATACAAACGCTATCTTTCGTGAATCTTCTGCAATGCTCTTAACGGACAAACTAGTATGTTCGAATTCTAGAGCTTTCGATGTCTATGTTAGCGGCTTAAACATTTAGTGTTGCCATACTTATAAACAATGCTAATAACCGCATGCTATCAAGTAGACGCTTCTACTGATGGACGTGTTTTATTTATTTATTTTTTTATTTATCTAATTTGTCAATGAAATTGCAATTTCTTGCAGCATAGTTCTTAAATCTCAATTAAATTCTAAGAGAGTAATTATGGTTGGTTTTGTGGATGGTTTAATAAACGCAGCATACTCCTTTTAATGATACTAGGATCAGTCCAGATTAGGGTTTGGGAAATTCCCGAACGGGAAATCCCTGGATTTTCCGTGAAATTTTTGTCGGGAATTCCCGAGATATTTAAATTTTTTTCCGGGAAAAGCGGGAAATTTAAAATTAATTAAAAAAAAAAACTTAAATAGATTTAAATTTAACATCTGTGTTTGATGAAGGTCTTGTTCAAAATTTACAAATATTAGTAGAGATTTAAACCCCCATTAAGGATACAGTAGAAGCATTAAGACGAAAAAGAATCATTTTGCAGATCAGTGATGCTATAATGAACACTCCTTATGAACAGCTGTTATCTATAAATTTTACGATTTCTCAAAAAGTGGTCCATTAAAGTTAATAAACAATATAACAGCAGACTTATGTCATTGATAAATTACCACAACATATTGAGCTAAATTATAATATAACAAAGACAATGTTAAAAATTTATGGACAGCAAATTTATGAACGCCTATTTGACCACAATGTTCCCTTCGAAGCGAATGATGGTGTTTCGGAAATACAAAAAGGAGCAAAATTTTAAAAACATATTAGAATATTCAATCAACATTGAAAAAGAAAACCCCAACCCCCATATTCATAAAAAAATTAAATTTAAACAATGTTTTAAAGCAAAATTTCCATACAAAATTTGGTTTTAAAAGATCGTTTAAATTTAAAAATTGTTTATGAATATGGCCTTAAGCGTTTAAATTCAAATGCTGAAAACCGTTTTAAGCGGGAATCAGCTTTATTTGAAGCAAGTAGCTATCGAACAAATAATTTATATTGTACTAGCTTGACCCGGTGCGCTTCGCTACCCCTGTCGATGTAAAAATCGGTTCAGCCTTTTAGTAATTATTGTTTAAAAACTAAAGGTACCAATTTTACCCGTTTTTCCCCCTTTTTATCCCTTTCTGGTCCAAGTATTGAAAAAATTTATAGCCTATTGACGCTTCCAAGTAAGGATCTATCTACGTTCCAAATTTCAATAAAATCGGTTCAGCCGTTTAGGCGTGATGCTCAAACAAACAAACAAACAAACAAACAAACAAACAAACAAACAAACAAACAAACAAACAAACAAACAAACAAACAAACAAACAAACAAACAAACAAACAAACAAACAAACAAATAAACAAACAAACTTACAAAGACATTTATATATTTATATAGATTTATAATGCTGTAGTGGCGATAAAGCCAACATCTGTGGAAACCTGGCTGAAAACATTGCCACTAAATCGGATGTCAAATGACTTATTGACTGAATTAGTTATTTTAAAAATGTGTTCTAGGACGAACATATAACATTATGTCTATGAAACTTAATTTTATAGTAACAAATGATCTCCAAATATTCTAACCAACCTTTTGTTTGTTTTATGTTAGTACAATTAAATTGTCATGTATTGCTTTTCTTTCTGTTTTAATAAAATGACTCAATTTTATAAAATAATTTTCTTTTTACTTATTTTTCTAGTTGTAAAAAAATCAAAATGGAATTTTGTATTCCCGGGAAATAAAATTATCCGGGAAACCCCAATCCCTAGTTGAAACATATTACTTAAACGGCCAGCGTAAACTATGTGCCCAGGTACCATCAGATTTTCTTATCGGACTTTGACCCTCTACCGGTGACTTAATGTTCTTAGCTGCTTTCCAAACTTTCAATATAGTTTCGATTTCTGCGATCGTCTTCCGAATAAAGGGATTTTTTTAGTTTCTTACTTGCATTGGAAAGCCTCTGCTTAGCAGCAGGAGATCTGTTATGTTGCCAATATCTCCACTTCTCCTCTATTCCAAGAGGAGTCTATTAAGTTCTGTATTATAAATATATATTTTGGGTTTAGGAGGAATTTGGGACTTAGAGTCATCCAAGGCCAAAAACATTAGAGACTTGAAGTCTCTGATACAATTATTGACATCTTCCTCACACTTTATGTTAAGTTCAGTGAGGATATGGCTGCTTATGTACTTTTTATATTTCAAACAATGAATCTTGCAAAATTAAGCTTCTGTATGAGTCGATGGATATTGACCGTATTAGTTTAACAGCGAATATAAGAATTTCACACCCTATGTCTGCCCCTCTAGTCCACATCGTTATAAAGGTATTCTTGGAAGTGTATCTTATATTGGATAACCAATTACTGATTGATCGTCACAAAATCCAGTAGTATGATTTTTGCATATGTAAAACTTATATCGATATTGTTACGTTTTAACCTTTTTAAAACGTTGGTTTATTTCCTTTAAATAAACCGGATACTTTTGATTGCAAATAAAAGCAGTTTTAGTAGTTTAAAATTGTAACAACTCTTTATTTACTTAAAATGTACAACAACAACAGTTCAAATAGTCACTCAGTGTCTTTGTACACGTTTATCAATTCGCAGAAATGCACATACACTTTATAATGTACAAACTCAAATGTACACGACAGTTGATTTTAACTCTAACAGCGCCAATGATGAACTCCCTCACGACTGCAACCTCTGCCACTATTTACACACACGCCATCTTGCGTTAATCTTCTACAATGCTTTTAACGGACAAACTAGTATGTTCGAATTCTAGAGCTTTCGATGTCAATGTTAGCAGCTTAAACATTTAGTGTTGCCATACTTATAAACAATGCTAATAACCGCATGATATCAACATTGTTGATAAGTAGAAGCTTCTAATGATGGGCGTGTTTATAAACATGGTGAATGTTGCGGGCAGTCGTTACAGACCGTTAAATACAAATCGCTATTGCACTTTCGTAACAATATTTTTAAGACATGGTTAATCTATTTTTCAAAATTGGTCCTTATATGGGACCTATGACCATTTATGGGCCAAAATTCGTAAAATGAGATATTTATAAGATATTTATGATAATTTAAGTGATTCTCAGAAGTGGACTTAATATTGGGGCTATGAACAAATATGGAGTGCTATTCACAAAATCCAGCAGTCATATACCATGAAGAATATGAAATCATGGACTGATTCTTAGCATTTTCAACACAGATAGTAATATTTAGTAGGAACAATTTGTTTAAAACTATTTTTGAAAAATATCTACTTATTTTGGATGTTGTCTAACATTACTCTGATTCTACATGACCGATTTGAACATTTTCAATACCAAATATTTCTGAGAAAAAAATATTAATAATATTTGGAGCAAATTCCATCCCCCTACTCCTTTCTCCCGAGGCCCTATCGTGCCAGCTATAGACAGCTATATCAGTTTTCAAAAAAGTCAATTATTTTTTGCGTGAGAGTGTTTTTTTGTTGTAAAGATCAAAATCAAAATTCATGTTTCCTCGTATATTTGACAAGAAATAATTTGGGTTAAATACAGATGAGTACCAGCTACTATTTAAATCAGGTTTTATTTCTGAAATCTCAAGATTTGTTGAAAATATATTTAAGAAATATAAACGACTTTTTTTGAATTATGACGTTGTTGCAGCAAATGAGCGATATATACTTTTTGTTCTATGATCAATATTTCTATATGTTACAAACGAAATAACAAAATATTTTTTCTGCCAATATGGTTATGATTTCATTCCTATGTTAACTGAATTTTTTTTAACGAATTAGTTCAGCAATGAACGAATTCCATTAAAATAAAATAATTTGAATGATCCAATGAACTTGTTCAAGATTCCCCATACCGAAGTTTCTAAGGACCACACGGATTACGCTGTATAAAAGTCTTTTTATCTACGACATATATCACCCAGGCCTGTCAAAACAAGTTTGAAGACCTAGAATTGGAAGCATAACTCCATGATGATTGTTGTCAGACTCAACAAGAGCTTGTAAAATCATTGTTAGCTACTCAATCAGCAATTTCAAAACGTTTGCGAGCAGCAGGATTCATTCAAAAACAGGGAAATTGGGTAACATACGAATTGAAGCTGACATACGATTTTGCATGTTCAAAATGATGCTTGAATGTTACAAAAGAAAATCATTTTTTTCACCTAAACAATAAAAAATAGTTCATTTTTTACCTGGCAGGAAAATAAAACTACATCACAATTCCATGTTTAAAAGTAGGAAAGTAGTATTAGCTTCGTTCATTGTGACCTTAATGTCGACCACCGAGCCTTTGTCAATTGTCATAACAATGGAACAACCATGAATTCACGTTAGTTTCGAATTCTTATGAATGAAAATACACAATGAAATCGTCAATCTTTGAAGTTTTCTCTGAAAAATCACATCAAACAGCTTCATCGTTTATACTGAAAATTATTCTAATCAGTATTAAAGAATATAATCTCACGCTGACGTGAGAGAATCCAAGAGGACAGTTCATCAGTGAAAATTTCCAAGTCCTTCCCGTTTCTATTTTTGAACCCTTAGTATAGATTGAGATCGTGTCATCTTGGAGGGCAGAGTTTGCGGCCTAATACTTATTGTCTTGTTGGTATTCTGACCTTAACGGTTCGTTTGGGGATGGTAATGTTATCAGAGCGGTTATTTCACTTTCTATCATACAAGAGCACCATAGATCAGAACCGGCCATATGTTCTCTGAATTCTTTTTGCAAGAGCACTTAGATTCCAAAGTAATGCGATATTTGTCTTCCTTCGATACTTCCAAAATGATACCCAATGATACCACCAGCTGAGCTTGTTTAAATTTCAGGATTTTATATCTACTACTAAAATATTCCATAATACTATTTTCTTTATATTGCTTCTTCGATAGTACAACCTCGTGTTGAGCATAATCCTGAGGTGGATATCAACCATATTTCAACGGTTTTAATTAAAAACGTTAACATAGAGTTTGATTCACTGGTTTGGGAATAAACTTGAGTTGCTGTAAATTAAATAAAAAAAGACAAATTTGCATAACCCAAAAATTTCTAATATAAATATCCAGGAGTCAATAATCCATAATACCTGGCTCCTTGAGAACATACTTTAATTCGATCTTAACCCAACGAACTGATATGATAAAAGCTTAACTATCTATTCCAAACCCAAGCAAAAATACCTGACAATTAATGTCATATTTTAAGACATTTCTGAATTGATTGTATGTCACACGTACATACATCTCCATGAATATATACGTACATATTTAAAAACCAACTAAAAAATAAATAACAAAAAAATAAAATGAGAATATGTAACGTCAAGAAGTCTATTGTATTTAGGAAACCTATATTTTAATATTTCAATGATCATGATCATTATTTTCATTCTCATTCATATATTTGCAAATGATTTAAAATTCCACATTTTACATGAGTCCAGCCAAGCCAACGTACGACCAGCATACGACATGATTACTTTATGCTTTATGGCTGAGACAACAACGACAATAATAATGTAACTAAAGTTGCAACAAAATAAAAAAATACGTACAAACAACTTACATACATGTGTAGTATAAATAAAAAAGAATATGTTGCATACCACATTGAAAAAGTATAAGTGTGCGTATGGCTGTGTAGAATAGTCGTACATGAGAGTATGTCCAAATTTATTGAGACCCATGTGATAAATAACAATTTGCGTTTTATGAGTCCAGTTTAAAATAAATTTGTGTGTTGAAAATAAATTTTCACCAAAACCACCTCATGAATAAGTACGTATACGTACGATATGTACGTACCACGTTAAATATAAAGTACGACTGTGTCTGCTATTTTGGCAGTGGTGGTGGTATTTTGGTACCATTCAATTAAAGAGGATGTATTCCTAGTGAAAAAGTTAGAATGAGATTAATGCTAATGTAGTAAGTTGTACGTTTTTTAATGAATAATTAAAATGCATTTTTTTAGTAGGTAACATATGCTCTATACATCCTTTCTATTCATTACAGAAACCATGTGGGGCTTTTGACAAGTAAAAGAGTTCAAAGGGCATCACGCAATTCCTAAAAATTGGAGCAAAATCCCAAAAATGGTATTTTTTTTACAATTTTACTCATAGGGTCCACATTTCCTTTGGAGCTGGGAAAATACTTTGGAAATAAATAGGGATCACATCAAGGTTTTCAAGGCTGCTTTCCGTTTTCTTATCCCAGCTTTGGAATTTTAGAACATGTGGCCCAAAATTTAAATTTTGATAAAAAATAAGTCGAATTCCGATGGGCGTAGGGACGACATATTCGTAAAATTGGACATGTTTTTTATACCAGAACTTTTTACGTAAAGATTTCTTACAGAAAAATATAAAATTGTTATATGCTCTTAAATAAAGTTTTTTTTAATAAAAAAAGAATTAAGTCGCCTTTTCGTCCAAAAAACTGCAAAATTTTGCTATTTTCTGAATTTTTAAATTGAAGATCGTTTAGTTTTGGATCTATAATTGATATTGCCCTGAAATCTTTTGCATGTTATTGGTAATTTAGTTGTCTTACTAACAAAAGCAATTCGAGTCCATTCGGCCCAAAAGTAAGCCCTATATTTTTAAAAAAGCGGACCAAGGTATGGAAAAATTTTAAAAGTTCAATTATGAAATGCCTATAACTCGGAAATTGTAAGAAATAAATAGCACACGCAAGACCTATCTAAGCGCTTCCCAAAAATGTACAAATCTTTGAAATCGGATGAGAAACAAAAAATGGCACGTGTTTAAAAATTTTACATGTTAAAGGTACCCTAATTTGAGAGACCATAGCGCCGGCCCTGGAGCGTTTGTAGGATTCTTAACATAAACTCGAATACTCCTTGGCTACGCCCATGTAAAATTTTATCCCGATCGGACCAGCCGTTTAGAAATGCCAGATTTATTTCCAAAAAATTTTGATTCTGCCCCACTGTGCATTCCTAGACCCCCCTTGGGGCATGGATAAGCATCTTGGTGAGCTCCACACCTTGATGTTATGCCTCAAGGGGAAATATGGAGCGAAACCGGGGCTCCGAGGCGCACGTGGTAAGAGTTAATTTATTAACTCGCAGCTGACTAGAGTCTCATCTAGTATTGCGGGGGTCCTTTGCCCCAGGACTTCGATCCTGTAGGACCGTTGGTGAGGTCACTTCGGTGAGCACGCTATGGTTGTGGTTAAAACCCAAAGCGGGGAGAAGATCGTTGGTTAAAGGACTGATGTTTGGGCTAGTTCTAAATATCGGACTACCAAATGTATCTTACTAGGTGCTGATGCTGACTCACCAGAGCCATTGAAAGTAGCAGATACCAACTGGCGTTTGTGCTCAGGAAACGTATTGAGGTAGTAGCATTCGTGATGTACTGGTCGTTGGGCTTGGTTCTCTGTCGAGGTCAAAAGTGTGTGATAAAAGTACACTCGCTTTGACTTTTATCGGCTGGGAACTTTTGAAGTCAGAGACCATACACTGGACTGGATTACCAGGCCGGATGTTGCAGCTTTGATAATTGTCCTGGGCTGGTCAGTTGGCTAGCTAGCTATGGATGGAAGGGATTAGATAGCCCGAGCTCTCGAGCAAGGGGATTGTGCATTGATCTGTGCAATCATTGTACAAGAAGTTGGCAACTGAGTGTACCTTGCACGTCATTTAATGGCGGTGATAGACGCATCGTTTCTATCCGGTGTTAAGACCACCGTTGGTTTAAGCCTTTGCAGCTGGTACCCACGTAAATCTTAGACACTTTCTGAGCATTCCTTGAATAGTACGACCCATAGGGTAGCATAGAGACGAGACGTAATTATCAAAAACCTAACTCTTGCAACAACAAAATACATGCTAGTCAATGTATTTTGTTGTTGTTTCAGCCATATGATCTTGTCTCTGTGTATAATTCGCTAAGGTACGACCCCTAGTTATATATTCTTCTAAACACAACTCTTGCTTATCCACCTCTGGTAGATATCTTCCATGTTTGTATGATTTTTAATCAAATAGTAATGTAATATGCTACAGATAATTGCAATTATGGAGGGTATTAAATTGCTCAAGAGGATTGATAAGAAAACTCCCACTTGTATTTTTACGTATAGTCAAACGGTTATTAAAACTTTAAGAAACTACAATGTTAAATCTCGGAACAAATTACAATAAAATAATGAGTTAAATTTTTACACAAATTGCGAATACATTGAAATAATATGGGTATCAGGTCATCACGGCATTACAGGGAACGATTGGGCGGACAAATTATTCAAGATAGGATCATGAGTGGATGCCATCAGCCTGGTATATATCAAAATCTTTCAAAGTTTAAGAATGAACTTAAATAAAGGGCAACAACTGTACATGCCAGAACTCTATTGTCGGGGAACACTCTCTGGGGAAACCAAAACAAAGAGAATACAAAGGAAATTCTGAACCTAAATGGACCAACACTCAGAAGATTAGTTAATGTGTTAGATTGACACAGAGAATAACACTTTCCTAAGAGAGCACAGCATGCCGAAATGGCATTTGTGTCACTCACTTATCCTAACCCAATCTGCTGACTAACTTCTCAAGTGGTTCACCATGAATCATGATCACACAAAATTGTTGTTAATGCAAATATATTTTGTGTTAAGAATCTTTCCATGTGTGACAATCATTAACATTGTTTTGGGAATACTTCCCTCGTGGCAGCAAAATCTCACACACTACATGTTGAATTGTACACGTTGTGCTCAATGATCTTGACACTTTTATTAGGCCAATATAAACTTTTGTAATGTTTTTAATGTTGCCTCTTTCCTCCCAACGCTTATTTAGCACTTTTCCTATTGTTGTTGTTCTTGAGGCTGCAACTGAGTTGCTGTGTTAATCCTGTCTTAAAAGGCCAGTTGATTAGTTAAAAAATAATGCTTGCGGGTTCTTTTGTATCAGCATAAGAATAGAAACTTACGAATCATTTACAAGCTCAAAAAAGATTTACAAAAGCCAGCAGAAATCACTGTTTAATAAATTTAAACATTTAACAACAATTTGGTACAATAAAATAATATTGTTTTGTTAACAGAATTGTTGGATTTTCTATTATTTATTACAAACATAATTGTAAATTTAGCTGGTAAAAATGTTGGTCAAAGCGATTTGAAATGGTAGTAAAATGGTTGGAAACTAGATGTGGCAAACGTTAGCTACAATAGAATATAGAAATTATGGTAGATTTTCATTATCAAAGTGATCATAATGATCATAAATAACTGCATAACGATCATCGTTTTTAACTGATTAAAAACTTGATCTCATAAATATTTTGTGTATTTTTCCTTAGTCATGGTGGAGTAATAAAAAATAATTTTCTTCTTTAATAATAATTTTAGCATATTTTTTTTATTTGCGCTGTTTTTCCTCTTCATAATCGTAGTTAAGTACTTGCGCACTCACTCTGGCTTTGGCGTAGTAAGACTATAGAGTTAATAAAGAATTTTAACTGACATTTTTCGTTTACGAAAATGTCACAAATTCACAGCAGGACTTGTGCCAATACAAGTGATTTAAAATCAATAAATCATTTGTAAACATATTGATTACAAAATCCCAAACCAATATGGCCAGCCGGACGGCCAAACAACCATTGAATCAACCAACCAATCATCCATAACCAGTAACTAGAGGGTTTCATGAACTACAATGTTCCGTATTGTTGTAAAGTTTGCCACCAGAAAAGGGATTTGTTAGTTTATGCTGCTTAAGAAGATGATTATGCAGGCTTAAGTGGCAGAAAGAGATGGCATTACTTAATAATAATAATAAAATTTAATATTTATTGGACTCCTGACTAGAAACAATTTCCGGCAGGGGCGCTATAAGTGAGAGATATTCTAGCCTCTACTAAAGAAATTTCCTCTTAAATTATAGCAATTATAAATGCAACATTCAGTAGTTATCCATACCACCATATATCACCACATAATTAATATTGAAACATAAATAAGACTCGTGTTTTTACGGATAGTCAAGCGGTTATTAAAACACTTAAGATCGAAATTGTTAAACCATGATATGTTTTACAACGTAAGAATGAAATAAACTCATACTATAATTTCGAAAATATTGATGGTCCCCATGCCATCATGGCATTATCGGAAACTATAAGGCGGTTAAGCTATCCAGGATGCGATCACGAATGGATACCGTCAATATGGACAATACCCAACCCCTCCCAAGGTTTAAATAAGTACTAAATGAGTTGGCGATAAAAGAACACCCATTATCCTTTGGGTTAACCCAAACCTAAAGAGAACCAAAAAAGAGAACCTATTTAATCCTGACAAGAACACTTACAGCTTGAAAATAACACCCAGAAACTTGGCTTCTTTTGACAGTATTCAAGTGGTGTAAATACTGAGGGTGTATCCCCAATTGTTTGAGAACAGAACGACATCTGATGAGCCAATATTCTGGAGAATTTCCTTTCATAAGAGGCCCCGTTGGGATGTATCCCTAGTAGCAATCACACATCTAGCCATATCAGCATTTCTTTGCCTTTATTATCTATTCCTTAACTATTTGGTCATTACAAAAATTGAGTGCTTAAGCCTTGATGTTGTTAAAAGCACCTTGTATATTCAGGAAAAAATGGTTGAAGGTAAATTTTTACTCAGATGGGTACAATAAATGTCTGAAATAGGCTACCAGAAACTATTACATTAATTTATGTCTATTGTAATCACATCTACATATTAAGGGTAAATTCGAAGATCAAGATTTCTTCCGATGCTGCACAGTGGGGCAGAATCAAATTTTTTTTCTGAAATAAATCTGGCATTTCTAAGGTGCAATATTTTTGAAGGACCGAGATTTAAAGTGACATATTTTTGAATCTAATTGAGATATTGACTGGAAACTTTTTTCGTAATAGCAAAAATGATCTTATCTAAACATAAACAAAAATCGATGAAATTTTCAACGTTTTTTATATTTTTCACTCTTAATAACAGGGTGTAAAAGAGAATCCCGTAATTCCTAAAATTTAGACCGAAAATTTCAAAAATTGTATTTTTTACAATTATGCTCATAGGGCCCACATTTCCTTCGGGGCTCGGAAAATGCTTTGGGGCTATATAGAGAACACATCAAGTTTAGAAATGCTGCTTTCCATTTTCTGATCCCAGCTTTGGGATTTTAAGATACGAGGCCAAAAATTAAAATTTTGATAAAAATTGAACAAATTCTGAAGGGCGTAGGGGCGACATATTCGAAAAATAGGACATGTTTTTTATACCAAAATGTTCTCCGTAAATATACCTTATAGAAAAACATAAAATTGTTATATGTTCTTAAAGAAAGTTTTTTTGTAATAAAAAAGGAATTAAGTCACCTTTTCGACCAAAAAATAGCAAAAATCTGCTATTTTTTGAATTTTTTAATTCAAAATCGTTTATTTTTGGATCCATGATAGATTTAGATCTGAAATTTTTTGTATAATATTGATAATTTAGTTGTCTAACTGAGAAAGAAAATTCGGTTCAAAAGTACGACATATATTATAAAGAAAGTGGTCCAAGGTATGGCAAAATTTTAAAATGCAATTAACTCGGAAATTATAAGAGTTAAATAGCACACGCAAGCATATTTTTTCAAGACCAAGACAAGCGCTTTCCCAAAATATAAATATCTTTGAAATCGTATGGGAAACAAAAAAATGGCACGTGTTTAAAAGTTTAAATTGTAGGGCTCATTTTAATAACTTAAACTCGAATACTCCTTGGCTATGCCCACGTCAAATTTTATCCCGATCGGACCAGCCGTTGAGAAATGCCAGAATTATTTCCAAAAAACTATGATTCTGCCCCACTATGAGCTGTAGAGATAAGAATGAGGAGGTGTGAACACTTCCGAGACAAGCTAACCTAAGAATGATAATAGTTAGATTGTAATGTACCAACTCAAATATCTCAAAAAATAAAAAATGCACCCTTAAAAGAAATTAAATATAGTTTATGATCTTGAAAATGATTATAAATTATATTTATTTTATTTTAATGATATATTTGAGTTCAAAAGTACGTTACTTTTATATTAGATTTTAATACTAAATGAATAGATTAATTACAATTATATTGCTTGATAATGACATAAACTATTTAATTACTGTGTTCATGTTTAACAGATTGATATATTTCTATTGATTTTGCTCCAGTGTTAATTTACAATTAAGTATTTACATTAAATATTTAAAAATTAGTTTAGAAACTTAATCGAATAAACAGCAAGTTGTATAAGTTAGTGTTAATTTAACTGTGATCGCTTTTAATTCAAGTATTTTTGAAATGATAAGTATGATTAATACTCTGCACACAATAAGTAATTAGTGTTTAGTGGCTGCTACGTATAATTATTATTAGAAATTTATGATTATGACACGTATTCGTAAGCGGATACATAAATAATGGGTGAACAGCCCAAAGGTATTAAAATTATAAAAATAATATATAAAGTATTTAATACACTTTTACCTCGAGTAACAGATTTTTAGTGTGATGATGAAATATAAATTCATAAATCTCAAAGTCTACAGCAGTGACTGCTTAGGACTAATATTGAATACTAAGGCTAACATGTGACATTCCACAAGATAATTCTAGCGTATATGAAGTCCCAGAATAACTTTTATATATCATTTATTTATTGCATATCAATACACTTGTTATATATTAATATATCGGATATTATTCCGAGAATTGTACAATATAAAATTAGTAAAATTGTTGAATTATTATCGAGAAACTCAAAAATAAATAAAATTAGTTTGTTGTTTTTATACCCTTCACCTTAGTGAGAAGGGTATAATAAGTTTGTCATTCTGTTTGTAATTTCCACAATATAATTTTTCGACCCTATAAAGTATATATATTCTAGATCCTTATAGATAGAGGAATAGATTTAGCCATGTCCGTCTGTCTGTCTGTTGAAATCAATTTTCTGAAGACCCCAAATATCTTCGGGATCCAAATCTTCAATAATTCTGTCGGACATACTATCGAGAAGTTTAGCAACAAAATCCGTCCATAAATAACGGAGATATGAGCAAAAATCCGAGACAACCTCTATTTTTGACCTATTTTTGATCTATATCTCGACTACTATAGTAAGTTGGACCTACAATGGGTCAAAATCGGGACAAATATTTTTTAACCCGAATTTTTTTTCACAAAAAACATTTTTTGTCGTAAATTTTTTTCACTGATAAATTAAAAATAAAACATTTTTAAATTAAAAAATTTTTTTTAAAAATATTGGAAAAAACTTTTAATACACAATTTCGAAAAAAAATTAAATATGTATAATATTAAAAAAAAAAAATTTTAATTTTATTTTAAAGAAAAATTGGTTGAAGGGTATATAAGATGCGTCACAGACGAATATAGCTCTCTTACTTGTTTCTTATTTCTTTGTATTGTAAAGGTGCGTGATTTTATAATTTTGCTCATGTTTGAAAATTTTCTTCGGGAATCTTATTGAGGTCTGTAGGCCTCTAATCCGATCTAATTAACTTCTCTGTAATCAAAAATATAAAACGAGAATTTATTTTAGTGATCCCTTCATCACCTACAGTTTTAACGTTATTAGAAGTTCCAAGCAATTAGAAAACTATTGCTCTTATTTCCCTAATAAAAAGACGAACTGGTTAAAGTATAAAATGTATGTTAGCTCACACTTGCCACAGAATATCTCATTGCAAAATTAATATGAAATACAATCCGCTTTCGATATATTTACAGATATTTTAACAAACGCTGTTAAAGTGTGTAAATACCCTAGAAACATTGAGTCTATTATCAAAAAACACTCAGACGTCAATGGCAACAATCGCGATCTCCGAGCGCAAAGGCTAAACTTAATCAGTGCCAAAGAAGAATTCACGTCGCCTTAAAGATTAATAAGGAATCTAAAAAAACAGAAAACATTCTCTGGAAAGCTGTAAATAATAAGCAATGCCCTGTTGAATATGTGTCGCCCATACGCCTTCCGCACGGAGAAAGGGCAAAAAATACTTCAGGAATAATCCTGAAGTGTATTTACTCCAAATGATACAAATTCATATATTAGTGATAATGTCATAAATAACATGGTGCCACCCCCAATAAAACTCCGGTTCTCTACTGTGAAGACGACAATCAAAAGTCTAAAGGCTGGAAAATCATCTGCTATAGATAAAATTACTACCACGATGATAAGTAATGCCCAACTCAGCACTGAGAATTATATCGTTCATATTTAACTCAATACAACGTATTGGATATTTCCCATCCTCATGGAAAATACCTGAGATAGTTATGATACCAAAACCGGGAAAAGATGTCTTGACCATCAATTTGGTTTCAGAAGGAGTCCTAGTACTATCGAACATGTACATCGGATAACTACTCTTTGGAAAACCTTCTCAAGCCTTAGATAAAGACTGGCTTGATGTACTAATACACAAAATCATTAGATTACTACCTGCGAATGTACGTAAACTGCTTAATAATTACATACAAGAAAGATCTTTTCAAATCAGATCAAAAGATGTGATCTCTCTAGGGCCGTTCATATATATTTTACATACTGCAGATATGCCTACGAGCGCACTGACTCACATATACATATACATTTCCGTACGACACCGCTTTTATAAGTACGCATGAAAACCCCTCAATAGCTTCTGAACAACTCCAATCTCACATCGGCGATTTAGAAAAATGGCTGGACAAATGGAAAATAAAAGTCAAAGCAACAAAATGTACTCACTTTACATTTACTCAAAGATTAGAAAGTTGTCCTTCCATACAGATAAATAATGGAAAGATATGTGAGATATCTCGGTATCCATCTTGATCGCCATTTAACCCACCATATTGAAGCCAAGGTTACACAAATAAAATTAAAGTCAGTTCAATTGCACTGGCTAATTGGCCCACGGTCTACTCTAGACTTGAAATACAGAGTGCTTTTGTACAAAACAGTTATAAAACCGATATGGCTTTACGGCACTCAGGTATGGGGAACAGCCTCCTCATCTAACGTTGAAAAATTGCAAAGAAAGCAGTCAGCACTGTTAAGGAAAATTACAGGTGCCCCATGGTAAATTCGCAATAGTAATATCTAAAAGGATCTCAATGTCCCCATAATACGCGAGGAGATCAAACTCTCCAGTTTAAGCTACCTATCAAAAACATTGCATCACCCAAATCCCCTTGCCAGGGAGTTGCTGTCATTTGAGGGTCAAAGACGACTAAGCGATTGAAAACACTGGATCTGGCCAGATAATCATTTTAACTTGCACTTACGTTGGACATTGTAGCGGGAATAACAACTTTAGTTTTAGTTTAGGTTAATATCTAAATACTTATTGTAAATTTCTTAAAAAAAAATTGAATAAGAAAAAAAATAAAAACTTTCTTCGGATAATATTATATATTGCTTACATTAGCAAGATTCAAACCCAGAATATGGATCATTCATCTAATAACTTAAAGAATACTATAGAAGAGATATACCACAAACCCTTTCCTACCACCTATCAGAAATAATTTATTTTTCTTTTTTATTTTAATATATCATAAAGTCTGCTTTTACACAGGGCAAGTTTTCTTGCCGCAAGTCTGTGTTTATAGGAGAGAGAAGCAAGAAGAAAGAAGAGGGTACACACTTGCTTGTACTGGCAAGTATCTTCAATTCTCTTGTGTTTTCTCATTTTCAGTATGGCGTCTATTAGGTTTTGACATACAAAATTAAACACAGACTTGCTGTGTGTAAACAGATGAGCAAGTTTAAACGAGAATCGAAGAGACTTGCTTCAAGTAAACTTGCCCTGTGTAAAAGCAGACAAAGGAAACATAATAATAGTTTTAAAATTTGTATCTTAACTCTTAGTATTACTTTTGGGAGAACTCAGCTCAATACAGACAAAGGACTATATCTCAATAACCTAGGTTTTTGAAATTCTAAAAAAAATATTGTTATAAACCAACTCTTTTCTATACTCATAAAAATTTTCAAGGTGGATACGCATTTGGTTTAAAAGTTATGTACCAAAATGAAGTATTTAGCTAGTTTTTCAAAACAGCAATGAGTGGCCTGATTACATAGTAAACAGATAATTTATCTATCTATATATATAAAAGAGTAACGTTACTGATTGACTGACTGATTCATCATCGCACAGCCCAAACGACTGAAGCTAGAATCATGAAATTTTAAGTGTGGGTTCCCCCTCCCCAAAACGATCCGATAAGAAGGGATTTTTGGAAATTCGACCGTTTAGGGGGTAAAAAAGGGTATATTCGTTAACCTTATATCTTCAAAACTAATAAAGATACAAAAAAACTTAAAATTGCATGTTACTCCATTTAAAAAATAAGCCGACAGGCGTTTCGTACTTTTTAAAAATTTCAACCTTTTAGGGGAGAAAACGGGTAAAAACACTATTTTGGTACTATTTTGGCACCCTATGTATCTTTTAAACTAATAAACATAGAAACAAATTTTAAATCGTATTCTTTACTTATCAAAAAATAAAAATATAAGTTTGATACTTTTTGGAAATTCGAACCCTTAAGGGATAAAAATTGTGTTTATTTTTGGTACTTTTTCATAAAATATGTTTTATTTTTATAATTTGACAGAGATACGATTATTTTATTATGAGTTCCCACTCATAATATAATAAATCTGGGTAAACAGTTTGGTACTTTTATTAAGGACAATATGGTACTTTTTCTTTATTCTAAAGGTACTTTTCAAATGTTTTATAAAAATAGACCGAGACACTTGAAATTAAGCATGTATGGTCCTAAGTGAGCTTGCATTCTAGAGGGAGACTTTTTGGCACTTTTTCTTTATTCGAACGGTACCTTTTAAAATTTCTATAACAATGGACTTAGGAACATGAAATTAAGCATATATGGTCCTAAGTGAGTGAGAATTCTAGGGGGAGACTTTTTGGTACTTTTTCTTAATTCGAATGGTACTTTTTGTAATGAATTAATAAACATGAAACTAGAGACATGTTATCATCCAATTGGGGTGGCGCACCGGGTCAATTAAAATGTAGTGTATGCAATTTTATCGAAGATAATCCAGTTATTTAAACAAATTTGATTGTAATCATCCTGTTTAAATACAAAGTGAGTAACAGGGTGCCAATTGCGAAAAAAAACTTAATGAAATGTGCCTTTTAACGAGGATTAAATGTATATAAATACTTGTAAACACACACAAGGTATAATTGCCATTGTTTTTGTATTTAACATAAACTTACCCAGTTGGCCAAATGGTCGCAGACGATTGTCTTTGACGATTAATGTAAGACATGTCTTATATCAAACACAATTAATGACAAGATTAGCGACAATGTTTTGAATGTTGAGTACAAGATGAGCGACATTGTCTTGAATCTGGTCTTCTGTCAACTTATAATCGAACTTTTCATTGTCTCTGTGTTAGTTTTCTATAATTTTCGCGACATTAGTTCAAAAAAGACGTTGACAATTTGTTCTAACTGTCCTTCATATGTTGTAGACGAATATACATTGTCGTGCACCTAACATTGAGATGTCTTGAAGACGTGGTCAACTGGGTAGTTATAGCTTAAACATATACAAATAAATAATTCAAATACATATTTAAAAATCAATAAAACTACATTCTGCTTCTTGAAAATAAATACTAAATCGGGTAACGCTAAAAACGCCGTAAACTTTATTTGAAATTTATATTGTACTTGCGCTGAACAGCTGAGTTTGCGCAGCAACTCGTAAACATTAAGAGGTAAACTTCTTGGCAATAAAATAAATGAAAATAACAGTATTTATTTTTCAATTATACTCTTAGCAGACACACTTTATTTACGCTTACGCCAGAGTGAGTTATACGTAGCAGTTAAAGTTTAAAGACGTAGTTAAACACTAAAAACACCCGCAGCAAAATAATGACTACAAAAATATAAACATAACTTTAGTATAAATTATACCTATGTAAAATGTTTTGTATTGGCATGTATTAAATATAATTTAATATTTATGTACATACTTTTATAAAAAAAACACAATAGGGTGATATACAACTTAGGTTGCCAGCTCTTCAGCTCAGAAAATGGCTAGATTGAGGCAATAAAAATCAATACATATTACCATTTAATTTAGTGAGGTTAACCTTAGTACAAAAATATTTAATTTCGTATATGAAAAATTTGGCAATCGTATATATGGAACTCTTTATTTTTTAAAATTTTTTCAAAAAACAGGCAAGTTCTATTAAATGAGGGTTGCATTTTCATGTAAAGATCTTCCTAGCGGGAAAAAAGATGCAATAAAAAGGCCTTATTTTGCAGACACAAGGACACCCAGCATTGCAAAATCGTTTCAATTTTACACAGTGTGCCATTGTGAGCTAAGACCTTGCATACTCCCTTCTGTTACAGCGCGCTTATAGATAGCATATTTAAGAAGGCAAAATAGAAGGTCTTCCGTTGAAGGTCTTTAAAGAGACCTTCCACGTTATGCCTCACAGAATGTATCCACAGAAGCCTAATTGCATGTCTGCTGAAGCAAGCTATATTTTTAATGAACTTACTTAAAACTTTAATTTTATAGAATACTATATTGTTTAAAAGATTTTGTTCCTTCTTCTAGTAATCCACGCTAAATACTTGTGTCTGACGTGTAAACTACTACACTACTGATGATGACATTAAATGGCAACATCATTAGTAGTGTGGGGAGTTTCGTGCAACTTTACGATCGTTTTGTTAAGTTGTAGCTTGACACAATCTGTACTTTTTTGGCAACAGTGAAGACGGACAAACGCCGGCATAAATAAAATGAAAAGTAAAAACTAAATGAACAAAAAAAAGAAAGTGAAATTTAACCTAGAAATTATAAATCAAATTAAACACCTAAGGAACACAAAAATATACAAAAACTGAAGTTTTAAAAAGCCTTAAAACTTCACACAGCAAACAAAAAAACTCTTGACCTAAAGGCACCACTGTAACCGGTTGTTCTATTGGATTCACATAAGTATCGAGGCAAACGTTTATTTTTTCTCCGAGAATTTGGAAAATAAGGTGCGTAATTTTAAATTTATACTTAAAGTTCTGTAAAAGTGAGGTTATATTATTTTACAAGTGTAAAACGTTATTCTTTCCACTAATCGAAATTTTTTTGCGATTAAGTTACTCGTCAATTTGTTGTTTTAATTTTCCCCAAGAACTAGTTGCGTTTTATATTTTGTAATCTCTTTCGTTCGTAAATTTGGGTTGTCGTTCGATATAACAGATTTTAGAAAAAAAAATCGATTTTTGCGATATATATGCGGGCGGCAGAAGAGATAACAATCTTTGAGGCTATGTTAAAGTATAAACATCTTTATGACGAGTGTTCCGTTGACACTGTGGAGAAGAGAAAAAAATTGGTTGTAGTCCAAACTAAACACCCACAAGTTTGGAAAACTTATGAGCGATGTCTACATATTCTTGCAAAACCAAGAGAGGAATTAAATAGAAAAAATTAGAGTCAGGAGTTCGAATCTCAGTGGTTCCATAGCCGTACCTCTATGTTATACAGGAATTTTTAATGGGGATTACGTCTCGTGGCCCACATTTCGAGATATGTTCACCGCGTTATATACAGTGAACGAAATTTTAATAGTCGCAATAACAGATTTAAGAATATTTTTAAGTAGTTGGTTTTCCTTGTTTCCAATTTACTGATATTTCCCAATACTTACTTAGTAGTTCGTAACCAGAAAATTTTTTTATATATATTGTTGTTGTAATTTCGCTTCGATAAAATAATAATGGGACTTTTACTCAAAAAAATTAAAAATAAGGAGCGAAATTTAAATAGGCACAATTACTTAATTTATATCGTTACAAAATTCAGATTTTTAGTAAAAACCCATGTGCTTTTTCGTGTTTGCATCATTGAGTATCAGTATCAGTCCATATCGAGAATTCTTAGACGCAATGGGTAGATACGTTACACAAGAGGGCGACATTTAATAAGAGTTTTAAATGATGAAGGCTATTCGGAAAGAGTAATAGGTAGACAAATTGGAAGATCTGAGCATCTAGTTCGTACGTATTTGCAAAAAACTACAAAAAATAAAACTTTAGCTAAAAGAAATAAGAGAAACACAAAGAAACACTAACCAAGCGCCAAATTGGTCAACTTAAACAGGAGGCCACTAAAAATAAGCTTTATACCTCCCAAATTGTAGTGAAATTAGGCTTACCTGTAGGAAAACGTCGAATTCAAGAAATTGTATCAACCGATTTTAACATTAAATGGAATAAATCAGCCAAAATTCCACCGTTATCATGTTCTCATAAATTTCGTCATGGACAGAAGAATTGAAAAATATTATTTTTTCCGAAGAAAAAAATTTGATTTAGATGGCCCGGATAGACATATATTAAAAAAATCTAGTGAAATCAATGCCCAGTCATATATTTGGTGTTATACAAAGTAGAGGAGGAATTACTAAATATTAATTCATTTTTTACTCTAAATGAAATTAATAGTTGTTATATTTTTTTAATTTTACTTCATCGTTATTTTTAAAATTTAAACATATATATTAATTTATGATTGAATAATGTTATTAATTTGGCAAAATAATTAAATAAAGTTCTTTCGTATTTAATAATACATCGAAATATTAAATGCGACTATTTTAATTTCGTACACTGTATAAAAAATACCGAACCTGGAATTTAAATTCTTAATATGAAATCAAACGTGTTTTGATCAATAGTCAACCAAAGAATATTTTTAATTTGGCCCCTTGTCAACAAGAAATGGCTTCTGAAATAAAACTTATCCAGACAGTAACTAATATTGTGTGGCAGTCCTAAATTTATATAATGTTAACATAGAGTCATGGGATCCAATTTTTGTATTTCAATGCTCATCGCATTTTACAGAATGGACTTTGAATTCATGAGAGCAATCAGTAAATAATAAGACGAAAGTTTTGTTTCAGAAGGGATACAAAAAGTTGCCCACTGTGGCTGTCTCAGCTGAAGGGACAGCATAAGGCGGAGATATTATAAGCAGATCTTCTTAACTGGCAAAATTGTATCTCTTTTTATCAGAATGTGTCTCCTAATGTACAAGCTTTACTAGTGCCTCGTATAACGGATAATGTCCCAAAACACTCTTTAAAAACGTTTTCCAACTTTGAATTACCAAAACTTTATTATGCTGACCTGAAGTTTTACGAAAGCAGTTCAATTGATATATTATTAGAAGATCTATATTCTTTAATATTTCGTGGTGGAGTTCCACATGGAATATTTGAATCCTTAGTGGTTTAAGAAACAATTCTTGGCTGGATTGTCACTGACCCAGTAATATTCCATCACGATAAGTTAGAATGTAATACATTACTAAAGTTTCTATAAATGAGAATTGACTAAAGGTAGGGTCACACATGGAAAATATTTGACGAAAAAGACGTAACCACTAAATAAAATATATTTGTATTCTTTTATTTATTTCAAAAACGTATCTTAAGGATGATTCAAAACAAATATTTAGTTTTATTTTATTTGATGCTGTTTGATCTTACAAAACACTCGTAAGAGTAAACAACGTCAAACAAATTTGTGCTAAACAAGTAAGAGAGCTATATTCGGCTGTGCCGAATCTTATATACCCTTCACCAAATTATACTTTAAATAAAAATTTTAAATATTTTTAGGTAAACAAAATTAAAATTTTTTTTTCAAAATTTCAAAATTTTTTTTTTTCTAAATTGGTTTTCAAAATTTAAAAATTTTTTTTTTCAAAATTTTTTTCGAAATTGTTTTGTTTTAATTTTTTTCCAATTTTTTTTTTTAAATTTATTAGTGAAAAAAAGTTAATGAAAAAAAATTTTTTTGGTAAAAAAAAAAAAATTCGGGTTAAAAAATATTTTTCCCGATTTTGACCCAATGTAGGTCCAAATTACTATAGCCTTATATACATCGTTACAATGGACTTAGAAATATCTATCAGTAGATATCCATATTGTCTATATTAATGATTTAGTAATCCAGATATAGTTCTAAAATATACCAAAAATCGAGGTTGTCCCGGTTTTTTCCTTATATCTCAGCCATTTGTGGGCCGATTTTCTCGATTTTAAATAGCGACCGAGCCGGAAGAATTCCCGACATATTGGGGGCTACGGAAAGTTGATTTCAACATACAGACAGACAGACGGACATGGCTATATCGACTTCGCTATCTATAACGATCCAGAATATATATACTTTCTGGGGTCGCAAATGAAAAATGTAGAAATTACAAACGGAATGACAAACTTATATATACCCTTGCCACTCATGGTGAAGGGTATAAAAAGTGGTTACGCTTTTTTGAGTAAATATTTGCCGTGTGTTACCTTAAGTTTTGGGAGCTAGAAGAAGTATCTAAAACTCAAGTATTATCAGAAGAGAATAAGAAATGTGAAGAAATTTATAGCTCTGCAATAATAAGGAATTAGTTCATATTTGAGAAACGAAAAGACATTCAAACGTAATCCTGAATTTAAGGCTCAATATGTGAGGTCCTAAAAGAATACTTGTCTTTAGACCACATAGAAAAAGTAGAAAATCTTCAAGTGGTCCTAGTTGTTATATACCTCATCATGGAGTATAAAAAGCTGAAAGTACAACTACAAAGATGCGAATAGTTTTTAACAGTATATAAGCTAATGGTAAAAGTCTTAATGACATGTTGTATGTAGGCCCTATATTACAAATCGATTAATGCGTCTGATTTGAAACAGATTTTTTTAAATTTGACTTCAATGGGAATATTTATTTTGTTTTATTTTACTTCTGACAATTCTGCGCTATATCTTGGCGCATTTATGCATAGGTGGTATCGTCGATTTTGGTCACTGTAGAAATTTAGAATATAATAAAAATGTTTAAAAGAGAGGCAAGATTGAAACAATAACAAATTAAAGAATATCTTTTGTTATTTTTACCTTCTACCCTACATCAATTCTATAAAATAATTCATGTTCTGTTACTAATCTGTTACATTACGTTTCATCACAGCCGAATTAGGAATTTTCGATTAGTTTTTTTTTTAGTCAATAAGTCCCTACAAGTTAATTTTACTACAGACAGTAGTGTGAAGGAAATCCAGTTAAAACTTATCGTAAAACCAAAGAATTAACATGGAATTACCCTTAAGCCTAAACGATTGATCGTTATGTTTATGACCGAAACACTTGTACAGCAGGTGGTGCATGCTAATGGCTGGAATGGAAAAAACTAAAATCCCAATAACATTGAAGAAGCCTCAACAAACAACACTTAAAGTAGTTTACTGTCAATAGTTGGCACAAGTAAGACGATTGGAATACCAGCCGATGGTTGGCTGGATTATTATGCAGAAATTAAACAAAATGACAAGCAATTCCTTTAAAAACTAAAATACACCACTTATTACTACAACTACTATTCATAGCTCCGGAAGCGATATTTCATTTAGCCAACTGGTCATATACTGCGAATCAAATGTTGTATATTTACGACTACCAAAATAAAACAAAGTATCTACGCATATTTATTTCCAAATATAGACAGATCGTTAGTAAAGTTCATCAGTTGTGAAAACAGAAAACAAACAAAAAAAAATCATTATTATCGTCTCCAATATCATCATGATGATTCCAAGATTGACAACCAAAACATTTTATATTGAGAAACTTAGTTAAATGAATAATACAGTAAAGTAAGTTAAAACTGATCAGGAAAATATGAAAATGATTCCAGAAAAGAATAATATATAATATTGTTCATATTTCGTATCTGAACTTTAAATATGCACTGGCCCTTCAGTCAATACTATTTAATAGACCAAACAACAAAATTCACACAATAAACCAATCTATTCTATTCAGGCCTGTAGATGGTCCTCGTATAAAACTGTATTTTTTAACACTTCACGCTATCTTTCCGTTTTAAAAGCGATCAAACTCGTATATTAATGTCGACACATAAATAGCATATGACGTAAACGAAACGTTATTATATTCGTTTTTAACCATGGAATATTTTATGGTTTCAATTTATATTTTGTAATATTTATCTTTACATTATGGTCTATTAAGTATTAAAAAATTAATGAAGAAAATTTAAGGGTATGTATTTTAAAATATCCTTGCTTGAAGGATATTGTTAAAATTTATTATCCTTCTGCCTTCGGAAAAGATTGTTTAGTGATATACTCAGTAAATTGAATTCCCTAGACTTATAAAGAACTAAGTTTTTTTATCGGACAGCTAATTACCAAAAAATGCCTAAAAATATATTTAAATTTTTTTTATTCTGAAAAATGGGCTTATTATAAAATTTTAAATTTACAAGTCGATAAAAGAGAAACCAAAGTAAATTTAACATTGTTAAGCAACTTAAAATTTTGTATGACCACGAAGAACCTGGGTACCGAGTTTTAAAAAATTTGGAATACTATAAAGATACTTTCCAATTATTGTTTAATAGAATTTTATTTTAAAATTTGTTATCAAACCACATCCTTTACATCCACATTCCACTGTCTTATAACTGTCATTGGTCATTTGATAAGACATCTTGTTAAGCATTTGTTATTTTTTTTTTTTTTTTTTTTTGTTGCAACCTTGTTGAGGCATCAAATCTTATAAAAACTACAACGGTGTTGTAAAAATAGTATCTTCACAGTCTCTGTTTTAAATGGCATCATTTACATGTAACATCAACTCCTCATCATGATCGTCAACTTAGTTGCCACATATTGAAGTTTATACTTATTTTTAAACGTACAAACGTAATATTTAATATAATTTCTTGAGGCGACACTTAAATTTAAAATAAGTATTTACCACAGTGTGTTGTTTATTTTTTCTGTATTTTTTTTATTGTGATAGATTTTGACGTTTTTTTATTTAAGCAATTAAATTTTTAAAAATCAACATTATTTTAATGGACATTTAATGATTAAATTATACAATTTTAACGCAGTTACGTACTGGGCAACGATGATGACAAAAAAATATTGTAAATAATTGCGAGTAATATTTTATATTGGATTATATTGGTGTGAAAATATTGTATTTTTATTGTCTCCAAGGTGAAATTTGTTATAAATGATGTGATTATTTTGTTAGAACATGACGTTGGCATTTATTAACATACAAAGTTTATTTGTTTGCTTAATTTTGAAATCAGAAAAGTATGTGTAATATTTTTATAAAAAATATTTATATAAAAAGGCAGTTTCATTCTCTCTTATTTTTCAAAAATAAGTATTTTTAAGTTTCATTATTTTGTAAAACGGAAGAAGATTTTTACTTTGACGAAGTGGAAAGACATTACTGATCACTTCAGACATGGTTTCTAGACCCTTATTTTGTTCAGCGAGGGCTAATCCGTAAGATTTGCTAAGTGGACGGGAATCTTTTTGCGATGTTCTTGAGTTGAAAATGTCAAACTAGTCGTTAATAGTTTGAACAAGTTCTGAATATTAAACGAATAGCTGTGGTATGTGAAAACAACTTGGTGACATTTTTTACTTTTTGTAATATATAATGCATTTGTAAAGTAAACAAACCTGGTCCTTTCATATTTAGCATTTCGAATGATACATTTTTTTAAATGATTAAATCGAATCGCATAATGAACTTAAATCTTCGATTAAGAATTTGTTCAATTTAAAATGTTGAAAACAGTATTCGTCGTCTATGAAATGGTTGGGCAAAAGTTTGACTAAATGTGGCAAGTCAGCGGATATGAAAACTAATTTGTTTTCATCGGAAGGATGTCTAAAATAGTTTTTTTCTGACGATACATCCATCGACTTCCAAAGTTATTGGTTTTCAGGGCCAAGATGAAACAAAATTTCCGAGATAATGTTTAATCATGTGTAATTTTCCATTTTGGAATCGAAATCATGGGTTGCTTCCAGCTTCCGCGCAGTACCACGCAAGCTGTAAAATAGTGTCGTTTTTCTGTTGTATGCACTTCATTTCATCGAATGAAATAACGCAAATTTTTTCTTCTACACCTAATTCAAACGATGATATGTATATGCAACAAAGTTTGCATTTGAATACGTGGCTCAACCAGTGTTACCGTTGAGCTACTAAAGTCACAATTTGACCCTTTTTCAGCACCGCTGACACTTTTTGTGCCCCTTTACTAAAATGAACTATATCTGACACTTTTTAATATTTTTGACCCTTTTTCCCCCTTTTTCAAAAAACAAAACTTTTTGCTTTAATATGACGTTTTTGGAACAATCAAATTAAGTATATAAAAATATTTCATATATATATAAAAGCTTCTTTCTTTTTCATGTGGTAGCAAGGATTTTGGAGCAGTGGGAAGTTTTACAACACTTCTTTATTCAAGCTCAATTCGAAGAGAAAAATGCTTTCAATTTGAAAAAAAAATTTAGAAATTCAACAAGATTTGTCCCCTACTACCAAAATATTTTTAAAATTTTTAGTACTTATTCTTAACAGAATGAATAAATTTAATAAAAATTTTCAAAGCGAATCTTCGCAAATAATTTATCTTACATCAAGCACAAAATATATTTTATTAGACATTTTTACAAATTTTTTAAAAAAGGAATTTATTATTAACTTTAAAATCGAAGAGGTAGATTTTATGAATGTTTTACATATTAAAGAAATAACTAATATATATATTGGACATGAGGCTGAGGCAGATTTATGTATCAAAAAAATATCAAAAAGTTGTACCATTGAAATAAAAACAAATATCTTAAATATTTACCAAAAGCTTTGTAATGAAATAGTAACAAGAATTGATATAAATAATAAAAAACTTTCAGTTTTAGAATATATAGATCCATTCTTTCTAAGCTCAAATAAGGAGATTAATTACTATGATATAGTTTCAGAATACAAAGATTGATTACTCAACCAGATATATTTATACAAGAATTAAAAATGTTAGAATCAAAAATTTATGACAAAAAATATGATACTATGTTTAAAATTACAAACCCAGAAGAAATTTGGCATCAAATTGTTAGTTTAAAAAACAGGTTTAATGATTATTTATATTATAATTTATATGAATTTGTAACATATGTATTTACTCTGCCAAATAGTAGTGCATCGGCGGAGCGAGTATTTTCAAAACTTACTGAAAAACTTACGTTAATGAAAAAAATTATCCAACAGATTAAAAGTGGACTCATGCGAGTCCATGCCTTCGGCAAAAAATGTATTAGATATGGACCTAGAATATTGGATTCCGAGTGATGAACTCATAAAGAAATACTAATTGTTGTGTTCCTTTTTTTTGCTATTAATTTTCAAAGTTACGGAGAAAAGAAAATACCAAAAGTGATTTAAATAATATTTAATTTTATTTTTAAATATACGCTGTTCACAAATTTTTTATCATTTGCTTTTTTTAAATTGTGATCAACATTTATAAATTTGTTAAAAAGCTACAAATCACAACAAATAATTTGTAACAAAATTAAAAATTTTCTTTAAGTTTTTGTTATTTATTACATAGTCTTTTTTGCCAAATCGTTATTATTAAAATTTGGAAAAATTAAAAAAAAAGAAAATGAATTTGTCTAATGTACATCATTAAAAATTTCAATAAAAAAGTTTTTATCTAATTTTGTTTACTTTTGTTTTCCTTTAAAAATGTTGCCCCTTTTTATTGCCAAAATTCCCTTTTTGTGCGACTTTTGCTTCAAGAATCCCCTTTTTATGCGACTTTTCAAAATTTTCCAACGGTAACGCTGGGCTCAACACAAAGCTTTGAAGACCATCTGTGGAGCGCCAGCAGAATAAAGAGAAGGTGCAAAGTTAGCTTTTGTTTAAATGGTTTATTTAATTATGATATGGGCTCTCTGGTTTTTAGTTCAAATTCTAAATACGCTATTTTTTCTTTAAATCGAAATCGGTCAGTTGCTTATCTACTGATAATTGGTAGCCTTAAAGTGAAATGCTAAAAAGTATGTTACCAAACGCAATGATTCCAAACCAACACAATTTGAGTACTAATACTTATACGATTTTCTTACGACCTTTCGGGATGTACATTCGTCGCTTCTTATATTCTATTATATAGCATTTAAAAACTACTAAAAGCATTTTTACAACAGTATTCATCACATTATTTAATATACTCTTCTGGTACTCTTCATTATATTGTTCAATGGCAACAACTAACTGAAATTAAAATCGTTACAGGAAATGATGAGCTGAGTTATAAAACATAGGGAATTGATGTAATTATAAACTAGTTCAGCACATTATTTGTGATTAAAATTGATAAATAGCTAATTAATTAAATTAATAAAACTGTAAAATTCGATCAGTAAGGTAGAATCATTCGATTGGCAACAAATTCGGTTGCTATCACGAATCTGTATTTTCTGCGTATAACTAGTTTTTTTGTATGGATGTAATGGATACTACAGGGTTTTTCTACAAGAGGTTTTTCTAAAAGAGCAATGGTTTCGTTGCTTGTGTGGCACGTAGCGCCATTTTGTTGAAAATAAACGTTTTCCAGATCAATATCATCCAACTCCGACCATAAGATACGGTGTAATGACGTTTGTGGAATGCCCAATTCCAAAGAACGACAAGGAATGGACAAACCTGGGTTTTCTTCAACACTTTGTGCTACAGCAGCAATATTCTCAGTTGTTCTTGAGCGACGTGCACGGGTTATATTCTTCACATCACTAACACAAATTTTTCCACCAATTTCTGTATTGCGATCCGACAAGGTGCTTCACGACGACCCAAAAATGCTTTAGTTTTGCGAACTGTGACTGTAAGATTTTCACCATTTTTGTACTGAATTTTAATTATTTCAATGTGTTGTTGAAGCGTGTTTTTAGTAATGGCGTAGTTTCTACTTGTCAAAGAATAAAAGCTTCAAAAGTGAGAGCTACCGAAATACCGGGAAATTCAAAATAACATCTCTTCTTGGAAAACCCTTTAGAAGTCGAGTTGATAATAATTTCTAAATTATGCAATATTATCCTTAAAAAATTCATGATTTAGGTTTTTTTAATTGAAATTTAATGAGCAAACGAATAATTGAAACAGATAAATTTCACTTAGCACTTCAGCACTTTTAAACAGTGGATATCTATATAAGGGGCATTTCGTGTCAAGTGAACCAACTTTTGAAATCGATTTTCCGATTGGGATGATATTTGCACCATGGTTATATGGTTTCTCGTAACATGGATGAATAAAAACACCTGGTGGCCAAGATCGAAAGATCTTCCCTGAATTGTGTCAAAATAATGTTCATTATTTGTGTTAGTATAATCGGGACGTGGATAAATACTGCCACCCCAGCCTATTTTAGACATAATTTAATGGGACGCAAGTTTGTGGACTTATTGGAATAGAGAAAGAACTGTACTGTATCGTGAAGTCTCTAAAGACAGGACAGGCAACGATTCAATGTGCCGAGAACAATTCGTTCACAGTAATAGTTAAGAATACTGCTACAACCGTCTCTGCCAAAGTAAACGAGTTTTCCCGAAATGCCAGAAGAGTGTTAATTTAGTAAATTATCTAATCTATAACTTCCGAAATCGCGTTTTGTGAGTCGCTGCAGAGAGTCAGAAGTCTACACGGATGTGGCGTGGGGGATATTCAATTAAAATTGTATGGTTGCGTTGACTTGGCTTGGCCTATATTATCAACTGATTTTGTTTCTATAACACTTAGTATTTAATAAATTATCACAAAACCGAACCGAAACCGCGTATTTGATATTCTTCGCTTTTTTGGAAACTCCACTATTAATGAATGTAAAAAGTGCTATTATAACAAAGGAAAAGTACCATAAAGTCTCCAATTTAATTTTTGCTCACTGAGGAGCATATATTTTGTATTTCTAGGTACATCATTATAGAAAATTCAAGATGTAAAGTTTCTAGATTTATTATAGAAAATTTAAAAAGAACCATTAGAATAAAGAAAAAGTACAATAATGTCCCCACTTGTAGATTTTCTTTCGATTAGGTCCGTATAAGCGTTATATCATGTTCATTGGTGAAGAAAATACAAAAAGTACCATTCGAATAAAGAAAAAGTACCAAAAAGTCTCCCTTTAGAATCATGATTTACTTAGGATCATATATGCATAATTTCATGTTTCTAATTTCATATAATAAAGAAAAGGTACCACGAAGTATCCCCTTGATTTTTCACTTACTTAGTACCATATACGCTTAATTTCATATTTCTATGTCCATTATTACAAAAAAATCAAGAAGTACCATTAGAATATAGAAAAAGTACCAAAAAGCCTTCACTTGTGGTTTTCCACTCATTCGGGTCCATATAAACTTTATTTCATGTTTATAGGTTCATTGTTGAAGAAGTTACAAAAAGTACCATTCAGTTCTCATATTTTGGTACCTAAATATTATCCCATACTCCTAACTCTAACTTCACTCAGATACATATCAGCTAACCTTAACCAATGTTAAAAATTTATCAAAATTGGCTAAAATGTTAAATAAAATGTATTTTTCCGTTTTTACCCCCTTTTTGGTACCTTTTTTATCCCCATTGTGGTGTTAAAATTTTATTCATATAAATTTCTGTATTGTAGTTGGAGGGTATAATAAAATGTTTATATGTCTATATCAATTTGTAGAAAAACATAGTTTATGAAAAAAGTACCAAAAATAAACACAATTTTTATCCCTTAAGGGTTCGAATTTCCAAAAAGTACCAAACTTGTATTTGTTATTTTTTTTATAAGTAAAGAATATGATTTAAAATTTGTTTCTATGTTTATTGGTTTAAAAGATACGTATGGTGCCAAAAAAGTACCAAAATACAGTTTTCACCCGTTTTTTCCCCTAAAAAGTCCGAATTTTGAAAAAGTATCAGACATCTGTCAGCTTATTTTTTAAATGGAGTAACATGATATTGTAAGCTTTTTTGTATCTTTATTAGTTTTGAAGATATATGGTTACCGAATTTACCCCCTAAACGTTCGAATTTCCAATTTGAGTTTAATGCCGTTTGGGTTTGCCAGGTGTTGTCGGAAAGTTTGGACGGGCAGACAATGAAAATGTCTCGGGATCTTAAACAAATTTCAATTACTCTATTAGAGAAGTAATCATTAATAACAGCGAAATCTAGATATTGTCTTTTCGTTTATTCTCTCGTTTTGGTGATCAGAATTTGCACCTAGATCGGTTTATTATACAAATTGCGAATTTCAATCATCACTATGTAATGCCATTGGTAGCGTGCTAGATTACTAGGTAACTCATACAGGATGTTATAGAAGTTCAAATTGGAACCACAATTCTTGCTGGTCATTAACTTATAAAAACATAATTAATTATGCTTTAACAGTTAAGTATTTAACTATTTGTTTCCACTTGTCGCTACAACTATTTATCATTGACATTTTTCTTCAACATATCACTTGTAAATAAATACCAAGTGTCATTTAATTATGCAAAAAAAAATCTTGCATTTAAAATATATATAAAAAAATACCCACCACAATGTTCTACAAATACCAGTGGATAATTTAATGGCATAATTTACAAAACGGGTGGTAAATGATCAAACATGTTGATGCATGTCACCAATCTATTTGAAATTTAAAACCGTTAAAGCAGATATTTATTTCTGCAATGTAAGACCCTCGTTGTTGTACCCCTCCCAGCCTAAAACGAACCTACTAACACCGTCTTAATAACATATATTAAAGCGTTTCTTTATTTAGATTTTTCGAAAATAAAAACAGTTTTAATGACACTCGTACAATATGTTGTACTTCTCTCCTGCTTTGTATAAATATGTCAAATATTTGACATTTGCAACTTAATTAAATGCGAACAAAAATCCAACACAATGTTAAGTGACACATTGCAACATGTGAATAAGTACAAGTATGAAAATGTGGTTGTACAAATGTACATTTTATTACTAGTGCTAGTAGAAGTAGTATTTTGTTTTACTTGTACGAGTAGTATGATGATTAAAAGTTTGTTTTAAATCTAAAACTAACAAAAAAAAAAAAAGAACACTGCGATACGGTGTAAATATGGGGTTGTCTATTTTAAAAGAAGTTTTGTGGCACAACGATGAACAAAAAAGCACCAAAGCAAAACACAAAATGATGCCACACATCAACTACACTGTTTTTTACACGAAAATGAAATGTAATGAATGTGGAAACATGAAAAATGCATTTAGAAATAAACGTTCACCACAAAATAGAAGATCACTTTGTCCATTTAGTAATGATTAATTTATCAAATGCGAGGGAATGTTTATTAAAGATTTTATACATTTTTCTTACAAAACTGTGAACAAGAAATATTTTTGTTAATTTTTTAAAAATATAAATAATCTGTTTTATTGTTGGCCAAAGTAATATTTAAGTTTGAACAGATATTTTTTGGCCATGATGATATATATGTATATGGGTTGAATTTTTAATATTCTTACTTCTGGTATTTTCAATCTAACGGCTATTTTGTATAATTTTTTTTATTATTCGAGTAATATCTTAAAATTCCTTGATTATAGTAATGAATAACAAGTAAAAAATATTATTCGAACCATTTACCGAAAATTTCTAATAATTTTTTGGTTAAAAATACAAAATTAATAAAAAAACAAATGAGAACTCACTAATCAGCTATTGAAATATTTATTTATAACAAATTCATTTCCATGCATATGTATTTGATCTAAGCTACATTTTTATCTGATCACCCTTGTTCTGTAAATCAAGTGATTTCAAGAACAGGTTTGTTCACTCAAAAGTAATACGAGTAAATCACGAACACCAAGATATGTGAATTCGTTTTACAGAACGAATATATCTGTATGTCCGTCTGTTGAAATTAATTTTCTGAAGACCCCAGATATATTCGGGATCTAAATCTTCAATAATTCTGTCAGACATGCTTTCAAAAAGTTTCCTATTTAAAATCAGCAAAATCCGTCCATAAATAGTGGAGATATGAGCAAAAATCCGAGACAACCTCTGAAAATTTCATCAAAAAAATACAATTTATTGCATGCTTTGACAAAAAAGCAACAAAACGTATGTTTTGGATGTGTGTTGGTTTCATTGCTTTGCGTATTTTTATACCCTACACCACCATAGTGGGGAGGGTATATTGGATTTGTGCAGATGTTTGTAACGCCCAAAAATCTTAGTCTAACACCCACCTTAAAGTATACCGATCGACTCAGAATCACTTTCTGAATCGATTAAACGATGTCCGTCCGTCCGTCCGTCTGGCTGGCTGGCTGGCTGGTTGTCCATGTAAAGCTTGTGCGCAGAGTACAGGTCGCAATCTTGAAGATATTTCGATAAAATTTGGTACATATCATTTTTTCTGCCCAAGGACCAAGCCTATTGAAACTGACTGAAATCGGTTCATTATTTCGCCTAGCCCCCATACAAATGTCCTCCCGAAATTGGACTTTATCGGTCATAAATGTTCAATTTATATAGGTACCTATACAAGTTTTTCTCCAAATAAGTTTTATATATACGAAATTCATGTCACCAAATTTTATGATGATCGGTCCATAATTAGTCATAGCTCCCATATAAGGCCTGCTTCCGATAATCACTTTAACGAGCATAAATCTCTTAAAAATGTGGGTATAGACATAAAATGCAACATAAATAATTTTCATACAGACATTAATTGCACCACTTAATTTCATGGTGATCGGTCCATAATTGGTCATAGCTCCCATATAAGGCCTGCTTCCGATAATCACTTTAACGAGCATAAATCTCTTAAAAATGTTGGTATAGACATAAAATGCAACATAAATAACTTTCATACAGACATTAATCACACTACTTAATTTCATGGTGATCGGTCCATAATTGGTCATAGCTCCCATATAAGGCCCACTTCCGAAAATCGTTCACGAATATAAATTATTGAAATTTTGAAAGAAAATGGTTTTTGCATATTTACTTAGTGTAGGGTATTATATAGTCGGGCTTGACCGACCATACTTTCTTACTTGTTTTTTTTTTGTATTTTGTTTCGTTTTGCATTGTTGTTTTTATACCCTTTACCTTCGTGAGAAGGGTATACATAAGATATTCGTTTGTAACTTCTACAATATAATCTGTTCGTCACCATTTAAATGTAAAATTTTTAAACGTTTTCTTGATATATTTAGGATGCTATACACTGAAAGTGGGCAATTAATGCATCCACAACAAAGGTGAAGGGTATATAAGATTCGGCATAGCCGAATATTGCACTCTTACTTGTTTTCCTTCTATTATTCGAATGACAGGCCATCATTTAAAGTACTGGATCTTTAACATGAAGCTATCCAAAGTTTGTAGACCTATATCTGTTATCTTTGATATGCCATCAAAAACTCCTCTGCCCAAATCCCGTTTCGGTAGTTGCAATATTCATCGTATATTTATATATTTATTTGATGAACCAATATAATTACAATCTTTTTTCTAGCCTGGGAGACTCGGACAAGAATCAAACCCGTAACCCCTATTATGATGTATCAGCTCCAGACACCAACTCTCCTACCGAATACTTATATATACAATATTTCCTACAATTTAATGATAAAGCCAGTCTTAATTTTAATTGCCACTAAATATGTAATAAACATCAAAAATAACCACAAGATTAAAATGATATTCACACATCACAGCCAGCAACTATCACATCAACATCGTCCGCAACATCATCATCATCATCGCCATCAACGAAATACATGTCTCATTAAAACCGCAGAATAAGAAAATAAAAATTAAATCAAGAAATGTTTATTATGTAAAATTTACATAAATTACTGGTAGATCAATGTTAATCATATAAAATAACAACAAACATTTACACCAAAATCTCAAAAAAAAAAAAAAAAAATATATATAAGGATCAAATCTACACAGTTAAATTTGGGGGGAATAACAGCCAGCAAAGACTGTAATGAGACAAACAACAAGATACTTTTGTTGTCCAAGGTATTTGATGATGAACGTGCAGGAAAGGCAAACAAAAAAACAAAAATAACACTGCAGCTACATCAGCAAACATTTAGTGAGTTACTGTATGAGTACAGTATGTCTTCCTGTATATGGGACACATTTATGTTGGCCAAAACCAATGAGTATTCAAATGGACACTTGTCAAGGTGCGCTAACAAGCTTTAAATCATATTAAAAAAAGCAACCAATGGATGAAAATGTTGCTAAAGAAGAAAATTAAAAGAAAACTGAAGATGAAGAAGAAACCAAGCGACATGTCGCTTTTTGAGATGCTCAACACTACACTCACAATTTTAAACGCACCGACTGTTGCTGGCAGATATGTAAGGAATGAAATCTTCTGCCGAAGGTGTTCTCTAATATATGCATTTAAACATTTCGATGCTACCATGATTAGATTCTTAAAAAGCAAATAAGTGTTAGATTTTCCTCGTTTATTTAATAGTGTCCACGGACCTTAAAATATATCACCCTTTAATAAAATAGGAATATTATTACTTTGCAGTATCCGGAGTTTGTTGATCCATGTTCCATGCGTTTAATCAAAACACATGGGACATAATATATAAAATGAATTTAATTCCTATATAAGTATATTAAAAGTAATCAGTATAAGTAGAGTCGAGATGTTGCATGTTGTTATTCTTAGACCCAGTCAAAAATCTCGCAAATAATGTAATCGCCACTTCGCAGACTCTCTGCATGGAGTAGTGCTTTTGTACTTTTACTCGGCTTCTACATGTAGATGGCGTGGAACTTCTCCGAATAGCGCAAATATCTAAGAATTATTCTGGATTGCAGGATAACCTAGAATCAGAACTCAAAATGAAAATGCTGCTGTACATTCACGTAGAAGGGTCATATGAAGAACCTGAGGCATTATATCAAATGACTAATTGATATGATGTCGTCGATAATACATTTAATCTCCCATATATCGATTTATGTCTGAGTTGCCATGAAGCTGCTTTTTGGCCCAGGCTTTCTAGGCTTTTTCTAGCACGTCCTAATGGATCTATCGCAGATGAACTTTAGAACGACAGACACCTTCATACGTGTATCGAAATGGACTGGTTGATAACTAGGATTGCACAGTGGGGGAGAATCAAACTTTTGTAAATAAATCTGGTCTTTCCAAACGGATGGTCCGATCGGGATAAAATTTGACATGAGCATAGCCAAAGACTATTCGAATTTAAGTTATTAAAATGTATCCTACAAATGCTCCAGGGGCGCCGTTTTGGGGGCTCAAAGTAGGATACCTTTGAAATGTAAAAGTGCCATTTTTTGTTTCGTAACCGATTTCAAATATTTGTATATTTTTGGAAAGCGCTCGGCTAGTTCTTGAAAAGACATACGTGCGTGTGCTATTTATCTCCTATAATTTCCGAGTTATATGCATTTCAAAATTGAACTTTTAAAATTTTGCCATACCTTGGTCCTCTTTTTTTTCAAATGTAGGGCTTACTTTTGCACCAAAAGGGCTCGAGTTTCTTTTGTTAGTTAAACAACAAAATTATCAATAACACACGAAAGATTACAGGGTAATATCAATTATGGATCCAAAAATAAACGATTTTCAATTTAAAAATTCAAAAAATAGTAGATTTTTGCAGTTTTTTCGACGAAAAGGTGACTTAACTCTTTTTTTATTAAAAAAAAAACTTTCTTAAAGAACATAAAATAATTTTATATTTTTGTGTGAGGTATCTTTACGGAGAACATTTTGGTATAAAAGACATGTCCTGTTTTTTGAATATGTCGGCCCTACGCCCTTCGGAATTTGACCTATGTTTTATCAAAATTTCAACTTTGGGCCACATTTTCTAAAATCCCAAAGCTGGGATCAGAAAACGGAAAGCAGTTTTAGAAACATTGATGTGATTCCTATTTATTTCCAAAGTATTTTCCCAGCCCCAAAGGAAATGTTGACCCTATGGGTAAATTGTAAAAAATACCATTTGTGGGATTTTCGCTCTAATTTTTAAGAATTGCGGGATGCCCTTTGACCTTTCGACAAGTTTTTTAGAATTTGTTATTTAGAATGACATATTTAAAAAACGTTGAACATTTTATTGAGTTCTGTTAATAAATAAAGATTTTATTGCATATCACATAATTACTGAGTTGCTTAAACTAAAAATTGTATCAAAATTTCAATAGGATTTAAGGATTTATTCCGAACTATTTTTTTTTTTTTTTGTTTAGACAAGTTAATTTGTGGTCTTACAAAAAAAATTGCAAGTCAATATCTCAATTACATTCAAAAATATCCCACTTTAAAACTCCGTTCTTCAAAAATATTTCATATTTCCCCCTGAAGCATTTGTAGGGTCCATTTTAATAACTTAAACTCGAATAATCCTTGGCTACGCCCATGTCAAATTTTATCCCGATCGGACCAGCCGTTTAGAAATGCCAGATTTATTTCCAAAAATTTTGATTCTGCCCCACTGTGGATTGGTCGGGTGAAGGTCGGATCGTTTGTCTCTGTATAGATTTGACTGGCAGTTTAATCTACCTTGCATGAGATTTAAAGTTATATGTATTTATATCATTTACTAATGAATACCCCTAATATACATAATATTATAAGTTAGTTACTAAGTGTTTATTTTCATCAATTGCATTCGCAATTATTGCATTTATTTTACTGTTACCAATTGTCATGCAGAATCTTATATTGTTGGGCATGCAGAATCTTATATTGTTGCTATGAGTAAAACAGAATGTTATTATATTAATTTACTAATTTGCTTTCGCTTTTGTGTACCTATTTATATTGTTACTAAGCGTAAAGCAGTTGTCATGTTTCGGGCATGCAGAATTTTACATACGTTTGTTATAACAAACAATAATATACGTATGTAAATCCATACATACACGTAGCTACAAACATTTGTCATTTGTCTTCCCTACTTACGCACATTGCGTAAGTATGATGAAGACATGATAGATCATGTTTTTGCTTGCTCGATCATGTTTTTAACTCTTTCAATATATACCTGCATTGATTGCAAATAAGAAGTCAGTATAAATCTATTGGTGAAACAAAACACTTCATTTAACTTAATATATTTATCAATTGAGTCCTTAACACTTTAATTAAAAAATAAAAACTTATAATAAATTAATTTTATTAAAAAAACAAAAGAAAGTGTTTTAATTTAAAACGGATAACAAAACTGGCGCAGTCGGTAGGATACCCAAGTATCCTTGTTGTTTTTTTTATATAAACGAATATTATATAAAAAAAGGATATTTGACATCTTAATGTCTATTTGGGTATTCGCAAGAAAAAAAATTAAATGAAAATAAAAAATAAAATTTTTTAAAAAAGGACAAATGGAAATTGTTTAATAAAAAAAATATATATTTGAAAGAATAAAATATAATAAGTGAAAATTATATAAAGAATATTTAAAACTAAAACGTTTAAAATTTTAAGAAAAATAACCAAAAACTATTGAATAAAAAGGACATATAATTTTTTTTTTGAAAATTAAAACATTTAAATTAAAATAATATTTAAAACGACAACGTTTAAAATTTTAAGAAATTATAACCAAAAACTTTTGAATAAAAAGGACATACAATTTTTTTTGAAAATTAAAACATTTAAATCAAATATCCCTTTTGAAAATTAAACAGACAAATTTAATGTTTTGTGGGAATCTTTTTTCAAGTGAAAGAAATCAAAATTATATTAAAAACAAAATAAATCCTTTAAAGTTATACAAAAAAAAAAAATGTAACTCTTTTTTCTAAAATTAAATAAAATTCTAATAATTTGAAGTGTACAAACATAAAAAACAATAAAATATAAAAAAATAAATCCAATCAAAAATTAAAGAAAAAAAACAATTTAAAAACTGCTTAAGAATTACTACTACTTATACAATAAATTCAAAATACTCAAGGAGCTAAACAAATAGATAAGTCGCTGAAACGAAAAATTGCCGTGAGGTAAATGGAGATCTACATTAAAGAAGGAAGCAGCGTTCATTGAATTAAGTATTTGTTCTTATATTTAAGTATTTTATATACATAATTATCACTTCTTCAAAAATTTAAGTCATTATATGAAATAAGGTAATCTTGTGTTTCTTTTAAAAAATCGTTTACTATAATATTTTGATTAAATAAAAATTGTGCCTTTTTTGACTTTAACAAATCATTTCTAATATAAAAATGACTCAAGAAAGTTTTTCATTTACCCCTATTACTTTAAATCCACTAGAATTTATAGGAAAGTTGCCAGAGTTTACAGGTGACAGACGAGATTTGTATACATTCATTTCACTTGTGGACAGAATAGATCCCCTTTTTGTTCAATACAATGAACTTACACAACTCATATTTATTGATTTAATAAAAAGCAAATTAAGGGGTAAAGCCAAAGAGGCTATTGAAATCAATTTTCATGCAAAAACGTGGTCTGAAACTAAAACTATTCTAATTAATTATTTTGGGGAATATCAAAGTGTAGAACAACTCTATGACAACCTTCGGTCTGTATATTTTAAGACAAACACTATAGATTTTTACAATGAGATTAAAGATAAGCTTAGAAGCTTAAATAATAAGACAGTTGCAGACTTAGGCGTCAATATAAATAGTGAGCAAATTGCTAAAAATAACATGCTAACAGCTCTCAATATTTTTAAGGCAAAGATGCCTGAGCCAATGAGGACAATATTGTCATGTAGAAACCCGGCCACCCTGGAGGAGGCAATGAATATCCTTTTTACATCAGGGTATGCCGATTATGGTGGTAATTCTAAGGATTATTTAAACAATGGAAATTCCAAGCGGTCTCATGTAAACAACAGTAATCATAAAGATACTTGGAACAATAGAAACAATCGCCGTGCTCAGAATTCAAATGGGATGGAAAAAAGTTATAACAATGGTTCATACAATAACAATCAATATACCGTTGACAGGCCCAATAATAGCTATCAGCGAAATAATAATAATTTCAATAACAACTATAACCAAAATGGTTACAATCGTAATAACGGTCAAATCTATAGAAATAATTTTTCAAACGATAATGGTCAAAAATATGGAAATAATTTTCCAAACCAATTTGCTAAACCTTTAATTTCGGAACCAATGGATATTAATATCATCCAAGGATCTAATGCTTCAGCAAATTGTCAAAATATGTCATTACCATATATAGGACCACAATCTAACCTAAATACTAATTTTGTTCATTATTCGGACCAAAATTCCTATAATAACCCGCATATTACGGAATCAAGCGATAATACTATGCGTCAAAATTCTTATGTTAACTTACAAAAACATTCGTGTAATACAGATTCCGTAAATCTTCCCAAACAATTCCAAAATTCTGTCATCCCAAACACTGCAATTCAGAACATCATACCTCAAAATTTTCCTTTTCAGGCCTCTTCGGACAACTACCACATATAGTATTAAAAAATAATTTAAAATTTATTATAGATACTGGTGCCACCCACTCCATTGTGAATCCAGGCCTTTGTAATCCAAAATGGAGAATAAATTCGACAGCCTTAACATTAAAAACTCTTCAAAATGATGTTCTGACGAACACAGTCTACCAAGTACCGATGTTTTCTGAATTAGGAAATAGTGATGAAAAACTCCTTTTAATTGAATGCAAGTTTCATGATAATTACGATGGCATTTTAGGAAATGATATACTCCTCAAATATAGAGCCGTTGTAGATTACCAAAATAATCAGTTAAGTATAAATAATAGGATTCTGCCCTTGCTATTTCAAGATATTCGAAAAATTAAGTTTATCACTAAGGTTGAATGTGGGTTAATTCATATAACGGAACAACGAAATGATACTGGAGAGGTAATTGTTACTGAGGGTATTTATAATGCACAGCATTTTAAGGTTGAGGTAGAAACTTCAGTTCATTGTCCAGATGTCATATACCTTACCGAAGATAATTCGTGGCCTGTTACCCGTGAGAATTACCATTTAGTTGATAATAACAGCCAGGACACTATATTAGGTAGAATAAGAACAGATCATCTCAACGCCGAAGAGAAACTTAATATAAATACGATTTTAAACGATTATAGAGAATTGTTCCACGAAACGGATTCAAATTTAACTTTCACAAACGCGATCAAGCATAGAATAAGAACCAAGGACGATATTCCCGTATTTTCAAAAACCTATAGATATCCCTATGTACACAGAGACGAAGTAAGAAAACAAGTTCAGGAAATGTTAGCAAGTGGGATAATTAGACCTTCCAATTCTGCATATTCTGCTCCTATATGGATCGTCCCGAAGAAAGACGACGCAAGTGGACTAAAAAAATGGAGGTTAGTTGTCGACTATAGGAAATTAAATGAAAAAACTGTAGACGATCGCTTTCCGATCCCGAACATCGATGAAATCTTGGACAAACTTGGTAGGTGTATGTATTTTACTACCCTAGATCTGGCTAAAGGATTTCACCAGGTGGAAATTGATGAACGGGATGTACATAAAACTGCATTTTCAGTGGAAGGGGGCCATTATGAGTTCCTTAGAATGCCGTTTGGACTTAAGACCGCTCCTGCCACTTTTCAAAGGCTCATGAACGGAATCCTAGGTGAATTGATAAATAATGTTTGTTTAGTATATCTGGATGATATAATCGTTTACTCCACCTCTATTCAAGAGCACATGAATTCATTACGTCTTGTATTTGATAAATTAAGGGAAGCAAATTTAAAAATTCAAGTTGACAAGTGTGAGTTTTTTAAAAGGGAAACGGAATTTCTAGGCCACGTTGTCACACAAAATGGTATAAAACCCAACCCGAAGAAAATTGAGTGTATTGTTAATTACCCTTTGCCGAAAACTCAGAGGCAAATAAAACAATTTTTAGGTCTTAGCGGCTATTATCGCAAATTTATAAAAGACTATTCGAGAATAGCGAAACCAATGACAAAGTTCTTAAAAAAGGATTCTAGAATAGATATTAACGATCCCAATTATCTCGAAAGTTTTAGAACCTTGAAGATTCTTCTCACCAGCGATCCAATTTTGGCTTATCCCAATTTCAACAAACAATTTGTATTAAATACTGACGCAAGCAATTTTGCGCTTGGAGCCGTGTTATCACAAGATAATCATCCTATTTGCTATGCTAGTAGAACACTCAACCAGCACGAAACGAATTATAGTACAGTAGAGAAGGAATTACTAGCTATAATATGGGCTGTAAGATATTTTCGACCATATCTGTTTGGAAGGAAGTTCATCATCCAAACAGATCACCAACCATTGCAATGGCTTTTTTCCATTAAAGAACCTAACTCAAAATTAATAAGATGGAGGTTGAAGCTAGAAGAGTACGATTATGAAATTGTGTACAGGAAAGGTATTGACAATGGAAATGCGGATGCATTATCCAGAATAGAGCCCCAGATCAATTTGATTCAAGAACCACATCCAGCTATAATATCCATTAGCAGTTCTCCACTCAATATTTATAAGAACCAGATTATTATGGAAAAATCGAATTCTAACCTTTTGAAAATAGTGGATAAAATAATTTTTGACAATAACAGAAAAATAATAAGTTCAAATAGTTTCAGTGAGGCCGATATGGTAACTATCATAAAAAATAATTTTCATCCTTCCAGAGTTAACGCTATCTTAATAGAAGATATTTTAATTTATGAAACTTTTAAGGAAACGGTTTTGAAGTATTTTTCAGAAAATTCGGGTTTGAAAATAGCAAAGTGCAATAGTTGTCTAGACGATATTTTTGACGAGAACGTTCTTCATGAATATATTGAAAATGAGCATAAAAGAAATAACCATCGCGGTATAAATGAGAATTTTGAAGAACTTAAGACAAAAATATATCACCCGAAACTTAAACTGCGAATTCAACAATATATTAACAACTGTGACATATGTAACATGGAAAAATACGATCGTAAGCCAATAAGACAAAAATTTATGATTAGCGAGACTTCTGATAGCCCTGGACAAATAATACATATAGATGTTTTCTATTGCCTAGAAAAAACATTGTTTCTAACAATAATTGACAAATTTTCCAAATTTGCTCAGGCAATAAAAATTCAGAACAGGTCGTGGGTTGAATTTAGGAGGGCCCTAATTCAGTATTTAAGCATTGTAGGCAGTGTGAGGAAAATAATAGCTGACAATGAGTTAGGTTTCAAAGCATTGCCACTGATTGAATTTTTACGGCAGAATAATATTGAAATTCACTTTACTTCAAATAACAACCACAATTCGAATTCGGACGTAGAACGTCTTCATAACACTATGAATGAGCACATTCGCTTACTCAGACATGATCCTGATAGAGACATCGACAGTGTTGATGAGAAAATATACAAAGTAATTACATTTTATAACAACACAATACATTCAACTACAGGTTGCAAACCCACTGACTTTCAAAACGGATTAATAAAAACAGAAGACTACCCAAAAATAAAAGAGAGAATTCTTAAATTAAAAGAAAAATCAATATCCAATTTAAATAGATCTCGTGAAGAATGTCAAATTCGAACTGGACAAATATATCTGAAAAGTGATAGAGGTGGAAAAAACCACGCCAAGTTTAGAAAACTTTTTGTAGACAGACTTGATAATGATCATGTAATAAGTCAAACAGGGCACAAATATTATAAGTCACACCTAAAAAGAAAAAAATTACATACAAATAATTTTTAAAAAAAAATAATAAATAAATAAATTTGTTTCCTTTTCCAAAAAATATAATATACAACAAATATTACTAATATTGATTTACTTTATACAAATGCACATATATTATAAACAATACATTAGAAACTTTTTTTTTATCTTAAACAACTTTTCCAAAAAATAAACTATTTAAAACTAATAAATAAAATAATTTACAAATTTGTACATACATAGATATTTTGCATAATAAATATTAAAAATGAGAAAACATTTACACAAAAAAAAAATTTTGAAAATGATAATTTATATATATAAAAAAATATGTATTTTTTTCAAGAATTCTAAATGTGTATTCTTTGTGTATTTTTTTGTTGTATCTACAAAATTTTCATATTTTTCAAAACTAATATGTTATAAAAACATTTTCTAATAAAAAATATATTATCATTTTACATGTAAAAAAAGAAATATTGAAAATTACAATGTAAATGTAATGTACCTCTCTTAAAATTCAAATATTTCTTTTGAAAATTTAACAAAAAAAAAAAAAGAAAATTACAAATTGAAAGAAATATTTAAAATAACTATGTATGTTAATTAAAATAAAAAACAATGTTCATTGTTAATGTATAAAAAATTATATTGTATCAAACAAATATATCCAAGAAATCTGAATTACTATGTAAAAAAAAAAAAAATAATAATAATTTCCTCGGAGCGAAAATTTAACTGTGGGGGAGTTATATGTATTTATATCATTTACTAATGAATACCCCTAATATACATAATATTATAAGTTAGTTACTAAGTGTTTATTTTCATCAATTGCATTCGCAATTATTGCATTTATTTTACTGTTACCAATTGTCATGCAGAATCTTATATTGTTGCTATGAGTAAAACAGAATGTTATTATATTAATTTACTAATTTGCTTTCGCTTTTGTGTACCTATTTATATTGTTACTAAGCGTAAAGCAGTTGTCATGTTTCGGGCATGCAGAATTTTACATACGTTTGTTATAACAAACAATAATATACGTATGTAAATCCATACATACACGTAGCTACAAACATTTGTCATTTGTCTTCCCTACTTACGCACATTGCGTAAGTATGATGAAGACATGATAGATCATGTTTTTGCTTGCTCGATCATGTTTTTAACTCTTTCAATATATACCTGCATTGATTGCAAATAAGAAGTCAGTATAAATCTATTGGTGAAACAAAACACTTCATTTAACTTAATATATTTATCAATTGAGTCCTTAACACTTTAATTAAAAAATAAAAACTTATAATAAATTAATTTTATTAAAAAAACAAAAGAAAGTGTTTTAATTTAAAACGGATAACAAAACTATTTAACTCATCCATTTTTTTGTAGACCTTTCTCCCATGTTTATGTATGTGTAAATATCTATGTTTAAATATTTCCTCTGCTATTGATTAAATTCCTTTTATATTCTGGCCACATATCATTCATTCTAAAGTAAATGAGGAAACTATTTAAGACAAACAACACTTTACATGGTCTGATGTTTAGTTGACACGCAATGAACGACAACGATTATTTTTTTTGCACAAACTATAAAAACATAAAAAATTAAAAGAAAAATTGTGGCAATTAAATTTAGAGTGAAACGTATAAAATAAATCGAGATATTAGAGTAATAGAAGAGTTGCTCCATAAAATTAACACTATTATGGTTCTAGCATTCTCATAACTCTACATATCGAACATATCTCAGTCCGTCTGTTTCTGACTGCATTAGTTGTACTCACTTCCCCTAATTTTATTCCCAGCCATAAGTATTATGGGGTTCCAAAACGTATCTCTTGTTTATGACACGCACCACAATAACATCATGTTTAACACATACGAAAAATGAGCAAAAAACTACATGATTTTTTTTTTTTAAATAAAACAAGAAACATGAAATATTTCAGATGACAAGTGTTTTCAACTCTCTACCTAGAGGGCGCCAATGTTAAATATTTAATAAGACATAAATCAACCGGATTATATCTAGAGGGGATTTTTCAATTTTATTTTTTTTCGAAAAAAATTATGATTAAAATTACAAGTACAGGGAGTTAGAGTGTTATTTTGCTTGCGATTAAGTATTTAAAATATTTTATCTTTACATTTTACTAATTTGGTTGGTGTAACTACACGAATACGTATAGTTTGGAGGGAGTTTAATTTTATTATTTATAGTCGTTCAGTTCGTGGGCGATATGTCCATTAAAATGATGAAAAAATTTAACTGATTTTGACGTTTATCAAAGTACGCAATATTATTAATTGGTTGCGTTTAAGAGTTTTTGGGGTAAATTTGCCTAATATGGTATGCAGGATAAACAGTGGACTACATACTTATGTATTTAAAGCAAAATTATACAGAAAATTTCAGTAAAATTAATACTGATATATACTTCGTAAACAATTTAATAGAATTTAGACATACCCATTTAAAAAATGAACAAAACGAGATATTAAGTTATTGTTAAACAATGAGCAAAGATATGTGATATTTTACGAGCGATCTTTAAATGGCAATGAAGTACAGACTATACAAAAAGGGGTTCGTACATTTTTTTTAACTTCTGACATAATGGGTGGACTACTTCATTGCTGTGCAAGTCAATGTACCTAAAATAATGAATATGGACTGATCTATGGGCCGATCAGATTTACCCTAGGTCTCATATAAAGATCACTTCAGATAATTTTATTAATGATCATTTTGTCTAGCTGCAAAATTTTTCAATGAAATTGAGAAAATTCCATATGAATTTGGGAATTCCAAATTAAAATTGAGAAAATTTCCAATTAATTCAAGAATTTCAATTAGAAATTGTGTATATTCCAAATGAAATGAATAATTTTAATTTAAAGTTTCTCAATTTCCAAATAAAATTGAGAAAATTCCAAATGAAATTGATTTTGTCAGATCTGGAAAGCAGGTGGTCCAGATAGACGAGAACAACTTTAATTTTTTTGTCGTATAACACTTGGTTGGATCTGTAACAGTGCTTTCGATGACTACATGCAGTTGATAGGTGCAATTAGTACTGCAAAGGTTTACTAACTGCCGAAAGCTCAAACGAATGTTTCTTATTTCTTAAATCTGTATTATTTATGAGTAAAATGCAAAAATTAATATTGGTGGTTATTATGTAGAACTTTTATGATTTTTATAAATAAAATAAAAAAAATTAAATTATATAAATTATTCAAAATGCAAATTATTAAATATAAAAATTTATGAATTTCATTCACATTATTCTTAACTTCAATTGTAATTTTTCAAATTTCAAATTAAAATTCTCAATATCACTCGGATTTTTAAGAATTTCATATTATAATTCTTTCAATTGGAATTTGATCAATTTCACATTCAAATTCTCAATTTCATTTGGTTTATTCTCAATTTTACATTGAAATTCTCAATTTATCAACATCATGTATATATAATGTTATCAATTTCAATTATCTAACCCATTAATGCCCACTGCCAACTTGAGTTGCCAGCAAAGTTATTATACTTTTTCATACTCTGATATGAAATAAAAAAAAATGAAATAAAAATATGAAAACAACTAGATCGATATATAATTTTTCATAATTTACATTGAAATTCTCAATTTATCAACATCATGTATATATAATGTTATCAATTTCAATTATCTAACCCATTAATGCCCACTGCCAACTTGAGTTGCCAGCAAAGTTATTATACTTTTTCATACTCTGATATGAAATAAAAAAAAATGAAATAAAAATATGAAAACAACTAGATCGATATATAATTTTTCATAATTTGCTTTTTTTGTTTTCCCGTGTTGCGACAGCCCAGTGTTATTGAGCTTTTTTGGAAATCGACTTTTGGCTGAGGTTGATGATTTTAAATGTAAGTTATACAAGTGTAGAAGACATTTTACTGCAAAGGCTGTTGTTTAAGATAGAAAAATAACTAATTTACCCCCATTAACACCAAGTCTGGTTATGTTTTATCTAAAGAGATATACTGATAGTTTTCGTACAAAAATACTTTTAACTTTTAAGTATAACTATTAGTTAACACATAACCAGACTTCGTGTTAATGGATGAATTTAACACTTTATCAATTTCATGTTACAATTTTGAGAAATTAAGTGATTTATGTTTTTGGTCACTTTAGAGGTCAATGGTCACTGCATGATTGTTTTGGTGTAGTGATGTTTCACTGGTTTTCATATTCTAAGAGTGTAATTGTGTCAATATCTCTGCTCCGATTTTGTTTTTAAATGTGAATTTTGAAAAAATTGAATACTTTAGGTCATTTTATAAAAGTGCTAAGTCAGGCAAATTATTTACTAGCATAGGCTTCTTCGAAAAACTACAAAAATGGAATATTGTAGCTACTGCAATATTTCGCGAAAGGTGCGTTTCTAAGGAAATTAAATTTTAAGATATATATCAAATTGGTGCGATCTGCGTGATAGTCGTATGCTCCGACTGAAAGTTCGCGTATTATTATAACTTATATCTGCTAAACAACACCCGGGATAATATCTGTAAAATAAGGGTAAGCTGCCCACATTCCGAAGATGTTCTAAAGTATTGATAAACCGGGTAACACCCGGTCCAGCAGCTCTAAAATTGACCTTGCAGTTCCGGCCCATATGTGGGAATTATATTCCATTTTTGGACGAATGAAGCTAGTGTATATACGAAGAAGGTCGGAAGGGCAGAAATATGTCCGACAAAAACCACTCGAAATGTTGAATGCAACTACCTTATTTCGCATTTTATAGTATGGAAAGAATGGATGAGAAAGGATGAAACATAGGAAATGTCATGGTATTTTGATAATCGCCGCAGTCTTAAATAGAACAAATTCAATAATTTTACGGCATTTTGATAATTCTATTTAAATTTTGAAAGCCGAATTTATATAGCATCTACATTCAAGATGAATGCTCCAAAATCCATTACAATTTTTTACCAAATAAATTACACATGATCTCCACCGAGTTTTTGAAACGTAATTCAAATTATAAAAATGGGGGTTTTAAAGCTTCATGTAGAATAGGACACTCTCTATCCACTGATCCTATAAACTTTGGGACATATGAATTCATTGCCTAATAGGCAGTTTAAAAATGAATTGATCAATTGATTAAGATTGTCTGAGAAACTCTACGGAAATATAAAACAAAAATTTAGTTTAAAAATTTGAAAACATAAGAAAATATATAAAAAATTTATTGCAATAATAAAATTAATTGAATCAAAAAATTTTCATGTAGTGCCATAGTCATTAAAATTTAAATAATTTACTTGTATAATAAGCAATATTTTATTTACTTTTTATTTATTTTTTTAATAAAAATTTTAAAACAAACCAAAACCAACTACATATTTATAAGTGTATATATATTTTAAGAGCATATTTTTCGTGTTTAAGTGCATAAAGCTGCGGTCAAATTAATAGCACCACAATATTTATATTGTCATATAATACTATTACTTAAAAATTGTTACATTGATTTATATTCTTTTTGTATAAATGTATACTTTATTAACTAAACTTTGAAACATTAAAACAAATTTGGAAAATTAGATGCAAATTTTAAAGAAAAACTACATAAATACCTAAGAAATTCATCAGTCAAAATAGCACCAAGATAGAAATCCATTAAAATAAACAAAAATTAACCAGGACAAGATTAAATTTAGTAACAATTATTATGGTTTGTAACGTTCTTAACACGTTATTAGTAAAAGTAAAATATTGCTAAAAGAGACTGTCCACCGTCAACCCACAGAGATTATAAAATTTTTCAATTTTTGTATCGAATTCGTATGACAAATATATTTTTTCATTCCACAAAATACATTCTTAAATCTGTTTGGTTTCTATTTACCCTTTTTTGTGACTCTTGGACATCTATTTCTAATTAAATTCTGTGTGGGGATATCGCATCCTGTGCCACGACATTGACATTTTAGCGTGAAACCTAATTTTATAACAACTATTCATTCCAAAGATCATTCCTAAGGTCATAATTTCTTTGAGTTATACCAGAGTTTGATTTTATCAAGCATTAGATCATATAAGATTGAATTATTTACCAAGATCAAACTATCATTTAAAAATCTGTGTGTTTTATTCATCTTATCTTACATTTTAGTGGGAATTGGATTCAGAGCACATTCTGTAGAAGTCATATATCAAACAATATAATTTTTTTAATTATTTGACCAAAAACTGTTTTGGTACTTTAATGTTGAAGAATGGCAATGTGATTTTGGAAATTATACCTTTAATACACGATGTTATATTGTTATTTGTGAAATTTTTCTAGGATTTAAATAATTTACATTTTCTTCTCGTAATGGTCAGCGAATAACTGCACACTAGTCGTCCACCGTAGAGAACATAAAAGCCTGATTTTCGAAGGGCTAAAAGTGTTATGATTAATAGCGATAAGCGGTTTCGCATCCTAAAATTTATATATTTTTTTTGAACACAATGTTTTAGTCATAGGGTACAACTAGAGGCGCAACTGAGAGTAAGCTGAGAGTAACAATAATTACTCTCTTTACACGTACTTGTGATATGTGAATTCAACATACTTGCGAGAGAATTTAACACATCAGAATTCTTGAAATTTTAACTTCGATTTCCCGACTAAATATAGACCGAACCGCTTTTTTACACTTCCACACAATTTTTGTAAATTTTTTTTTAATACTTGCAGGACACTTTTATTTCTGAAACACTTTTATTTTGCTCAAATGAACAAATTTATTTTTTTATTTATTTTTGACACTTAAATTTATCTGTGGTAGAATTTTATTTATAGAACAGAGTTTCAATTTTTGGTATTGAAAATAGAAGAAAATTTAAATAAATTAAAATTTAAACATTTTTATAGAACTCTGTATGTCTGGTGAAAATTAAAAAGGCACCAACACAACTTCAAAACTATGTACTAATACATTCTCACGACTTAGGTTTTTGACAACAGACTTAGGTTTTCTCCCTCTCAGTAGCGCTTCTATGGATATATTATTCTATGGTTTTAGTTATCTATAAATATTTTTATTCTGAATTAAACTAATTTGTATGTTCAGAAATCATAATTTTGTAAACTAGTGTTTTGGTACTTTAATGATTGTTACTAAAAAAATTAATTTTTTTTTTTTTTTAATTTTAATCAATTCGATTTAAATAGATACAAATTATAATTTTATGGCGATTTTTTAAAACGAGAACATAAATATTATTTTGACTGCACAAAATCTGGGTATTTTTCAAAACATACGATTATAATTGAATGAAAGAGGAATATTTCTTAAAGATAACTTTACTCATAGAAGAAATAGAGATTAATTAACGATTTAACATTACATTTAATTAAAATTAGCAATCCTATGTTAATTTCTATACGGTTCTGTGGTGCTATTATTTGACCGGCACTGAATTTTATGCACATACAACACTTCTTTTGTAGCATATGCTTATAACATTATCCTTTAGGTTAAAAAATAATAAACTTAAACTCTAGTTCCTGCCAATTTGTTAGGTATCTGTCCAATGACATCAAAATTGCTGAACAACTAGTTATATATTTTGATTTTGAAGCTATAGAGAAATGTAACTGATTGTGATATTGTGATTTCTATTCAGGAAATTAGAATAATTTTAATCTAAGCAAGGAAATAATATTTAGTACGCTCTTTAGAGTTACCGAATTTGATTCAAAAATTAAAAAATTTTAAAATCAATACCATAATAAGATTTCAGAAATGTCTCATTTATTTCTAACGATTTAAATTAGTACGAATATAATACTAAATTGATCAATTTGTAACATATTCGCTTGCCACTATGAATTTGTATCGAAACTTTTTTTTAAATCTCTTAAAGTACGGTCACTCCTGGCAAATATTTACTTAAAAAAGCATAACCACTATTTTTAGCAGAAATTAGTTTATTGTTACAAGTGTTTTGTAAAAGTAAATAGCATCAAATAGAAAAAAGTTAACTAAATATTCATTGTGATTTATCCTAATTAAAAAAGGATTTTTCAAATAATCAAAATAACTTAAATACAAATATGTATAAGTAAATTTCTAAAACATACTTAACTGAATGTCTACAACTTTGACTCATTAATTTTTTTTAGATTTTTCCAGTTTAGATTTGAATCAATCTTTCTAAGTTGAATCTTTCTAATTGGATGAAATACTTTTGCCACTAAGAATTTAAATCATCTGAAAATTGTACTACCTTCAATAAAGATACGTACTTTCTAATTGGATGCTGGTTTTTTGTTGGTATACATATGTACGTATGCACGTATATTTTTTCTTTTAGTAGAATTTAATATTTATGGCCACACGTTTACGTGTTGGCCATTAAACAAGTTTTACTTTCAAAATCCATGTTAATTTTATGGCCTTTTATTTCACTTCACTACATTTTAATTCACATTCAGACATTCAGATCGTACATGCAAGTACTCGTTCATACCTGTAGTATTCCGAATCAATTTAATTCAATGTAATGTGAACAGTATGATTAAAATACAACAACAAAATGCATAAATAAATAAAAATAAAATTTATGAAACGTATCTTTTTTTTTTTTGTTCAAAACAGACAGTAAGCAAGCAGCGAGTATTGTTGCACAACTTACAAGAGGCGGAGTTACAAAATTGAAAGAAAAAAACATATTTTTTTATAAAAAACAGAGACATAATAAAAAACAAATAAAATTAACGCCTCATAATAAAAAAAAAAGTAAAAATAATTTAGTTAAAAAACCAAAACAATAAATTCGACTTAATTCTCTGCTCTAAAAAATAATTTCTCATCTCATGCTCTTTTGTTGATGCAGAGAGTTTCATGTATATGTATTTCAAAGATACTTTAACTGCAACTGAGATAATTTCGAAAGAGTATAGTATGTCTGAGAGTTGATCAACAAAGATCGTTTGTTGCACTTCGTATTTGTATTTTAATTTATGCACATTTCGAATTTCAAATGCAAACCAAATTCGAAGTTAGATAAAAAACGGGGAAATATGTATTTCTCCTTAAAATTATGTTTCTCATTAAAGAAAGAGAGTTTGTTTAGATAAAGTAATTCGAAGTTGGGGTATTTATTAGATACAAATGCAATGTTTTAGATAAAATAGTGTAACCTGTTGCTTATGATCGGTTGATCAGTAAAAGTGTTATTTTGCTACTTTATAAACCGAATTGGAACTTTGTTTGACTAAATACAAACATTTTTATGTGACAGATAGATTCTTGTAGGAAATTTGAAACCCTAATCTTGAAGAACAATTAGGAAGCTTCAAGTTCCTATATATATTTCCCATTATTATTTATTTTAACTATGAATGAGTGTTTAGAGACTTTTTTAGTTAAGCCAAAGGTGTTTCCTACTGAGAACCTTATGATTGTTTTATATACTGACAGAACATATTCAAACAAATATTAAACACTGCATATTAACTTTTATTCATATCTTTATTTATATTAAGAAATTAAATTTAGTTTGAAATCATAATCCAAATTAAATAATTAACCTGAAGTACCTTAAAAAATATCTGCTAAGAATTTAACTAATTAGAATTCCATACAAATTCAGCCACTAAAGCGCAGATATTATTCTTCGTAACGACTTTATAAATCGTTGATACTGCTATATCTTAGTTTTTTGTACATTATCGAATAAGTAGTTATCATCGAATTATTGTTTTCTAATCACACACAAATAGGATTGTCATTCAAATAAAAATTATTCGAATAATCAAGGGAACAAATTTTTCAAATTGTTAAACTTAGTTAAGTCTTAATGATAGATTTAATATATTTGTTTCATACAATAATAAATTAGAATATCATATTATTCTGATCATACATTTCTAAGTTTAAGCATTTTTCTAAACTACCTTATTCACTAAATCATCCTAATTTCTGATGTAGCATGGTGCTGCCGTCATGTCTCGAAGAATTTGGGATTGGTTCTATTCTGTTGCCAGGAGCTGGAATAAAAAGACTTAAAAAAAGCCAGAAAAAGCTAAATCGCTTTTAAAAAAAGTTATAAAATGCTAAAATATTATTAATTAAGAATTAAGGTTTTTATTTATTTTTAAATAAGAAATGAGAAAATATGTTCATAAAATACATAAAAGAAAAAAACTAAGATTGCAACTTTTGTATTAACTCAAAATAATAAATTTTTGTTGATATAAAGGTAGTCACTACACTATAATGAAAATGGTCTCAAATCACATGAGGAGGCCATCAGAAAGTTCAAAGTCATGGCAACATTTATGTAATCTTTTTAATGAATATATCGAATATTCAAACCTCTGTATTACCTAAAGGAAGTAGTAGAAATTAAAATATGTACTAGATTAACCTGGTCAGAAAATGGATTTTCTTGTAACACATTTTTAAACTCTCGAACCTCTACCCAAAAGTCGATTGTTGATTCTATATTTCTCCATTTATAGTTTAAAATATTCCGCCATTGAGCCTCAATCTTCATAATTTCATCAACACTATCAATATGAGAGAAGTTTTTCATATTGGCCGGCAATCCTTGTCGTAATTGTTCAATTAGTTTAATTATAAACTATCACACTTTTGCCGTATTATTTTTTCAGATTACTCACTACTAAACCTTTCTTTATTTCATCTGTCATATATTCTTCAATCTTTTATGAAAAATGATTTATTTACACAATTATAAATTTAGACTTTTAAATGCTATTTTTGAAATTAACAAAAAGCTGTCCTTCTTTATCATGAGCGCTACTATATACAAGGGTACTCAATCGATTAACCGTTAATCGGTTAACCGATTAATTTTGGTCGGTTAACTGTTCGAATAATTTAAAATTTCCGATTTTCATATAACAAATAAACCAATTAATTTGTTTCGATTAACCGAAATTTCTTTTTTATTGTACTTAATATATAAAAATATAGTTTTAAACACACAAATTTTATTTCTTAACTAATGAACATTCCCTTCTAGCAATAGTTTTTTGAAGTATAGCTCAAAAACTGAAACTAAGGAATTTGGAAATGACATTTCTAGAATGTTCCATGATGAACTTTGCCCTAATGAGTAGAAGGAAGACATGATAATAGACGAAACTGAAGACATTACAGAAACGAGTCTTTTATCAGAACTTAACGAAACTATTAAAAGTATTTAAAATCTAAAAAAATGCCAAAAAGACACCTGAACAAAAAACTAAGAAGTTGGATAGTCTTTCTCATGCGATACTTTCGATATCTCTAACATCTACAATCAGTGAGAGAGTTTTTTCCAAGTCAAGTTCTATTAAAACTGAAGAAAAATCGTTTAAAATGAAACCTTTTAAATTATATTATTTTCTTAAAAATTTATTTCAGAATATCTCACTAAAATCCTAAAAAAAACTCACATGTGTATATAAAAAAGATTTCAAATACCTTTTTCCTATTATTTATTTTTTTTTGTTGAAAAAATAGAAATTATTCGGTTAATCGAATAATTTAAAATTAACCGATTATTAACCGATTAAATCTAAACCCCGATTAATTATTTGCTCGATTAACCGACTAAACCAGAATCCCGATTAATTGAATACCCTACTATATACATATATTTCAAATTCTTGGTAAAAGACATATATGTACTAGGGAACTACTATACAACGTCCTTACCCCAAATATGTACAATTGAACTAATTAGACTTGGTGGCATTAAGTGACTGATTAAGTATGATTCAGGGATGGACCCTACTGGCATATGATAATACTGGTTTGTAGGCCAAATTTTCAAAGAGCCATTCCCATGAGAATATATACCTTTTACATTTTAGGCCGTAATTTACGATTTCCCCATCTGCGCTTGTGCTATAAGGTTACACGAGTAAACTATATTATATACATTCCTGAGGCTCAATGAATTGGTATTGTGCTAGATACCTACAATGAAGATTACTCTGGGAACGAACGGGCCTATTGTTTTTCTAAAAGGAGGGACCGTCGCCACGTGTCTTATTTGGAACAGAAATTTCTTACACATATCTTATGGATATAAAAAAGTTCCAAATTCACGCAAAGTGTTGCAAAACAAAATAAAAATTGGATAGCTGACAGACCTTTGTACGAGAAAATAATGTGATTTCAGTGTAAATCAATATACAAGGCGAATTTATAGAAGGTGGAGTCAGTCAATCAGCTGATAACTTTTTTTTCGCTTTTTGGTTCTAACAGTTGTCAAAGCTTTTGTTTATATTTAAATATCTATATTTTAAGCTTATTAACAAAATACTTATTTTTTACATAAATAAGTAAAGCCCTCACTATTCAATTATCTACACTATATTAAGTTTTAATACATATTTGTTTAATTTTTGTTTTTCGACATTTGTTAAAACCAATTGTTGTTTTTGTAGAACTGCCACCACCTTGTACGAATTCGCCTTGACAATATATTAACAATACTAAATGTTTGGCCGCCATATTTCCTACAAAATATAGTCGATTAAATTCGTCAACTTCAAGATTGGATTGGTGATGCTAAATACACTGGTCATCCAAAAACAAGTCGTTCAAATGTCAATATCGAATTAGTGCATAAGGGTGTGTTTAAAATTTCAGGAATATCAAGCTCTTTACAGCTTATAAAGTTTAATTGACACAAGAACTAATCGATCACCTTGATCAATTTGTTAAGCGTCAAAATTCGCCATTTTGGGGTTTATAGACACACATAAGATTATCTAAAAACAAATGCACCAGCAACGTGTCAGTATATGGTACAGATTTTAAACTGAAAGAACCATTGGACCCTACTTCTTCGAAAATTAGGATGATCAGGCAACGAATGGTACAGGTGCTGACAAGTTAACAGAGAAATAAAGAAGTAATAAATATGAATCTGGATTGGCTTTAAAAAAATTCAATTTGTTACCACCCTGTTAGAATACAGGGTGTCAAAATCGACCAACTCTGGTAGGAAAAATTTTTACAGCTTGTATCTTCTACAAACATGGACATATTTCAAAGAATGAAGGTTTGTTAATGACAAAAACATGTCCGTATAAGTTATTGTAATGATTTTTAAAATTTAAAAACCCAGTGTTATTTTTGTAATGAATAAAAGAAAAAATAATTTGAAAAAATATATTTCAGGTCAATTTGTATGCACGACATTTTTAAAGCCCGACTAATTCTAATAAGTACATATCGCCCATTTGCTGCAACAACGTCATAACTCAAAATCCGGGTTTTTTGAACTGAGTAATACAAAATATTCGCCGTTCTTTAGTTTTTCATATAGTTTTATGAGTTTTCAAAAAAGTCAATTATTTTTTGTGTGAGAGTGTTTTTTTGTTGTACACATCAAAATTAAAATTCATGTTTTCTCGTATATTTGACAAGTAAAAATTTTAGTTAAATTCAGATTAGAAAGATACTAACATCTACTATTTAAATCAGGTTTAATTTCTGAAATCGTATGATTTACTGAAAATTTATTTAAGAAATAGTAAAATGTCAAAAAACTTTCAAAGCCGTTTTTCTCGAAACGACTTTTTTTGAATTATGACGTTGTTGCAGCAAATGAGCGATATGTTTATTATAATTTATTTGGGAGCGATATTTTTCACAAATACTTCCTGTTGATAAGACTTGTTTGGTGTTAAAAATGGACAATATCGGTCCATGATTTCACCTAGCCTCCATACAAATGTAACCCCGGAATACTGTTTTAGCAGTCAGTCGGCAGTTGATTATGCGATGGCGAAAGAAGTTTTTCCAAAAAAATGTTTTTCTTGAGGTTTTGGACAAATTTTTAAGGTTTTTTTAGTAGGAATGTTAAAAAAATATCGCCGATTTGAAGTTTTTTAAATATGTATTTCCTATCCAAGGTAAAATTGTACGCTTAAAACGATGCCTATAGTTTCCCTAAACAGAGGTGGTGTATCTTACCTTGTATTTCAATAGGCTTATCACAAATTTTCTTAAAACCTATGTCCTCCTCTACGATTCGCTCATACAACATTTTGCAATCGTACCAGTAGTTTAGAATTGATTGCTGCGTGAAACATTTCCTTGGAAATCTCTTTTCAGTGATAAGAATTGACTACATATATCGTGTGATTAAAAACCATTGGATTTCTTTATATGGGGTTATTTCAAGTCAAAGTTCAATGCAAACAAGCTTATATCCTCCTGTGCATTGAAGGATTAAATTCATCGCTACATCAACTCAGCCAAATTTATGCAAAATGGTCATGGAAATTGTCAACAAAAAAGCAATGCCGGTCAATTGTCAGATTTGCTATTCCAAACATTGGACTATCCTGTGTAATTTATGATTGAAGAAAATAAAAAAATGTGTTTTCTATTTGATTAAAGCCTTGCGTAAATTATGGGACACTTTCTAACAGGTGGCGCAAAAGTAATCCTCATATCAGAAAATGCTATAAATGTTGCCGATTATTCGTCAAATAAATTGTCAGCAATATTCCGCGTTCTGGAGCAGTGTACGTAACATTGTTTATTGACGTATATTTCGCTTGTGTTTACTACACAAATGTCAAAACAGAACTGACATTAGGGGCCAATCGCAAAATTTATAGCATTTTCTGATAGGAGGATTACTTTTGCGCCACCTTGTATTAGAGTACAATTTGAATCCTAGGTTGATTGGAAATTTTTATACACTACATCACAATAGTGGGAAGGGTATATTGGATTTGAGCAGATGTTTGTAACGCTCAAAAATATTAGTCTAACACCCACCTTAAAGTATACCAAACGACTCAGAATCATTTTCTGAGTCGATTAAACGATGTCCGTCTGTCCGTCCATCCGTCCGCCCGTCTGGCTGACCATATGACCAAATTTCATGGTGATCGGTCCATAATTTGTCATAGCTCCCATATAAGGCTCAATTCCGAAAATCGCTCACGAATATAAATTATTGAAATTTTAAAAGAAAAATGTTTTTGCTCATTAACTTAGTGCAGGGTATTGCCCGACCATACTTTCTTACTTATTTTTGCTACATTTAGGCTCAGACAGATACCATCAGTATGCTCTGGGTGATGTTCGCAACAAAATTTAAAAATAAATTCATCATGGATTAAAATTATTCTGCAGAAAATAAATAAATTGATTTATTTTATATTTAATTAGATTATATATATTTAATCGTAAGGATTAGCATTAAATTGAATTAATTAGCAAGAGTATTATTTTCTTCTGAAATTAAAATTCGTTTTTCTAAAGCCTTTTGGGAAAAGGTTTCCTGATGATCTGGCCTAAGCAACCAGTGAAATGGGCATAGGAACTAGCTTATCCCCCAACAATAAATTTCAGTGAATTTATCAATAATTGGGAATTCAGCACAATTCTTACTAAAATATTAATTTTGTATTCCCGTATAACTTTTTTTAAAAATTCGTTAGAATGATTAAATTGAATTTCTTTCTATAATTAATATAATGGAAATTGTGTTAATCCTATTTCCAGCAGATACAATTTAAAAATAAGTTATTGTACTATCTTATACACCCTACAACTAAAAGGAATATTTGTAAAAATATCAATTATTTCATATTAACTGATTAAAAATTAAAATTATGTTAAAATAATGCGACACTCCACAATCAATATCTGATTTGACGTGTTCTTACACAGACAATAAATCATTATTTTATGTTTTATATTCAAATGTTTAAGAAAATTTATTAATTTAATTAATATATACAGATAATATGAGATTACGATCGCTCTTAGATTTAAACACAATTATCAGCTATTAACCCATTTTTATGTTTTAAAAACAAAAATGAATTCAATTATCTTCATTATAATGGAAACAACGTGTTTCATTGTTTTAATTAATTTGATACGTGTACCGTTTCAGAAAATAAAAAGTTAATAAAACTAACACCAGCAGTTTATGTTTCTACGTTTTAATGCATTCATGCAACCAAACTACAGCAACATCAACAACAACAACAACAAAATAATAGATGCTACTAATAGATAAAAATCAAAAGATTAAACAATGTTGATTATAATGTCGATGAAGATAATCACAGTGGTGATGATGACGATCATGATCACAGATAAGGGCACCAAAATAAAATAAAAACATGCATCTCTTCTGTATTTTGTATTCATACCCGTGGAAGGAGGGTAATAAGTAAACACGATTAAACACTTGTTGCTGTGGCAAGATGCCACGATACAAAAGCCTAAGGGTAGAGTCAATGTAAACATGCAACACTCATTCAATTGTTGTTGCAACAGCAACTGCTTAATAATATAATTTAAACTGTGCTTAAGACAATAGACTATTATTTCCTGATTAACACTTTGGGGGTAATTTTTGTAAAATTTTTTTCTTAACACCACTGGCGACATAGTTTTTTTTTTTTTTGTACAAGTACAACTGCACAGACTCTAGTTGTATACAATTAATATGCGAGGAATCGTAGTTTGAAAATGAAAATTCAAAACAAAAAATTAAAACTAAACTCAAACTTTGCTACAGATATGGCGCGTGCTGTTATTTTAAGGGAATGAAAAAAAATAAACCACATAAATTTATGCTGCGGATGGAACAATCTCCATATGAATGAAATGATTTAACAATAAGTTATTATGAGTACTTTACAAAATTCGTAGGTGAATTGAGAAGTAAGTGAAATATAAAAAGCAATAGAATGTGATTTGATTCGATGAAGTAAGTGGGAAAGGAGAGCCCCTAGCAATTAACATTTACGGAAAGACTTTGTAAATTAGGCAGTCATACTGCATATATTAAGTTTCATTGGTCCAAAATATTTGATTAAATTAAAGATCTACCTTTTATCCCTAACTTGGAACTATTCTGATGAAGCATCTCTACAAATCATTCAATTTAAAAACGAGTTTCCAAAAATTACTTTTTATGAAAGTGCAATTAATAAATATTAAATGTCATCATCCTTTTTCTCGTCACCACAACATCTGCTAAATTCAGCATGTTCTCCTAAATCGAATATTGAATTAGGAAAATAAGACTAAATGACGTTACGATTATTTTGTCAAATTTAGCACCCGCTTTAATCTGATTAATATTTAATTATATACACTATGCTTGGATCGAATACATTTGCTTTTAACTATTTATACATTAACTATATAACTACACCACCATAGTGGAGAGGGTATATTGAATTTGTACAAAGATATTAGTCCAAGTATACCTATCGACTCAGAATCACTTTCTGAATCAATTAAACGATGTATGTACAGGTCGCGATTTTGAAGATATTTGGCACATGACATTTTTAGCCAAAGGACGAAGACTATTGAAACTGACTGAAATCGGTCCAATATTTCAAGTAGCATCCATACAAATGTCCACCTGAAATAGGACTATTCAATTTATATAAGTATACACACATATTTCGCTCGAAATTAGTTTTATATATACAGAAGTCGTGTCATGAAATTTTACGATGATCGGTACATAACACAGTGCAAAATACACACAATCATGACAGTATAGGTTCGAATCTACTACCAAAGGTTATTAAAACCCTATACTCGGTTTGTCCATTTTTGTGACCATTTTTGTTTATGTTCCCCCAAATATTCTAAAAATCAGTGGGCCCTCAAAAAATGGTGTCATCAGTTTTTTACCAACAGCTAATTCAGACTTGGTGATACCGTTAAACTTTATATGGCAATAATATAGCTAAGAGTCCGCCAAACAAATTTGTTAAAATTTTTTCCCAAAAAATTGCTTTTTCATGGGAATTTTTTTTAGAAAAATATAGGAAAACATTTTTTTGTTTACTTTTTTAGAATAACTTCCAGGGAATTCAAATTTTTCATTAACAATATTTAGCAAAGTTGTAGCTCCACATTCTATGTTGTGCTGTATTATTTACTCGGCTGAGGTGTTTTCGAGTTGATTTACAGTTGTTCAGCTTCGTTGGCGGAATGGAGATCAGTGGGGGGACCCTCAAAGTCTCACATTTAAAAAAAATCGCTAAAAATTCATTTATAATCCGAATGAGCTGAAATTTAAAATATAGACAGTTCTTGAGAAGGTCTACAAAAAATAAGCTTATATCTTTTAGTTCAAGAGATATTTAGGTTTAATTTTTTTTTAATTTTGCTTGATCTTTTTTTCGTATTTTATGATGGTCCAAATTTAATTTTTTATATGACGTATATTTGCGATAAAATTCTAAAGAAAAAAACAAACCTGATATCAATTATTTCTTTCCTATAAAAAGGAACACGCATCCAAAGTTGAAGCATCTTTTTATATATTTCAACTTTGTATACAATTTGTTCATGATCTGAAAAGAGAACTTAATGCAAAAACGCATAATTTTACTCAATTAAGCGAACATTGTCTCCTCCAACCCTATCCAAACTTATCCAATTTTGAAACCAAATTTTAGTTTGAGTAAATAATTAAAAAAAACGCAAACACCGAGCCTCAAAAACATCTCATATTTCTATAGCCCTATATGTTGTTTATATACATACAAAACGTTTATACTATCGTACTGTAAATAACGTCAAAATGGGCACTGTTCTAAAAGAACTCAGTTTTTGGAACACATTTTCCACGTTTTAGGAATTCCGGTGTTTGAAAACAGAGAATGGCATCAATAGTGATGCCATTGACTTAAAAACATCTAGATCTATATTACTTCAAAATTTAATTGTGATGTCTATAACTGTTAATATTTTATATTAATTCAAAGTTTATATTTTTCTTGATGAAAAATCACCATATTAAAATCTTTTTAATTTTTGAGGTAAATGACGTCAAAAAAAAAAACACAAAATTATTTCATTTTACTAAAATGTAAATCTTCAAGTCCCAAAGTTTCAATTGGGAAGCTCCACAAACCTTGCTTACTTTAAAAAATGTTAACGTTTTTTCATATCTGGCATTAAGCCGGTATTGCGTGATCTAGATTGGGTGACTTGATGCGCCCAGCTCATACCGATAATGATTTGCTCATTATTCGTTATTACAGCACAATAGAGAAGATACACCCGAACATACTTTTTTAAAACATAATGTTTTTCTTCATATACTCAGTGTAGGTATATATTTCTTATACTTTCTTATTTGTTTTCTTCGGACTATGCGTTTAAAAAATACAGATATATTACCACGAGTGAACCTCATTCAGATATTCTGTATCCAAATTGTATATTTGTCACCTTCTTGTATGATTCTTAAAATCATAATAACCAAATGCTTGATGCCGACTCTCTACTATAAACGAACAGTGTCAAAAAGTACTGAAGCCACTGCAGATACAATTTAACAATATTGCTATTTAACAACCATACCTAAATAAGAGTGTTGAGCTTTATATTTAAAAAAATGTTCATGCTCATATAACTTCTATGAATCATACCGAAATAACGCTGCAGCAACGCTGAGCCATTGGAAAATCCAATTTTGACAGTGTGTTAGGCAGTGAAGTTGTCTGCAGAAGATGGAAAAATTGCCGGACCTTGTGTACTCATCAAACATCTCTAAAAGGCCAAAAATATTCCACTACATCTTCTGAATCATCATGTATCGAAACGAAATCCATCTTATTACTACACCCATAAAAAAGAAGATATTTCGGTGAACCTATAGCTAAGAATAAATGGAGAATGAAGGGGACAAAATTAGTCAACATCTGTTGATAGTCCAGGTAAAGCTCTTATATATCGAGAAGTAGACTGGTAGCAAGACTTAGTGAAACCAGAGATGAATTACTAGAAATGATTGCAGAACAAACAGACAACAACGGTCAGATCTGGATATCACTAATTTCAATGTCCAGGATATATTTGTGTTAATGTCTACTAGTTACAAATGGAAACTGTCAAATTATGCTTTATGGTAAACTTCGATGATCCGGCTGACCTAGCTTTGTGAACTTATCTTTGTATGACAGCACGGACGTTTTTGTTTGGTCTTACTGAGGCGTGTTTCATCTTGTTGCATCAAGGATTGAATCCCACCTGATCTGGGGAAATCAAGGAGATGGAAATCAATTACTACTTGTCGATATATTTCTAGCAGTGGCGAAGTTAATTAGTCTCATTCAAATGTCAGTATTTTGGACATATTTCAGAACGTATGTAGTTATTACCCACGTAACAACTATTGTACAAATTGTAATGACAAGAAGACGAGTACAACACATTATATTTCACTACAATGTTCCACAGGAGCGCTGACTAAGATATTTTAGTACAGGCCTAATTCATGATCTGGACTGAGTCAATGATGAGTCACAGACGGATCTAGTCAAATTTATTATATGTACAAGTTGTCTGGATAAGGGAGATCGAATTTTAAAATTGTTTAGGGTATTATAAATGGGCCATAGGTAAACTCAATCGTTGCGAACGACCTTTCTCTAATTTAGCGCATTTTCAATAACACCTCCTTCACATATGGGTAGAGCTGTGCGATTATACCTCTCAAATTATAACTATACTTTTTTTTTTGATGCTGTTGCATAAAGTACTAAACAAGCTAAGCTGCCTCAAATACTGTTATTAGCATTTACAAGCATCATAACTATAAGAGATGCAAAATAGAATCATATTTTTGGTTTCGTATTAGTTTTTTTCTTTTTTTTGCGTTTATAAACTATTAAAGGAAATACTCGTACGAGTACATGAAAGTGCTGTAACTGATGCCTGCTTAGCTTAGTATGATGCATCGTCATCATCATCTTACTTACGGATTTCTTTGTTTTTGTTAAACTGGAAGAGAAATCTTCTTGTTATTTTTTATTTTTTTTTTGTGTTTTTATTCTCCTTGTTCATATACTCGAACTATGTATATAAATTGATGCCATCTAAGAAAGACTGACTGACGGACGGACATAGAAATGTATGCATATGAAATGTTTGTTGATTGTTGATTGCAATTGTTTGCCTTTTGGCAAACGACATTTCTACTTCATATTCATGTGTTTTGTTTAGTTTTTTTTCGATTTTTTTTAGTAATATTTTTTGACTCGATCACTAAATACCCTGCTTTTCATTAATATTTCTTCTAAAAATTAAATCCGGTAAAACCCAGACTAATATTGTTCATACTTGACAAATAATCCAAAATTAGGCTTGATATAATGTTAAAACAACCTTTTTCGAAAATACTCAAACCAGATTCCTATCATTAAAGTCGATAATGAATTTTTCATTGTCATTCTTGGAAGATAATCGAAACTGATCGAACTTTTTCAAAAATACTAAAACTTCATTCGAAAGTAAATAAATAAAAGTGAACCATTTATTCCGTCCATTTCAAATGTATTAAGCTAGTTAAACATGCTTACATTACCTCCAGTAGCGTGTCCAGAGAGTAATTCATTTCCATATACGTTTTGTAATTCTATTATGAGTTTAGCCTTTTTTCCTTGTTTTATTTTCTGTAATTTTCTTTTAAAGAGGGGAGGGCATTCGTTTAAATTTTCCGCATTCTGCACAAAATTAATTTTATTATGTGGCGCGTAAATAGTTTTTAGTTTTTGTGTGTTCATTCGTTTTCACTGCTTAGATTTGTGCAGATTTTATTTTGTCGTTCTGTTGCTGAAATTAGTCTTTATTACGTGAAATTATTGTTATTAGCAGCTTAGCGCCTGGTTAAATTTATTTTAATATTTGCATATTTCTATTTCTTCTATTTTTTTTTTTTCATCACAATTCGTGGACTATTTCGCAAATTTGGAGTAAGGAAGTCAGTTCATAATAATCAAGAGCGTTATGAAGATTTATGATCCAATTCGTTTAATGTGTGTCATTTGTGGATTAAGAAAATGCACATATTATGTACTATGTAGTTTGAGAGAACAATATTTATTGAAATAACAATTCAATTGTCAATTATTTGCATAGCAGAAATTCGTAATATCAATATGCTTTTATGAAGCATTTTCAAGTTAATATTAACAAATATTCTAAATGATTAGTACCATATCGTTTAATTATAAATAATCATGATAATCTTTAAAATAATTACCATAACAAATTCGATGATTTTATGAATCATTATACTAAATTTGTTCGCAATTTAAACATTGCAGATCCACCCAGTATTTCCATTTCAGTATTTTTCAGTTTGAAACAATCCCATAATGATGTTGTAAGTTGTAGTAATTTTAATTGCTTTATATCAACAACAACATCAGCAGCAACAGCTAGACGTTAGTGCAGCCAGAAATTTACAGCAACAATATTTGGCATCATCTCTAAACGCCAACAATCGTTTGTTTTGGTAATGACTAGAGATGTGCTAGTGAGTGTTTTAGACTCACAAGCGCAAAAAACATATAATCGCATGCACGAATTATATTTGTTGGAATACTCAAGCCAGTTCGAATTGTTCTAAGCTTCTCCAGAAAGTCTCATTAATTAATCGTGCAGCAGGTCTGGGACAACTTATTATCACACACATACACACTGCACAACTCTTGTTGTTCAAAACCTGTAGTTCATTGAACTAGTTCCGCCACATCGATTTAGTTAACCACTGAGAACTACTACTATAGAGATCAGTACAAAAGCTTTGTGGCATAGTAATTAACGCATTTGACTATAAAATAATATGTTATGAGTTCAACCCCACTTTTTGAAAAAATTCTGTTTTTTCTCAAATGCTGGAGTATTAGCACTATTGAAAATATAAGCGATAAATTTATTATTAAGTTTGCACAATACTTATTTAAGTTGCATAGTTGTTTAGAAAATTTGTATTTGGGAAATATTTCGGTAGCTCGTGAACGATCTTATTGAAAAGTCACTTAGAAAAGCTGAGGTGTTTTAGAGTTTTTTTGTATTTACATGTGTACGTAGTTGGAAAGAGGGCATGTGGGCGGACCGTCAAAGTGGCTCACCTCGGGCCCACAAAATTTTAAACAAATATTTAAATAGTACTTAAAAGCATCCACAAAAACGACGCTTAACTTATTTGTAACTTATTTCTTTTAGTTCAAGAGATATTGATGTTGCCAATTTTTTTAAATGTTTGTCGACTTTTTATACCCTACACCACACAGTGGTTTAGAAATGTTTTTTCTTTTTAAATAATTCGGTATCTCGTGAACTATTAGATACATTGTTACAAAATTTCACATGGTTGGAGCTTTCGAGTTGATGTACAGTTGCTCAACTTCTTAGGGGTAAGAAAATCGCCAAAAATCCATTTATAATCCGAATGAGCTGAAATTTTAAATATGATACTATCTACATATAACGCTTACACATGTAGCTTGTCTCTTTTATTTAAATAAAAATTTTGGTTTATTTTTTTTTTTATCTTTTTTTGTCCTTTTAGATATGGCGGGACTACGGAGGGTCGATTTTTTAAAAATCAGCTGTATTGGCACAAAAACAAAAAAATCTTTGAAATCGGATGGGAAACAAAAAAATTGCACATGGGTAAAAATTTTTACAAAAATGTTTGAGCCCCCATAGCGCCGCGCCTGAAGCAATTGTAGTGTCCATTTTAATAACTTAAACTCAAATACTCCTTGGCTACGCCAATGTTAAATCCCGATCGTACCAGCCGTTTAGAAATGCCAGATTTATTTCCAAAAAATTTTTGATTCTGCCCCACTGTGTCATCCAAAGTTGGAACATGTCAAAACGGCCGTATTTTTTCGCCAAAAAGTGCCTAGTTTTTCTTTTGTATAAAAAAAATCTCTTCGGAACTGTATAAAGTTAATAAATTATCCAAAAGAGAGAACATAATGGCAAAATGTGTAAAGTATCTTTAAATCTAGAGTTTCCAAAAAACCGAAGAATTTCAAAATCGCGGTTTCGGTTTTAAAAAATTTAAAACCGGACGGTTTCGGTTCGGTTTTGTGATAATTTATTAACTATTAAATTAGTTGATAATATAGGAAATGCTATAACTAACATTAAAGTTGGCTTATATGCGTCTCAGTAAAGAAATTATCAAGAATAGGGTACTCAATTGTATTATGATACCCAAAATGGAGAACTAAACCAAACTTAGTAGGTACTTTTTCGAACTAGTAGTATTTTTTGAATATTTTATAACGATGGACCTAGAATCGCGAATTCAAAACGGATAATTAATGTTACTATTTCTTTATTGTAAAGGTACTTTTTGAATATTTTATAATAATAAATCTTAAAATTAGGCACAAATGATTCTGAAGGAGTTAGAATTCACGAAAGGTGATTATAGTCTTACCTTTCATTTGTATTTTCTATAATAATGGACACAGAAATATGAAATTAAACTTTCATGATGCTGAGTAGGAATACAAAATGTGAGTCTTTATGTTACTGTTTTTATTCTAATAATACATCTAGAATGAGCTACAATCCACATTACAATGAATCAGTAAACATGAAACTAGAGATATGTTTTCCTGAATTAGTATTAATTTACAAAGGGAGACTTAATAGTACTATTTCTTTATACCAATTGAGGTGGCGAAGCGCACCGGTCACCTAGTACTCCATACTTTTTTATCGGATATTTGAAAATAACTAAGACTTTGTTACAAAAAGGTAGCCTGCTACATCATCTGAAGCAATTATTGTAATACAATTTAAAAAATTTAAACAAATCTAAAGATATTTTTAAGAGATATTTTTAGAGATATTGGATGAAAAAGTTTGTTTCTCATTTCTAAATTTTGAATTTTTCTAGTGAAAATATATTAAAAGTGAAAACCGAAGAATAATTGTCGGTTTCGGTTTTAGGCCTTGAAAACCCGCGGTTTCGGTTTCGGTTAAAACCGAATTGGAAACTCTATTTAAATCAATCCCGTTATAACTTTTTAGATTTTATATTTTCAAATATCGAAATTACTAAAACGGGGAATATGCGTTCCAAAAACTGAGCTTTTATAGAAAAGTGCCTACTGTGACGTTATTTACCGTGTGATAGTAAAAAAACTTTGTAGGAGTTTAAGTAACATAGAGAATAATACAAATATGGAACACTTTCGAGATTTTTTTTCTCAAACCTAAAATTATTTTTTAAAATTGGCCAAGTTTGGATAGGCCTGGAGGGTGTTGTGTCCGCTTTAGTGAGCCAAATTTTACTTTACATGCTTTAGCATTAAGTTCTCTTTCCGGATCATATAAACATTGTGTATAGTCTCGAAGAACATTTTTTCACCAACATGTCTGATATTTTAGAAATAAATTTCGGCAATCCGTTGGCCCATCATATCTAAATACCAATAAAAAGATCAAGCAAAATTAAAAAAAATAAATAAATAAACCTAAATATCTCTTCAACTAATAGAGATAAACGACATATGTAAGTATATTTTTGTAGATCTTCTTAAGGACTATTTATATTTCAAAATTTCAGTTCATTTAGATCATAATCTTTTACGATTTTAAAAAAAAAATTGAGACCCGTGGTAACCATCTTTGAAAGGCCATGCACTGGCCCCCATTAGCGCTAGAAAGCTGAACAAATGCAAATCAACTCAGCTCCAACCATGTTGAATTTCATAACAATATCTCCAATAGTTCCCGAGATACCGAATTATTTCCAAAAAAAATTTAGTACATATCATTTTTTTTGCCCAAGGACCAAGCCTATTGAAATTGGCTGAAATCGGTCTATTATTTCACCTAGCCCCATACAAATGTCCTCCCGAAGTTGGACTTTATCGGACATAAATGTTTAATTTATATAGGTATCTACACAAGTTTTTCTCCAAATAAGTATCATATATACGAAATTCATGTCGCCAAATTTTATTATGATCGGTCCATAATTAGTCATAGGTCCCATATAAGGCCTGCTTCCGATAATCACTTTAACGAGCATAAATCTCTTAAAAATGTTGGTATACACATAAAATGCAACATAAACAACTTTCATACAGATATTAATCACACCACTTAATTTCATGGTGATCAGTCCATAATTGGTCATAGCTCCCATATAAAGCCTGCTTCCGATAATCACTTTAACGAGCATAAATCTCTTAAAAATGTTGGTATACACATAAAATGCAACATAAATAACTTTCATGCAGAAATTAATCACACTACTTAATTTCATGGTGATCGGTCCATAATTGGTCATAGCTCCCATATAAGGCCCACTTCCGAAACCGTTCAATATAAATTATTGAAATTTTGAAAGAAAAATGTTTTTGCTCATTTACTTAGTGTAGGGTATTATATGGTCGGGCTTGACCGACCATACTTTCTTACTTGTTTTTAAATAAAATTCATGTTTCACGTGTAACATGAAAAACTCATTTCACGCACTCACCTCAACTAACAGTAGATGTTGTGATTTTTCGTCACCTTAAAGATGCCACAGCCAAACCAGCCAGTTTTCCAGCCAGCCAACAAACAAGAAGATTTGGCGAAGAAAATGGGCAGGTATTTTCAAATACATTTTTTTTTATGGTAGATATTACGACATCGTGTATGTAAATATATTTAATACTAAGATTGATACTCTTATAAAATATTTATTTGTATGCATTTAATAAGCTGTTAAATTAGTAAGATTTACCAAATACAGAAGGAGTTTAATTGTATTAAATTAATGTTTAAAGAGAAAAATCTTAACAACACTTATTTATGATTCATAATTGTGCACAATTTTCGTTTACTACAAACAGTTTAAACATTTTTTCATGGAATGGTGTTTTGCACGGAATTGTTTTTTAGACATTGTGTTATTTAATAATTTCTATAATTTGAAATTAATTGTTAATCATTTGATGTGATGATATCACTTTGTGTTAAATAAAATTAAACAAAAGTCTGCTAAAATATTATTTATTAAACATATGTGAACATTTTAATAATCTTAAATCGTATACAAGGGTTGGGTAACAATATAAAAGCAGAGCTCTGAGATCTCATTTCAATGTTATCTGCAACTGCCAGCTGTAGGGTATGTAAAATAATTGTTTTAAGTTAAAAAATTAATATTATATTAAGTTATACTTTACTGAGAACGTGATTATCATTATTATCATTGACTTTTGCACATTTTTCTTGGATATGTTGCCAGAGATTTTCTTCTTTTGTAAATAGTATTTAATGGTTTTAATAGATGACCACTATAATGCTGGATGCGTTAGTCACTCAATTTTCTATTAGATACAATATGATTAAAATTCCAAACAGGTTTCAAAATTAAAATTATGAGAAAATGTAATACAGTGTTTTGAATGTAGTAATAATTGGAGAAAATTAAAAGAAATTGTATAATAAATTATTATGAAAAATACATATCGAATATCATATCGAATATTGTAAACTCTCTAAATAAATTCATGTTTTTGACTAGCCATATATTTGTTCACACAGCGAATAATTTCATGTCAGCAGATGTATATGTCTCGTGAGGAGAACTCTTATCGATGTTATGTTCTTGTTCAAAAAACGTTGTCAAAAAGATCCCCATTTTTAAAAATGACAATGAAACACTTTATAGTCACTAATTTTGATTGGTAATTTATTAAACAGTGAAGAATAGAGACTCTTAACTTCATGTGAACTCTCTATCCAATTGAATACCAAGCTATGTAACAGTACACAGTGGGGCAGAATCAAACTTTTTTTGAAACGGCTAGTCCGATCGGTATAAAATTTGATGTTATTAAAATGGACCCAACAAATGCACCAGGGGCGGCGTTATTTTTTGTTTCCCATCCGATTTCAAAGATTTTTATATTTTTGGAAAGCGCAAAACCAAGTCAATGTTTCTGACATTTTTACTGAAATATGGAGGACAGAGTTTTAAAGTGGCATATTTTTATTTGAAGGACGGAGTTTTAAAGTGGCATATTATTTAATCTATTTAATTGAGATATTGACTTAAGATTTGTTAAATTATTAACTTATTTAAACAAAAAAACAAAAATTAGTTCGGAATAAATGTTAAATTCTATTAAAATTTTGATAAAAATTTTAGTTTAAGAGACTCAATTAATATGTAATAAAATCTATATTTATTGACAGAACTCAATCGAATTTTCAACGTTTTTTAAATTTGTCATTCTAAATAAGATCAAAGGGAATCCCGCAATTCCTAAAAATGGGAGCAAAAATCCCAAATATGGTATTTTTTACAATTTTACCCATAGGGTCCACATTTCCTTCGGGGCTGGGAAAATCATTTGGGAATAAATAAGGAATACATCAAGGTTTGCAAAGCTGTTTTCCTTTTTCTGATCCCAGCTTTGGGATTTTAGTACATGTGGCCCAAAGTTGAAATTTGGATAAAAAATCAATCAATATATTCGCCGGAAATTTTTAAGATTAAGTAAAGATAATGGACTCTATTTAAGAAAATTAGCTTGAGATGATTATAGCATGTTTGTGTGTGTTTTTGACTTAACTATAAAAATGCTTTCTATAGGGTCCTAAAATTCATGCAATATTTGAATTCATCCATTTGTGTAGTAAAGTATGGCGAACAAAAAAATATATTGTTTTTTGTTCAACAATATTTTTTTTTAAAACAAAGAAAGTTTGGGGCCACCATACAAAAACTTCGTATAAAATATGGTTAGAATATTGAATTAACTTGATTAATAAAAAATCAGAGAGATTGAATCAATTGGTGAAGCTAAACACAATGGTCCTAAACAAAGCAGCCGATCGAATCTCAATATCGAAACGGTGCTTGAGAGTATTTGTGAAAGCCCAGGTACATGAATTTGAATTCGTGGATAAGAATTGCAAATTAAAAGAAAGAAAATACAGCGTATACTCAGTAATGATCTGCATTTCCATTACAAATAAACACAAAAACTGAAGTTTAATAACTGCGATCTGCATAGAGAACTCGTTGAATGAATTATTCCACATCAACAAGTAGATGTTGATTTTTCGAGCTGATGACTTTCAAAATCGGCAAAATTTCCGCATTTAGGATTCAGAGAACCCACATTTGATTATCAAAAATCAAATGCATCCACAACCTGCCACAATTTGGTGCGAATTTTGGGAGAGAGTCAGTTTGGACCATACTTCTTCAAAATCGGCGAAGCAGTGACTATTACTGGTGCTCGACAATATTTCTGCGACATTCGGTTTCAACAATTCGATTGCTGCATGAGAAATATCCTGGTCGAGTACTCTCTCGTTTCGGTGATCAGGATAGGTCAACTAGATCGGGTAATTTAACACGACTGGATTTATTTTTATATGGTTATGTGAACTCAAATGGCAGTCCAAAACCACCTCTGCATACAAGGACATATAAAACGCTAAATCAAAGTAATTCAGCCACATTTGGTCATATAAAATATCAGCAAAATTGCGTTATATAACACAAAGTAAAAATTTGTAGACTTTTCTTATCAGAAATGTAATTCCGTCTTATAGTCCAGTGTCAAGCAATTGAGTTGTATTACACTTTATATCAATATGATTTGTCAAACAAAAATGCAACAAAGCATATGTCTAATACAATAACAAAATACATTGACTAGCATATTTTTTGTTGTTGCAAGAGTTAGGTTTTTGACAATTCCGTTTCGTCTCTATGTTACCCTATGTCAATAGCATTCTCCAGTAAAAAGTAAATTTAAATCAAATGTTTTTTGTTTGAAAAACATTTAAAATTTTCAAATATTTTCCAAGTTATAAACATACAGTATTTGAATTCAAGTAAAATTTCACCAATAATTTCCTGTGCTTGTAGGTTATTAATGCTTATTGGGTTTTTAGATCTGGGCGGAATTCTAAGTTTCTCAGAGATTAAGGGTGTACTCAATCATTCCAAAACTATTAAAATCAGTCGATGAATGATTTTATTCTCTGTAACGATATGTTCAGAGCTGAAACGATAGTTTAACTGTCAATCATTAGCACGCATTCTTGACATGTTATATAACTGTATAAAAGTTAACGTCCCTCCTTCTACTAGGAATACTATTTGAAAACACATAAGGACAGTATGATCCACCATCCTGAATGTTCAGTATGTTTAGATTAAAATGTAGATGAAAATGTTGCCGTATTTTACAACACCAGTGTTTGCAAGCTGGTTCGGATTGACTCTTAGTTTTAGAAAATGTTTTCTCGGATTTTTTTTTTTAACTCATCCTTTACCAATGTTACTTTCTGTGAATGTTGTCATTCAATTTATAATTCAAGATTAATAATTTCAATGTATAACGTCTTTATTAGCATGTACTACTGGTGTACATATTTGAAACTTTTTGCTATTTTTATATTTTTCACATTGTTAAACACAGTGCTCTAGACTTCACATCACTCAAATAACATATAATTGACGTATGTATGCCTCCTGGTGTAGAATAAAAAAAATATTTACACACTCAAAGTGTTTCAGACTCTTCAATTAAAATTCAATTCACAGCTTTAACATCTTTAAACGAAGTCATAATTAAAAATCATAAAAGTAGATTAGAAAAATAATAAGAAATTAACACAAACTTGGAATTGGTCAAATGGATGATGAATAACATATACCTCATGAATTACCCAAAAGGCAATGATGATCAATAAATACGAAAAAACTTGGTAATGACTTGCAATCTACACTACTTAGCATTAGTCGTGTAATGGCTTATTTATTATCTGTTATATAACTGATTACTCTCTAGTAATTTAAGTAATTACTTGTAACTAGTTTTTGTGATGTTAAAGAAATGCATTACTAAAGTAATTGTAAAAGTAATTGCATAGAACTAAAACTGTATACTGGTTTTCAATGCTACGAGTAATTTTCAAGAAGGAGGTCTTTAGGACTGTTGTGATACTCCAACAATAATCTGTAATCATATGTTCATCTCAGCGGCCTTGGGTCACTTTAAAATCTCCTTATCTCTAAATGTTGTGCAAATAGTGTACTTTTGTGCTCATATTATAACCATCCGTTCATCAGATTTATAGCTTGAGCGACAAATTTTCGTTAAAAGGCCACAAATGTCATTACAAAAGACTACATAATTTTCTCAGCTAAAATGAGACTTTCGTACCTTGAGTTAAAATATTTTCTCCTTTGAGTATAAATGCTAGAAGCTCAGATCTATCTTTCGAAAGGTCAAGGTCTCTTATCAAGTCAATTAAGGCATCTTGTGAAAAAAGTGAAGGCGTCGCACATTGGTATAAAAAAAGAGGGAAATAAATTTGTAACTTCTTAATCCTATGTTCGAATTGAATGAAATTTGACATGCACAAAGAAGAAGTGTTGCCGAGTTTAAGTTTTTAATTTGACCGCATGGTCAGTTTTAAAACGATCCTATTTATTCATCTGTGTTCCGATTACACATATAGAATCTCCTCGTCGAGCATTACAAAAAACTTCCTCGTAGCTTACTGCATTTGCAAATTAAAATTTTCAACATTTTGACCCACTCTTCTCCAGTTTTTTCATAACAGAAAATTAATGAACTAACAGCAAATGTATATGTCAAACAAAAAAAATGTTTTAAAAAACCTGACACACTCCAAAGTTATATGCATTTGAATTTAAACATTTTAAAAATGCGATTTTTCGGTAGTTTTAGGGAAAAAAGTAATTTTTTTATTTTTAAGTTATCTAAATCTAACATAAAATTACCCATTTTCAGCTTATAGCATCCTAAATATCAAGGATGCTATATCAAGAAAACTTTTAAAAATATTACATTTAATTGCTGACAAACAGATTATATTGTAGAAGTTACAACCGAAGGTGAAGGGTATAAAAACAACAACGCCAATCGAAACGAAACACCAAAAAAAAAAAATTCGCAAAGCAAACACACATCCAAACATACGTTTTGTTGTTTTTTTGTTAATGCATGCAATTAATTGTCTTCTTTTGATGAAATTTTCAGAGGCTGTCTCGGATTTTTGCTCATATCTCCGTTATTTATGGACGGGTTTTGCTGATTTTAAATAGGAAACTTTTCGAAAGCATGTCTGACAGAATTCATGAAGATTTAGATCCGAAGATATCTGGGCTCTTCAGAAAATTGATTTCAACAGACAGACAGATGGACATGACTCAATCGACTCCGCTATCTATATGTATCCAGAATAAATATACTTTATTGGGTCGGAAAATTATATTGTGGGAATTACAAACGGAATGACAAACTTATATATACCCTTGTCACGAAAGTGAAGGGTATACAAATTTCTAAGATGTATAGGAATTTACACTTTCTGAAAGGCAAATTTACACTTAATATTTTAAATAAAATCAAATTTGAAAGTTGTTGATACCGAGGGGACCAGATCCATTAAAAAATGCCTATTTTTTATGTAAAATTCGACTTTAGTGCAAAAATGTTCAAATTTTATAGTCGATATCAAAATATTGTAACCCATTTTAGATGGTCAAATATGTTCATAATTAAAGGCTGAGATTGAAAAATTTTAACATACATACACGTTAATAAAAATGAAACCACTAAACTTACAGTTTTGAATCTTATTTTATTTGATTGAAGTTATTTTTATAGTTCTAATCACTAATGATGAAATTTTGAACCTTTTTTCGAAAACCCTTCCATTATGGTTTTAATAGTGCTTTCTGTCACTTTGTTCGAACAGGTTGTCCATCTCCGTTTAAAATCGACCACACTTTTGGACACCTTTTTTGTGCTCTTTAATTCTCTTTTAACAAGAGCCCAATATCTCTCCACTGGACTCAGCTCCAGGCAGTTTGAAGTAATTTCCTCTGTTGGTACAAATACCACATTATTGTTCTTGTACCACTCAAGACCTTTCTTACCATAGTGACAGATGCCAAATCAGGCCAAAAATAAGTGGACACATTAAGATGTCTTATGAATGGAAACATCATTTTGTTTAAACATTCCTTGATGTAAATTTTGGTATTTATAGAGCCCTTTGTAACAAATGTTTGGCTTTTTTGCCGCAGCTACATATTGCTTGCCATACCAAGAACTTTTTGGGAAATTTCGTCTGCTTTTGGGTCCTAAACTTTTCTTCAATATTCCCTCGAGTATCTGCAGCATTAAAAAATGTACCCAGAAGCTGCGAAATATTTTACATACGTACGTTTCGTCATCCATTATGCGGCAGGTATATTTTTTGTATAAAATATGACTTCAATTTCCGTGCTCTGCCTTTGGCCTCTAAATTTTTAGCAGCGTACCTCTCAGGAACTTTTTGAGCCTTGTATTCTTTTAAACCTTTATTAGCTTTAACTTTTCGTACCAAATAGTCCGAGTACTGACCTAACCGGGCTGCTTTTCTACCGGAGGTGTTGGGAGCTATTTTGAAATGCTTTCCATTTTTTTGGCTTCAGAAACATCATGTAGACCGTTCATTCTACCTGTACCAGGTTTTATATCAACGGACAAGTTCTCCCGGTACTGTTTAATAACCTTTAATTATTTGGTCAACTTTTTGTAGGACCATGTTGGGTTTTGTTGAAAATATTTAATAATTTTAGTACGCACTCTTTTCTGTTCACTCATTTTAATAAGATTAACAACAAATGAACATAATTGACATTAAACATAATAACTGACATGCTTTACAAAGGTAGCTTGATAAAAAAAACTAATAACACTTGGGTTAAAAGTTTTAAAGAAAAAAGGTGTTAAGAATTATACGATCTCAGTCCTTACTTTGTAAATTGTTCCGATAATCCCGCCTCTCATGTGGATATTATAGCCAAAAAAAACGATAAAATCCCATTTTAGGGGTTTTTCAACACTATTTTGGGAATTTCGGAATTCCTGATTACAAATTACAAAATTTGTTTTCATTTTTCCATTTTCAATAGAAAAATTTATATAATTGTAAAATTTCATTAAAAATATTCATAAATGAAAATTTGATTTCAATTTGAAAAATTTTGTATTTTTGAAAATATTCAATAAAAAACATTTTTTGTCATATTTTTCAAAAAAGTATGATCAAAAATAGAACGTAGTCTCACTTTCTCTTTTTGTCCCCATATTAACGTTCTGTTGTTTATTGGAATTATGAAAAATCGTGCTACCGTATTCATTCTTAAAATCCCATTTTTTGTTTACTTAAAAGTAAAAAAAAAATAAAACAGCAAACAAAAAACTCAATAAAAAATGTTAACTAAAGAAATTCGTTTTTGAAATAATTATAAACTATCCCTTATACAGACGCCTGAAAGAAAAAACACAAAAAGCAAGAAGCCGAAACAAATTTTTATTATAAATTACACATTAAATTAAATATTTCTTAAACGTTATTTCCCTTTTTTCATATGTGGCAAAGACTTTTTTATTGTTTACAAAAAACTAATTTCAAATAACTCCAATAAACTTCAAAAATTTTTGTGGAGCAACCATGTATATTTGAATCATGCAAAAAAGTATTCCATGATTTTTTTAATAATCAAAAGTAATATATATTTTTAAAATTAAAATTTTTGCTGCAGGATGTTTAAAATCACAATCTTAAGTTCTATGTCATAGAATCTATGATAAAGAACGGTTCAATATAGTCGGCCTTATCCAACTAAAGTTTCTTAATTTTATACAATACACATATTTTTACCTGTTATAATTGCGTTTAAAAGCATTGAATTTCATTCACAACTAAAACACGTAATATATTTTTAATTTCGTGCCATAAACAGCTGGTAAGAAAAAACACAAATATTTCTTTTCTATTAATCTGCCATAAAAAAAGCTTTTGGCAAACCATAAAAAAATCTCTTATAACAAATATCACACCGTTAATTTGTTTTCCTATAAAATTTCAAAAACTGTTTTTATACTCGTAATATAATAAAATAATAAAAGATTTAAAACTTAACCACTGCTTATTAATAAATGAAAGAACATGGTTTTTAAAAGATTTCCAGCACCTCTTAGTAGTCAAAGTGGTTAAAATGGAATTATAATTATTTGAATTTATTTATGGTTGAATACCAATTTTAGTGTCCCATCACGATGTTGGTTGGCTTAATTTTTATTGGTGTATATTTTAATTGTAATTTGGTATTTTCTAGAGAGTTCTCAAGCCAAATATTTAAACTCAATAATAGTTTTAAATTCTTTTGTTAAGTTTTGTCTTTGAAATGATCACAAACTCATAAAAAAAATTCTTATCAATTCATTTGGGGCGTTAATTTTAAGAAAGAATATTTCTATAATTTTCGGTAGGATCTATTAAAATTATTTGTAAGTAAGTAAATATATATGTTAATTTAATAACGATTAAAAACCATTTTAAATATGAGTCATTCCGTGTCTTTCTGTCAGACAGTATAAACATGTCATAACATTTGGAAACAAAAGAATTTGTTTGTGTTTAATATGTTTATGTTTCTGGTAACGAAAAATAATCATTAAATATCATACTAATGTGTTTCTATTTAAAGGAGATTTTATAAAGATTTCAATCAAAACAAATTAAGATGTAACAATAAAAGATTAGCTCATTAATGATGGCCCATTAAGAGAACTTTACCTATAGTTATGTATGTATTTAATTTTTAACTAAAACAGAAGTTTTACAGTCTTAACAAGTTTTATTATTAAAGATCTACCAAACATTTCCACTACAGATTATTATTAGAGTATTTTTTTTTTATTTAACCAAAAAGAAAACCTAAAGCAAATGATAGTGATGCCAGTAAATCTTGTTTTGTTCGATCTGCTCACATCAGCAGCAACATGTAAGTACTTTTTCAACTTAAAAATAAGATTCGTCCTTTACCGCACTTGCGGCTGCTGCCATAAACCCTTTTAACTTTATCAAACATACATTATTAATAAATGTATCGATACCAATAAATAATGTAACTTGTTCTTTACCTTTGGGTTTTTTTTTTTACTGAACATTTTTGCAAAAGTAATAATTCAATAAACATGTCAAAACGTAACACAGAAGTTGTTCTGACCACTAAAAAAAATAATAATAACAATGTAGGAAAAATTGATGCGGCTAAGGTCGACTTTATATGCGTTTATTATAATATGCATTGCTATGTCTTAATTAAGAATAATCATTTAGTTCAGACTTGTTTAAACACAAAATCCTGGAGAGCAGTTTACTATTTTCTCATTGACCATATAGCTACAGCATTTCCAAAGTACGACTAAAACCTGTTCCGTGCCTTCCTGTTTTTCTGAAATGATTAAGACTTACTTTTAAGATAACTAAATTGTATCAACATTTACATAAGTATTTTTCGTCTTAATCATTCTGAACTTTTATAAACTTTAAAGTACTAATTAATCATTTCGGATATCTTTTCTTAACGCCAGGAAGTCCGTTTATTTGCAAACAAATTTGAGGACATGTGAACCAACTTTTGAAATCGATGTCTTCCTATTGGGATGAAATTTACACCATGGTTATATTTTTCAACAAGATCTGTCGAGAACTTTCTGAGTAAGAGGGGGTCAAAATTTTACATTTTGGCCAAGCAGGTGTTTTTTCTTATTCATGTAACTTATTACCTACTAGCTTGACCCGGTGCGCTTCGCTACCACTGTCGTAGTAAGAAAAATTTGTAAGGATTTTATTTAAAAAAAATAAAGTATTGAAAAAAAGTTATAGCCTATTGACGCTTTCAAGTAAGGATCTATCTACGTTCCAAATTTCAATAAAATCAGTTCAGCCGTTTCGGCGTGATGCTCAAACAAACTAACAAACAAACTTACAAAGACATTAATATATTTATATAGATTGTTCTTAGCAAAATGTGTCCCTAATAGTTTAGATAGCTATTTCTTCAAACTTTCAGAAAAAAAAAAAACTAAAAATAATATTTTCCTTGAAGACCTATTTGGTGGGATGCGAGTGGGATATCTACCAAAATAAATGTTTTGTAACTCAAAACATAAAATTTTTTACTTTTTTGCAAAATCATAAACTTTATTGACTTTTTTCAAAATGGACCATTTTTTTGATTTTTTTTTTTTTTTTGTTCAAAAGAAAGCTTAGGTCCATTCCTTTAAGAGGTTTTTGGTGAGATATCTATCAAAATAAATATTTTGTAACTCAAGACATACAATTTCTGACTTTTTTTTTGCAAAATCTACTTTTTTTCCAAAATGGGCCCCTTTTTAAAATTTTTTTTTTTGCCCAAAAGGTAGCCTGGGTCCATTGCTTTAAAAGGTTTTTGGTCGCTTAGTGGGATATCTATCAAAAGAGCGCCCATTTAGGAAAAAACATTTAGATTTTGCAAAAAATCAAAAATTGTATGACTTGGGATACAAAATATTTATTTTGATAGATATCTCACTCGCATCCCACTAAGCGACCAAAAACCTCTTAAAGCAATGGACATAAGTTATCATTTGAGCAAAAAAAAAAAAATTAGAAAATTTAAAAAAAAAAATTAGATTTTGCAAAAAAAAGTCAAAAATTTTATGTCTTGAGTTACAAAATATTTATTTTGATAGATATCCCACTCGCATTTGCAGCGACCAAAAGCCTCGTAAAGAAATGGACCTAAGCTTTCTTTTGAGCAAATTATTTTATTTTTAATTTTTTTTTTTCCGAAAGATTAAGAAATAGCTATCTAAACTATTTGGGACACATTTTGCTAAAAACAATACGTAATAAGTTACATAGATGAGAAAAAACACCTGCTTGGCCAAATGTCAAATTTTGACACCCTCTAACTCAGAAAGTGCTCGACCGATCTTGTTGAAAAGTTGTGCGTGAATAGTAATAATAATATATCAATTTCAAAAGCTGCTTCACTTGACATGAAATGCCTCATAGCTTATTACTTTAGTAAGGGTATTTTACCGGTAACTGCAGTTATTTCGGTAACGGTATTTTGAGGATAATGGAAATTTCTTCCTGAATGATGAGCAACCCGAAGAGTAAAAAGAGCTGCCATTACATTCACAATAACGGAATGGTGTGTTTTATGGGCTGGTGGAATCATTCTTCCATATTTCTTCACAAATTAGGAAAATCCGAATGTTACCGTCAATTCCAACCGTTATCGCAGCATTTTAACGGACTATGTGCTTCCTGAAATTAAAGCGCATGGTCTCGGTGAGCTCTGGTTTCAACAAGACGTCGCTACAAGCCATACAGCGCGTGAAACAATGACCTTGCCTCCTAGATCGTGCGATATCACACCTTTGGACTATTTTCTCTGGGTATATGTAAAGTCTGAGCTCTGCAGGAATAAGCTAGCTACGATCGAAGCTTTGGAAGCAAACATTACTCGTGTTTTTCACGAGATACCAGTCGTTATGCTCAAATTGCCAAAAATTGGACCTTCCGAATGGACCACCTCAGACGTAGTCATGGCCAACATTTACATGCCATCATTTTTAAACAGTAAATGCCATACATTGCTCTTTGATCCGATAATAAACATTTTTAGTTCACTTTCAAATTTATGTGTTTTATTTTACATTATAAATCACAGAAATTACTGAAAAACAAAAATATCACTGTGTGGACACTAAGGGAATTTAAAAATGTTTTGCATCAAATGTTTCACTGTGTGGGCCTTATCTAACTTTAATGTGAATTGTAATAAAATAGAAAAGTTTAGAGCAAAAAATATTTTTATTTTTTTTTAATATTTTCTCTCATCCGAGCCACCCGGTGGGTTAAACTAATTCAGGTACGCTAAATTCAGTGGTGCTAATCGTTTTTTTAGGTTAGCTCTTGTTTACCGTTATTTCGAAAATGAAGGAGGTTTCACGACATATCGTCGTCCCGAAGTTATCATCACGTATATCACAAAATCAAAAAAAAAAAAATGAGTTAATACCATTTTCTGGGGTAAAATTCTTAGATCTATCGATCTGTTCGATCCCCAGGTCTATATCTCTTATAATTTCTGAGATATTGTGAAGCTATTTTGTTGTATATCCATTTTTGTTAAAAAATTAATGTGTTATAATACCGTATGTGTCATTTTTGTGGATATACAATAAAAAGTGTATGAAATTTTGAAAATATAAAAATCTTGTGTTATCTTCACGTATGTGATTAAAATATATGACAAATTAAAAAAAAAAGTTATGCTATTTTTATTATAATAGGCATTTCGATTCGTTCTATGTTCATGAATTATACAGCATAGAATCTATAATGGTTATTAACTATATTATTGTAATAAACTAAGAAAAAGATATATGATATATATATCAAAATATATCACTCGAGTTTAAAATTTCGTATTAAAAATTTAGGTATACATAAGGTGTTCAATATCTTTATTTTTGTCTTGATAAATATTTATTCTTGTGCATGTACTTAATTCCTTTTCAAAAATTGTATCTGAATTTGGGAAAACTCCACTTCTAGCTCGTTTTTTAAAACTTGATGATGAAATTCGACTTCACTTATAGAATTTTATAGAATTTTTAAAGTGAGCTTTTTGGATTAATTTTGTTATCGATTAATTTTAGGAGTCGGTCTATTGCACTATATACAGTGTAAACCTATTGAATTTGCTAATGTCCCGGCTCTGAACATTTTTGAACAATTGTTTTCAAGTTACTTCTTTACAAAATGTCAAGGAAATATTATTTCTGTTTTGCGGCACACAGTAGTCGCTCCTAAGAATGATATGCTCAATATTATAAAATCTTGCAATACATTTTCCAAAATTTTAATAATAAAGGGTTTTTTAAGCTCGACAGAACTTGCGAATGGTGTTAACCCTCAAACGAACTGTCTGCCATACTGCGCTCACTCTGGCAAATCATTATAAGTAAATTGACGGTTGAACAACGCTACCAAACTTACTTTGAAAATCAGTCATTAGTTTGCGCAACTTCTAGACGACTGTTTTATCGAAAAATTGACCTTATTTGTTCAAAAATGAAGCCGGAGCTCGCATGATCAATGATTTTTTGTTGAAAATATGGATGGAATTTAGCTGGGCGAGATGTGGTTTAAACAGGATAGTGCTACGTGTCATACGGCGACCACAACCATCGATATATATTCAAATCTAAATTAAGCGATAACTTGATTTCGAGAAATGAACCTGTCAATTGGCCTCCAATATCATGCGATTTAACACGTCTCGATTATTTCCTGCCACTTGAAGTCAGTGGTATATGCTGATAAACCAGCAACAATTTACGCATTGGAGCCCAAAATAGTTCATGTTATTCATGTCATACCATCAATTCAATGCCACAATGCTCGAAAAAAGTGGTCCATAATTGGACGTCCATAATGCGCTTCATCAAAAACAGCCATATGCCCGAAATAATTTTCAAATGTAAATGCCATGTATTGATCTTTTGAATAAAAAATTAGTTTGATTAAAATTTACTTTTTTGTGTTTTTTTACAATTTCAAGTTCTTTCGGGTTTAAAAAAACACACTTTAGAATTAGCCATATCCTTTCCGAGAGACCACAAAAATAAAGATTGGTTGTTTATTTAATTGCTTACTAATTAATGTTAATTTAGCATACTGCAAGTATAACCCATATTCGTGAAGATAATTTTGGAGAAAAAAATGAGCGCAGTCTTTATCAGTACATTTTCACGCATGTGTCATAAATTAACAAATATTTCGTCAAAAGTGGCGTATACAACAAAATGGCAAATTTAGTTTGGAGCTAAAAATGCTTATAACTTGAAAAATTTCTTCCATGACTTTGGAAATTTTTACACTAATCAATGTAGAATTTCAAGGACTACATCATACAAAAATATCGAACTACTTTTTTCGAATCAATTTTTTTTGTATAAATCGTAGAAACTTTAAATTCGATTTCCCAAAAAAAAATTTTCGGCAGTTACGTGAAGATAACTTCGGGACGACGATATAGTCGCGTAACTCTAAAATGGTTTAGCTTATTGAATAAACTAAAGAAAACCCAAATTCTGCAATAAAATTACTTTTAAGTAAGACTGAAACCTTTAATCTGCGCAGTCGTTTTAGAAATATAATTTTTTTTGTCAAAAGAAATAATTTTTTTTAGCAAAATTTCGAAATTTTTATTTAAAACTACATAACAAATTAAAAAATGAAGCTACGCTGTTAATTTTTTCTAAGCGCATAGAAAACATAGTTCTAAACAAAACAAGTTTTAAATGATTAAAATCTGTCTACAAATTTTGATTTCATAAAAAAGATAAAACGAATATCCCCTAATAACATTTTAACATTTTTTCCATAGTTTTGCAAAAAGTCTTTTATAAATTTTTGATTTCTTAAAAATTGTATACATTTTTGAAAAGAAGACACAATTTCCTATACGTTGATATATAATATATATATATTATATTTTCCACTAGTCGAATTTATAGATTCAAAATCAACAACAAACAGAAAATTTACAGAATCTTTCCGTTTTGTAATATATTCTTGTGCACTGCATTGCCGACTATTTCAGTACTAAACATCGAAAAACACTGCAAGATGTAGATAATTACCACGAGTCATGTATTGTTACGTTTTTACCTTATAAAAACGGGGGTTTATTTCCATTAAATAAACCGGATATTTTTGATTGCAAATAAAAGCAGGTTTAGTAGTTTAAAATTGTAACAACTCTTTATTTAGAATGTACAACAACAACAGAATTAAATATTCACTCAGTATCTCTATACACGTTTATCAATTCGCAGAAATACACACACACTCTATAATGTACAAGTATACACATACAAGACGGTTGATGTTAACTCTAACACCCCCAATGATCAACTCATTTATATACGCGCCATCCATCGGGAATCTTCTACAATCATCTTAACGGACATACTAGTACATTCGAATTCCAGAGCCTTCGATGTCATTGCCAGCAGCCCAAACATTTAGTGTTGCCATACTTACAAACAATGCCAACAACCGCATGCTACTGATGGACATGCCCTCAAATATGATGAATGCTGCAGGCAGTCGTTACAGACCGTTAAACTCAAATCGTCATTGCACATTCGTAGCAGTATTTTGTTAAAATATTAAGGGATATTTGTTTTATCTTTTGGGAATAAAATTAAAAGTTGTGGACAGATTTTAAGCATTTATGGCTCGTTTTTTTGTGACTTTATTTTCTATGCGGGTGGAAAATTAACAGCAAACAAAATTAATATTTCTAAAACGACTGCGCAGATTGCTGAATTTCGGTTTTTTAGCATATTCATTAAACTAAACCATTTTACTCATATTTGAGTAAAATCTTTTGATAACGGAAGATATACTTTGTTTAAGGACGATATTTAATGCTATATCCTATTTTGATGAGTAGCTGATTCATTAGATTTAATATGACTAACACTTCTAAATTTATTAATAGTTTTATTTTAGGTATTTTGCAAGCGACCAAACGAAAACGTATTTCGAAATTCTGGGAAACTTTAATTTTGATATGGCCATGGAAAACATGTATTCCAAATATTATGAAATTCAGCAGAGGAAAGGTTAAAAATTAAATTTTTTTATTGCAAATTTTTGTATCGTTCCACCAATTAATTTGTATATTTACAAGGAGCGGGTACCTTGTAAATGTCCCAAATATATATAAGTGGTTAAGTACTGTTACACACAATTTAGGCCACTGCCCTGTCTTTTTCATACAAGGAAAAGCTGTAAGCTTTTAATTCATATAAAGTCGATAAGATAACAAATAAGCATTATTTTAAACGTTTACTGGTTCTACAATGGGTGCAATGTCTTATTTGTTTCTCATGTCAGATATTGTCCCTGTCTAAAATTTTGTAGTTTTATCAAACAAGTGTAAAAAACAAAAAATAACAAATAATACCTTCTATCGGAAAGTAGCATCTTGTAAGAGAAATAAAAAACATTGAAATCCTACATGGCAGAAAAACATCAAAGTGAAGCATAATTAGCACAAAATTTTTGCAACATTTAACGTTGCAACAAGAATCTGCAACAACATTTGCTACAACCAATTCAAATACAAATGAATCTACCAATATATGCATACATACAGACATACATTTATAATAAAAATATGTACAAGCAAAGAAAAGAGGAAAAATGAATGAAAATAATCCAAGCAATAAAAATGAGTGAAATGATTATTAAGGTATGAAAAATGGCTTGACCATCAGCCATCAACACCTGTTAGCCGGATACTTTGTGAACGATGATGATTATGATGATGAGTGTGTTGTCCATTATGATGATGATGAACAGAACAAATAAACAAGTTGCAATAAAATTAACTTGGAATGAATCCAATAAAAATAACAGCTTAATAAAGTATTAATTAGTTTGTTGGATGGATTCTTTTATTTTCCTTTTCACTTTCTTGCCAGAGTTTAAGAAGGAAGTTGTGCTTGTTGTACAAAGAAGGATAAAAATAAATCAATGAAAATTTAACTGTTGCAAGATTAACCCATTTTGTTTTTATTGAATTAGAGTGGTTGGTGAAAGAAATTTTTTTTCAAACCATAAACATATTAAGACTTTGTTATCGCCTGTTTTGTTTTCGTTGTTATTTTCATATATATTTAAGTATATATGTTTTTGTTTTTCGTTAGATCAAAGCTTTAGGTGATACATTTCAAATTGGTTGGCTTGTGGCTTTGGTAGCCTGGATTTGATATGTTAAGCCACCATGTATAGACACACTTGTCAACGACATTCCTTGAATTCGCACCTGGTCTTTAAAGTAGTTCAAAAGACAACAAGAACAGGGAGCTGAAAATAAAACCCAACAAACACATATTGAACGTGACAAATGCCAACAAATCACTACAACATTTATGGTTTAACTTTACTGTGCTGGCAAAACTATCAAAATTGGGAGGGCTTTAGGACAAGTTATGCTGTTTTGTAAACATTCAATTTCAGTTTCCTTTAAATGTACAGAGTAAAATTAAATAAAAAAAACAATTTTTAATTAATAGAAATTAATTAATATCGAATTTTTATGAAAGTTATTATCGATTCGAAAACCTTTGAAATTCTAAATTTGCCTAGTGTTTAGAATGTTTATATCTCCTCTTAAAAACTGTCATTGAACTTTGTATAATATTAGATATAAATGGTTTTAATCCTCACAAATCCCATAAAGATCATAAGTAGAATTTGTGGTATCCAGTTAATCGTCAAGCATCGTCAATATTTTGTAGACATCTGATAGAGATTTCATTGCAACAGATCTGTCGATATACTTACATCTATTTCATAATCGAAACCCAAACTCTGAGGTTTATTTATATTTCCTTTACTAAGACACTCTTTCGGAAATCGCTACAGAGAATCATTTTCCCAGGAAGGTAATGTTAAACAAGTAGTCTACTATAGAATAACACGTGTGTCATCATGTTTCGTTCAAATATGCCCATCATTCCAGGACAAGATTGAATGTGTGTTGATAACCGCAAGATGTATTCTCTCTGTATGTCACAAGAACATTGCACTGATGTTGATGTCTAAAAGATACACGCGTTCCAGTCGGTGCAATAAAAAAGCTTCATCCACTTAATAGATTCCGTAACTTCTCCATTTCAACCATCCGTAATAGTCAATGATGTTGGAAAGTTCACCGGGACAGCCCAATATGGTCGCATGGCAGAAATTTCTGCGCTTCCAAACGCCAGTTCTTGGAAAAAAGTCAGTTCAGCAGGACAGACATGTGTCTATCACCGCCATTGAATGACTTGCAAGATACACTTAATTGGCAACTTCTTGTACAATGATTACACAGATCAATGCACAATCCCCTTGCTCGAGAGCTCGGGCTATCTAATCCCTGCCATCCATAGCTAGCTAGCCAACTGACCAGCCCACGACAATTATCAAAGCCGCAAAATTCGGCCTGGTGATCCAGTCCAATGTATGGTCTCTGACTTCAAAAATTCCCAGCCGATAAAAGTCAATGTGAGTGTACTGATATCACACACTTTTGAGCTCGACAGAGAACCAAGTCCAACGACCAGTACATCACGAATGCTACTGCCTCAATACGTTTCCTGAGCACAAACGCCAGTTGGTATCTGCTACTTTCAATAGCTCTGTTGAGTCAGCAACAGCACCTAGTAAGATACATTTGGTAGTCCGAAATTTAGCACTAGCCCAAATATCAGTCCTTTAACCAACGATCTCCCCGCTTTGGGTTTAAACCACAACCACTAGCGTGCTCACCGAAGTGACCTCACCAATGGTCCTACAGGACCGAAGTCCTTGGGCCATAGAACCCCAGCTATACTAAGACTCTAGTCAGCTGCGAATTTAATAAATTAAATTCTTATCAGGAATGAGGTCCATGCACCTCGGAGCCCCGGTTTCGCTCCATATTTCCCCTTGAGGCATAACATCAAGGTGTGGACCTTATCAAGATGCTTATCCATACCCCAAGGGGGGAATTCAGCAGGACAAAAAGGACATAATATGATATGGTTTGTATAATATATTTATAAGTGCAGAGGTCTGTAGTACCTTAAGTGGGCGGATTTGCTAAGAGCCATCCATTTATCAGGCCAAGGTATATCGCTCCAGAATTTTTCCTGCAGCACCCCTAAACTCTCTCATGAGCATTCTAAATCCAGTATAACTTCAACTCGCACTAATTTGGGCTATCAGTTAGGGTAACCAACCCTGGGAGGATCTTGTGTTTTCTAGCTAAAAGGACAAGATCATTTTTCGAGGAGAGTGTTCGAAGTGCCGAGCCATAACGAACAGATATTTACCAGTCTCCCCTACGGATACATAGTTTCCATACGCAACAATTTTATAATCGACATCCTCGAGCACTAAATTCTTGGAGTACCACGGTTTGCCACCTAAGAGATGGTAGACGCATCCTATGAATGATACCCAAAAGTTGTTCTTCAGAAGCAGTAATAAAGTGGTCATTATGGAGCGATGTCCAACAAATACATATTCTCCTTGCTTGAGATTCCATTGGGTGTAAAACAAGACCGTCTTGACTTTTTGTCATTCATTAATTCATGTTCAGAAGTGGATAGTAAACTAGATCTAATCCACATACACAGATGAATATCAATCACGTTTCTCAAATGATTACAAAGGAAGGAGAATAAACTAATCCATATATATATATGTATAATGTAAATGGGTTTGTAAGTTTGTTTCGCAATTACTCCTAACGACTTAAAATTTTAAATATCGATGTCAAAAAACTCATCAACAACATATATTCAAACCAAAGAGTAAAAAGAGGGTAACAAAAAACTAGTGAGTCTATAATCCTTCGGTCCTGTATAAGATATCTGTCCACCCTTAGAAATGAAGACTACATTACACCTAGGGAGCCTCGATAAAATAGACGATAGTATGCTGGGGTATCAATCTGGATAGTAAGCTGGGCTATCAGTCTGAGGGTTGCAGGTTCGATTCCCGCCAGGGACTCTGGGTGTATCTGTAGACAAAATTCGCGGTTTGTGTTAAAAAAGAATTCATAATACACGAATGTATATTCTACGTTATGGGTGTAAAATAGTTTTCCAACTGACACCAGTTATCTTGTAGTTTGTATGTAACTCAGATTGTAACAAAAGAGTCTCCAAGGCTTGCGTTTTTCGTTAATTATCACGTTCTCGTATCTTTTCAACTAGGATTTATATTAGATATCTTTGCCTTATTAAAAAGTTTTCGGCACTCTTTAAGAGTCTTTAAACTTTCAGTCGACTACAAAGGTGGTTTCAATATCTCAGAATGTTTATTACAGCCTCAATATCCATGAATCCTTGAAAAACATTGTTTTACGTCTTCCAATGTTTCCTATTTAAAATTCTAAGGTTTTCGATCCAATGTCAAGGAACTTTATTTATTAAATCTATTATTTATAATCAAAAAAAGAACAATACCGATTAATTGAATGCTAACTTCTGTTTGTTTTTTATATGAAATTTTGACAATTTAAAATTCACAAAGATTCCCCACAAAATTAAATTTTATTTTCCTTGTGATTTCTCTAAAGCTTTCAACTTTTTCAGTCCCTCTCTCTCTGAACAAACAGTGTAGTTATTTGTAACATTTATTTGTGAATGGCTATGAAGATGAAGAGATAATAACTCAATGAAATACAAACAACTATGTACAAATGACAATAAAATACATAAGTATCACTTCATTTAATTTGCATTTTCTCTAAGAAGCGGAATACACTAGCCTGTGTTTCTTCACTAAGGCTCTTTGTAAGGGAAAAAGTCATGTCTGATAATAGTTTAGCTATCAGTCTTTTAGATATTGCTTGTGACATCTAAGGAAGCTTCGCGAAGATGAAAAGATCCCCCGCATATAGTTCACAGTCATATTAGCTCATTACACCGTGCAAGAGTCATTTTAAAAACTAATTATATAAGATATTTGATCCCAAAATGAATATCAAACAAAAGCTATGAATAAAAGTTGGATTCTTCAAGAACGAATAATTTTGGGAACAAATATTTAAATTTCCAATTTAAAAGGCCATCTGAATCGACGAAGAAAAACTGAGTACGCAGTATTACAATGTATGGTCTCTACTTTTACGTATATATCGATTTTTCCAAGTATATGAATAAAATATTCAAATTGTTACAGGGTGTTATACAATATATATTATTCTCCATAAATAAGTCTCCTGTAAACCAATATCACATTATCGAATATAATCAGAATAGGTCAACATCACTAAAGCAAAACAAAAATTTCGGTTAGACATATTCTTGAATTTTTCCGTTCCTAAACTATTCAGTCATCAGTACTACTGAATAGTTTAGGAACGGAGTTTTTTTTCGGTTTCTGTTTTTTTTTCTAGTTTTTTTTTCGGTTTCTGCATATAATTAGAAAGACTTGGAAATACATATACATATCCCTAGATTGCCCATCTCAGATTAAAAATATTTTCTTATTGCGAACTTAGTTTCCTTTTTTACATTCGCTGTTAAGTTTTACTTTATTTTGTTTTTCTTTTTCTGTTTTATTTAACCGAACACGTCATACAATTGTCGTGTTGAATGTTCGTTAGAATTTTTAACATGTTTTAACATTTTTCAGACCAATTTTTTAAGAACAAAATTTTCCACGTTGCTCTGGCAACACGCAATTCTATTGTTGAGCGCCAAATATACACAAAAACAGCTTCCGTTTTTGTGTTTTTTTTTCTTTTGGAGTTTAAAGAACAATACTTTAAACTAAAGCAAATTTTTGTGTTTAACTATTATAAGCAACAGTTAGTGGAAGTCTGTAAACGTACCACACATTTATAATCAATTGTTTTTGAGACAAGCGAAACAAAAAAAAAAAAAAGAACCTAAAAACATCACAAAAGGAAGAAGACCTGTAAACCCAAAAAGCAGAAAAACGCACATACTACATACTGTACTTGTACAACATTTGTTGCAAGTGATCACAATGTAAGCGTACAAGTATGATCAACAAACAAATTTTGCAAATAGACGTTCGTACTCGTACAACATGAATGCCCAACACACAAGGTATTGTTTGGTGGCATTATGTTGTGGCATCATCCACAGTCTTTGGTGTTTTATTGGCTTAAGTCTATGAGTAGCCTGGAAGCCCCGAAAAAGATCAGGGGATTAAATAAACAGTGTTTTTTTGTAAGAGAGCGTGTGTGTGTGTGTGTGTTGCAAAATTAACTGTTTTGTCGGGTGGTTTAGCACGTTTTTGGTAGCGCGGCTTTTTGTTTTTTGGTGTTTGTTAAATACCGCTTTTGGTGAGCGCAACATGTGTTGCATGCTGCCAATGTAAGTAATTCATTCTACATACATAACCAAAAACAAAAATAACAACAACAACAACAGCAACATTTGTTGACCAAGTGTTCGTAATGTATGCATTATTTACATACTTTGTGTACATACATACATATTTAACTTTATATACCACTATATAGTCATAGTTTTCGTTCTATATCGGCTTAAAGTCAAGGCTTTTGTATTTGGCTTAAATGTACATTTTTGGTAGGATAGGAATTGTATGTTAGTACGTATTGACATTACCAAGTGCATTACCACTTTATTTTTTCTTTTTGCCGTTTTTTACAAAATGACATGAACATTTTTGTATAAATTAGAAACAAAAAAAAAAAAAACTAAATCCAAATCACGCAATTTATTAGCGTTTAATAAATCATCCATGCAACTTGATTAAACTCAATAAGGTATTAGACAGAATGACTGATACATTTAAACTTATTATAAATATTTTGAATATGTTTAATTTATACGGGCCCAGACAGACAAATATACAAACAAACATATTAACTGACATTATTATTGATTAATGGGAATTAGAGATATATTTAAGAGTTTTTAATACATTGTAGAAGTATTTGATAATGACCAGGTGTTTTAAAACTTAAAGCATACAAGCTCAAAGTATGTTGATGTGAATCGAATGAAATTCAAACCGTCTTAGGGATCTAGCATAATTCAAGACTTAAGGAATGTTACGAAAAATTAGCGTTTGAAGTTTTGTTATAAAATAGGGACTTCCACAATTTAACAGTTGATAACGGAAATATTGCTGAAGCTTCATCTGTCGAATTGTCTGTCATTTATTCAGTTTGTTTTGCAAAATCATTATGGACGGATTAGCGTTCAACAACACGCGAAAATAATAAAAATGTTGTATCAAAACGGGTTCCTGTGTGGGCAACATTCCACGCGCTACGCCCATTTTACAGTAAGTCCCATTTCCGTATGAATCGGTACGTCAACAAACAAAAATTATGAATTTGGGACGATACTTACCCACGTGAGTTCCAAGAGCGTCCAATGTATCCCGATAAGCTCACTGGTGGGTGAGGATTTTGGGCTGGTGGCGTCATCGGTCCATACACCCAGAGAAAAAATATAATTGTACATTTATGCTATATCCATTTCAATATTTTTAAAACGTTTTTAGCAATATTGTGGTCACTGTAATTATTTATATGATTGCGGTAACCATAATATATTTATGTTACCATTCAGATCATTGTCGCAATCATATATGGGCATTTCCTCCGATTAGTCAACCAGGATCGGAAAATAAAATGTTGATAATCATCGTGTTTTAAGAATTGAAGATATTTCGATATAATTCAGTACATATAATTTTTTCGGCACAAGTACGAAGCCTACTGAAACTGGCTGAAATTGGTCCATTATTTCACCTATGTCCCATACAAATGTCATCCTGAAATTTTACTTTATCGGTCTTAAATGTTTAATTTATGTACAAGGTGGCGCAAAAGTAAACTTCCGATGTTGTTTGGCTGTAATTAAAAAAAAAAAAAATTAAAAACTTTGATTCTTTTTATGAATTATTTTTACTTGGTCTTTTAATTTTTTTTGCATCAAGTCGAGAATATGATGTCATGTAAATGGCCGCCGCCACAGTTGATTGTCATTTGAGACCTTTTTATGGCATTTTCCATCACTTTGGCCAAAACTTCCGGCGATAGGTCCTCACATTCTTGACGGATATGGTCTTTAAGAGCTGCAAGAGTCTGAGGCTTGTTGTCATAAACCCCCGACTTCAAAAAGCCCCACAAAAAGAAGTCTGGAGCGGTCAAATCAGGCGATCTTGCTGGCCAGTGCAAATTGCCAAAACGGGAGATTAGGCGCCCGGGAAATCCATCCTTCAGCATATCGGTTGTGGCACGTGCAGTGTGTGCCGTTGCACCGTCCTGTTTGAACCACATGCTTTCCAATCCCAATTCATCAAGTTGTGGCAAAAAGAACTCGTTGATCATTGCTCTGTAGCGCTCACCATTCACAGTAACCGTTTGGCCCGCGACGTCTTCGAAGAAAAAAAGTCCGATGACTCCTCCAGCGAAAACAGCACACCATACAGTGACTTTGAGCGGGTGTAATGGCTCTTCGTGGGTTACACGTGGATTTTTACGCTAAGATGGAAATGGGCCTCATCACTCATGATTATTTTTGATGAAAAATCATCTTCCTCTTGGTGGAGTTTAAGGATGGCTTGAGCTCGTTGAACTCGTTGATCATTGCTCTGTAGCGCTCACCATTCACAGTAACCGTTTGGCCCGCGACGTCTTCGAAGAAAAAAAGTCCGATGACTCCTCCAGCGAAAACAGCACACCATACAGTGACTTTGAACGGGTGTAATGGCTCTTCGTGGGTTACACGCGGATTTTTACGCTAAGATGGAAATGGGCCTCATCACTCATGATTATTTTTGATGAAAAATCATCTTCCTCTTGGTGGAGTTTAAGGATGGCTTGAGCGATTGGCGGTCAGCAGCTAACAGCTGATGCACCGTCTGGACTTTGTACGGAAACATATTCAAATCTTGTACCAAAATTCGCTGTAAAGACCGTCGACTAATACCCATTTGCGTGGCACGTCGTCTGGTCGATGTCGACGGCGCTTCCATGACATCCTCGGCTACAGCAGCAATATTCTCTGCAGAACGGCTACTCCGGGGTCTGCCACGCCTGGCAGTATCTCGTGTTGTGCCAGTCTCTTCGAGGCGAGCGGCTAAACGTCGCAGTGTTTCACCAGTAGGCGTTGGACGGCCAGGAAATCTGCGACGAAATTCACGTTGTGCCAAAGTCACCGACCGATTATTGGTCAAATAAATAGTCAGTACTATTCCGCTTTCTGGAGCAGTGTAGCGTAACATTGTTTATTAACGTGTATTTCGCATGTGTTTACTACACAAATGTCAAAACAGAACTGACATTAGTGGCCAATCGCAAAATTTATAGCATTTCTGATAGGAGGATTACTTTTGCGCCACCTTGTAGGTATCTACACAAATATTGTTCCAAATAAGATTTATATATACCGAATTCATGTCACAAAATTTTATTATGATCGGTCCATAATTAATCATAGCTCCCATATAAGAACCACTTCCGTAAATCAGTTTAACGTTCATAAATCTCATAAAAATGTTGGTATACACATAAAATTCAACATAAATTACTCTCATATAATTTCATGGTGATCGGTCAATAATAAGGCCCACTTCGAAAATCACTCACGAATATAAATTATTGAATTTTAAAAGAAAAATGTTTTTGCTAATTTACTTAAGCATAAGCTGTGTGGTACGTCGCTACGTACCACGTATATATATATTCTGGATCCTTATAGATAGCGGAGTCGATTTAGCCATGTCCGTCTGTCTGTTGAAATCAATTTTCTGAAGACCCCAGATATCTTCGGGATCCAAATCTTCAATAATTCTGTCAGACATCCTTTCGAGAAGTTTCCTATTTAAAATCAGCAAAATCCGTTCATAAATAACGGAGATATGAGCAAAAATCCGAGACAATCTCTATTTTTGGCCTATTTTTGATCAATTTCTCGATTACTAAGTCATAAATATAGACAATATGGATATCTAATGATAGATATTTCAAAGTCCATTGCAACGATGCATATAAGGCTTTAGAAAGTTGGACCTACAATGGGTCAAAATCAGGAAAAATATTTTTTAACCCGAATTTTTTTTCACAAAAAACATTTTTTTGTCATAAATTTTTTTCACTAATAAATTAAAAAAAAAAATTTTTAAACTAAAAAAATTTTTGTTTAAAAAATGGAAAAAACAATTTCGAAAAAAAAAAATAATTTTATTTTAAAGCATAATTTGGTGAAGGGTATATAAGATTCGGCACAGCAGAATATAGCTCTCTTAATTGTTTTATTTAAAATTAAATAAAATTAATGAAATACCCTTTTCTTATTGTATATAACTATACAAAATTAATAAAAATCGATTCCCCTGTTATATTGCTGGTAAGTATATAAGATTGTTTGTTAAGACGACACAATATTTAAAATAAATACCGGAGAATTAAGTTCGAACAATCCAATAACAAAATGCACACGTTGTCAGACAATTTGCAATTAATACTGAGCTAGGCTAATGAAAATTTCATTCGCAATCAATGGCAGAAATGCATGTGCAAGCTTTCCTATCTAAAACGCACTGTAGGTCGAATACCACAATTCTTTTAAACTGTATTATTAGTTAACTCTGTTTAAATGTAAGTTCTATTTTCAGTAGAAAATTCTTAGACGAACAATTATATGTAATATGCGTTTTTTCGTTTTATAACAAAAGGTGTGTTTTGCTCGTATAAAAATTTAAACAAACAAAAATATCCATAATAAACATTTGGTAATGTGTACTATAAAAATCTCAGCATCTAATCTCATTGAAATAGCTTAATAGGTACTTCACTTAGAGTACACTTAAAGAAATTAAGTTTTACATTCAGAGTAATAATTTGGAATAAAAATTGTGTACCTTTAAAGATCCTCATACTATTTTTGTATAGCAAATATTGGCCAACATAATATTTTTGTACGAAATCTTTAGGCTGGACTTTGTTTCAGGTAATAAATGAGTCAGACAGTTCAATTAATTATTCATGCTTAATTTAAATACGCTTATATTTAATTTAAAGATTTAAATTACTTAATATAATTGGTTAATTCACAAGGTCTCTTATCAGTCATATTGTCATAATGTCCTAATATATCACGACACTGCGGCTCGGCTTGACCGACTCTTAGGCATTCGGCGTTGGTCTCTGCTGGTTCGTTACGATAACACAATAAACATTGCATAGAAAGCAATAAAAAGTATTGTGAAATATTAGGACATTATGAAAGTATGGCATGATAAGACATGACATGAATTCACCAAATATATTTTCTGACAGTGCAAAGTTTTTAAGTGACACTTGATATAAATAGAAATTTCTATTTAATGTTTTATAAAATTGTACATTCAGTGAAGTCCCATAGAAGGTGCTCTGCCTGTAGATGAATTATATTTGTTTATTACTTACAGGAAGTTAAACATTTAAATTTATATTTTAAAGTCTTCCAAAGACATACTCTGTCTTCATATGTGGTAAGACTTTAGCAAGACATAGTTAAGCATGATTTAAAATTTGTTTTTATTATTTTTCTCTGTTAGTTTGTCATAAAATTGGCGCTTAAATAATGGCATTTAAGTTCACGCCAATGTTAATGCTAAAATTATAATCTATTCTTTATGTTCTTCATGTAACAAAAACACACCTTTTCCAGGCATCACTCCTCAGCACAGTGCAGCACTTCAATTCAATTTATTTATTCCACATGTTGTGGCTGAGCACGATTAGTTACAAATTTTAGTCTATAAAAACAATATGAAGCTGTTGCTATAATTTGACTCTTTTGCTTTTTAAATGTTGATAATTTAAAACAAAAGGTTTATAACATTTACCCTTGACTATATAAATTACATTGGGTTAAAGAAAGAGAAACGAACAAAAATGCTTGCCAAGATTGTTTGAAGGTGCACTTAAATTTATTTGTTTCTAAAATTAACAAAAATGTTTTGAAAATTATTGATTATTGAGAGATCAAATGTTACATTCTTAGAAATACGTAATAACTTAATGACATCTATCTGTTAAGGTAACTCAGTATCAGAAAAAAAGAGTGGCTCTTATTTTGCATTTTTACAATGTTCAATGTTCCCAAAATATACTTATGCCGAATATATGCATTTGAGCAAAATCGTATAATGTTTATAGGTTGCTGATTTTAGTTAAAGTTTCGTATTTTAGGTCAAAGTAGAAATATTAAAAATTAAATAAATGCTGAAAAAAATCCCTAGTAAAAGTTTGATTTTGTTAAGCCGATACAAATGACAAACTACTTCGGAAAACTGTATTGCAGTTTATACCACTAGAGCTTAACATAACAACCATTACCATTATTGGATCTAGTTGGAAAGGAGATAGCTTCTTGAAACTTGAAAAGTATTAATATGCATTGTGCCACTAGAGCTCAACTAACCAAGCCGTAGAATATGTATTCAGCTCAATTATGAATAATAATTCCCCGGGAGTTTTTTCTCAGTATTCTTTTTTTAATTTCAATGGGAAAAAACTCCCGGCAAATTTTTTATTCATAATTGGCTGATTATTTTTGTCTCTGCACGCAGAAAAAAATATAGTTGTGCATGTTTACTGTAACCATTTCAACATTTTTACAAGTTTTTTTAAAATGTTATAGTCACAGTAACTATTTATATGATCTTAGTAACTTCCTTCAAATAAACCAGATACTTTTGATTACAAATAAAAGCAGTTTTAGTAGTTTAACAGTCTAAATAGTCACTATGTGTTTTAAACACACACACACATTTATAATGCACAAAATGCAAGCAAGTTCTTCGAGTGGAAATCGCTATTGGAAATTCGTAACAATATGGTAAATTTACGATTCACATAATTGTATCAATCATATACACAGTCTTACAAAAGTTTACATACCCCTAATATATTTCATCTTTATTAACAAATATTTAGTGAAAAATTCTTTAATTACTTTTTTTATGCTATTTCGGATTTATTGAGATAAAATAAATACAAAACTAATTTATTTTCATTAAATTCTACTAAAAAATATAAAATTATTTTGTGTGGCCTCCTTTGGCTTTAATTACAGCAGATAATCTATTTGGCATGGACAAAGACAATTTTTTTGTTATTTCTGGAGTAATTTCTTCATTCTTCCATCAACGCTTTTTTGAGTGCTGAAGTCACTTGTCGATTTTTTAGACCTCGCACAGTGTCAGATTTGTGTAATCTAAAGGGACTAAAGTCTGAATTTTCAAAACGGGTAAAGATAATTCAATAATTTTCGAAACACAGTTGTCCTATGGTTAACATTTGTACCTCCCATACAAATGTTAAAATCAAAGTTTTAATATTTATAGGGTATAACCACCACTCACCACCATAGAAAGGAGGGTATAGTGGGTTATGTTTGCTGATGTTTATAAGGTGCAAAAATATTGTTCCAACACCCACCTTAACGTATACCAATCTGCTCTGGATCACTTTCTGAGTCGATTAAGCGATGTCCGTCCGTCCGTCTGTCCGTCCATGTAAACTTTGTAATCAAATTACAGATCGCAATTTCAAAGATAATTAGGTACAAGCTTTTCCATTGGCACAAGGTCGATGCCTATTGAATTTGGTTAGAATCGGTCCATTATTTCTCTTAGCCCCCGCCATACATCCCCAGACCATGACTGACTTTTCGGCATATTCTAAGCGCTTCTGGATATTCACAGATCTAAGTAATGGTTTTTTCTGACAACTCTGCTATTGTACCCATTTCTCTTGATACATCGGCGAACAGTCTGATCAGAAACGGTAATTTCTAGATTTGTTCTCATTTTCCGGTTTAGTTCGACGGCACTGAGCTTAAGATTTTCTTGAATGGAACTTATAATAGACCGTTCTGTTCGTTTGTGGGGAATGCGGGGAGGCCCACTACGAGCTTTGCTTTCATAATTTCCATTTTCTTTGAAATTTTTTGCTTTTACTTAGATTTAATAAAATTCGAATTTCATTAAGAGATTTGCCATCATTTCTCAACTTAATGACGGTTTTTCGAATTGGCTTAGAAATTTCTTTGCCTTTGCCCATTTTCTTCCACAAAAAATACTTTTTGATTTTATTTTACCAGTGTGATCACTTTTAGTGAAAGTAAGCTTTCTACCACTGATTTTACACAAAGCATCATTAAAATTGTACAACATTTTTTTGGCAGAGTATGTAAACTTATGTAACATTAAAAAGATACCAATTACTCGTGTTTCATTATTATTTATTTAAAATATCAACAAAATATTATAAAATATGATGGAAATATATTTTTTAAGTGCATTAAACAAAAACTCTTAAACAACTCTTAATAAAATTATATATTATCCAAAAAAATAGAAAAATTTCAAACGTATATAAACTTTTGTAAGACTGTGTATTTGGTTGATACAATCATGTGAATCGTAAATTAACCATATTATAGTTACCACAATCATATAAACAGTTACTGTGACTATAATATTGTTAAAAAACTTGTAAAAATGTTGAATGGTTACAGTAAACATGCACAACTATATATTCACCGTGTGTATAGGAAGAAGATAGTTTCCAACTCAAGAACTCATTCACTTCAATTCTAACATCTAATGACATTGTGATAATATCCCAGTCGCTACGAGAGTAATTTTCGTGCCTATTCTTTTAATTTTTAAAAATTAGAACAAAAAAATTATTTGAACAGCTTTGACACAGGAAGACCAATTACAAGTTAGCCAGTATTTTAATTCAGGGAAATATTTCTCCAAGGAGAAATTAATTTTCAGACCCATGGCATATCAGCTGGGTACATTACTACATATGAATAAATTTTGAATGGATTCCAATAATGAAAATCTCTCAAAGCAGCTAAACCGTCGATGGAGATTGTCCCAGATGGTGAATATACCTTGGCGAGCGAGGATTTGAGTATCAGGCAAGGGTCTTTAATCTGTCAGTGAGGATCCTGATTACACCCAGTACCTGGAAACCCAGGAAGCAAGCAAATGAGGGACAATCCTACAGTTCGATTTCCTTTTGTCACTATTTCCAAAGACACTAGAAGTTCTTCTCTTCCCCAGCTGATCTGTTACTTATCATCAGCTCGTCACCTGCATTGTTTCCGTAAAATACACACCATTAATGCCATTGCTGTAGAGGCCTTCTGAAAGGACGACCCTCGTAGCGCAAGGCCTGTTGAAGGTCTTCCAGGATATCCTCATAAATTATCTGAGTGATCCTCATTCGTAGAGTAGAGAAACAAACGCTCACCACCTCATATAGAGTTAAACAAGGAGTTCGTTAGGGCGCGGTCCTGTCACTTTTATTTAACTACTACATCTCTATGCTCCTAGCATCTCCACAGCTATCACCAACGAAGTCTTCAGCCACACATTTCACCATCTGGACGAAGGAGGAAAGCTAAACATTGGAGCCTTTCCAAGTTCCGACTGTGAGCCACCCAACAATTTCGGGGGTTACCCTTGTCAGCCACTTTATCTCCTCAGCTCATGCCACACAAATTGTAAAGTAGAAACAAAGTTCTCAAACAATTTTTTGGCTTTGACCTTGATGCAAAAACCCTAGATTAGAAAATTGTATAGTTTTAGCTGTTACAACAATAAATAAATGGTCTATTACAATTGTAAGACCAAGATAAAACATTCATAAAATTGTTAGTAACTATGCATGAGCAGCTGCTAATAGTAAAATTGTCTACTCCATTACCAACAAAAAATATACGATAGAGAATGTACTAAATTCAGAATAATCTGGCCCATTTCGAATATATTAAAGGCAATCAACCATTTTCGTACTTACGCTATACATGATACAAACATCAAAAAGAGAAGTAGACTACGTAACTGATTATTAACGAAAGTAAAATCTAGTTTGAACCCAGGCTTAAGTGATTGTTAATCAGTGTCTAAAATTGGACCATCGATTACTTAGACATTCAAAATAAGTGTTAGTTATACCAAATTGAAATTAGAAATTTAATTTAAAACTCATTTGTCAACATATTGATTAATATCTTGCCATAAACCGGAACCGAACACCAATCCAAACATAACTAGCTTGTCATATATCCATAATTTGTATTATAAATTGAAGAACAAATATTACGAACCACCCATCCTATGGCGAAAGATATAAAAAGTGTCATGTTCTGCGATTTGTTAAAGATTAAACGAGAAAACGTTTCTTAAATTTCATTTAAATGTTTGATTTAAATAAAAAAAAAAAAAATATGAAGATGAAAAAAAAAACAACGAAAATGTTACTCAAATAGATGTAAATTTATACACCATTCATTTCATGGCAATTTATTTTATGAATTATTCAAAATCAATACATTTTGCAGCGATTCTCTGCAGTATGTTCTCTGTGGCAGTCAGTGTTGTTGGTTACTTGTTGACCAGATCATCAGCCTTGGTGAACTTGTAGCCAAAGCTATTTGTCCAAATCAGGCTTACGGCTAAATAGACAACAAAATTTATTTTTGTTGTTGTTGTGTTTTTCGCACAGCAGGTATAAATGTTAATCCTGACTCCAGTACAAATATAAAACATGAAAGATGAGTTAGTTGTGTTCAATAAATTTTATGAAAATAAAAACTGGTTGAAAGCTGCCAATATTCATTCATTCATGCGTTTATTCGGTTGTGAAGTTAAACAAATACTCGCTGGCACTCATGCCTACAATTCTAGTTAAATGTTCAATATCCAGTGTAGCTGGAGCTGCAGTTAGAGATGACGTTGTTGGCCATGGAAATTTCTTTCTCAAGTTACATGGAACATTAATCGTTGCATACAAATTGAAGTCAAATGTTTGTTTTGGATGCGGGTGTATTCTTAATATTTGTTTAAATTTACTTTAAATTTACAGGCAAATGTTGGTGAATTTCATAGTTTTTAATTCGTTTTTGATTGGTGATGGCAGCAGTTGTTGCAAATTGGTTTGCTTGAATGTTTGGCCGAATAGAATAGACTAGTTTTGAGGTCTTAGTAGATGTATGTATATTAAATCGGTAGTTCCCATTTTTGAAACTCGTATTACACATGAATTATTAAGGTCTACATTCTGGAGATGCGCTTATAATACAAATTACTCATATCTGAGAGATATTGTTCTCTTTCTAACCGTTGAGAACAGATTATCAAATTCGTGTCAATATTTCTTTGCAAATAATATAAAATTAATTTATTAACATAAGCGAAATTTAATTAAAAAATCTGATAAATCTGCTAAATCCCATTAAGTGTTGTCTGTCAAGCTCGACTACATAGTAGCCTAAACCGAGTATATGAGCTAAAGCAGTTTTCTTTTAAAATTTTAATATTTTTTTGTGCTTAACGAAAATGAAGACTCTTAGACTCTTTTCAGAGCACTACACGATATCTATGCCATAGTATGGACCGATCGTCCATAATTTCTTTGCATATAAATCGTTTTTGAGTTAAATTTGTTCTCGATATCAATACTTGTGAAAGATATATGCATGTTAAAGTGATTTTCGGAAGTGGGTCTTATGTGAACCGACTTTTTTACAGAAACAAGTGATTAAACTTTCATGTATGAAAATCTCTGAAATTTATTATTTTATTTCGCTAAAAAGGTAATTGCTAATATAGATAGTTGCAGTGTGTGAGGAGTTAACGAACTTTTTCATCATTCCTGGACCTTTAGCATAACACAAAGGTCATTAATCGATTGCGGCTAATTGGCATAGACATTTAACTTCACAAGACCCCTCAAGAAACAGTCTAGCGGGGTTAAATATCACGATGTGTGGCTCGTACGTACCAAAGAGTAACATTTTGTGGATGAATTTTCACCTGGAGAACCACATGTGTTTACATAGCCACTCATCCGAAAATGCGTCTCGTCGCTAAATATGACGATGTTTATACTAACGAACACTAATTTTGATATTTTATCATTTGGACGTGCTGCTAATTCGTGTAACTTGACGTGGTGACTTGGCATCAGTGACTGAATAATAAACATAAGATTTGACAGACGCCGCCAGAAATATATGGGCGATAGAGACTATCTACATCAAACGGCACTTATTGGAAAACCATTTACTATTCAGTTTGATTGATGTTGAAATTTGCGTTGATTTACTCATATCCAACTTCTCGGAATGATAGCAGATTTTAAATTAATATCTTTATGAAATAGACTCATGGATGCAGAATAAAATAATGAATGAAATCTGCAAACGGATCCAAAATATTCCACAGATCATGGTCCTCAGTATTCATGAATTGGATGTTGATTAATATTGAATCATGTGAGTATATTTTTTTATTTATTTTTGCATGAAACTTCCAGGTTTGGAAGATGTTAAATGGTATGTACACTGTCCTGTCCTTAAATGAGAAAAACGTTTTTTCGAGCTACACTTTCGCAAGAGGTATTAAAATTTGCGTAATTTTGCACAGATTACGGTAAAAGTAATAAAAGTAGAGCCCTCAAGATGGCATGTAAATCTTGAGGGCTCTACTTTTGAAAACGTTTCTACAAACCTAAACGAGATACAAATTTATTTTATTAATATATTTTATACTTTAATTAATGTACCTACAAGAAAATAAAACTTATAATAAATGACTAAAACTTAAAATTTAAACATATTTTTTTCACCAAAATTTGTTTTAGCGGGATTTAATTACAAAAAAAACTCCTTTTTTTAAAAAAAATTATTGAATGCAATAAACAACAACCCTGGTATTTACAACAATAAGTTTTAAAACAAAATATGTAAACAACAAAAATATAATGGTATCAAAGAGTGAGATGTTTAATAGACATTAAAATGTTTTAATAGTTCTTGCTAAAAGTAATCAATGTTTGGATGCGTAGAATTTTTTGGTTTTTTTATATTTTTTTAAAATTCTTTTTGAATAGTAAAATACAATATTTAAACTAAATAAGAGTTTCATTACATTTCAAAATAAGGCCTGCCAAATTTTTTTTATGAGTGATATTCAAGACATCCGTTTTAGGTAAGATTTTTTCTTAATTTTAAAATTTTCCATAGAAAAAAAGTTACAGAGTTTAGTTGAGTTCAGTGAAATTTTTTTTACTATACCGTTTACCAACCTCATGGCCAAACAAATGTTTCGTAGTGAAATTTTCGAAATTTGGATTTCAACAAAGCAAAATGAATGTTTTTGATTTTATATGTGGAAATATTAGTACTGGAAGCGACAAAATTGTAGACTTTTCCATGTTAAGCAATTTTGTAAAAAAGTTTTGTTATGAAATAAACGTGAAGTGGAAGAAAGCAATCGTATGGGGGCTAGGAGAAATAATGGACTGATTCTAACCAAATTCAATAGACATCGACCTTGGGGCAATAGAAAAGCTTGTACCTAATTTTGTCGAATTATCTTTGAAATTGCGATCTGTAGTTTGATTACAAAGTTTACATCGACAGACAGACGGACGAACATCGATTAATCGACTCAAAAAGTGATCCAGAGCAGATTGGTATACGTTAAGGTGGGTGTTGGAACAATATTTTTGCACATTATAATCATCAGCAAACATAACCCACTATACCCTCCTCACTATGGTGGTGTAGGGTATAAATATTAAAATTTTGATTTTAACATTTGTATGGGAGGTAGGCGAAATATTGCCACGACCACCTCAATTTTTTCTCCAAAAATGTATCTAACCATAGGAAAACTGTGTTTCGAAAATCATTGAATTATCTTTACCCGTTTTGAAAATTCAGACTTTAGTCCCTCTAGATTACACAAATCTGACACTGTGCCACGTCTAAAAGCAGCGCACAGTGGGGGATCTGAAAAAAAAAGTGGAAATAAATCTGTAACTTCTAAACGAATAGCTCGATTTTAATGGCTATAGAGGAGGTGTTGATAAGTTTAAGTTTTGAATTTGGGCTTAAACAACCAAGGGGGAGCCGAGCCACAATGCCCCAAAGTGGGGCACCTCGGGTATATCAAAAATTAAAAATTTTTTTTTTTTTTTAAACGTTTTTTTTTATTATATATTGAATCTGCCTTATTTCCTTAGGCCTAACAATATGTATTCAAATCTTATGACTAAAATTAAATCTAATTACTCTCTAACAGAGCATAAATTCATAATTGGCTAATAAGCTCTACGAAGCCTCGACTGCGTTTGGCTCTGTGCTAGAAGTCTAGCAAGCGGGTTCGGGTGGCTTTGCAACTTTTTGATGTATCTCTCACGGACTCTTCTGAATTCATCCTTTACTAATGGTACTTCTAGATCTCTGTGGATGTTCTCATTTCTTATGTACCATGGTGCGCCCGTCATGGTCCTAAGAATTTTTGATTGGGCCCTCTGTATAAGTTCAATACTGGTATTACTAGCAGTTCCCCACAATTGGATTCCATATGTCCAAATTGGTTTTAAAATGGTTTTATACAGGGTGACTTTATAGTCCAGGCTTAGCTTTGATTGGTCACTGATTAACCAGTGAAGGCTAGATGCTTTTAACTTCATGTGAAGTCTCTTGGTTTCTATATGACGGCGCCAAGTAAGTCTTCTATCTAAGTGAATACCAAGGTATGTAACATAATCGGACTGAGGTATATCTACATTGTTAAGTGTGACAGGTGGACAGCATCCCCTCCTCAGTGTGAACGTAACATGTTTGCTTTTTAACTCATTTACTCGTATTCTCCATTTGTTCAACCATGTTTCCACACATCTTAGGTAGCTATCCAGTATACTAGATGCTTTATATGGGTTTTCATGCGAGCTAATAATTGCGGTGTCGTCAGCAAATGTAGAAATAGTTAATGTATCGTTCGTAGGCAAATCTGAGGTGTAAATCAAATAGAGGGTAGGTCCAAGAACACTTCCTTGTGGTACTCCTGCTCCAATCCTATATTCTCTTGTCACGTATTCGTTGTACTTAACTGTAAATAAACGGTCCGATAGATAAGATTCCAATAGTTTATGGGTACATGGTGGCAGCAAACATTTTATTTTATATACCAGGCCTTTGTGCCATACTTTATCGAAGGCTTGAGCGACATCCAAAAATATAGCTGAACAATATTTCTTTAATTCAAAGGATTTTCTTATCTCTCCGGTTATACGATTAACTTGTTCGATTGTTCCGTGGTGTTCCCGGAAACCAAATTGATGAACTGGGATTATATTTTTCTCATTTAAAAATGGTATGATTTTCTTTTGGAACACTTTCTCGAATAGTTTCGATAAGCACGGAAGTAAGCTTATTGGTCTATAGGAGGATGGTACGGTCAAGTCTTTACCTGGCTTAGGTATCATTATTATCTGAGAAGTTTTCCAATTTGTTGGAAAAACTCCATATTTAAAGATCGCATTAAATATTATAGACAACACAATTATTGCCACACTCGGTAGGTTTTTAATCATAGTAGGTGTAACTGAATCATTTCCAGGCGATTTTTTTAATATTATATTATCTTTGATTACTTCGTTAATGTCTTCTGGGCCTATAGCCAATATGTCATCATTTGATAATGTTGACGCAGGTGGCTCTTCAAGTTCAAAAACAGTTGTTGGCGAGTTTGGTTGAAAGACTGTACTTAAGTGATCGGCAAATATTTTGGCCTTTTCTTCTGTGCTGCGAGCCCAGGTACCGTCAGCTTTCCTTAAAGGGCTTTGCCCCTCTACCGGTGGCTTGATATTTTTCGTTGCCTTCCAAAGGGAAAAATTTGTGTGTTTGGTATTTGTCAGACTTTGAATGTAATTTCTATTTCTGCGATCCTCTTCTAATTGAAGGGCTTTTTTCAGATTTTTACTAGCAGCAGACAGCCTCTGTTTTGCAGCAGGTGATCTATTTTGTTGCCATTCTCTTCTGAGCCTTCTCTTTTCAAAAAGAAGTCGTTCAATATCTGAATTGGAAATGTGCATATTAGTCTTAGGAAATATTTTACTCTTAGAATGATTAAGAGCCGATACAATTAACGACGTGAAGTTATTGACACATTTATCTACATCTTCCTCACACTGAATACAAAGATCTGTGTGGATATGACTGCTGATATATTTTTTATATTTTAGCCAATTTGTTCTAAAATAATATGTTTCAGTATGAAATTTTGAACTATTAGTCCTCCCGTAATAAGACACAATAATTGGGGAATGATCAGAAGATAAATCATATGATATTTCTGTAGATATTGAATCTCGATTAATATTTCTTGTTATGGCAAAGTCTATGACATCAGGAATTTTTTTAGGATCTGAAGGCCAGTATGTTGGTTGTCCAGGGGACACAAAATCCAAGCCATTTTTACGATCAATTAGGGCCTTATAAAGCTGTCTACCTCTGGGATTCATTAGTCGAGAGCCCCAGTAAGTGTGTTTGGCATTATAGTCGCCACAAGCCAGAAAGCGACCTCCTAGCGTACTAAAGAATTCTTCGAACTTCTCCTTGGTCATTGAAAATCGTGGTGGGCAATATATTGCGCTTATATTTAAAGCTCCAGCAAAGCTTTCCAGATGAATGGATGTTGCCTGCATATAGTCTTTTGAGAATTCAGCTAGAGGATAATGTTTTAAACGATTTCTAATTAAAATACCAGTACCACCATGTGCCTTACCATCTGGATGATTTGTACCGTAGAATGTATAACCTGGAATATAAAAGTTATACCTATTGGTAAGATGAGTTTCCGAAACCAATAACACGTCGATGTTTTTATTCTGCATGAAATGGGATACCTCTGATTTGTGTTGGTTTAAACCGTTTGCATTCCAGAAACATAGCCTCAAGTAACTCATTTTTTTGTTAAGAGGATTTGTATCATTTGGTTCTGTGCTCTTAAAAGCTCTTGTATTGTGTTTTGCATGGATGACATAAAGTTTGTCATATTCTGATTAAGAGAGGTAATATTCTGGGTAAGTGCCTGCAGAAGTACTTCCAACCCTCCCGTATTTTGGGGAACACTTGGTTGCTGGTAACCCGTTCTCAAAACATTGGCATAAGAACTTGCTCCATTCTTAGGTTGATCAATTTGAGTGGATTGTAAATTTAATTGAGTTGAGGCTGAATTTTTGTTCAATAACGGAACTTCAGAGTTGACTGGTGTATAGGTGTTTTCAAATTTGTAGGCTGGTACTTCAGACGCTTTTCCTCTTATTAGCTTTTGCCTCTCTCTTAATCTGTTCAGTAGCTCCTTATAAACTGGGCACCCGCGGTAGTTGGCTGAATGATCGCCACCACAGTTACCACATTTTCTTCTGAGACCATTCTTTAGGATATCACATTGTGATGAAGAATGAAGGTCTCCGCATGCCACACACACTGTTCGCAAGGTACAATAATTCTTAGTATGTCCAAACTCTTGACAATTGCCACATTGAACAGGACGATTTCTTTTAAGAGGCTCCTCAATGGTTATTCTACGATTTAACAGGTATCGTGTTGAGTAAATTGGGTGAGTTTCATTTCCCCTCAATTTATTTTTCTCTGGCTCCAACTCGACTCTAAACATTGGCTGAGGAATTTTATCTCTATTGAATATGTTAACTACAGCTCTTATTTCGTAGCCCAATTCTTGCAGGGCCTCCTTGATATCATCAGTCTCAACACTGGACTCTATGCCTTTAATGACAACTGTCAACCCTTTACTACTTTTCAGTTGATAGGTATAAAAATTCTTTTTATTATCATTTAGGTATTGAGAGATTTTTCTATAACAATCCTCAGTGTATATGACTATTTTCGTCTCTTGCACACCGCCTTTTCTTATTGGAACAATATGGAAATTATTTTTTCCAACGAGTTCAACAAATGTTTTGACCAAGTTATTCGAGCTGGACTCACGCAGATATATTGGTGGTGGCTTTAATGATTTTTTTTCGTAATCACCATCTTTTCCACTCTTATTAATATTATCCTCGCTCAAGAGTGCGAAACGATTGCCTATCAAGGGATTATCAACTGTCTTCTGTTTCTTGACAGACGTTCCATTATTTTGGGGACTTAAATTTCTTTTATTAATACTTACATATCTAAGCATACCTGGTAGTACTGGTGATTTCAATGTACTTATCTTTTTTTTTGGTATAGCGCCCTTCAGTGTGCCATCATTATTTATTGTGGTTTGTTTAGTGTTAAAAACATTCAAACTCTCACTATTATTTGTTAGTGGATCACAAGCTTGTTTATTAACAGTGTTTGTCTGTGTTTTTAAAACTGGTATAGTTGTTGTTGTATTAAAATTTTTCATATTTTTTTTTATGCTTTGTTCTAAACATAAATTGGTTGGTGATATTGTTTGTGTAATATTTTGATCGTGTAATTGTATCACGGGGGAACAAGAGCGTGCTCTCTCAGCTGGTTTGGCGGTTAAATAATTTTTGTTGTAGCTGGGGTCATTTATTTTTTTGTTTTGATCACTCTCCCCGTTTAGGAATATGTAGGCATTTCTGCCGTTCACACTGAGCCTCCTCTCATCATGAGAATTCATGTGCTCTTTTTAAAACAAACAAAAGGAAATTAACACTTTTTATTTTTTTCTTTTTTTTAAACAAAATTATAACAATTTTTTTTTTTTTAGTTATCACTAGACAAATATAATTTTAAAGCGTCCAATCGCTAATTTTTAAAAATTCTTATTTGCACTAAAAAACAATCAAAATTTAATAAAATCGCGGAGCGAATAAAATACACGTCTGTTTGTAGAGAAAAACAAACAAAACAAGTGATGCCAAAGGAAATGATGTCCTATTTTCAAAAATATAAAAAAATTTTAAAAATTAAAAAAATGATAGAAGACTTTTTCCAAAAATATGGGAATAAAAAATGGTAGCTGATTTTTCTGAAAAATTTCAATATTTAAAATGCAATAAAAATTTTGTTTATGAATCGTTTTTAATGAAACTTTAGACTTATATATAAACTTTTGATCGAAATACAAAAGTAAAAAAAAAAAATTAGTGAATTGTTTTTGAAAATCCCACAATTCCCAAAAAACTTTGAAAAAATCCCAAAATTGTTATTTTTTTGATTTTTGAATCTATTGAAGGCACCCAGCTTGGGGCTATGAAATCCCTTTGCACAATATAGAAGAACATATTGGGACATACAAAACAGGTCTTAATTTTTTGAAAGCAGCTATGCGATTTTAGAATATGTTGTCTAAAGTTGAAATTTTTATAAAAAATAGGTCTACTTCGGAAGGCTCTGGACCACGCAATAATACAAATATTAATATTATTTTACTTTTATAATATTTCCCAAAATGTTACCTTTCAGAAAAATATAAACACATTATTTATCTTTTTCTCATTTTCTGTATTATTTAAAATTAATGTAGTTACTTTTTTCGAAAAAAAAAAATGGCGGAAAAACGACTTTTTTATTTTTTTTAAGTTTGAATGCACATAACTTTTGACTCAGTGGATATTTTTTAACATTTCTTTCTCAAGATTATTAAAAAATTTGTTGTTAATTCAAAAAAAGACACTTCAAGAAAACCGGAAAAGAATTGGATCCGTTATTAGCAAAATAGCAGACCAAGGTAGGCAAAAAAAAATAAAATTTTACTTTTCAAATGCGAATAACTCGTAAACTATAAGAGATAATATATGGCTAAAGCAATGTTTTTTGTAGATCTCGTCTAGTACATTCCATATATATAAAAATCTTTCAAATCGGATCGCAAACACAAATTTGGCATCATTTTTAATTTTTGATATACCCGAGGTGCCCCACTTTGGGGCATTGTGGCTCGGCCCCCCCTTGAGTGTTTAAGCCCAAATTCAAAACTTAAACTTATCAACACCTCCTCTATAGCCATGGGGAATTTTATGAAATCGAGCTATTCGGTTACAAGTTACAGATTTATTTCCACTTTTTTTTTCAGATCCCCCACTGTGCGGTGTACGTCATAAACGAACTCCACTGTGTATAGCAATAAAAAAAATTTAGTGAAAACCTTATGTACACCTCTGTAATAACAGTCGTTTGGATCATTATACAGTGCCTTACATACTTTATGATCTGTGGTGCATATAAAACGTTCTACAATTTGTTTTACAATACTTTAGACCCTTTTGTCGACATAGAGCATATATTCGGTTCACTCCAAATTTTTCATGTAAATATTGAGAAAATACTTAGTTTAGTGGCGCATGTATTACTTAATTCAATATAGATAATAAAGAAGTTTAGAGGAAGGTGGTTTCTGTATATGGTAGGGATACTATATCAATAGATTCACTGAGGAATAAAAGTGGATTTGGATCTTAAATCAGTAGTTTTTGGGTGATATAAAATATTTTACAAATTTTGAATTGATTGGAATCAACTGGTTTATTGGAACCCTTATTATAAATTAATATTATATCGATAAGTTCTATTCACTTCTTTAAATAAGTTTATCTAGACTATCGAAAGAATTTTTCGTTGCGTTTACAGGCTCTCCAAAAAACCTACAATCCTCTAGGCAAGCACTTGCTAGCAAACATGTGTTATAATATGCTTTCATACCTTTTTTAGCAGATAAATCCAGTTTTCCACTATTTTTGATCGTTGTTTTTGTTTATTGGTTTTTATTCGGTTGAACACTATTGATTTGTTATGAATTATTACTTTTATGGCATTTGTGCATGTGATCAACTTGTACGATCTATACGTACATGTTTGTAAGAATGTTGCCATGTGTTTGTATGTGTATTTGTCTGAATTTCTACATTCAACATATTTCCGGTCTTAAATCTTTTTTGGTTTAATTCTTAGCTTTTTTTTTCAATGTATTTTGTTCTCGTAGAGCCTGTATAAATTGTGGAAAAAAGTTAGTAGTTAAACCGATAGACCACATGGTTGGTATGATAAAGTTTAAGTCATTCATATAAGATGATTGATTTAGAGCAATTGGCTTAAGGAAACACTGAAAGAAATTTCAAATCATTCTCTCACATTTTAAAGCAAACGTAGTACTGAATTTTTACCAATACAAAACAATTAAAAATAATTTAGTGATCAAATGATCCTAAACAGACTACAAATATGATAATGACCAAAATTGTTTATTGATCGAACTTTTGATGGCAAAATCATGTGACGAAAAATCGATCGACACAAACGAAATAGTTTAATAATCTAAAAGTGGTCATTGAGTCGAATTTGAGGTGAAATAAAATATAATTAATAATGTTACAATTTTACCTTTAACAAGCAAGAGAGATATATTCGGCTGGGCCGAATCTTATATACCCTTCACCAAACTATACTTCAAAATAAAAATTTTAAATATTTTTAGGTAAGCAAAATTTATTTTTTTTCCAGTTGTTTTTTCATTTTTTGGGAAAAACATTTTTTCGAATTATTTTTTTTTTTTAAATTTTTTATGTAAATTTTTTTTTTATTTTTTTAAAATTTAAAATTTTTTTTTTTAATTTTTTAATATTTAGCGAAAAAAAACTTTTGGTGAAAAAAAAAAATCTGGTTAAAATTTTTCACGATTTTGACCCATTGTAGGTCCAACCTACTATGGTCTTATATGCGTCGTTGCAAAGGTCTTTGAATTATCTGTCATTAGATATCCATATTGTCTATATTAATGACTTAGTAATCCAGATATATGTCAAAAAATAAGTAAAAAATCGAGGTTGCCCTGGTTTTTTCCTTATATCTCAGCCATTTGTGGACCGATTTTGCTGATTTTTAATAGCAAACTTCTCGAAAGCATGTCTGACAGAATTACTGAAGGTTTGGTTCCCGAAGATATCTGGGGTCTTCAGAAAATTGATTTCAACAGACAGACAGACAGACAGACGGACAGACGGACAGACGGACATATCTTAATCGACTCCGCTATCTATAAGGATCCAGAATATATATACTTTATATGGTCGGAAAATTATATTGTGGAAATTACAAACGGAATGACAAATTTATATATACCCTTCTCACGAAGGTGAAGGGTATAAAAAGTGTTGATTTATTTCCTTTAAATAAACTGGATTCTTTTTAATTGCTAATAAAAGCTCCCAGTGTTTATACAACAACAGTTTAAATAGTCACTCTCTTCCAATACACAGACCTATAATACTCACTTTAAAAACACACTGGCAATACGGTATAATGCTAACTCAAACATTGCTTATGACATGCTGACTGTTCAGCAACTCTCTATCACTATCTATATACACCAGCGAAATTTTCATATGATTTGCAGCATGATCCAGCAGAGACACTTCTAGAATGATCAAGCTATGCAAAAATGGGCCACAAGGCCTCCGAGTGAACTAGCTAAATTGCGAGCAACCCGCGTAACCCAACCTAAACTTTCAATATTACCATTGAGTTGCTAAACATGTTGAAAACATTTCCATTTAAATTTATGAATTCATATTCGAAACAATACAATAATTCTCTCCGTGTAATTGTATTTTCTTTATTCACCTCAAAGATTATCTTTGTTATGCATGGTTGCTGTCAATGATCTTGTTGACTTGATTGATTTATATTGTGTTGTAAATGTTGTTCTTTATTTATATATTTTTTTGAGTCTTACATTTTCTGAAAATGCGCCACACTCCAACTCTTTCGCTCGTTTCTGCTGCGGCGATCTATAACTGACAAAATATTAGTTCATACGCGCAGTTTTTTTTTTTTTTCGAAAGCTTCGAACATAATTAATAAATCGCCTTAACGAAAACCAAACTCAAATTAAAATATTCCGATAAGAAATATACTTATGAGTCTCATACATACCAATACATGGAGATTCTAATAAACTCATTATGGCCATCTTTCACTTATATCATAATTTAGGATCACTTGTTCGTTGGTTCATTCATTGTTATTCGTATGTGTGGAGATTTTTGAAAGAAAATTCTTTCACATGCTTGCGATGGAAGGAAAAACTGTAAAGATGTTTATCCTTATAATGTATGAGGAACAATTTCTAGTTTCTAATTGTGCAACACCATCAATTCTTGAAGTATGAGTTGGAAATTATTTTCTATGTTTTACTCACGTTTTAGGTATTTTTTTTTTATTACTTATATTGTTAGCAATTATTTATTTCGTTAGAGAACAGGTGCGTAGATGTTTTACTGAAACGCATAATATAGATTAAATCACGTATATAACTATATAATAAATAATAAGATTGAACAGAAGACCTGGCAACAAAAAATCGGTATTGATGAGCAGTCGAAAATGGAGGTTTTAAAATTTTGACAAGAATATATTTCCAGTTATAACAGTAACAATGCAGATTGGATATTTCATGTACTCTTATACAATTGTAGTGTATCTTGTAGGGTATTCAATCGATTAAACCGTTAATGGGTTAACCGATTAAGTCATGAACATTAACTTCTAGCAATAGTTTTTTGAAGTATACCTCAAAAAGTGAAACTAAGGAAATTGGAAATGACTTGTTTTCTAGAATGTTCCATGAAGAACTTTGTCCTAATAAGTCGGAGGAAGGCATGATAATAAACGAAACTGAAGACATTACTGAAACGTGTCTTTTATCAGAACTTAACGAAACTATTAAAAGAATTCAAAATCTAAAAAATCCAAAAAGGACTCCAAGCTATAATGGATGATTTTATAAAAAAAATGAACAAAGAACTAAGGATAGTCTTCCTCATGCCTTACTTTCGATTTCTCCAACATGTACAATGAGTGAGAGGGTTTTTTCAAAGTCAAGTTTAATTAAAACTAAAGACAAATTTTTTAAAAGGAAACCATTTAAATTACACTTTTTTGTTAAAAGATTATTTCAGAAGATCTCACTAAAATCCTAAAACAAACTCACATGTGCATATAAAAGGAATCTCAAATACCATATTTTTTATTTATTTTTTTGTTGAAATGCCTAACTAAATAAGAACACAAAATTCGTGATTTTATTTTCAATTTAAAATGAAAATATAAATTATTCGGTTAATCGAATAATTTAAAATTATCCGATGTAATCTAAACCAGAAACCCGATTAACTGAATACCCTAGTATCTAGAAAGCTAACTTACAGGGACCCTTAATGTCAAGAAGATATATTTTGAACAATACCAAATGAAATGAGCCTAGAAGACGTTCTGATCATAAATATACCAGCTTTAAGAAAGAAGCCTGATTTGTATGATCACAAGACTTACTTAACTCATATCAAAGACTGCGTTTTTATCAAAGCGTCCACAATGACTAACTTCCAACGGCGTCTTAGTTGATTACAGTTCATATCAATTGAGTGCATCACTTTCTTATGTTTTAAGAGTCCTGCCAATCCATTTTACATTTCTACTAATATACAAAGCTATCAAAATGCAGCCATTAGACCGTTACGGGCTGCCTGCAGATGTTGTCGGTATACCATCTTCATGAGGAAGTTATGGTCTTGCAGGTCAAGGAACTCAACAGCAAGATTTCACGCCAGTTCCATCTTGGATGTCATTGGAGAAACCATCCCAACTTCCACATAATCGAATTGGAATCTCCACGCTTGAGCACACGTAATACATTGCATATTTGAACGATATTCATGGAAATGCAGTAAACACAGCGGTTGCAGGTTATCGCACGAATTTCGTACTAGGAGGTCACCCACCGCCTAATGCAGAAACTAAATAAACACTGCCGAAAACAAGAGTAGTTCAGCACTACTAAGATCTGGATGGAGCAACAGATTCAATGCTTAATAATTCGGTATCTCGGGAACTATTGAAGATATTATTACAAAATTTCACATTGTTGGAGCTGAGGTGATTTTGAGTTGATTTGCATATGTTCTGCTTCCTAGCGCTTATGGGGGCCAGTGCGTGACTCCTCTAAATTGATCACCTCGGGTCTCAAAATGTTTAAAAAAATCGCCAAAAATCCATTTATGATACAAATAATATACAATATAGATAGTCCTTAAGAAGATATATAAAAAATACACTTACATATTTAGGTTATCTCTGTTAGTTGAAGAAATATTTAGTTTAATGATTTTTTTAATTTTGCTCTATCTTTTTATGGTTTCTAAGAGATGACCGGCCAACAGATTGTCGAAATTTTTAAATCATATAAAACTTGTGTATAGTCCCGAAGAAAAATTTTTTCTACAAATGAAAAAATATAGGGACTTTTTTGGGAAGAAACGTAAAAAATACGGCCATTTTTGCATATTCCAACTTTGGATAGTGACAAGATAACTGTTAGCAAGTTATTGCTATTTTATTCAAAATTTTATCAGTACTGGTACTGATCCACGAAAATGTTCCATATTTGTATAACCCTATATGTTACTTGAACACTTACAAAGTTGTTTTACTATCACACGGTAAATAACATCACAATAGGCACTTTTCTAAAAAACTCAGTTTTTGGAACACATTTTTCCCGGTTTTTCAACAATTTTAACACCGTTGATTTAAGGACATATGGGTCTATATTAGTTCCAAACTTTGTTATGTTAGCTTTAACTGTTAAATATTTACATTAATTCAAATTTTATATTTTTTTCATTGAAAATCACCATATTATAAAGTTTGGTGTAACAGAATTTGCATGCAATATATGAAAAAACGTACACATTTTTCAAAGGGGGCAATGTTTGTGGAACTTCTGAAGAGTAAATAAAGACTTTTTATATAAGCATTTGGTATTGTTGAAAACCTTAGGACTTGAAGATTGATATTTTAGTAAAATTTAATAATTTTATAAATTTTTGGGACGTTATTTACTTTAAAAACTTAAAAAAATATAATATGGTGATTTTCCATGAAAAAAATATAAAATTTGAATTAATGTAAATATTTAACGTTTAAAGCTAATATAACAAAATCTGGAACTAATATAGACCCATATGTCCTTAAATCAACGGTGTTAAAATTGTTGACATTTTTTATTTCAAAATACTGAAATTCCTAAACCGGGACAGATGTGTTCCCAAAACTGAGTTTTTTAGATTAGTGCCTACTGTGATGTTATTTACCGTGTGATAGTAAAAAAGCTCCGTAAGTGTTTATGTGTCATATAGAGTTATACAAATGTGCAACATTTTCGTGTGTCGGTGCTTTGCCTTTTTAGATATTTTTACTTAAACCTAAAATTATTTTTAAAATATCCCAAGTTTGGATAGGCCTGGGGGGTGTTGTGACCGCTTTAGTGAGCCAAATTTTACTTTGCACGCTTTATCGTTAAGTTCTCTTTCTGGATCATATAAAAATTGTGTATAGTACCGAAGAAAAATTTTTTCTACAAAAGAATAAAAATATAAGGACTTTTTTGGGAAAAAACGTAAAAAATATTGCCCTTTTTACATGTTCCAACTTTGGATACGTGTAACTTTTTATAGGGACAAGATAACTGTTTTGTTTAGAATTTTATCCCAACATTGCTGAAATTTTAAAAATAAATTTCGACAATCCGTTGGCCCGTCATCTCTAAAAAACCATAAAAAGGTTGATGTAAGTCTAATGGAAAACCATAAGATATAACTGGCAGTCCTTGAATTATAATACTGAGTAAATGAGTAAAAACCTTTTTTTTAATTTCAAAAAAATGGCTTATATGGGAGCTATGACTAATTATGGACCGATGGCCATGAAATTAGGTCATGTGATTTATGTCTATATGAAGCTTATTTCTGTTGAATTTTATGTGGATTCCAACATTTTCATGAGAATTATGCTCGTTAAAGTGATTTTCGGCAGCGGGCCTTATATGGGAGCTATGATAACAATATACCGATCATCATATGTTATAAATTAAACAGTTATGAAAAAATATTAAAAAAAAAAAAACTAAATATGACCTAAAAATTTAAAAAATGTGCACTTATATTCTTGTGAAGAAACGTAACATAATTAACTATGGATCGCTCAATGCCAAAAAAATACACAACAGAGTTCCCAGTAGTTAGAAGATAGTAGACAACATTTGACTCTATTTGTATAAGAAATTTGAAAAAAATATTTTTGTTGAGTCAATATATCCTTGTCGTCAATCATTGTCGACAAAAAATAATATTTGTATTAAAAAATATTATTTTTTGTGCATATAAATATGTACTTTAAAGTGAATTATAACTAAATATGCATTATCAACAAAGAATGCAAAAATATGACCTAACAAATCGATGCCATTTTACAGCAAAATGTTTGATTCGGATAGATAATTAGTCTACATTGCATTTGAACGTTCGAGAAAAAACATGCATTTGCATATAAATTCGCCCCTTAGTTATGTCCGATAAAGTCCAATTTCGGGAGGACATTTGTATGGGGGCTAGGTGAAATAATGGACCGATTTCAGCCAGTTTCAATAGGATTCGTCCTTGGTCTGCAACAAACGTATGATTCTGAGTCGATCGGTTAGACTAATATTTTTGGGAGTTACAAAAATCTGCACAAACGTACTATACTCTACCCACTTGGTGGTGTATGGTATAAAAAGTTAAAAGTTGCGGATATAATAAAGCTAAAGTCTAGACTAAAAAACTGATGCAGAATGTTTTAATAGAAATATTAGAGATATAGTTGAATAGTTTCTTTTACCATTGTATTCTAATAAAAATTTTTCAGCTAAACATTTTTTTTCAAGTGTGCTTTACTGAAGGGTATATCAGATTCGGAACAGCCAAATATATAACTCTCTTACTTTTTTATTAAAAATATTGTTACGAATGTGCAATAACGATTTGAATTCAACGGTCTGTAACAACTGCCTGCAGCATTCATCATGTCTGAAAGCACGTAGCATGCGGTTATTGGCATTGTTTGTAAGTATGGCAACACTAAATGTTTGGGCTGCTGGCAATGACATCGAAGGTTCTGGAATTCGAACATACGTTAAGAGCATTGTAGAAGATTCCCGAGAGATGGCGTGTGTATAAATGGTGGCAGAGGCTGCAGTCGTGAGTTAAGTTGATCTTTGGCGCTGTTAGAGTTAACATCAACTGTCTTGTACGTGTATACTTGTACATTTTAAAGTGTGTGTGTGTATTTCTGCGAATTGATATACGTGTATCAAGACACTGAGTGACTATTTAATTCTGTTGTTGTACATTCTAAATAAATAAAGAGTTGTTACAATTTTAAACTATTAAAACTACTTTTTATTTACAATCAAAAGTATCCGGTTTATTTAAAGGAAATAAATCCACGTTTTTAAAAGGTAAAAACGTAAAAATATTTATGTTTTTTTTTTTATCAAATTCTTGCTCTAAAAGTACTATATATTAACAAATATTATGCCATCAGTCCCATTATGAAGTTAAAGTTAATTTAATAAAAATTTATTACAACCCCTTATTAAAGCTCCGGTCTTATTGACAAATAAGTGTATTTCTTTTTAAAATTTTGTTCATGTGAAGTGTTTTACAAAAGAAATTCCCTGCAACTTAACAATCAATGTATCGGTGGTCTTAACAATTATGGACAACACCTTGCTCTCTCTCTCTCTGTTTGGGATCATGATCGTCGTCACCATCTCTACTACATCATCAACAGCATCATATTCATTGCAACAACAGCTACTGTTCTTTTAACATTATGAATTCAATCGTTCTGGGATGGTGGGTTATTGGTTTGATCGGTAGCAGCAAACCGTACTTACTGTCTGTCTTCTATAAAATGTTCCTTTAAGCTTTAGGCCAAATTGTTTAATGAGCTTTTAAGGTTAACTGCTTTAAAGAACATCTTAAACAACAACAACAAGATATTTTAGTTACAAAAAATAAAAATACAAAAATATATAACACGATCACGTATTGTTGGCCACCACAGCCACAGGTATTACACATTTAACAGTTTTTTATCTTTGAAATCTTATCTTTAGTTTATAAACTGTGTGTTTTTTTTTCACTCCTTATTTAACCATCTTGTAGTTAAATCTGTTGTTCAAGTATTCTATCGTTTATCGTTTATCGTTGCAGTTACGGCTGCCGTTATTGTTGTTGTTTTAGTTATTATCCGTTAAATGTTGTTTTAATTTTTTCAGTTCTATTTTTTATTTTTTTATTTTTTGTTAACGTAACTCGGTAAACCAGTACTTATAGTGGCATCATTTTGGGCCAAAACTGTGAAGTATGTAATTGGTATTCAACAGCTTTCCAACACCACTGACCAGTAGTACCAAACTGATAATTGGCAATAAAAATTCATGTTAATGGATAATTAATCATATTAGCAATTAAGTTTACATTACCGAAGATCACGATATCATGTAAACTGAAAAAGTATCCAATACAATTGGTTACGAATACCAGGAAAAAAAAAAAAAAAATAAAATATGTACCTGCAACATTAAGCTGTTGATCTTCGGTATTGAAATTAAAAATTGTCACTGTAGTTAAGTAATTCGAAGGAGGCTTTTGATAAATGTGTATTATATTCTTAAAAAAACAAATTTAATACAATAGAGCTATGAAATTGCTCTCCAGCTATGTTTTCCAATAAATTACCATAATCCCACTTTTTTGAAGCAAAGTGATTTTTTTGCAGATTTTTTTCTTGTGAATCACAATTTGTCAGATGGCAGCTGGATTTTAGCTCCATTTGGTTTATGATTTCATTAATAGATTACTATCGGAACAGCATTAGGCCCTTGGTTCACGATTTCACTCACCTAGGTTTATAAAATTAATATTTACGATGACATTATTTTTAATTTTTATTAAATAAAGCTTGTTGACTACCGTTGCCTCTTATGTTCATTTTATTTTAGTTTTTAATCTTCAGAAGACTATATCAAACTCTTAACATATTAAAATAAACGATGATCTGTCAATGCATTCAATAAACATCTCAAAAACATAAACTATTTTATTTACCCATACTCAATACATGTTTAAGTTCCAGCAAAATAATTAAAATTTTTTATGACACCTTTCGAAAATGAGCTGTAAAATCCATAGACATTAGAAAAAACTAAAAATATACAAATTTAACTACTGGTATTTTTATAGACTTGCAGATCAAAAATGTCAACGATCATAAATCAGGATCAGTGTTAAAGAGATCTTGGGGATTAATCACTAAAGTGTGGCCAATAAATCCAAAATCATTCAATAGTGAACATAATAAATAATGAAGCCTCAACTTAAACTAAATCCCTCTATGAAATATTGAAGTAGATCACTGAAAGTAATTCCCATTAATAAATTGTTAGATTTAAGAGATTAATGTTTTGAAACAGAAATTGAAAATAAAAAATTTCAATAGAGTCATTACAATGGGGAGTGTCCAAAAAGTGAAAGACACATGAAAGCATGGTCTACAATAATAAAGATAAATTTCAATTAACAATGTAAAAAAAAAAAAACATAAACCAACCAAAATAGATAATGAGGGCCACACGTACTAGTACTACCAACTGGCCGCCGCTTCATGTTTGTTAACATGGAGAGATGATGTCCAGAAAACAGAAAAAGATGCTGGTGGTCGTCGTCAACATAATGTTTCTGTTTCTTGTAACATTTATGTTGAATTGAAATTGAAATGTTTAAAAATATCAATAACTTAATTTAACCCTTAAAGGGCGCTTTAGAAATAAGAAAGTATTAAATTTTAGATGCGGTTTTTACAAATTTTTGCCTAATTTTGGTTACTTTGAAAATAATGTAAAAAAAAAATTGAACAATTCGTATGAACAAGATATAAAGACGTACACTTAACAACCTAACTTTACATTGTCATGTTTAAAAATATCTTAAGCCGGGAATTACCCTACTTAAAATTATACATACTTTGATAAATTCTATAAAGTTTATTAGAAGTATAAACCAGTCCCACACCTTATACGGTATATATTTAACAGCCGTCTAATGTGGAACATATCTAGCATTTTTGTGAAAAATTGCTTCGAATCTAATAATTTCGGAACTCGTCGTCCGATTTTAACAAATCTAGGGTATTGTCACAAGATATTTATTTTTTTATACCCTCCAACACTACAGTGAGTCATAGCCCGTAATATATTTAACACAAATAACTAATAAATAATATTACATGTTAATTGATTCATAATTGGTCATAACTCCCATATAAGACTCCCAAACATTGTAGTAATGCCTCAAAATTCAACATAACAAATTCTCATATTATTAAAAATTACACTGCCTAATTTTAAAGAATCGTTTCCTAATTTGCCATAGCTTCAATATATGGCCCACTTCCGAAAACAATTGTAAATTTTGGTACCAAGATAAAATTTAACACATACACGCAAATCTTATAACTACCCAGCAGTTAACCAAGTTGCCAATGCATCCCTTATATACAGTAATCGTCACAAATGTGTTATCAATTGGCTGACTCCGATTTGTATATTTTGGTCATTTGACCCGTATGTGCTCTTCGTAGTGCAAAGAGAAGACAATTGGTTACTTTATACATCCCAGGTAATCTAGCGTGAAGAAAATTGTCACTTAAGTGTATCTCAGTAATGTGGAGTGTAGTCACTTCAAACGTTTTGGTAAGTAATTCCTTCAAACTGGTTTTATGCAAATTGTGTTGATATAATTATCATACAGTTAATTTTTATTTTTGCTTAAGTATACTGATATCCCATGTAACATAGCATGAAGTCAATAGTCACTTTAGTGTATTTTAGTAACCTATAGTGAAGTCACTCTAACGTTTATTTTGTACTGTACTTTAGAAAGTACTTATTTTACCCACCAGAAGCAATCCATTGGAGAGTTGTCGAAGAAAGGTTTGTATACATGCAATCGTTTATTGTACTGCCTATGATATGTCTTTTAGCTGACTATTTGAGGTCAAAATAACTAGTTATGTAGCTGATCAAGTTACCAGTTAGGTAGCTAGTGAATCTATGTAACCAGTATGTGCATCCAATGCGTTGACTACTTTGATCCAGCTATTAGACATTGTAGTCAAAAAGGGTCAATTGACCCCCTGCTTGGGACATGCATGTCTTAAAATAACCAGTCACGTAGCTATTGAATTAACTAGTTCCCACCCTAAATGATGGGTAAAATCACTAGTTCGGGACTGTCTCCTAGAACTGCTGGGTAATAGCCTGTTTATACAACAAGCCGAACGAATATTTTACATGTGATTTGTTATTATAACAATGACAAAACACACGAAAAATGTCCTCTAGCTTAATTGATATTGTTCTAAAAACAGGCTGTAAATTAAATCATGATCAATCTTCTTCCACTTCCGAAAATCGCTCACGAATATAAATTATTGAAATTTTGAAAGAAAAATGTTTTTGCTCATTTACTTAGTGTAGGGTATTATATGGTTGGGCTTGACCGACCATACAATCTTACTTGATTTAATTTGATAAATTTTTTGCTGTTTGGGTTTTGTAAAAATTTGGGAAAATGTGATGTAGTACCATCATACAATTTGTAAATTTCATTTGACATCCCTGGTACCCCATTTCTGGTATAGGCGCTCTTGAGGAAATGTTCTTCGCCTTTTTCTGAAGTCGAAAGTAATGAGGTCGACTAGTTTTCCAATCAGAATTCCAGGTTTAGCGTGGTATTCATATAAAAATGTTCGTCTCTAATTCGTCTAATTTCTGGACAGTGGCACATTCTCTGCAGATCGCATTGAAGGCTCATCTAGCTATATTCCATCACCGCCCACTCCTTTATTTCATTTAAACATCTCAGAAAGGGCTTGGTATTTTCCAGATTGACGGCATTCATTTCCGATAATTGAATGATGGTTTGGGACCTGTATTACCTCAGGATTTTCGCAATCATAATACACTTTAGCATTATCGTTCCTTAGGGTTTTAATAACCGCTTAACTATCCATAAAAATACGAGTTTGATTTTAATTGTCAATCCTCTTCAACCATTTAATACCCTTGATTATTCCTTATCCTCCTTCTGATATTATGGTGATGTAATTTATATTATTATATTTATATCTACTTAACCGAAGAATGAGACAGTGAGACATTCTAGGATTACACTTGACGAGTGATCCCTTCTCCAGCATTCCTCTTGCGAACTTTAAAACGCTTGTTAAACAGAAACAGTTCGAACTTGCACAGACTAGGTAGTCCAATAAAACCACTTCAGCTCTTGCAATAGGGAGTGTAATTTGGACCGTATATGATGCTGGCAGAACGAATTTATTGTACTTTTTTGATGTCATAGCTAGCTGATAAGGCAAATGGTATAAAATATGTATTACAGGACTCCCGGACGTATGCTTTGAGTTTGGGTGTTTGATTCAAAGACCTGGGTGTTTGATTCAAAGACCTGGGTGTTTCAATATTCGGCCGTGTTCACTATGAAGGAGCTAAGATTTGAGGTTCTTCTTCTCATGCTTTGAAGGGCTGTCGAGGATAAATCTTAGACATATCTACTCATTGGCTCATTGTGGTAATAACGTGTTTCGTATGAGCGACCTGACCTAATCCAATGCAAAGTTTATATGGTCATATTTTTTCACATTCACTTATAACACTGGTCAACAACATTTTGTAACAAGAGATATACATACTAATTTTGAATAACCTACCTATAAGCATTCAAACACCATATTTATTTTGATTTGATCTGGTCTAGTTTTTGTGTTACAGCCAGTGCTGCCATATGTAAAGATTTTAAATTCTCCCACATGTACAAGCTGAAAAAAGGAATAAAAGCAAAAGCAAAAAACTATGTAACTGTTGTTTTTACATATCCAGAGCTCATTCTTCTATGCATAACATTTCAGATTGACCGTTTTTATGATTTATTTTCACATTCATGTTGTACTTTAACAAATTATACTTTACTATATATATTAATATTTAATCTAGTTTTACTCTGTTTCTTATGTTTTGAGATACCAAATAGATAATGTTGCCTTTCACTATTCAATAATTCATAGTATTTAAATTCGGATCGATCCGCTACGCCAGAAGCAATTGAAAACGATTCATTAGATACTGAATTTCAAGAAACTTTCTCATCTAATGAGCCACATCTACTATTTCAAAAAGATCTCAATAATTTGGTACGCGACTTAAATGTGTCCAAACAACAGGCAGAACTTTTGGCCTCTCGATTAAAGGGATGGAATTTATTACAAACCGAAACAAGAATATGCTATTATCGCAATCGAGATGAAGAGCTAAAAGGTTTTTTTTTCACAAGATGCTCAGTTAGTATTTTGTAATAATGTTTATGGCGTAATGACTGCATTGGGTATAGAATATAAAGCAGAAGAGTGGCGATTGTTTATCGATGGTACCAAAGTAAGTTCAAAGGCTGTTCTTTTACATATCCGCAATGAACTTCCCTCTATACCTTCAGGTGAAGCTTCTTACATGAAAGAGTCTTATGAAAGTATTAAATTTATCTTGGATAAGATTCAATACAACGAACACAACTGGAATGTTTCTGGAGATTTGAAGATTATTGCCCTAATTTTAGGGTTACAACTAGGATATGCAAAATACTGTTGTTTTCTTTGTGGCCTAAAGACTGGCCTAAAAGGAAATCTCTTACTCCAGGACAAGCAAATGTTAAAAATACTTCATTAGTGCTGCCTGATAATATATTTTTACCACCTTTATACATAAAGCTTGGGCTCATGAAAATCTTCGTGAAAACTATGGATAGGAGTGGTTATGACCTTTTATATTTGAAAGAAAATTTTACTAAAATGAGTGATGCAAAAATTAAAGTAGGCATATTTGTTGGTCCTCAAATCAGGCAGTTGTTGAATGATGAATTATTTAAAGAAAAACTTAGTGTTTTAGAAAAATCAGGCTAGGAATCCTTAATAAAAGTGACTTTAAATTTTCTGGGAAATCAGCGACTATAAAAGACTTGTCGCGGAGCTGTTATCCACTTATAAGGATTTGGGATGTAATATGTCCTTGAAAATACATTTCTTATATTCACAATTAGATTTCTTTCCTAATAATTTGGGAGCCTTAAGCGATGGACACGGTGAAAGATTCCATCAAGGCATTTCTACAATTACAAAGAGACATTCCTGAAGCAAAATACAGACGAAAATCATAATCGTATTATACAAAATAACGTAATTTTTTGATAAAACTGAGATTTTTAAAACATTCTAGTTTAATTTCTGTTATCCTTATCCTTGTTCTAAGCAAAACTAGACAAAATTATTATTGTTACATGCAAAAAGTGTTTTTTTTTTTGTTGACCAGTGTAATTAATGGGTAAAAATACCTGAGAACCAACCGGTACTGTTGACAAATCATGAAATAGTTCTTTAGTCCCTATCAAGAGCCAAGAGTTTTCTGATCTTTTCCCATGCCACACAGGTCCAAAACATTATAGAAATTCTACATTAATAGCAGACCTCTGAGTTCGGTATCTATTAAAATTGATTGATCAATCATATTTGATACAGCAAACAAGAGGAAATATATATAAAAATGATTTAATGAATTAAAATTATAGCTCACATTGAAGGGTTAAAGTTAATATCAGACACAATCTTCGTTTTTTTATTTAAATGTCTCTAGTTACACGCACTCTTTATGTTATGATCACCGATTTACAAACTAAGAAGCGAAAGTGCTCAATAATCGATATTGTTTTATCACTCACTCTTGTTTTATGTTTCTTTTATCATCACTTTTTAACTCCAACAGCAAACATGTAACAGGCAACCATCATCCCCGAAAACAACTTGTGTGGCCGAACTGTAATACTACAACATCAGTGTTTGACCGCGTTTTGACACTATAACTGTCACATAAACTAGAGCTGCTGATTAACACAATAATACTAACTCGAGACATACTTATTCCAATATGAACATAAGCATGTATGTTTATTGGGAATCCCTTGTATCATCTGGAGCTAGACTAGTATCTTTATTAAATGTTTTAGGCTTTGTGTTGAGTCGCGTGTGTGATAAATGACTGTTAAGCAATTCTCTTAATATGCATTGTATTGTAATCGATATTGATGGAGAGTGTCTTAGTTATTATTTTACGAGCATTTCCATTTCAATAAATAATATTGAAAAATTAATGATGGTTTTATATAAACAAATATTGAAATTTCTTATTCTTTCTTTTCTTTTTTTAATAGAGGAGAATTTGCATAAATTGTAGACAATTTTGTTATATCACCTGGGTGGTCCTTATGGTGGACCTCACACACGCTAACGGTGGTAGATAGGTGCTGGAAGCGTTGATGCTTTATTTTCTTGCATGATGCGCTCTATTCATACTTAGATTAAGTGTTAAAAATGGATGCTATTGTATTTTGTCACTGTAGTAAAGCGATTAAATCTGTGTTTCTTGTTTGTATGTTGTTTTTTTTTCTATTTGATTTGGTCAGTTACTTGTTTGTTTGGATATATAACGATCTTTTTCATTTAATCCAAGCAACAATGTTGTAGAAATTTATTGAAATCTTTTTAGTAATCTTTATGGGAATTTTGTTGTGTGGCCTTTTGAAAGCGTTTAATTTGGTAAAATAGAGGAGCTAAAAGGGAAATTATTAGTTTTATGACTATATTTGCTGATATTATTCTTAAACTCAACTTTTTTTTTACAGAAAGGTTCACGTTAACTCTTTACAAAAGTTACTTCTATATGATAATTGATATTCAAATAAACAGTTTTGTAGCAGAACTTCGAACTAATTAATTAAATCTAAGGTTAATCCAATAAAATCTTAATTCATGTTAAAAATTTCAGCAATTCATTGCGTATAACCATTTCCAACATAACAAATTGTTTTGCTTCATTCAAAGGCTTTTATTTGTATAGAATTTATTCCTTGTTGAATTAATTAATAATAAAATTCATTGTTAATTGAAATCTAACATAAATTTAATGAAAATATTTCGGGATCGTTGTAAATATGGGAGATGATATAGCTATGTCCTTCTGTCTATTGAAATCAACTTGAAATCAAACCCGCAAATAACTTACAATCATGAACGATAAATAAATTAGCAGGCATAGTCCTGGTTCTGTTGCTATTTAAGCAACAGAATAAATTTATTCAAAGTATTGGAGATTGTTAGCTATGACATTTTCCCCTCTTTCTGGCAACATATGGATTTCGAGCCAAAAGAACCGCTTATCTTATGAGGCCAAGAACGTATCAAGCCAATATCGGATACTCTGTTCTAAAGTGAAGCTTATCGCAGAGAGAGCGTTCTGCTTCGATCTAAACAAATAGTAGTCGAACGGGGCAAGGTCTGTAATATAAAGCGGGTGAGGCACATATTCCCAACCACTTTATTCTAAATACTTGTTAACGGGCGGCCTCGGATTCAGAGGTGGTGAAATAGGAACTTTCCCCCTGAAAATTTTCATATAAAAAAGGAAAAAAATAAAAAAGTTAACGAATATTGCAACATGTGGCCGAGTGTTGTCATGATGAAATATTACGGTTTCATATCTGGACGTTTTTCCACTAATACTCGCCTGGAACGAAACAGTTTCGATCGGTATAGGTTTCACGTGATGGTTTGATCATATTTAAGCAGCTCATAATAGAGAGGACCCTTTTGTATCCACCAAATACAGAGAATTTCCTTAGCGCCATGGATATTTGGATTTAGTGTCGATTCGGCTGGTTGGCCGGGTTTCACATATGATCTCTTACGCTTCGGGTTATAGTAATGGTTCCATTTTTCATCGCAAGTAAGAATTCAGTGCAAAAATGATTTTCTTTTATAGCGTTCAAGCATTATTTCGGACATGCAAAATAGTTTTTGAATGTCTTTCGCCTTCAATTTGTATGGTACCCAATTCCCCTGCTTTTGGATGAATTTTGCTGATCACAACGTTTTGAAATTGCTGCTAGTGTATCTCCCCATGATATTGCAATCTCTTGTTGAGTTTTAAAACAATCTTCATGGAGTACGTAATGCCTCCAATTCTATGTCTTCAAACTGTTTTGGCTGGCCTTGGCGATCATTGTTTTTCGTTTCAAAATCACCACGCTCACATGCGCTTTGTTGGCATAAAATTCGACATTTTAGAAGCAAAAAAAATTGTGTTGTTTACACTATAATGTTCAATAACTACTTAAGTATGAATAAATGACATAGAATAGAAGTTAATAAAAAGAACAACCGCGTTCAAAGGATACGCCGTATATTGTAGCAACAGAGACGAACCAGTTTTTACCTACATTTTCTAAAATCTGCAATTATCTAAACATATTTGTGGTGGCTTAAACATAGCATAAATTATAAACATTTACATTTTATTATTTAATTTTTAAATTTATTTTAATTTGAATTTATTTTGTACTAACCTATACATTAGAGTGTCGCGAAACTAGAATAGTATAGCTGAGGAATCTGAGCAAGCAGCAAACATTGGCAACATGCGCGGTGTTTACACGGCAATAAAATATCTTGGTGGCAAATACATACAAAAACACCACAATGCTTAAGGACGAGAACAACATCGATCACACATCACCCGAGGAAAAACTACAACGTTGGCAGGAATTTGTCAGTTATGCTCCTACTCCAATTAGCACTAATTTTAATATCAATAATTGCCCTTGGCTTTCTCGTCGCCGCAATCCGCGGAGAGATATATCAACACCTCCCCCAACATACCACGAAATACAGTCGATACTGCTGAAAGTAAAAGAAACTGCTAAAATTTGGGGCAGCACCTGTTGCCGAAGCACTTACACGTCTTCTACGATATGCATGGCTAAACAATCAAATACCAGATAGCTTGAAAGCTGGAGTGATTGTAACTATTCCTAAGAAAGGTGATCTCAGCTATTGCAAAAATTGTTACAAAGGATCACGCCAATTACAGAGCCTCTATTACCCCGGGAGCAAGCTGGTTATAGACCCAGAAGATCATGTGTAGATCACATTAACACCATCCGCATCATAATCGAGCAGTCTCTAGAGTACAATAGTCACTTGTATATGCTATTTGTCGACTTTAAACGTGCTTTTGACACCGTATACGGACCTCCCAAAATGGCGGCCCTTAAGAGCCAAGGTATAGCAGACAAAATTGTTGACCTAATCCGAGAGCTTTATAATGGGGCTGAATCTAAAGTGAGGTTCGATGGAAACGAGAGTCGCTCATTCCAACACACCACAGGTGTTAGATTGCGTTTTATCTCCCACATTATTCCTTATACTCCTAGATGGGGTAACTGTTCCATTCCACAAACATCGATGCTGCTATTGGTATAGAAACGATATAGACTATGCGAATGATAGATTCGATTATATATAACAAAGATTCGATTATATACAACAAAAACTCATATGCCTTGATAAGAACGCAAGGAAAGTTGGTCATAAGATAAAAGAAAATAAAACAAAACTCATGCGGATTGACACCACCAACTAAACTCTTCTTTCATTACATGGAACCATAATTGAGGCCGTTGACTAGTTGGGTAGCAGTGTTGCCAGTTGGGTAGCAGTGTTGCCAGTTTAGCCTTTTTGACGCTAAATTTAGCCTTTTTATTTACTCTTTAGCCTCGATATTTTAGTTTTAGCTTCGTGGCTTTTTTCTAGCCTTTTTATACCCTACACCACCACAGTGGGGAGGGTATAATGGATTTGTGCAGATGTTTGTAACGCCCAAAAATATTAGTCTAACACCCACCTTAAAGTATACCGAACGACTCAGAATCACTTTCTGAGTCGATTAAACGATGTCCGTCCGTCCGTCCGTCCGTCCGTCCGTCTGGCTGGCTGGCTGGTTGGCTGTCCATGTAAAGCTTGTGCGCAGAGTACAGGTCGCAATTTTAAAGATATTTCGATAAAATTTGGTACATATCATTTTTTCTGCCCAAGGACGATCCCTATTGAAACTGGCTGAAATCGGTCCATTATTTGACCTAGCCCCCATACAAATGTCCTCCCGAAAGTGGATTTTATCCGTCACAAATGTTTAATTTATATAGGTATCTACACAAGTTTTTGTCCAAATAAGTTTTATATATAGGGAATTCATGTCACAAAATTGTGTTATGATCGGTCCATAATTAGTCATAGCTCCCATATAAGGCCTGCTTCCGATAATCACTTTAACGAGCATAAATCTCCTATAAATGTTGGTATACACATAAAATTCAACATAAATAACTTTCATATAAACATTAATCACGTGACCAAATTTCGTGGTCATCGGTCCATAATTTGTCATAGCTCCCATATAAGGCCCACTTCCGAAAATCGCTCACGAACATAAATTATTGAAATTTTGAAAGAAAAATGTTTTTGCTCATTTACTTAGTGTAGGGTATTATCTGGTCGGGCTTGACCGACCATACTTTCTTACTTGTTTTTTTATGTTGCAGATGTTCGAGGGAATGTTGAAGAAAAGTTTAGGACCCAATAGCAGACAAAATTTCCCAAAAAGTTCTTAGTATGGCAAACAATATGCAGTTGCGGCATAAAAGCCAAACATTTGTTACAAAGGGCTCTATAAATACCGAAATTTACATCAAGGAATGTTTACAAAACAGAATGTTTCCATTCATAAGAATTCTTAATGTATCCATTTATTTTCGGTCTGATTTGGAATCTGTCACTATGGTAAGAAAGGTCTTGAGTGGTACAAGAACAATAATGTGGTATTTGTACCAAGAGAGGCAATTTCTCCAAACTGCCTGTAGCTGAGTCCAGTGGAGATATATTGGGCTCTTATTAAAAGAGAATTGAAGAGCACAAAAAAGGTGTCCAAAAGTGTGGTAGATTTTTAAAGGAGATGGACAACCTGTTCGAACAAAGTGACATAAAGCACTATAAAAACCATAATGGAAGGGTTTTCGAAAAAGGTTCAAAATTTCATCATTAGTTTTTAGAACTATAAAAATATTTTTTTTTTTTTTTGTAAATTGGAACAATAATTTCAATCAAATAAAAAAAGATTCAAAACTGTTTCAAAAGTTTAGTGGTTTCATTTTTATTAACATATATGTAAAAAAATTTTCAATCTCAGTGCTTATATAAGTAAAACTTTTTTTTCTCATGCTAAAAGATATCAAAAATCGATGACACAATATCGACAAATGTTTGACCTTACAAATCGGCCCAACCTTATATATATACTTAACCCATAACTGGTATAGTGGGGTCAAAATGAAGCCCACGATATTTTGTATTTTTTAATTTAAAGACTTAAAAATACTATTTATATAAGAAAAAAGATATGTTTTATACAAAATGAATTAATAAATCTTTTATTTCTATTTCAGAAAGTGTTATTTAATTTAAAATATAAACAAATAAAAATAATGTTTAGAAACAGAAAATATTTAATTTCTTCAATGGGGTCAATTTGGACCCCCTATACCAATTACGTAACTGGAATTATCGACATCAGTTAAGAGTAGTGAATATTTTTTTTTTTTTCATTTTTTTAATATTTGATTATATCTAACTCCTTGTTTCATTGAAAACTTAATAAACACAACCATATTTTACCTATATTTTGTAAAACCCATTTTTGAATCAATTCCTTTCAAACATCCTTAAATATTTAAATAACAAATGATAGTCCATTAGAGCGTAACTTCCGTACGTTTTAAATCCATATACTGTTTTTTAAACATTGGCGTAAAACTACTAAAAATATTGTCAAAAATATCTCGAAAACTGACAACACGATTTAAAAAAATTTGCAAATTTCAGTTTATCATTCCAAAATTATATAAAATAGATGTTTTACATGAAGAATCCTCCTCAAAAGTTTTAATATTGAAATTGGAAATTTGTTTTATTTAATATTTGTATTGTTATTGCATTGAATTCAACCAAATTTTGTGGGTTTATTTATATACTTAGGGCAAATGCTCCTCCCCAATTATATTGAAATATATTAGGCTTTACAAGTTTTTAATGATAAGTATATACCAGTGCTACAAGATTCATTGTTCTAATTAATTTAAAAAAAATCCTAATTACAATCATGTAGATATAAACACTACCAAGTTTCAGAATTTGATTAAACAATTTGTGCAAAATATAGCAGTTCTACCCCTCAGGGTGTAAGAGAGGTATATGAGTCCTTGAGCAATTTCTTTTTAAACATCGCATATTTTAATCTACAACAGTGTACTAAATTTCATAACGCGATTTGAATTCTGCGATTTTCGGTTTTTGCAATATTTTGGCGAATAAGTAGAATTTCTTTACTGTTAGGAATTTTAAATAAAACTTTTTCAGAATATTGTAGTCTATCTTAATATATTCCGAAAGTTTTAATTAAATGGGACAATTTTAATCCTTAAATCATGAAGGTCATACTTTGCAATATTTGGAATTTCTAATGGACACTTAGCAAATTGTTACATATTTTTGGATCTGATTTGTATTTTTGGCTTTTCATGAGCCAATTGTTTAAATAATAAATTTTTTGCATATTAAATATGATAATCGTGTAATTAGCTCTTCTTTCACACCGTTAAATTTCTCCAGGTGTCTTGTGATTATAATCGAAATCGAAAATGTACTAAAATATTTACATTAAAGGCAGCAGAACAACAAGAAATAACTCATAACTTGTACAAAAACAATGAAATAACAACAAATTCTCATGACCATGTAATGTCAAAATAAATTTTCAATTAATTGAAGCCTTCATTAAATAATTAAGTTTAATTAATTTCTAATACACAAAATGTCACTTCAATTTGTGCTGCAGAAAATACATTTATACGATGTTTTCATCAATTGTCTAATGATTTTCCCAGCCAACCAACCAAACAAACATGATCATATGGTGGAAAATAAATTTCCCAACAATAATAATACAAAAAAAAAAATACTTTTCTTAATTCCATACAAATACGACTAGACTTTCTTCAATTTCAAAAACTACTTAAATAGGATTAACTCCTTTTTGGGATTAAAATTACAAATCACTTTCAATGAACGCAAAAGAGATCTCAAAAAGGCGTATTGTAAATGTTTTTATTTAAAAATGCTTTGTTTTTCTAAATGTTGTAGGGATTTTTTGCAAACGCCTACAAATATGGAAATTATTTTGAAATTTTTAAAGATTTAATACAACAAGAAAAAAACTACCTGCTGTTAGGGTAGAGAACAATAAAATTTCCCTTAAAATGTTAAAATTTCCCAAGAAATTTAAACTCAAATTTCTTAAACAGTCGAGGAGAGTAATTTCTCTTACGAATTTGACTCATAATTTTCACTTTCAAATTGAGCAGTGCGGAGGGTGGAAAATGAAGTCACTCAAATTTAATTGAAGATTATAATAGATTTTTATTATAAACAAGACCCTCTTATAAGATCCAACATCATTATGATGAACATTTATTTGTGTATTTGTGTGCAATAGTGATTCGGTTAATACCCTATGCTTCATTTCGCTAATAAGTTTGAATATGTGGGTATTATTGTGACTAAATTTATGAAATTATTTATTTAATAAATACCACCAAAATTTTATTCTAATTAATTGCGATCTATTGTTGAAACAAAGTCAGGCACCTCTTCGACTTTATGATTTTTAAAAAGTCGACTTTTAGAACTTTCAAATATTTAAAATTTTTATATGATCTTTTTTGCTATTTATCCTAGTTTTATTTGAAAACTATATGGTTGCCTCATTTAGTGAACATTTAGATTTAGTTCGACTTAATATATGTAATTTAGAACAATCGACTTAATATAATTTTAAGTTGTAAATATGGATACTTTTGACTACTCAAGAAGTTTGTTTGAGAGCTTGAGACTAGTGAATAATTTTTATAATAATAAAACTTAAACAATTCTGAAATTCATAAAATCATACAAGGAATGATCTTTCTAAGCAGGATGCCAATGTCTAACAATCGTAGGAGTTACTGATGTCATTGTACTCTTCTCAAAGCAATACAAGATTCCTATCTTTTCGTTACCCCGATTGACCGAAGTTGAACGGACGCTCTCGGAACATACTTAGGCATAAATCTGGACAGAAAACTGAGCTGGAAACTAAACACTTTGTCAATAATATCAAAGGCTATGATGGCTATGTATGTCAGCAAGAAGGCTATAGGTTCAAGATGGGGTATAAAACCCAGAAACGTAAATTGGTTAGCTGATACGATTACTAAGCCGTTACTAAGGTCTAAAACTGCATTGCCTTTGAAAGGGTATTAAGGAGAATGGCAATGCTGATAACAGGAGCATTGCGTACGACCCGGAACAGTTGATTTAATGGCTAGAAGGCTATTACATTAGGCTTAATGTGATAGGCGCATTATTGAAAGCATACAAAATCTTCCCGACTACTACTGCCTCTCTTCTCGATGTACTTCTGTTTCTCAATTCCGGCTAGTGCGGAATTGGAGGATGGGCTTTCCCCGGACATAGTGGAGTAGTCTACATATATGAATTTTGGATTAGGATGTCCTTTAGACTCCCAAATGGATGCAGTATTTTATTTCACATACTAAGGTATAACAAAATATCTGGTAGAGATATTTGTACATCTACTAACACCAAGCTGCGATCAAATCCCTGACAGATCGAATTTAGTCTAGGAATGCTGAGCATCACTGCATAGAGTGACATGACATTCAATAGTTGTACTCATATTGGTACGTGGACACTGAGATATTGAGGGCAATTGTATTGCAGATTGCTTAGCTAAAAGAGACGCCTTGATGTGATAGACTCCCTATGTGGCATCGATTTGTACACTTGCAAACAACGGATAAATGATGTCTACTATAAACTTGCTCAGACAAGATGGGTGCATGAATCTACTTGTGCTATCACAAGAATGATATGGCCTGCGCTGGACTTTTGGCATCCAAGCTGGAATACTTGGACTGAATAATTATGACTTCTGCCAGAGTTGTCGAAATGAAGAATAGAAAGAGACAATTATTCACTTGCTATGTAATTGTCCGGCACTTTAAGGTCTGCGTGCTAGGTTTTTACTGACACGCTCCTCCTCCTTCTCTATGGATAATCTTATAGGGTATTGGGATATATAGATTCCTACACTAGGAAGAGCTGATGGCTATATACGAATCGTACCTCAGGGTGGCTGAATCCAACGAATGACGGTTGCATTCACTCTCTCCTCTATTTTATATCTTCGTTGGTGACCTTCAACTTATACTATAAATCTTCCAGCTACTTTAACTTACCTCCATCTCTTTTTCTTTCTCTTACCTCTTCTTGCCACTAAGTACTTTCAATTGGGGATATTTTTCTTTTTTTTCTTCTTGGATCAGCACTCAGGGGATGACCCCTATTCATGCAAAGCATTGTGTTGGAACTAGGAAAATAGGTTATGGGAGGGAGGAAAGAGGGAGTAGTGTTTGTGGACATTCGATTTGAACTTTCCCACATACGTTGTTCCAAATACGTACAGTACGGCTAAAGAACGAATTTTCCCTGTAATGTGTTGTGCAGTCCACTGGCCAATCGACCACAAAGTTATGTGTTCTTGACGAAAAACGTGTATTACGTAAAAATTTGCGGGTATCAGGAACAAGTTCCCTAATTTCATCAGAACACATTCCATTGTAGTACCGATAGAACAGTGAAACGCAGCCCACATTGCGACGGTGCTCCAGCGAATCAATAGAGTTGGATACTCTACTGTCACCAATAATCACCTTCGCCCTCTTTGAAGCACCGGCCCATACATGGGAGTTGTATTCCATTTTCGGTCGGATATATGTGGTGTAAATAGTGAGGAGATCAGATGGAGTGAAGTAATTCCTACACCGTTTCAAAAAACCGAGACACTTGAATGCTTCTTTCGACACTTGAAAAATGTGTTTAGACCAGCGGACATCACATTGTATTTTCATGCCCAGAACATCAAGAGCGTCTGATTCCACAATATTTACACCATCCATAAATACAGATGAAGCAACATTGTCTGTCGTTCGTTTTTGTGTCAACATGCAACACTGAGTCTCTCTCGACTCTATTCGCACGACCCCACTCAGAGATTGTCACAAGATCCCGATTAAGGGAATCATTCATGTTTTGCCTCATTGCCCCAATCTCCGACAGGCTTGGTCTATAACTGAATGAATATGAATGGCAAATGTTGCTGTCATCTGCAAAAGAATAGATAAGGTTGGAAGTTTGACGTAGAAGGTCATTTAGAAAAATAAGGAATAGAGTAGGAGAAAGAGGGGAGGTGTCACGTAACTATGCCAACTATGGTCACAGTTTTAAAACGTTTAAAAGATCAAAGAGGGAGTTATGGAAGCATTACTGTGAATATTTATAGAGTACCATGGTGACTAACATATATGAAAGATGCTATCTAGCGATACTGAACCGCCAGGATGTTAATTTTTCAAAAAATATTACTGAAACATTGAAATTGAAATATTTTTCGGGTGGGCTCCAGATTGAAATACAAAATTTCACCTTTAGGCCTTCTTGTTTGGATGGTATTACTCTGGAATTGTCAAAAGAAGCAAAATATCTTGGTGTAGTTTTAAGGCTTAATCCAAAAATTTTTTTTATGAAAATTTTGCTTAATAAACCTTTGATCAGTTTACAAATTAATTATGAACATGGAAGTTCAACTCTAAGCTCTCGTGGAAATGTAATGCTGAAAGTGTGAGGTGAAAGGTAGTGAAGACCAAAACACACTTTTCTACTACAAAGTAGTCAGAGACTAGCCTGTCTTGTGATCATTGGATGATGACCTCTACTACTTAAACCTTCACATTTTCATCAGAGACACTTCAACGGACTGAAGCATGATCATATTGAACATAGCACCATGTTATCAGATCAATCTGCAGGCTGGAAATTGCATTATGTGTTATTTCCACAGAATCTTTATGAAGAGAATATCGATCTGAGAAGACTTCGTTTTTCAGTTTACACTGATGGTTTAAAGACCTTGTATGCATTCCGGAACCTAGTTTGGAGAGCACCACTGAAGTTTGTAAAAAGTCCAGAATGGTTCCCATATATGAGAATTGAAAAGCTCATGTATAAGATAGGACAGTCTCATTTTGCGGTTTATTTTAAGTTATGACCGATACGATATTTTTCAGCTCGCAATTCTATCCGGAAAAACTTTCAAAAAGCAGTATTAAAATTTAACACAGCGATGGGGCAGCGATGCAAAGCGTAAATTAGGCAACGAGCATTGGATATATAGAATATGTATATTAAAATTATCACTTACACTTGTTTTCATCTATTTCTATTTGACGAATACGTAACCCAAGTGCTGCCTGATTTAAAAAAAAATAAAAAACATAAAAAATCATTTTTATCATATGCAACGTAGAGTATTTTTCAGAACGATGTTTACCGATATAAATTTGTTTGCCTGATCTGTTTAAATGGATGCTTCTGTTGGAGATAATAATGATTGTTATTGCAAATGGTTTTTAGTTTTGCTTTTTTAATTCTTTTCTCTTCATACAGAGATTTGAATTCAAATTCAATGTGTTTTTTTTACATATTATTTCATGTGTATGAGCGAGTGTTGATTTTAATTTTTTTTTATTCAGATACACACATCGTACGGACAGAATCAGAGCATCATTTTTGTATTTATCCATTCAAGCATCAAGCCAACATATTCCAATAATCCAAATCATTCCCATCCCATGTTCAAACGCAACTCATTTAGTACGATTTACTGCCGCCACCATCTCATTGCAAATGAGTGGGGGATTCTGAGTTGTTGTCTGATTTTATTTGCAACATCCATAGTGAGCAGCCAAACACCAACATCATCTGATCAACCCTGCGCGTATACCGCCAATAAGTTTTTAAATCGTTTAAGGGTTAAAAATAATTTCAGTGTTATTTTCTGTTTTTATTATTGTTTTTAATACAATTACATTTGTGTTCTACAACAAACAATTCAAATGAATTGGTTTTAATCAGTGAAAATTGTGTTTTTATTCCAAATAAATTTTTGAAAATTGCAGTGATTTTAGCACTTTAGTGTTTGAAGATTTTGTGTTCGTTAATTTGTGTTTCTTTTTTTTTTTTTTTTTGAAATTTTGTTCTACATGTGTTTTATAAATAATTTTACAGCAAATTATTATTTTGTTGGGCATTTTACTATTTCATTAAATTAATAAAATAAACAAATAATAAATTTATTTAGCACTTGTTCTGGAATTTTTATGGTTGCGTTTAGAAAGCTAAAAGAAAAAAATCTAAATTTGAAAATGATATTTTAATTTAAAAATGAAAAGAAAAAATATTGAAATTTTTTTTATCATAAACGAAAAGTGAAAAGTGCAAGAAACACGTACCATTAAATAGAAATATTTGTTTGAACTATTACCAGAGTGTGGGCATAATTGCATTGGCTACATTTCGTAGGATACTTTCGACATGAATTGACAAAGATCTAAGAATAAATTTAGGTAAGTGCAAAAATAAAAATTTAAAATAGTATTTTAGGGTCATATGTTGCTAACTAAACACAGCATTGATTAATAATTTTTAATTCTTTGACAATATATTCTCATATGCTACAGTTCGGTTTCCTATTTATTCCCTTAATACTCGAGTTTCGCCCAATTTATCCCCTTCAAAGTAAAAAACGCACACACACACCTGTCCACTTATTTCTTGCATAAATTTAGATTAAGTTGAATTTTTGGTGCTAGCTTTATTAGTTCCGGAGATATAGAGATACCTAATTTTACCCCATTAGTAGATCTACACATCAGTAGATAAGCTAATGTTAAGATTGGGAAAAAATACTGTATGGGAAAATTCGAAATTCCGGTTCACGAATGGATCTAATGTATTGTTTAAGGTGTCTAAAACCATCTTCACACCATTGCCTTTCTAATGAAACCAGTATGGAGCTAATCGGTTGGATAGTTCCAGAGTCTATAACGGACATATGTAGAAACATTTTGTGTGTGTTATATATATAGATTAGTAATAAGTCCATGCTTGAAAATGCTACGACGAAAACCAAGCAAATCACAGATACGAACAACCATATTGATGTACTGCTGTTTTTGTGTTGTTAAATTACATGGTATGAATAAAAGGAAAATGATATATCCTGAATTATCGTCTGCTAAAAAGCCTCAACTTTACTCAGACGATGTACCATCTCCTATAAAGCAACATCAATCAGATTTGTCGGACACGGTTAGAGTTAACGACACCTTCACTTTTTTCACAAAATGCATTAAGTAACTTGATAAGAGACCTTGACCTTTCGAAAGAGAGATCTGAGCTGCTAGCATCTAGACCAGGTTACGAAGATTTTCGTCAATTTACACGTACACAAACCGAATGTAGACAATAGAGCCTAAAAATACTAATATTTTATTCAGTTGCTTGAAGTTGTTGCAGATATTTTGTTTTTTACCCATACATGCACACAAATTTAATGCCTCTATTTACCTACCAAGGATCTATACTCAAGGAAAGAAATCTTTTAACTCAGGGTACGAAAATCTCATTATATCACGGTCGAAAAAGAACTTCTTTAATTTTTTTAGCTTTTTCACCAAAATGGGTGTTATCCTAAATGAGACCCCCAGTTTGAATACTAATCCCCTTATCTGGCAACACTGTGTATGGACTATATTACATATTTCAGTTGAACTTTATTCCGTATTACGAAGTCCAACAATCTTCAAACGTGTTTTCATTCTGTATCAATTTTTTAAATTATAAATTGTGTTTTTAAAATTCCGCCTCGTAAAGGTAATTTTCTATGTTTATTTTCGCAAACATTTCTTCCCTTACCGGAGTATGAGTGGACGAAATGTTTTTCTCATGTGGACATCAGAGGATAAAATCGACCAAAGGTATTTAAATCTTATAACTAAAATAAAAACTACACGCAGAAAATAAATATAGTTGTGTATTGTTACTGTAACCATTTCAACATTTTTACAATATTATAGTCACAGTAACTATATATATGATTGTAGTAACAATAATATGGTTTATTTACGATTCACATCATTGTATCAACCATATATATGGTTACAGTAAACATATATATTTTTGTGACAACCACTTATACAATGAAGGACTTACCATATTATGTTGCTCTCGGCTTATGGATATCATAATCTGAGAACAACATATTATGATAAAATTATTCATCATATAAATGGTTGTCACAAACATATATATGTTTACTGTTACCATATACATATATGGTTTTTACAATCATGTGAATCGTAAATTAACCATATTATTGTTACTACAATCATATATATAGTTACTGTGACTATAATATTGTTAAAAATGTTGAAATGATTACAGTAAACATGCACAAATGTTGAAATGGTTAGAGTAACAATGCACAACTATATTTTTTTCTGCGTGTATTTGCTCTCTAACAAGAGAACCTTCATGGATAAATGGCACTCATCTTAGCGGGGTGGTAGACCTGCTCTGCACAAGTTGTTTTCCAAGCTAGTTGGGAAGGCCATGCAGTTTTACAATACATTTCTCACGGACTTTCTTGAACTCTTCCTTTACCAATGCCACCTGCAAGTCACTGTGAATGTTTTCATTTCTTATATACCATGGTGCTCTCGTCATGGTCCTAAGAATTTTAGATTGGGTCCTCTGTATAAGATTAATACTGAGTTTGCTAGCCATTCCCCATAATTGAATTCCATACGTCCAATTTGGTTTTAAAACGGTCTTACTTTATAACTTTAAAACAGGATGACTATATGTTTAAGGCTTAATTTTGAGTGATCACTTATTAACCAATGAAAGCTAGAGTCTTTTAGCTACATGTGAAGTATCTTGATTTCTATGTGACGGTGCCAAGTGTGCTGTCTATCTAGGTGAATACCCAGCTTACTTTTCAACTCATTCACCCGTATTAGCCAGTTTTTCAACCATGTCTCCACACGTACGTTGTAATTTTCTAGTTGACTAGGTGCTGTGAGTAGGTTTTCGTGTGAGCTAATAATGGCGGTATCATACGCAAATGTAGAAATTGTTAATTTATCGCACGTAGGCAAGTCAGAGGTGTAAATCAAATATAACGTAGGTCCTAGTACACTTCCCTGTGGAACGCCAGCTCTAATCATGTATTCTCTCGCCACATAATCATTGAACTTAACTATGAAAAGTCTATTCGATAGATAAGACTCCAGCAATTTATGAGTACATAATGGTAGTAAACATTTGATTTTATGTACTATACCTTTATGCCATACCTTGTCAAAAGCCTGAGCAACATCTAAAAAGACGGCAGAACAATATTCCTTTAATTCAAAACGATTTTCTAATCTTTCCAGTTAAACCATTGACTTGTTCAATGGTGCCATGATGTTCACGGAAACCAAATTGGTGAACTGGGATAATGCTTCCATCATTAAACAAATTTATTATCTTTTCCTGAAATATTTTCTCGAATAGCTTCGACAAACAAGGGAGTAGGGTAATAGGTCTATAAGAAGACGGTTTTGTAAATTTTGTACTCGTCAAACTATTAATATAATTTTCGTTTATGCGATCCTCTTCTAAATGAAGGGCTATTTTCAGTTTTCGTACTGCAGCAGGTGATCTATTATGTTGCCATTCTCTTCTGAGTCTTCTCTTTTCGAGAAGAAGTCTTTCAATTGAAATAGGCGTATTACTTTTTGGAGGGATTTGGCACCTAGAGTGTTCCAGAGCCGAAATTATCAATGACGTGATGTCATTGACGGTTTTATTTATGTCTTCCTCACTCTGTAAATTAGGATTTGTGTGGATATGACTGCTGATATATTTCGTATATTTTAGCCATTTTGTCTTAAAATACAAAGAGTCCTTAGGAAATCTTGGGCTGTTGGGTCTTTCGGAATAAGAAATAATTACAGGAGAATGGTCAGAAGATAGATCATAGGATATTTCTGTGGATACTGTATTTTGACTAATATTTTTATATATGCCGAATCCTATTAGATTAGGAATTTTTCTAGGATCAGTTGGCCAATAAGTTGGGTGTCCAGGAGACACGAAATCTAAGCAATTTTTTCGATCAACTAGAACTTTATACAGCTGTCTACCTCTGGGATTCACCAATCGCGAACCCCAATGTGTATGTTTGGCATTGTAGTCTCCACATACCAGAAACCGATCTCCTAGTGATATAAAGAATTCTGCAAATTTCTGCTTGGTCATCGAAAAACGTGGTGGGCAATATATAGAGCTCAGAGTTAATTCTCCAGCTGGGTATTAAAGGCGAATAAATGTTGCTTGCATATAATCCTTTCAAAACGCATCTAGGGCATAGTGTCTCAATCGGTTTCTAATTCTGATACCGGTACCGCCATGTTGCTTGCCATCCGGATGGTTTGTGTTGAGTAACCTGACATATTAAAGTTATATACAGTGTGAGACAAAAATGTGTAAATGATGATCATATATTTACACTTTGTGACACAATATTTAAAGTACAAAGTGTATAATGAAACGTTTTGTGTTTTTTTAAACAATATTTATTAAGGATATTTTACAACTAAATAAATAAAATATAACCTTAATTATACCGAAGAAATACAAAAAAAAATTACTGCAACTCATTTACACACTTTTGGCGCAGAGTACTAAAGTAATTTTTTAGTACTTCGTATATCCTCCTTTCGCATCAATGACAGCCTGAATTTTGGAGGGCATACTTTCCACCAGTTTGCGACACTCTTCTTGCGTTATAAATCCCCAGATATCATGGCAGCGCTCCCAGAGCTCACTTGTGTTTTTAAATGCATTTTGATAATTATAAGTGCGACGTTTTAGAATTCCCCACAAATTCTCAATCGGATTTAAATCCGGAGATTGTGGGGGCCAATCTAGCAATGTAATTTTGGTGGTTTTTAAAAAATCAAGGGGTCATTATCTTGTTGCATCACAGTTTTTTCAATATTTATGTCCCAATCATTCAGACTTTCCAAATATGATGACCTGATAATGTCTATATACATTTCTGCATTCATATTACCATCAATTTTATGAAGTTTTCCTACACCTTTCGCTGCAAAACATCCCCAAAATAGCAATTTTCCACAACCAAATTTCATAGTCGGCATAAAGTCGCGGTCTTTTAATTGCGCATTTGGTTTTCGGTACACATATTTTGGTCCATCAGGTCCAAAAAGGTTAATTTTCGATTCATCTGTCCAGATAACTTTTTCCCAATCATCAAAGGTCCAGTTCTTAAATTTTTTTGCGAATGTTAATCGAATGGCCTTATGTCTTTCAGTTAAACGAGTTTTCTTAACCCTCTTTCTTGCATGAAAACCACATCTGTTGATTTCTCTAAGAGCTGTACGTTTTGAAATTTTAATTTAGTAACATGAAGATAGTTTTTGTTGTACCTCACGGGGACTATTTGCTTCTCCTGATGCAACTAGACGCTGTACAGTGCGTCTATCTCTTAACGATAGAATTGTATTACGTCCACAGATTGGAGCTGGAAAAGTTAAACCACTTACATTCGCTATATTCCCAACTGATTTAAATGAAATATTAAATCTGGTGGATATTTCTCGATAGGAGTGACCATTTTTCAGCCCTTTGATAACAGCATTTGCGACTTCGGTGCTAATCTTCTTCATTTTCAATATTCCTTAAAGAATTGTAATTTGTTAACTCGTAAAATGTTTTAACTAACTGTCATTAATGACATTGTTCAAAATTGTTCTTTTTTAAATACTAATAACAAGTATATTTAACTTTACACCAAATGCGTCAAAATTGTGTAATTCAGTTTTTAACTTTTTGATCTCCTGGTATTTAAATGCCATTATTTCACATTAAGTTTTTTGGTATAGCTATACTTCACTAATCCTGATCTTCATATTGTGTAAATAAAATTATCATATGGGTAAAAGTTGAACATAAAAATTAAAATTATAAATATTTCCAAATTTATTTACACATTTGTGTCTCCTACTGTATATTTGTAAGCTGTGTCTCCAAAATTAAAATCACATCGATACTTTTATTAACATAAAATAGAAAATTTCCGATTTGTGCTGGTTTAAACCATTTGCATTCCAGAAACAAACATAAACAGATTGTGAATAATTAAATTTTTCTTGGGATAACTTCCAAAACATCAAAGGAAATTATTACCGATATTTGGAACTAAGCCCACAATATGTGAGTTGTGGACTTTATTGTTATTAGTTTGATGCTTTGGAAGTTATTTAATTTTGAAAAGTTTAGTATAATTTAATTTTTGTAGGAACTATATCATGGGGAATTCATTTAATGGTACCTAAATGAACTGTGGCATGACCTGCGTGGCACGTAACGCCGTCCTATCGTTGGTGTCCATATCATCCAATTCAGGCCAAAAGAAGTTGGTAATTATCGACCGTGTGATGGCCTGGCCAACGTCGCGACGTTCTTAAAGATATATGAACCGATGACGCCCCCAGCCCGTAATCCACAACAAACAATGACTTTTTCGGGGTACATTAGACGCTCTTGGATCTCATGTGGATTGGTATCGTCCGAAATAGACAATTTTGTTTGTTGACGTACCCATTCATCCAGAAATGGGCCCCATAGCTGAAGATAATTTTTTTATTGAAAATTAGCGGAACTTTGCCCGAACAGAATACATATTTTGATAAAACAAATTATCATTTGAACGTGTTAATGAATTCTAAAACCATTCATGATGTTTTTCAAAACAAACTGAATAAATGACAGCCAATTTGACAGATGTAGCTTCAACAATATGGACGCAAACAATTGTCTATTGGAAGACCCTTTTTAAAGCATATTTCGTAAATGAAAGGGAAGATTTCTCTAGAACGTGTATTCTACGAAAAGTTAGACAGACAAAATATTCTGTAATGTGTTGTGTGTGATAAATTTCCCAATCAAATACAATTCGATTGGCTTTTCTAAAACTACAGGAATTACGTAAAACCAGTAAAAAAAACAAGTAAGAGCGCCGAATCTTTTATACCCTTCACCTTTGTTGTGGATGCATTAATTGCCCATTTTCAGCGTATAGCATCCTAAATATATCAAGAAAACTTTTAAAAATTTTACATTTAATTGCTGACAAACAGATTATATTGTAGAAGTTATAAACGACAATCTTATATATACCCTTCTCACGAAGGTGAAGGGTATACAATTAAAAACGCCAAACGAAACGAAATACCAAAAAAAACAAATACGCAAAGCAATTAAACCAACACACATCCAAACATATGATTTGTTGCTTTTTTGTCAAAGCATGCAATAAATTGTCTATTTTTTATGAAATTTTCAGAGGACGGATTTTGCAGATTTTAAATAGGAAACTTCTCGCAAGCATGTCTGACAGAATTATTGAAGATTTGGATCGCGAAGATATCTGTGGTATTCAGAAAATTGATTTCAACAGACAGACAGACGGACGGACATGGCTTAATCGACTCCGCTATTTATAAGGATCCAGAATATATACACTTTATAGGGTCGGAAAATTATATTATGAAAATTATAAACGGAATGACAAATTTATATATACCCTTCTCACGAAGATGAAGGGTATAAAATTATATCTCAAATTAAAGAAGTTTTTCTGTTTCCTCTGCTGAATATTCAAACATTGACATCAGTAAATTGTGAATAGAGGATGTTATTTCCTTTCGTATTCTGTTCTAATACAATGAAGTAGTAATTTATTCAGAAAAAACTGTGATAAGATTTATCACTAATGTTTTTGCTCCTCGGTTCAGTGCTTCAGTAGTAAAAATTTATGAAAATAAACAAACACATATGCCGTTTTGTATTGCATATGTACGTTTGATGAGAAAATTGGCAACAATTTTAAAGTCTAATCGGTAAAGTCAAACACAATTTGTTGTACAATATAGAAATATTTTCATGAATGGCATCGCAAAAATATTCACAACATCTGATTCCTATAAACAAATAAAAACAAAAAAGATGCCAATAATTGAACTGACCCACAGAAAGTAAATAAGCGAAGGAGGATGAAACAAGATAAACTAACAAAATTTTACGTCACAGACAAAAGAAATTTTCAATTAAAAAAACTTAAATGATTTAAGAAAAAAAAAAAAAAAAAACTCAAAAAAGGCAAAAATTGTCAACTGTGTTGATTTTGATTTTGTATTTGAATTTAAAATGTTTATTTAATTATAAACAACAAATGACGTTCACAATTCGATGATCATTTCAAATCGTTTTGTTATTTTATTTTTCTAATTTTAATACTCTCAACTCACGTGATAAACAATTTATAGTGAAATGTTTCTATTGAAATAAATTAAATATTTTTAAGATTTCAAGATTCTCTTTTAATTCGAAAAAAACGTAAGAACATTTGTCATCACATCACATTGCATTATAATAAATTTATAACAATTTTGTTGACTTTAGTGTTATTGGCTTTTCTATTAATTAAATATTAGCACGCACATCTACTAATAACAATTAAAAAATACAAAAAAATAAATAAATAAATGTATTTTAAATGATGAGAATAAATGAATTTATAGGTCTAATAGACAAAATGCTTAATAGACTTGTAATTGAGTCTGATATATGTTTCTTTTTTTGCTTTTAGTCTAAATACAATTGCTATGAACGAGTAAGAGGCAAACCATTGATATCGATTTGATTTGCTTTCTTTTACCCCTTTACTGTCTGCTGAGAAATACGTATATTTATTTGTGTTATATACCCTTCACCATGAGTGAAAAGGGTATACATGTTAAGTTTGGCATTCTATTTGTAATTTTATTTAGAATTAACAAATCAGTTATTTCCTGGCTGAATCCAAAGTTTTCACCGGGGTATTCTGGAGGACGCCCGCGTAAAGCCTCACGATATGATGATTCCTTGATCAAAGGAACAATACAAAAAGATCCTACAGCATCAGCAGTCAAGTAAGAACAAGTTTACGATTATGCGTTAACGAAATAACAATCCGTAGAAGAGCAGTAGAAGCAGGATTATTCAGCCGACGACCAGCAAAAAAACCGTTTATATCACCTAAGAACAAGAAAGCTAGACTGAAGTTTGGCAAAGCCCACAGTACTGATATCTAACAAATCCAAATACAAATTAAAAAGTTCCGATGGAATAAGGCGTAAACGCAGACAAAAGGGAGAAAGACTGAATCCTAAGTATTGCAAAGGAACAATTAAACATGGAGGGGGCAATGTAATGGTCTGGGGTTGCTTTTCTGGTCAAGGAATTGGCCCAATTCATAAAGTTAATGGGATTATGGATCGATTCATGTACCGAGATATGTGGAAAGATGTAATGTTGTCTTATGCCAGTGAAGAGATGCCACTTATAGGGAGTTTCCAACAGGATAACGATCCTAAGCACACATCCAAAGTTTGTAAGACTTGGATACAGAGCAATAATATTCAAGTTTTTCATTGGCCTGCTCAATCTCCCGATTTCAATCCTATTGCGAACTTGTGGGAGATTGTTAATATGAAAATAAATCGAATAAAATTGTCGAAATAAGGATCAGCAATTTTCATGATTTATTTCTGGGAAGGAATATCGCAAGACACCATAAAAAACTTAATATATTCTATGCCTAAGAGATGTGCTTGTGTCATCCAACACAATGGATTTGCAACAAAATATAAATTTAAAAATATTGTATATTATATTGATGAAGGGGTGCTTTAGTTTTGTCCGTTTTATTTTCTAGCTATAAATATTTTATGAATTAAAGATACCTCTTATAGAAAAATTAACTTAAAAAGTATTTGTTTATCAATAGTAAATGTATAAAAAATTGAAAATAATACATAATGGAAATTTAAAACTCTGTTTTTAATGAAAAAAATATAGTATGAAAAAATTCACAGAGAGGTGTTTTAGTTATGGCCGATACTGATAATAATCACAAAATGTTCTAGTGACAATTTGTTCACTGCACGCAAGTACTTCGTTGATGTTTTAAATCTTGTTATTTCGGATTGTCTTTCGGGATCTGTAAATTATTTTTTTGCCGTTTTCCCAAAATTTGTATTGCCCGGTTGATCTATAATCAATCCATATTTGAGAAATTAATCTTGAACATGTTTTTTTAAACTTCTTAACTCCTTCTTGGTGTCGTTGTTTCTTATCGATAATGTTGGTCTGAAATTCATATGCATCTGTACTATCTAATGATTTTGCGGAACTTGGATGCAGCTGAATGATGACTTTATGTCGGTCAAAGCCGATTTTTCCATCTATTAATGTTAGTAGTAATTGGTAACTTACTTACTTCAATCATCTGTACGCCAATCTCTAATTCTAATGGCTGTATTGTTGCAATTTGGGCTCTGATATCACTGACTTATTTTTTAATGGAATCATGAGTTTCCTTTTTAAATTAAGATTTGATTGGTCTGCATTATCTCGTTAAAGCTGGAGTTTGATTTACTTTCATGTTTACTTGTTATGTTACTTTCAAATCCAGGAATAATGCTAATGCCTCCATTTGTGATCTATTTTTCCTCATTTGGCGTTTGAATACTTTTAAGAATCCGTTTTGTCCTTACTGGACTAGTTGCAATAACTGTTTAAATAATATCAACTTTTTTAGTTACTTCTATGATCGCAGTTGTTGTAGGGATGTGCCTCTAATATTTTCACATTAAATTTCTTCAATGATATACTTAAGCTCCTACTTTTAGATTTTAGTAGTCACCCACCACTATTCTGATTTATAGGTTCTGAAGCCATCTGAACAGTAATTTCGCTTGCAAAGCGATTGTAAAATTTATCTTTGGTTCATTCTACATCTTCATAGCACTTTTTTAATTTTTTTTACGAAAACAGATAACTTTTCTTGTAAATCAAGTTGTATATCAGGGCTGCAGGTATTTAATTTTACTTTTTTTGAATATAACTTTGAACATCTTTATGGTTTTCATTTCTAAAATACTCTTCAGTGAATCAGCTTTTAAAACTCAGGGTGGTAACTGTAGAAATAGTTAATATAAGAATTTACTAGAAGATGGCCCTATCTATACAAATAGTAACAGTGAGTTGCTAAGGAGGATCAACCGTATTACCAATGTATTTTTAAAGTGTGCAATATACGTATGTGTATTAAAAGACAGTGACTATTTAAATTATTGTGTAAATTTGAATAAATAAAGAGTTGTTACAATTTTAAAAGTAATTGGCGCATTTATTTGCTATTTAAAAGAATTCGGTTTAGTTAAGGACAAAAACCACCGTTTTTAAAAGGTAAAAACGTAACATTATTGACAATTAAATTAGAATGGTTTAATTAATTCTATTCAATTCTTATCATTAAAACTTTTTAAAACAAATCAAACAACATCTATATATATAACAAGTAGGAGTACTATATTCGGCCGTGCCGAATCTTAAATACCCTCCACCTAAATATGATGAGAGATGTAGAAGTTACATTGGCATAAACACTTTAATATCCATATTCAATATTTGTTATTATGAGGATTAAGACAATGTTATCGAAATACTATTAAATAAATATATGAAATAATATAACAATTGTAAGAAAGACTAGTTTAAGCAGGAGATACTTTAACTGCAGATTCTTACCATTTTGAATAGAGTTTGTCATTTATTCATATTATAACGTATGACATTTAACAATTTATATAATTACTTAATAATGGGTTATCATTGTCCGATTGGATCAACATTATCCTTATTCACCACAAGTGAAGAAAAAGAATATAAAAAGGGTATACAAATAAATTTAGACAAAATTCAAAATTTTGCATATGGAAATGAGTTATATCATAAAATTTTAATATATATTCGCGATTAATTAATTTTCCGGATATGTGTCTTATATATAATTATGAACCCATAGTCAAAAATTCCAGCAGTATGATTTCTGTCTACTTGTAACTAATTTCTGTTGAATTCTTGCTCGATATCAATGTTTATATGCGTTAATGTATTTTTGGGTTGTGGAACTAATTGGAAGCTAACTTAATTTAAAAAATGCTACTAACAAGTGTGGACCTTATATGACAACTATATCGAATTATGGACCGATATTTAAAAATTCTTGTAATATGATTCCTGAATACAAATTACTGATCGGTGTACAATTTTGGTGCAGTACAAATATTTTTTTTGGATATTTGTGTAGGTTAATGTGTTTTCCAAAAGTGGTACTTATATGTAGGCTATGACCAATTATTGGCCGATCATCATAAAATTTTGTACAATGATTTTAACATATATTGCAATTTTTGAATTCGAATTTCAACTTGAACTTGACTATATTTGTAAGAAATTTAGGAGGGTTTTAGTGATTTTCGGGAATGGACCTTATATGGAGCTATGGTCAAATATGGACCGATATTCACAAACTACAGTAGTATGATTACTAGATACAAATTACTCATCTGTGTATAATTTTATTTTGATATCGATATGTTTTAGATATTTATACAGGTTAATGTGTTTTTCGGAAGTGGTCCTTATATGGGAGCTATGACCAATTATGGGCCAAACTTCATAAAATTTGGTACAGTTGTTGCTATGTATATGAGTTTTATGTATGTCGAATTTTAGCATTATTAAGATATTTATAAGAGATTTGTGAGTACTTAACTGATTTTAGGAAATGGACCTTAAATTGGAGCTACGGTCAAATATGGACCAATATTCACAAAATCCTGCAGTATGACTTCCGTATATAAATTACGGATCTGTGTAAAATTTTGGTTTGATATTGACATTTTTTAGATATTTTTGCAGGTTAATGTGTTGTTCGGATGTGGTCCTTATATGAGAGCTATAAACAAATATGAACCGATCTTCATAGAATTCGGTGCAGCGACTTTTGTATATATGGAGATTATTTGTGTCGAATTTCAACTCAATAGCAATATTTATAAGGTATTTATGCATGTTTAAGTGATTTTCGGAAGTGAACTTTATATGGGGGCTATGATCAAATACGGGCCGATCCACGAAAAATTCAGTCTTGTGATTTCTCTTAGCACGAAACTTATTTTTGCTGAATTTTGTATGGATACTGCAATTCTGTAGGCACTTATAGACTATAGCACCATATTTCGGGAAGAAATTTGTATAGGGGCTACGAGAAATTATAGACCGATTCTTTCAATTTTTAACAGAATTTTTCCTTTTATCATATCAATAATGAGTGCAAAATTTCATGGTATTCTCTGCAATAAATTTACCCAAAGTCACAAAAAATCCTGTGAAAATTATCAAAATTTTTGGAGGTTGTCTTACATTTTGATCCATAGCCCTGGTTCTACCAATTCGATTTTGCTGATTTTCAATACCAAACTGCTTAGAAAAATTATAAACATTTTGGTATACATTTCATTAATTTTGCTTATGTATTTTGGACGTGAGAGTGTTTTACACAGACAGACAGACAGACGGACAGACGGACAGACGGACAGACAGACGGACATTGCTCAATCGACTTAGAATTTCATAAGGATCAATAATATATATACTTTGTTGGGCCTCAGATAAATATTTCTCAATGTTACACACGGAATGACAAACGTATATATACCCTCTTTCACCACTTGTGGTGGTGGAGGGTATAAAAATGAAATGGTCCATGTATGTAATGTCATCACGTGAGAACGGCTGGAGCGAGTTGTATGATTTTTTTTATTCGATTTGAAATGTTCAAGATATGGTTTGTAAAGAAAAAAATTCGGAAATTAAAATTTTTAATATATTGCCTCCTTTTCACTTCTCATTTTTCATAATAAAATAAATTTTTTGGAGAAACTTGAAGAACTAACATCAGTAAATAGATAACGGGCGAAGCCGGTGCGGTCAGCTAGTTTCAAATAAAGCACGGTTCTGAGTTCGAAGTCATGAAAACAGTTTATAAACAATAATTTAAATTTTTGTGAGCAACATGTGAAAATTTGAAACATAGAGAAATACACATAAAGCGGAAACTGGAAAAAATATCAAACAAAAAAAAGTTACTCAAAAATCACACATACGAGTGTATTTTTGTTTCCACATAGTTTGTACTAATACATTCTCACCACAGGAGCGATCCGATCTATGAGTAGTTATCTATGATTTGAATTATAAAAATAACAAAAAAGCCAAATTTCCACACAAAATATAATTGTTTGCACAATTTTAAATTTGTGTGAATACTATGTAGGTAGCAACATTTCACTGGAATGAAATTATATGAAAAAAATTCACAGCAATCTCAGTGATAATATTTAAATATGGATTTTGGCATATTTTGCACTTGAAATCTAACAGAATACCGAGCTGTAGCACTTAAAAAATTCATTTTTTTTTTGTCATCCAAATAATGGTAATAAATTCCACTTTTGACCTGTATTGCCTTTGTTGAAGTGTATTCAAAATTCGACCTAACATTTCTTTAATTTCTCAAATTCTTACAAAAGTTCATTCTGTTGTAGAATCATCATCCTCATGGCTATTGTCTGTTTATGCTTCCACATCTTCGGCAATAACAATGAATGATATTTGTTTATTTAACGAGAAACTTGCTGTTAATCAGTTCGATGTTCGAGATACTTGTACCACAACAAAAACGCCATGTAAACTTTTTAGTTAAATGGAATCGAAATGTTTCGTAATGAATTGAAGTGAATTGAATGGCATCCAAAGCAACTCAATTTTCGATATTGAGTAAAACAATACAAGCAATTTCTTTTGGCTATAGATTTAAGTTTTTATATGCTTTTATTATTTTGCTTAAATGATATGGAAGTTCTTTGACGAACGTTTCATCTTGTTTTTATGTAAACTTTTTAATTGACGTTGTTGAGGCCGTAAAAAATGAGAGCCAGAATGTAAAAAGACAGATTGACAAGTGTCAGTTGTGGAGATCAGCTGTGTTTGCTACTCTATGAAACTAGTAGTTGATGAAATTTGTATAAATATTATTTTTATTTACTACAGAAACGATAAATAATGTGAGAAAATTTCTGGGGATGTAGAAATCTGGAATATATAAAAACTTAAAAAAAAATTATGTTATTCTAATTTTTCTTAAGAAACTAACACCAAACTAGTCTTCTTAATATCCAAAATATATTATTTTACAAATTTCAGCCAAAAATATTCTAAAATCATGCTATATTTTTCAAAAGAATTTTGAACGGCTAATTAAACTGATTTGTTTCCAGAACGATTTCCTAATGATCTGTATTATTTAAAACAGATTCAGTTAGCAAATTTACGAAATTTCCAATGAAAAATTTTAACAATTAAATTTCGTCAAATTCGCATGAACTTTTTCTTTGTATCCAAGAAATAATAGCCAAGTGTGTATGTGACATCTTTCCATTTTTTAGGTTTTGTCAAAACGATTTATGACATCCACCATTTCGTACTTAAAAGTGTGAAAATTACGCTCCTAAAAAAACAACAACAATACCAACGACAAGTAGTGAAATGTCAAACTGTACATCGTCAGTATAAAACTGTGTGTATGGATGAAAATTTAAAAATAAATTTTACAAAAATTTATAAATAAAATAAATTGTTTTTTAAAAAGGGGTAAAAGATTCTACATATGGCCATAAAATAAAAAAATATGACATCTTTTTGACATTTACCACAAGTGAATATTTGAATTTGAAAGCGAAAACAGAAATATCTCTGAACAAAACACACTTCTGAGCGTAAAACAACAAACTCACGCACTCTCGCTTATAAAAATATAAATTTGTATTCAAAACAAAACGAAATAAAAAATGTAGACATCAAAAATACAAATAATGTAAATAAAAACAATGTGTAATAAGTAAAGATGGTTTCAATTCTAAATAAAAAGTGAGTAAGAACAAGGATTCATAATAAATGTGTGTATTAAAGCTAAGAAGTCTGCTTAACACATGTATAAATACATTTACAGCAGGGGTCAAAGAAATAGCATTCACTTAGCATTAGCGCCCATTGCCTTCTATCATGTCATGGCCTGAGTGAGAGTGAGAAAAATGTAACAAATTCTGAGAAATATTTAAATTTACAATTACTCTTTGCAAGTAATTCTGAACTGCCTCGAACAAAGTTTATGACAAATATACTATATTGAGCTCGTACTGTCAAAAGTATTTCAGCGGATCTCAACACAAATAGGTCAGATGACATACCAGCACTGATCTTTAAGCAATTATCTTCGAGCTAATCTTTTCGCAACATTATACCGAAACTAATAGCCCATATCGCTTTGCTCTGCACTTTCCTGCAATGGAGAAAACGGTACACTATAAATAGATCCCACTGTATCAGAGTTTTATTTGGGATCTCATCAAATCAGTTCAGTATTATTGCAGGAGTATCGCAATGGTGCGTTCTTCTCCTACTCTATTTATTTATTTCTCTGCCCATACACGTAATGTAATTAATGAATCCAACGGCGACTCCGCTATAAGTATCTAGTCCTCTTAATATCACCATAGCGATGCCTGTACCACTTTCCCATAACCGTCTATACTCTAGAGCGAAATAGCTGTTTTATCGTATTCGATCTTACATCTCATAATTTACCAACTGCTTCTTTAACGATCTTCAGATTTTCTACAATGAAGAGGAAGTCGCTTTCAATTATCTGCAAATTACAGATGAACCAATATGACGAAGAGACAACACATACGACCCCAAGATCGCTCAGCGGAATAGTGAAACCAGTAACTGTTTAATGAGGACTAGTGAAATAAATTAGATGATTTTTAAAACTACAACTTGAACAAGAAGAAGAATGATAGGGTACCGATTAAGTTTGTTGACACTAGCATATTCGATCGTGAGCGCGTGATTTTAACGGGTTTTTTAGATGCACAGTATCATAACAGCACTAAATGTCATGGAAGCCCAGATCTCATTGGGTTTATTTATGGAGTTGTCGAAATTATTTGACATTATCCGAAACATGAGACTTTTTTAGAATACCCTGCAGGCCATAATTAAAAACTGTAGTGGCCGTTAGGCGTTGGTAAACTGCAGAGGCAAATGCTCACAATTCCGTCGAGTTGAACAGGGCGTGTGTACATCTTGAGATGCCATTGAAGTATTCATCCATACTATAACATGAGAGAGTAGAAGGCACCCTCAAGATATGTCCAGAAAGTGCGATGTGGCTTTTATATGTCGCTAGCGAATTTGAGACACAGCATACCCCATTAATCATATTACTAATAGGCCGCACCCCGTACATAGTAGACTTGGATATAGTTCCTCAGGTCAGGGTGTATTAACAGCATTACATTTCTCCAGTAATGGAACCCCATGACGCTTCCACACATTTCGAGAAAACCGAACACTACTGTAATGGACTAACTCAGTAGAAGTAGCACACACGGTCTGTAACGACTGCCTGCAACATTCATCATGTTTAGGAACACTTCCATTAGTGGAGGCTTCTACTTGTCAACAGTGTTGATGGCATGCGGTTACTAGCATTGTTTGTAAGTATGGCAACACTAAATGTTGACATCGAATGCTCTAGAAATCGAACATACTAGTTGACCGTTAAGAACAATCTCGACTACTCGGATGAAGATGGCAGTGCGTATAAATAGTGACTCCGGTTGCTTTAGTCAGTGAGTTTATCATTGGCGCTGTTAGAGTTAACATCAACTGTCTAGTACATTTAAGGTTGTACGTAATAGAGTGTGTGTGCATTTCTGCGAATTGATATACGTGCCTATTTAATTATGTTGTTGTTGTACATTCTAAATAAATAAAGAGTTGTTACAATTTTAAAATACTAAAACTGCTTTTATTTGCAATCAAAAGTATCCGGTTTATTTAAAGGAAATAAACCAACGTTTTTAAAAGGTAAAAACGTAACAATATCTTCAAATACAAGAGAAAAAACAGGAATTTAATTACGTTTCCACTTTCTCTATTATTCATTGAAATCTGTCCATATTTGTACAAGTTGCAAGCTGTACAAAGTTTTCCTAACCAGAGGTGCTCGACTTTGATACCTTGTATTTTAAATTGTATTGTTTAATTTAGTTTTCTTAAAGCCTATGACTTGTTGATTTTGCATATCGATTGACCCCACTGTACATTGTGTATCTCAATAAGTATTTATTATCAGACATACATGTGTCCACGTCCACTACCTAGCATACCACACGATACCCAGCAGTTAAGCAAGTAGTCAATGTATCCCTTATAGACAGTAATCGCCACAAATGTCTTATCACTTGGCTGACTACAATTTATATATTTTTTTGTCATTTGACACGTATGTGCCCTTTGTAGTGCAGATAGAAGACAATTGGTTACTTTATACACCTCAGGTAATCTAGCGTGAAGACAATTGTCACTTATGTGTCTCTAAGTAATCTGTAGTGTAGTCACTTTAAAAGTTTTGTTAGTTATTCATTCAAACTGGTTTTATACAAATTGTGTTGATATAGTTCTCATACAGTTTATTTTTATTTTTGCTTAAGTACACTGATATTCCATGTAACATAGCATGAAGTCAATAGTCACTTTAGTGTCTCCTATAGGAGGCACTATAGAAACCTATAGTGAAGTCACTTTAAACGTTTATTTTGTACTGTACTTTACAAAGTAGTTATTTTACCCACCAAAAGCAATCCATTGGAGAGTTGTCGAAGAAAGGTATGTTTAGAAGCAATCGTTTATTGGACTGCCTATGATATGTCTTTTAAGCTGTCTATTTGAGGTCAATTAGCACCCGTATATGTTAAAAAAACTAGTTATGTAGCTGATCAAGTTACCAGTTAGGTAGCTAGTAAGATAACTGACGCTATTTAACCAGTATGTGAATCCAATGCGTTGACTACTTTGGACCAGCCATTAGACAATCTCATTGTAGTCAAAAAGGTCAATTGACCCCATGCTTAGCACATACACATGTTAAAATAACTAGTCACGTACATAGCTATTGAAGTAACTAGTTCCCATCCTAAATAATGGGTAAAATCACTAGTTCGGGACTATCTCCTAGAACTGCTGGGTATATTTAACGTGTGTACCTGTCTGCGAGAACGCATCCACGCGGTGCTCTTCGCAAAGGGCAAAGACAAGTTGCAGATTTGCAACCATACGAGTTATAAGCTCCGAAGAAACGCTAATAAGTACAATCAGTTTCTGATTTTCGTTCCATCTTCCTTTAAAACTCTTTGCCATCTTTATCCGCCACCATACCAGAGTTCAGGAAATCTATTTTAATTCAATACTAAACATAAAATGGTTCAGACCACAATGAAACATTTCCAATATATCCTAATGACTTTAATTTATTCGTGTATCCAAAAAGCTCTTCATATATAAAGCGAATGTCTTTTCCAATTGTAAATATTTTCCACTATCTATTTGATCACAGCTGTACATTATTCACCCATTCAAATGTCGAGCATCATCTGTAAGGAATGGTTGGAATAAAAAAACTAAACGGTGAAACTAAAATTAAATTTAAACTAGAAAACTATACAAATAAATGTACTCAGAACGTGTACTTATGTAGCGAGGTATTTTTAAACTGAACATATTCAAATAAAATAAAAAACGAGTGCGTAAATTTCAATGTACCCACATATACAATGTTTTGGTCTATCTGTCGGTTCGAGTATTTTGCCTTTAACACTCTCACTATAGTGTTCATTCAACTACAAACATAAGCAGATAGAAAGATAGATATGTATGTAATTATGAACTAGTCAAAGAGGACAAGACCCTAAAGAATTGGAATATAAGATCACTAGCAAAGTACTAAATTTATACAAAAGTACGCTCACATACAAGTACCAATGTACATAAGTATATCTATAAATATGTGAAATTACTTACAAGTACATTCACATTTTATTTACATTTGGTATTTTTTGTTTTGTTTTGTATTTTTTTTATTTAGGAAAATTAAATATATAAAACTTACTGAGGAACGGTAGACAAACATAAAATAATATTTGCCCTTGTGTCTTGTGCCATCATGAATGTGGAAAAAACTTCTACACTTACTCAAATAAAAGTGACTAAGTGCAATCAAAGTCGGCATTGTTGAACTCTAAGCATCATGCACTAGTCTACCTATAAATGTAACAGGATTTTAAATACTTGGACTTTGTTGGAGTCTGTTGGGTATTGTCATTAAGTTCTGTCAATTTGAAATGTCTCATGCTGCTATCTAGGAAAAAATGTTTAACCGAAATCGGTGTTCAAAATAAAGTATGAGTTCAAAGCACAGTATAGAGACAATATAGTCAAGCTCCTTTTGTCTTAAACATAGACTTGTATCAAAAATGTGCTAAATTGGAACTTTATATACATATATCCTAAGAACTGTGTTCAATTAAGCTTCATCATTTATTTCCAATATTCCATGTGTACTCTGTACTGTACCTACACTAGGTAGAGTACCTGTACCTAGTGTAGGGTATATTATTTTTTAAATTGTGTGTATATACTATCTTTATAATCATACATATTTACCACCTAAATCAACCAAATACATACAACAAGTATCTACCCCAACAAGTTGTTTGCAACACAGAAATGATCCATTTAGATTTATGTTTTTTTTTTATATTCAAATGTTTTTAAAGTTTGTTTTTTTATAATTCTGATGTCAATGAATGGTGAGGTAGACAAACTAAATAAAAAGTAATTTTATGTTGTTTTGTTTATTGTTTATTTTTCTCTTGATATATTTTAGTTTTTATTTAATACATTACACTCTACATTGGTATTAAATATTTATATTGTGACCTTAAAAGCTTGAATTCTGAGACAAGTATTCCTTATGAATACTTAATGAATACTTTTATTTAGTTTTATTGCTGTATAATTTGATTGACAACTAAGAATATAATTTTGAAAAGTAACTAAATCTGTCTTGACTCTTTATATTTCTCAAAATATTTCCTTTTCGTTGAGTGCAAATATCGCAATCCTATCTGAGATCTAAAAGGGCCTACTTCTTCTTTAAACATAAACCTGATAACTCATTACAGTTGAGCTAGTATTAAGATATACAGTAGTTATAAAAAAAAAATTTTTATTTATTTTCAGGGGTGCTCAAGCTTAATTTAAAACTTTATAGGGTAAAGTATTTTTGAGATTTTTTTTCAGATTTTTCGGAAGATGTTTAGAGGTCACTCAAGTCGAGTTTTTGCCAAAAACTGGGTTTGTCGTCCTTGTTTTGAGTTTTCTTCATAACTTTGTCAAAACCCACGATTTTTTTTACTTTTGAGGAAAATGTCCAAGTTTTATTTTTGTGTGTTATATATAGAGATTAAGATCGTTGGTACAGCTCACTTGAGTTCATTCAATAGGTCCCTTTGTTTTACTTGAAAGATTAAGAATGCAGTATGAGTGATTTATAGGCTTTTTAGAATTCGGCGGATTCATAACTACGTCTCATCCTTTTCCTCATTCTGACAAAAGTGTTGCAGAAGTCGTTATAAAGTAATCCGAGTTTTCTAGCATGAGTTCCGAATTTTCAATGTCGTAGATGGCAGACATAATGTTGCTCAGTGGTAAGCGTTGTAGTTTCAGGTTAGGTTAACTTCCCAACTCATGTAAGTTATCTCCAAGTGAGAATATAACTATTTAATGACCTATATAAGTACGACTGTGGGCTGCTTCGCCATTCCATTCAAGGATGCCCGGTATTCTTGGACTATAATCGATGTTGTTTAAATACCTATCGAGGAGTTTATCCTAACTGTTAGCATATAGTATGTATACGAATATTCCTACCTGCTATTCTATCTAATCTAGTTAGCTTTCCCCTTTAAACGGCCGATGTATTGGCCTGAAAAATGGGATCATGAAACTCATGGATGGGAAGCGAACTAAAGTTGCGTTGTCGGTTTCCAAAATAGTATTACATATGGCAACTGGCAGCTATCATTTTCTGTTACCAAATTGGCAACCAGAAATTTTTGGTTGCCCTCTGACAACGCAACTGAAGTTCTATTGCCATCCATAATCGACCTATTACCTCAATTTACTCTTTTAGAGGCGTCCATATTAACGGAATCGCTCACTGTATAAACTAATCTTATGTCATTTGAGAATCAGAAATCGTAGTTTTTGAGAAGAAGGACCTAAAGTGCAATAAATAAAATGCAATAAATAAAATGATCTGAATGATTTTGTATAATTATAATTATAGCCGTATAATCAATGCGGCAATCCCGTTATAAACACCGTATACAATACTAGTTTAGAGGCCATTAAATCCACATTAGGATCCTGTTCTGCCATTCTTCTTAAAACTCTTTCAAAAAGTGTACAATTTGAGCCCTGTGTGGAATAATATTGGTCTAGAGAATGCCTCTAATTTCCAGCGGACATACATTGCTGTCATGACCTTTGATTTCCTTGATAAAAATGCCAGAATGATGGAATTTCATTGTTAAGAATAAGTAATACCCAGGTATTTTACACTGTCCAAAAGTCAATTGGGGCAACGTGAAAATTCGTAGCATCTTCTGTGCAATCGCGTTCATGTCTCCCTTAAACTGTCCCGCTACATTATCCATATAAGCTTCAATTTTATAGTTCATGTAATCCAAATTCTTGGCCCCACAGTTGATGGCCAAATTCCTCAGAAACAGATATAATACGTCCTCCAATCATCGGATCGAAGCCATTCCTGAACATTCGATTGATGTAGCCATACATGATCCTATGTTTAGTTGAAGACTTCAATTTATAAAAACTCGTACTGACGAATGAAGTCCCGTCCCAACCGTCTTTCCTTTTTTATATGGTGCTCAATTTGTTTTAAATTGATTGGTCTTTGTAGTACCGTTCATTTATCAGTTATATATGACCACGAAATATAGCCAAGTTGGAAGTCCAAACAGCCTTGTATTATGACATCTGAGCCCGCAGACTTTTGGGGTCAAACCTCTTGCATTCTTGCCGCCATTAAACGTCTAAAATTATTCTTTGAATTGCTGCAAATTTTCATCACGAAAGCCGTGTATGAAAATGACAAAATAAAGTGATTACCCAGTGTATTGTTACGAATTTGCAATAGCGATTTGAATTTAACAGTCTGTAACGACTGCCTGCAGCATTCATCATGTTTATAATCACGTCAATCGGTAAAAGCTTCTACTTATAAACAATGTTGATAGCATGCGGTTATTAGCATTGTTTATAAATATGGCAACACTAAATGTTTAGACTGCTAACATTTACATCGAAAGCTCTAGCATTCAAACATACTAGTTTGTCCGTTAAGAGCATTGTAGAAGATTCCCGAAAGATGACGTGTGTATAAATAGTGGCAGAGGTTTCAGTAGTGAGTTGAGTTGATCATAGGCGATGTTAGAGTTAGCATCAACTGTCTTGTACATTTAAGTTTGTGCATTATAAAGTGTGTGTGCATTTCTGCAAATTGATAAACTTGTATAAAGACACTGAGTGACTATTTGAACTATTGTCGTTGTACATTTTAAATAAATAAAGAATTGTTACAAATTTAATCTACTAAATCTGCTTTTATTTGCAATTTGCAATATTTAAAGGAAATAAACCAATGTTTTAAAAACGTTAAAACGTAACAGTATCTAACTAACGTCTCTGATCCACTAACATTTTTTATGTGACTATCAATGATTTTTTCATAGTTTATAGCAAGTAGGATGATAACCTAATTGTTCTAAAATCATTTGTTTGGTATGTTACGCTTTCCCTAGCGCATTCTCTTCATCAGTTAGGTAAATTTATACGAGCATGAAAAGCAGACATAATATATTCCAATTAGCCTAACTAGTCTACATTATATATCGGCTAGTATTATGACATCCGGGCCCGTACAGTATCGGCCGTTCTTCAATATTTGGCAAATATTTTTAACTTTAGCCATGAGGATAAAAATGTAATTCCTAGAGACTTACAGGAGAATGTAAAAGTTTAGTAATCTAAGATGGGTCACCAGATGGTAAACCAGGCCATTGTGATAAAATTTGATAATTCATTGGTAGGCACTGGATGATAATGTAGGTAGAGTTGGCTAAGAGCAAACTTTTCTTTATGTGATCGGCTAAATTCGATAATCTGTTTGATGCCAAAGCATCATCTTCTTCTTCGTAAAACATCCAGTGTGTTGTAAATAATTGCTGTTAGCCGTTTGCACTTTAAAACAAGTAAGAGCGCTATATTCGGTACCTTTGTTGTGGATGCATTAATTGCCCATTTTCCTATATATATCAAGAAAGCTTTTAAAAATTTTACATTTAATTGCTGACAAACAGATTATATTGTAGAAGTTACAAACGAAATAACAATCTTATATATACCCTTCTCACGAAGGTGAAGAGTATACAAACAACAACACCAAACGAAACACAAAAAAAAAAAACAATAACAAAATACGCAAAGCAATGAAGCCAACACACATCCAAACATATGTACGTTTTGTTGCGTTTTTGTTAAGGCATGCAATAAATTGTATTTTTTAGATGAAATTTTCAGAGGTTGTAGGAAACTTCTCGAAAGCATGTCTGATAGAATTATTGAAGATTTGGATTCCGAAGATATCTGGAGTCCTCAGAAAATTGATTTCAACAGACAGACAGACGACAGACGGACATGTCTTAAACGAATCCGCTATCTATAAGGATCCAGAATATATATACCTTATAGGGACGGAAAATTAAAAGAAAACGTAAAGATGTCTAACTCAAGGTATATTTAATAAGATCGTTATCCCAGCTGATCATTAGCTGTTTATACCCAAACTGAAAAAATTTGTGTTCATATTTGATAGCATTGTAAAGTGAGAAAAATAAGAAAGTGTAAAAGTGATTTAAAATTAAAAAGTAATGCAAAATTTTAAACATGCATGTAACAATTTGACGATATATACTTTTTGTATGTGTATTGTAGCACGGTTCCCAGCAGTTAAGCATGTAGTCAATGTATCCCTTATAGACAGTAATCGTCACAAATGTCTTATCACTTGGCTGACTCCAATTTATATATTTTGATCATTTGACCCGTATGTGCTGTTTGTAGTGCAAAGAGAAGACAATTGGTTACTTTATACATCCCAGGTAATCTAGTGTGGAGACAATTGTCACTTAAGTGTCTCTAACTAATCTGGAGAGTAGTCACTTTAAACGTGTTGCGTGATAATTCGTTCAAACTGGTTTTATACAAATTGTATTCATATAATTCTCATGCGGTTAATTTTAAGTATACTGATATCCCATGTAACATAGCATGAAGTCAATAGTCTCTTTAGTGTCTCTTAGTAACCTACAGTGAAGTCACTTTAAACGTTTATTTTGTACTACACTTTAGAAAGTAGTTATTTTACACACCAGAAGCAATCCATTGGAGAGCTGTCGAAGAAAGGTTTGTTTACATGCAATCGTTTATTGTATTGCCTGTGATATGTCTTTTAAGCTGACTCTTTGAGGTGAATTAGCCCACGTACATGTCAAAATAACTAGTTATGTAGTTGATCAAGTTACCAGTTAGGTAACTGACGCTATTTAACCAGTATGTTAATCCAATGCGTTGACTACTTTGGAACAGCTATTAGACAGTCTCATTGAAGTTAAAAAGGATCAATTGACCCCCTGCTTAGGACATGCCCGTGTTAAAATAACTAGTCACGTAGCTATTGAAGTAACTAGTTCCCACCCTAAATGATGGGTAAAATTACTAGTTCGTGACCGTCTCCTAGAACTGCTGGGAAATAGCAGTGTAGGGTATCATCTGATCAAATTTGACTGGCCTTAATTTTCTTAAATGTTTTTTTTATTTACTTTGTTTTGTGGTGTGTTAGTTTTTTTTTATTATTTCTTCTCCAGTTTAAAATACATAATAAACATTAAACATAAATAAAAAACATTTTTAAATTAATATATGTAGGCTTGAGGACGACATAGAAAATTGTACGCAAAAACTCATCATCAACAAACATTTTGGGGGAAAAAATTGAGTTCGCTAAAGGCAGATGTACTCAAGTAAGTACTATTGTGGGATCAAATATACCTCCCTATACAAATGAATTTAAAGAGATGCGGGCAAAAATAAATAACAAAAATTATATTTATTATTGCATACAATAAGAGACCGAGATCAAGTGAGTAACTGAATGATAGAGTGAGAGTGAGTGAATACATGATTGAATGAGAATTTGTATGACTTTTTGCCGTTATTTTTTTACAGTTTAGTTGTTGAGTGAAATTGTTACAGTTCTTTTTTTTTTTTTTTGTCAGAATTTCCCTGATGTTTTGTTCTACATTAAAATTGTTTGTGTTTCGTCCGTCCATCCATATGTTTTCATACATTCGTTTAGGTTTATTTCGACTCGCATCGTGAGCAAATGCTGCTGGTTGTTGGATCTTTATTGTATTTAATAGGTATTTTTGTTGTTATTTCATTACAATTGAGTACAAGAGTGTTATAAATTCAAATAATAAAGATGCGTATCTCACAATTTCATATTGGGATGTGAAATATGGTCGCTGTTCTTAAAAATATTTCGCCGTTTTGAGTAGGAGGCCGCTATAAATGATCAATTTGAAACAGTTTCTATTTTACTCTGCGCAAATTAACAACGCGATATTTGTTCTGTAACATGTAACACAGTGATATTTTATTTATAAAAAAAAATAGAAAATTGTTAATACTCAATTTGTTTAATTAAATAAACAAACAGAAAAACGAGAGAGTTTTTTCTATTTTTGAAAGCCCAAAAAAAGAGAAAAATACAATTTTTTGAAAAAAAAAAAAAAAAAAAAAACGTAAAAGATTTTCCCCATCTGGATATGGTGGGCTTTCTGTGAGTGTTCTTGTGTGTGTGAAATAGTGATTTTTATTGAAATTATATGGAAATTTTCAAATACAATTAAAAGGTATAGAAAAACAAAAAAATATAAAAAATTAAGCGTAAATAATAACAAATTTTAAATAAATTAAAAATGAAAATTATAAACAAAGCGTATCGTAAATAATATTAAAAGAAAAAATTCTGAAAACTAATATTTGGATAATAAAATAATAAAAACCAAAGAAAACTCAAATATTAGTAAGAATTTCTTTGAAAAAATTTATGAAAATTTATCAATCATTTAACAAGAAACATGCAAGAAATGATTTACATTTTTGTAACTGAAATTTTTGATATTAATAAAACGTTTTTGTTCTTGTGCCTCACCCCTAATACCGCAATTGAACAATAGTTTCTTTGTTTTCGAATAAAAATTTTATTACGTTATTTTAAACAGAGTGCATTTTCTTTTCTTGTAACGGTTTTTAAATAATGTGATATGAAATAATTGTTACAGCAGCAAACAAGTAAGAAAGTATAGCCGGTATAAAAAAGCAAAAATAGTTATCTTTACAAATGTTCAATAATTTGTTTTTCGGGGCCTATAAATAATCATGGATCGATCATCAGGAAATCAAGACGCATGATTTTTCTAAATAAAATGTTTATTTGTGTTGAAAATCATGTATCGATTCGCACAAAATGTGTTTTTTTTTTTTATATAGAACTTATTTGTGGAGAAATTTGTGTGTATACCTATACAAATGCCTTTGGTACTCCTTCATATATTTGTATGTAATGCTGTCTATGTACAGATATCCGAGATATAAGAAAAATATGCCAATAACCGAGATACGCAGACCGATTTTGCTGATTTTCAATATCAAAATTCTCATGAATATATCTGATATATTGATACAACTTGTGGGTCCTTAGGACATTTCAACCAATTTCAATAAATCGACTTTTATATTTTGTGAAAAATCCATAGAATTAATAAACTCTTGATAAAATAATTGGTTCTTTTCAAAGGCCTAGAATTTTGGTTCTTGAATTAAGAACATGCCTACTTGTTTTTCAGAAAATATTCGAAAATTCGTGTCAAAATAATCCTCTTAACTACAATATTTTGAAATTTTAATAGTTTGTACTCATTAAGGTTCCTAATTTCTTTTATTCCCGGGAATTTTTTAATACTAAATGAAACCAAAAACCAGTTAAGTTTATTCGAATAAGAAGTCTTCATACACTTTTACAGGGATTTTAAAAGGAGTTTAAAATAACTATATTTGTTTGTCTAATGTTGGTCCAACATTTTTATGGATTTAATTACAATAAAATAGTGGCATTTAACCGGTATTGTCATGCTGGTAACGTTAATAAAACTAATTCCAAATATGTTAAATATTTCTAAAATTTGATTGTATATAAACCATTTTTTCGAAATATAAATATCCTCAGAAGTTTTATGTTAGGCACCTTAATAATTTATTTGAGAACTTTTATTTCATACTTAAGGACCAAATTCTTCTGCTGTGGCTGAAAAATTATAGTTGACTGTCAAATATTCGGTAAATATACAAAATTAAATGTCTACTTCTAATATGCCTATGTGCGATAGACTTACCATCTCGACATTCGCTGATGATACGGCTACACTTAGCTCCCACGCAGATCCGCAGGTAGCTTCTATGGCCAATTATCTCGGTCTCGTGGAGAACAACTGGAGAATACGAGTAAATGAACTCAAAAGTGTCCACCTATAACTTTATATAACATTAACATTCCACTACTTACTTAGTTTCGTCATATGGAAGCCAAGACACTTAACATGAAGTTAAGAGCCTCAAGCCTTCAAGCCTTCACTGCTTAATCAATGACCAATCAAAATTAAGCATTGACTATAAAGTCATCCTGTATAAAAGTGTTCTAAATCCAATTGTGGGGAACGACCAGTAATTCCAATATTGAGCTTATACAGAGGTCCCAATCGAAAATTCTTAGGATCATGACGGGTGCACCTTGGTACATAATAATTTAAAACATCCACAGGGACTTGGAAGTGCCACTAGTGAAGGATGAAACTAAAATGTCACCCAAATCCGCTTGCACGGCTTCTAGCACACTCAATGCTCTCGTTAGAGACCAATTACTTTTAAATTTAGTTATAAGATTTGAATACTTATTGTTGGGCCTAATGATATAGGCAGATTCAATAAATAAATATAAAATTAAAAAAATTCGACAAATTTATAGATATAATGGAATTACTCAATTAGCAACAAATTTGTTACTTTAAGAATAAAACGTATAAAGAAATTCCCGCTAAAATTTTTCCGTTCAGGAACTTTAATACTGATGCTCCGTACTTCGGAAAGGGGTTTCTTATTTGTGTATCTGCAGGTAACAGTTTTAGGTTTTTAACCGATTCAATTCACTCAACATTAAATACGGATGAATAGAAAATATGCGCCTAAAATATGCTTAAAAAACAAGATATGACGATAAATCGAACTAATAATAACTAAGCTATTCTTACATGCCTTCGTGACTTCTTACGTAGTCCTTCTATCTGAGAGTACTTATTCAAGGCCTTGGCTCCCAATGACACGCCATGAAAAGTTGAAATTATTTTGCAATGCGGGTGGGTATCCTTGTGTCTACAAAATAAGGCCGTTAAGAAGGCCACTTTTTCCCGCTGAGTGGCATCAAAGTAATTTACACAAAGTTTAATTTACACAAAGTTAAGTTTTCTTTATATGAGAGGGGTCAATCCTATTAAGCCGATCTCAGCCAATCATCGTACAAAATATTACAAAGTGGTTCAGACAAAGCTTAAGGACCCGAAATAACAGTATACATACTTTGTAATGGAAGTCCTACAACAACTGCTCAGATCTCGCCCATTTTTAAACTTTGTACAGTCAAAAGAAACTGGTTCATAAAAAGTTTAAATACTTTTACAATTATATTTCTACAGATATTCGGTATTAACTATTTATTTCCTATGAGAGGTGCAACGATCACTAATCCAATCCCAAACTATGTAAAATGATAAGAGAGATATTCGGACAAAGTTTGAAGAATCTCGGAATTATATACATATATTTAGAAATAAATATTTACTTTGTATAGGAAGTGACTCACTCGCTATTCTGATCCCTCCCAATTTAGGTTAAACTTCATGCACTAATAAGAATAAGATTCGTAGAGTGTCACAATTATAGTTCTACTTGAACACCCAGGAAAAAAATAAGATGTGTTTATGTACCATTTGACACCATTCGTTGTTATTTTATCACCATACCGTTGTCGATTTGCCAGTTGCCAGTTTAACATCATACCGTTGTGAATTTGACGTTCTCGATTTGGAATCGTGTAATCACTTCCCTTTTCAAATTAACCTTAATATTTTTGGCGATTAAAATAAAACGTAAAATACCTGGAACTGTTGTACTTGCATATAATCACTTTATTCAGATATCTTCTCATTGATATTATTAGTTGCACTGTATTTATTTTGTTCACATTATGTTCATCGTAATGAACAGCAACTGACTTGTTATTCAGGGTGAGATGAGACGGCGACAACTTTTTGTTGTCGACTCATACCCGTATGTTTACGGGTATGAATGTACGGTGTCGAAAAAAAAACACCGTAGTTGTCAAAATGACACCAACTGTTGTCGAAGAAAGAAACACCGTAGTTGCCAAAATGACACCAACTGTTGTCGTTTTTCCCTCAGTGTATGGGTGGTGCCACGCTCATTTATTCAATTCAAATCCCAATTCATAAGTATCCTGAATATATTATGGGGTCGCAATAAATATTTCAATCTTATGGTCTGATTCTCAGCATTACATTCTATATGTTTCATATTCAGATAAAATCAAATGATGCTACTCAGAAAAGACAGATTCGTTTTGACAACCCGATTTTTTGCCAATCGAACTATTCAGTCTTAATGACCAAATTTTATAGTTGTGGTTAAAAAATGTTCAATGTTTTGGCAAATTATTCTTTTTTTAATGTCAAAACCAATCAACTACTATGTTTTGACTAGAGTTGTCAATTATTCGAGCTTCTTTATTATGCCAGTGATCGATTAATTTTAAAAAATTTCCTCGATTTTTCGAACAAACAACGAATAAATAAAAAAATGTTATTCGAATAATTTAACCATATTTAAAACCATAAAATTTTCAATACTTTTTGTTAATAATGATGTAAATAATAATAATAATAATAAGAGCATTTTAATTGTATCATTAAATATTTTATGAAATAATTGTAAATTTATTTCCCAAAATGTCCAATTCAATTCCATTCAGTTTCTAATGCTTTTGATTGAAAATTATTATAAATTACATTTTTATACCCTTCACCTTCGTGAGAAGGGTATATATAAATTTGTCATTCCGTTTGTAATTTCCACAATATAATTTTCCGACCCTATAAAGTATATATATTCTGGATCCTTATAGATAGCGGAGTCGATTAAGCCATGTCCGTCTGTCTGTCTGTCTGTCTGTCTGTCTGTCTGTCTGTCTGTCTGTCTGTCTGTCCGTCTGTCTGTCTGTCTGTTGAAATCAATTTTCTGAAGACCCCAGATATCTTCGGGATCCAAATCTGGAATAATTCTGTCAGACATGCTTTCGAGAATTTTGCTATTTAAAATCAGCAAAATCCGTCCATAAATAACGGAGATATGAGCAAAAAACCGAGACAACCTCTGAAAATTTCATAAAAAAATACAATTTATTGCATGCTTTGACAAAAAAACAACAAAACGTATGTGTGTTGGATTCATTGTGTGTTGTCTTCATACTTTGTGTATTTTGTTTTTTTTTTTTTTTGGTGTTTCACAAAAAAGCAACAAAACGTACATATGTTTGGATGTTTGTTGGCTTCATTATTTTGTTTTTGTTTTTTTTTTTTTGGTGTTTGACAAAAAAGCAACAAAACGTACATATGTATGTTTGGATGTGAGTTGGTTTCACTGCTTTGCGTATTTTGTTTTTGTTGTTTTTTTTTTTTTGGTGTTTCGTTTCGTTTGGCGTTGTTGTTTTTGAGAAGGGTATATATAAGATTGTTGTTTCGTTTGTAACTTCTTCAATATAGCAATATCAATTAAATGTAAAATTTTTAAAAGTTTTCTTGATATATTTAGGATGATATACACTGAAAATAGGCAAGTAATGCATCCACAACAAAGGTGAAGGGTATATAAGATTCGGCATAGCCGAATATAGCACTCTTACTTGTTATAATTACATTAAGCCGAGTCACAGAAAAAACTGATTTTGTTACCACCCTTCAAAATAAACCTTAATTTGTTTTAGGATGTATCCCAAAATATTATGGGTCTATGGGATTTTTTATAAAAATGTTTATTATTTTGAAAGTAAATTAATAATTTACTTGATTTTTAATTTTACTTTCAATATTAGTACTAGTTCGCGTGTTATTGGACATTCAATGTGTGTAACAAAATCTTTGTTTCGACAAGTAGATACTGGTCCAGCTCACAAACAGTTATCACTAAACCCAACATATTGTTTCGAATGTGCAATAGCGATTTGCCTGCAACATTTATCATGTTTATAAACACGTCCATCAGTAGCATGAGGTTATTAGCATTGTTTGTAAGTATGGCAACACTAAATGTTTAAGCTGCTAACATTAACATAGAAAGCTCTAGAATTCGAATGTACTAGTTTGTCCGTTAAGATCATTGTAGAAGATTCACGAAAGATGACGTGGGTATAAATAGACGCTATTAGAGTTAACATCAACTGTCTTGTACATTTAAGTTTGTACATTATAAAGTGTGTGTGCATTTCTGTGAGTTGATAAACGTGTATAAAGACACTGACTGACTATTTGAATTGTTGTTTTTGTACATTTTAAATAAATAAAGAGTTGTTACATATTTTAAACTACTAAAACTGCTTTTTATTTGCAATCAAAAGTATCCGGTTTATTTAAGGGAAATAAATCAACGTTTTAAAAAGGTTAAAACGTAACAATGTTTGGGCAGACATCCTAAAACAAACCAATGTTTAATATTAGAGGGGTAACAAAATCATTTTTTTCCTCTCCTCAAGAAGTGAGTCGCTCTAATCTATTGGGGAGGTTTCCGTGTATAATATAACATATAATAAACACCAAGGTTAGTTAATCCAAACTCGATTGGAAAACGAATGTTAAAAGTCGTTTCTAACAAATTGTCCAATGTAACCAATTTGGACTAACATTATGAAATATGGGTGAAATGTTTGAGATATTTGTCTTCAAAATTTGTATTTATACAAACAATTTTTTTTGATTATTCGACAATTATTGATCGAATAATTTTTTATTCTAAATTTAAAAATATTATTCGAATAACTTTTATTCGAATAACAAACCTAGATCTGACTTAAACTCCCTGTAAAATTCATTATCAACTAAAACTGCTCTCTAGTACAATGAATAAAATTAACTTTTATTTCTTTAAATGATTTCAAAACGCTTATAATGTCATTGGCATGCTAAAGTAATTCTTCTCCTAAAAACAACAAAACAAAACAATACTCGTACTTAAGAATAAAAATTCCTTAAATCACAGTAATTTTTTTATTAAATGATTTAATAACTGAAAAACTCTCAGACAAACAGATACACAACAAGTAAAGCCGGAAATCTGTGCGACATTTTTAATTAATGTCAAGTTAAAAAATAAAATTATACAAACTGCTGTTGTTCAATTAACCAAAAATATAAAAAAAAAATACAATAAAACACACACACTACAAATCCAGATACAAGATACAAATGCAATGAAAAGAAACATTTTGCAAACTATTAAGTTGAAATTATCCTGAAAATGCCACAACAAAAACCAAAATAAATAATAAAAATAATAAATTTTAATTTGACCATGCAGCACCACACTCACTTCTACCATTTAAATAAAATAAAATTTTCTTGAAAATTTGCAATTGAATAAATCGAAGAAAAAAAACATTTAAACTGATAAACACCATAAGGAAGGAAATAAAATGTTAAAGATAGAAATAAACAAAAATGTATCCGAAATACAAATATATACAAAATTTAAGAAGATACAATCGACTACAACTTGTTTAAATCATTAATGAGTGATTTTCTTTTCTTTTCTTTTTTTTACTTTTCATACTCGATGCCCCCAAACAATAATGATGAATTGTTTATACAAAAATATACTGATGGTATATTTTGAAAAATTTTAAATTCATTCACTCTCTTAAATCGTATATATACTATATACATTTTGTTATTTTTTCTTTCAAAGTTTCTATATAGAACATACTCTCAACAAATATTTAAATTTGTTTGTTTCCATTGGCCGAAAGAAGAATGTTGTTTTTTATGTATTATAAATCAATTTCTTAGAAGATACACTAAAAATATGTTTCACTTTTAACAAAAAATATAGAATTTTTAGTAAATAAATTATAAATATTTATTTGTGAATGAAATATCTCATATGGTACAGGGTACGACGCAAATAAATGTACAGACATACATATTTTGCAACATACTCAATAGAGAGAAAGCGAATGGTAACTAAATAAAAGTGTTTCGCTTGAATAAAACACACTATAAAATATAAATATATAGTTTGTATAAATATTAGGAAATTCCACAATTCTGACTATCGTTGAAACTGACTTGATATCGCTTGTTGGTTAGTTATTGGGTGCATGACTTAAAAATGCGGGATCTACAATAGATGGCGTATTTTTTTAAAACGATTTATGTTTTTAATAACTTATATATCCTTTTGAAGGGAACATATCGCACTGGTTCCTCTAAAGAGAGTCAACTTAAAATTTTAAAATTTTCAGTTGAGGAAAAAACTGTTTTTTATTTTAATACATTACAATGAAAGTTGAAGACCGATACAACTGTATTTTTTGTCCAAAGAGTAGAGCAAATGATGTAAGATTTTTACAGTGGGTAGATATTACCACTGTACATCGATTTCTTGCAAAAAGTGAAAATTGAAAAATTTTGAGTTGACTCTCTTTAGAGGAACCAGTGCGATATGTATCTTTCATATATTCTCACTTAGTTATTGAACATTATAGTGTAAACAACAAAGCTTTTTTTTGTTTGAAAAATGTCGAATTTTATACCAATGAATCGTCATATGCGGGAAGTTTTGCTTTACTTCTTTAATTTGAAAAAAAAAACTGCCGCTGTAACACACTATCGGTTTCAACGTGCGAGAAATGGTTTTGTGCGGTTCAGAAGTGGTGATTTTGATCCAACAAGTGCTTGCAAAATCATTGGGAGCTACTCAAGCAGCAATTTCAAAACGTTTGCGAGCAGCAGGATTCATCCAAAAGCAGGGAAATTGGTTACCATACGAATTGAAGTCGAGAGACTTTGAGAATCATTACTTGCGATAAAAAATGGTTTCATTACGATAACCCTAAGCATAAGGGAAGCCCGGACAACCAGTCGAATCGACACCAAAGCTAAATATCCATGGCGCTAAGGTAATTCTCTATATTTGGTTTGACCAATAGTTCCCTATCTATTATGAGTTGCTGAAATCTGACTAGAGCATCATATGGATCCTGTACCGAACGCAACTGATTCATTTGAAGCGAACATTAGCCGAAAACGCCCAGAATATGGGACCAGACATGATATCGTAATATTTTATAATGACAACGTTTCAACCTTTTTAAAACGTTGGTTTATTTCCTTTAAATAAACCGGTTACTTTTGATTGCAAATAAAAGCCGTTTAAAATTTGTAACAACTCTTTATTTATTTAAAATCTACAACAACAACAATTCAAATAGTCACTCAGTGTCTTTATATACGTTGATCAATTCGCAGAAATGCACATACACTTTATAGTGTACAAACTTAAATGTACAAGACAGTTGATGTTAACTCTTATGATAAACTCCCTCACGACTGCAACCACTGCCACTATTTATACACACGCCATCTTTCGGGAATCTGCTACAATGCTCTTAACGAACAAACTAGTACATTCGAATTCTAGAGCTTTCGTTGTCAATGTTAGCAGCTTAAGCATTTAGTGTTGACATACTTATAAACAATGCTAATAACCGCATGCTATCAACATTGTTGATAAGTAAAGCTTCTACTGATGGACGTGTTTATAAACATGATGAATGCTGCAGGCAGTCGTTACAGACCGTTAAATTCAAATCGCTATTGCAAAATCATAACAGTATTTAGAATGAAGTTGTTGGGATGTTTTGCCTCACCCGCTATATAGTGCAGACTTTGCCCCTTCCGACTACTATTTATTTCGATCGAAGCAGAATGCTCTCTCTACAGTATCACATAGTATCCGATATTATCTTGATTCGTTCTTGGCCTCATAATTCATATTACTTATTAATTAGCCAAATGTTGGACAACTATTATGAATGATATTTGTGAAAAACCAAATAAAGTAGAAATCGAAAATTGTAACTTAAATATCGTTTAAAGTATAGGAGATAACTAAAGGAAAATTTAAAAATTAATTATTTTTCTTATTCAATTTAGTTTTTGTATTTCTACCAGTTACGAGCCTTACAAAGCTTTGTAAACTAGAGGTGGTAAACTTTGTATCACACATTGTATTATAATAATTATATTTTCTGAAAGTTTATGTCCTCCTGTACGTTTTAAAATTTTTTAATAAAAACCGAATTAACATTGTTCACTTTTAATTTTTTGTTCCAATTTGAATTTTATTTTAAGTATTTCCATTTTTAATAAATTCCTCAAAAGTTGCATCCAGGATTTTTTTAAAATATTTTAATATTTTTCCCGCAGTTAACAAAGAGCGGGCCAATAAAATCATTCGATTTTTCAACATAGTCTCCTTTTAGCTTTATATAATTTGCCCAAACTTTCTCCAATTTTTGTATCCCTTAAAAAAAAAAAAGATTTGTGGAGGTCATCAAAATCTCTTCATATTTGTAAACAAGAAATAGTCACTATGATATAAGTCTGGAGAATAGGGGGCATGAGTGAGCATATCTTAGCCTAATCCATGGATTTTCGCCATGGAAACTGCATATGTATGCGCGATTGCGTTAGTAGTCTATTGTAAGCTAAAGTGGCACCTATCTTGCGGAAAGCTTTCTCATACCTAAGTGATCATTCAGAATTGAAACCACTGGGTCATGTGGCTTCCACAATCTCTCACACTTTCAATATCCGGTCGGCTATATCTTGAATTTTTTCAATTGTTTCGTGTGTAGAGACCTCTACTGGGCGTCCGAACTTCCGTGCTTGTAAGGCCACAATGAAATTCAGTAAACCACTTTTTTACCATTGAAATTTATGATACAGTGTATTTATCGGTACCGTGAAATAACTCCCAATGAAATAAATCCCATCAAAAATGAAATTATTCCAAAACTTGAAAAATGTAATAACTACCAAAAGGTAAAATGAAATAACTCCCAATAATCGGCGGTTTCATAATTTTAAAAATATTAGTTCCAAAAAAAGTGAAATAACTCCCAATGAAATAAATCCTAATAGAAATGAAATAATTTCCAATCCGAAGCAATTATTTATATAATCTAACTCCCAATGAAATAAAGAACTACATTTTTTTCTTCGAATTATTCTTCGCTCACCAAACATTTTTTGCATTGTGGGCCTATGGCGTAGCGCAAAGGTTTCCTCCGCAAAAACTGGCTTCGCTCAGAAAAGTTTTTTTGAATTGCCGGTCTTCGGCCGGGCTCTAAGGTTATTATTCTCTGGGGTGTATCAAAATCTGGCTTCGCTCAGAAAATATTTCTTTCATTGCAGAAAGGTTTTATAATATTTCAGACCCCAGAGCAAGAAATCGTTGCGACCTGACAAAAGCCGACAATGCAAAAACAATATTTTCTGAGCGAAGCCGGTTTTTGATACACTCCAGTGGAGAAAACCTTAGCTCCCGGCCTAATTCCCAAAGTAAAATGAAATAAAACCCAACAAAAATTTCATTGGGAATTGTTTCGTTGGGAGTTATTTTATAATGAAATAACTCCCAACAAAAAATTATGAAATAACACCCTATGCGTTAGGAGTTGTTTCATAATGAAATAAGTCCCAAGTTGTGTGAAAAATTTGTTGGGTATTATTTCACTTTTTGTGGGGAGGTATTTCACGGTACCGTATTTATCAAGCTTAGTCTTGGATTGAGTGATGATTTTCTCCGCAACAAATAATGCTGAATGGGTACCGTGAAATAGCTCCCAAATGAAATAACACCCCACGAAAAAATGAAATAACACCCAACAAATTTTTCATACAACTTGGGACTTATTTCATTATGAAACAACTCCTAACGCGTAGGGTGTTATTTCATAATTTTTTGTTGGGAGTTATTTCATAATGAAATAACACCCAATGAAACAACTCCCAATGAAATTTTTGTTGGGTTTTATTTCATTTAACTTTGGAAATTAGGAGTAATTTCACTGTATTGGGAGTTATTTCATTTTTGTAATTTTTAAAGTGTATTAAAAACCGGCTTCGCGTACTATAAACTTTTTGCATTGCCGGCGTTCGGCCGGTCGCTAAGGTTTTCTCCTCTGTGGTGTATCAAAAACCGGCTTCGCTCAGAAAATATTATCTTTGCATTGTCGGCATTTGTCAGGTCGCAACGATTTCTTACTCTGGTGCGAAATGAAAATCTGCTCTCTGAATATTATAAAACCTTTTTGATACACCCCAGAGGAGGAAACCTTTGCGCTACGCCATAGGCCCTCAATGCAAAAAATGTTTGGTGAGCGAAGAATAATTCCACTTTTGTAGTTCAGTATTTCATTGGGAGTTAGATTACATAAGTACATTGATTCGGATTGGGAATTATTTCATTTCTATTAGGAGTTATTTCATTGGAAGTTATTTCGCTTTTTTTGAGACTAATATTTTTAAAATTATGAAACCGCCGATTATTGTGAGTTATTTCATTTTACCCTTTGGTAGTTCTTTCATTTTTCAAGTCTCGGAATTATTTCATTTTTGATGGAACTTAATTCATTGGGAGTTATTTCATTGGCAGTTATTTCATTTGGGAGTTATTTCACGGTACCGCTGAATGAGCAGACGAAATTCACATTTTCCATTTTTTCCTCAAGTCACGAAGTAGTCAGCTATCAATTAATGTCAAGTACAAACTAAATGAAGCAGCTTGTTAAAATTTAGACAGGAGTCAACTGACAGATGCCTGTTGATAGTAGCAGTGTTGCCCTTTCAGTTAAGAGGTAATCGGCTCATTATTGACTGAGATATAGCAAAAAGCCACGAGTGCTCAAATCTCTCGTTATTTGTGTTGAAAGAATTATTCAAATCGGTCAATAAATGGTCGATATAAGCAATAACTGATTTAAAAAAAACAGGTTTTTCGGTTATAGTGTAATTTTTCATACCCCATTTAAATTGTTAGCTCTAATATCTAATAATATTAAGATTAAGCCGAAGATTATAGAAAATCGTAAAATACCTAAAGAGTACACAGATTGTTTAAAAATGCATGCATTCTCTGTTTGTTCGGGACTATTTGTTTTACGCCATCATTTTGTTGCAGTTATTTTCAGTTGATCTCCATCGTTCCCTGCCCTGAAAATTCCATTCGAAATTAATTTCTGCCAGTCAAAATAACGTATGTGATTTCTGGCATATGTCGTCGGAGTAATCGGTATCATTTATCACTTTGTCAACATTTCTCTGAGGCTATGGGAAAAGTACATGGTTGAGTTCCATTTCACAGATAGGTTGAAGATTATCCTTAAGGTGTTTCTATAATCCACACAATATGTATTTGATTGAGAACCAGCCTGTTTTTTGAGCAAATACTTTATGGATGGTGTTAAGAAAAGTAATGCCTCTCCAGTTATTACATTAGCCTAGGTCCACTCTCTGTTGAAATGCTATTTGTAGTTAAAAGGTTCCATATCAGCGGTATGGTATCGAATCCAGCAGCGTTAACCACGTGTTCAGAGTATTCGAAAATTGTATTTCCATTGAACTTTATATATGTTTCTCCTTTATACATATATTTATATATGTTTCTCCTTCAAACATTCGAGAACCTCTCTTACAAGCAATTCCCAATATATACTTCCGTCATTCTTGAAGATTCGAGAACGATATCAATAACGAATCATTTGCATATCGATCTAGATTTTTTACTATTACAATTCGTTATTTTAAAAATTATAGACAATTATTCGGTATTGTGAACATTCATATTTTTAATCAATTTTTTTTTTTAACTTATTCTTGCGATACGAGCCAGATAAGCATTCAACTCTGTGTATCCAGTTAACACATTAACTAGTCTTCTGTGTAGCCCTGTCCAGGTTCACAACCTCTTTTGTTTTATTTAGGTTTCACCCAAAGGATATTGGCCGTCCAGCCGACCATGGAGTTACTATTTTCCCGATTGTCGGTATTCATACGTGATTTCATGAAGGATAGATTGGTACACATATTATCTCATTCTTATATTGTAAAACATTTCGAGATTTAACATTATCGTTCCTTAGGGTTTTAATAACCACTTGACTATATGTAAAAATAAGAATTGGATTTTTATTATCAATCCTTTTCAACCATTTAATACCCTCCGTAATCTCATTGATCTTAGCCTGGAACAGTGTTATGGTCTGCACAGTGGGGCAGAATCAAAATTTTTTGGAAATAAATCTGGCATTTCCAAACGGCTGGTCCGATCGGGATAAAATTTGACATGGGCGTATCCAAGGAGTATTTGTGAAATATTTTTGAAGAACGGAGTTTTAAAGTGGGAAATTTTTGAATCTAATTGAGATATTGACTTAAAATTTTTTTTGTAAGTCCAAAAATTAACTTATCTATACAAAAAAAATTAGTTCGGAATAAATGTAGATCAAATTGTCCCTTATATTTGCAATCCTATTAAAATTTTGATACAATTTTTAGTTTTAGAAACTCAGTTAATATGTAATATGCAATAAAATCTTTATTTATTAACAAAACTCATTGAAATTTTTAACGTTTTTTAAATTTGTCATTCTATATAATAAAGTGTAAAAAACTTTGTCAAAAGGTCAAAGGGCATCCCGCAATTCCTAAAAATTGGTGCGAAAATCCCAAAAATGGTATTTTTTACAATTTTACCAATAGGGTCCACATTTCCTTTGGGGCTGGGAAAATACTTTGGAGATAAATAGGGAACACATCAAGGTTTCTAAACCTGCTTCCGTTTTCTGATCCCAGCTTTGGGATTTTAGAACATGTGGCCTAAAGTTTAAATTTTGCTAAAAAAATAGGTCAAATTCCGAAGAGCGTAGGGCCGACATATACGAAAAATGGGACTTGTCTTTTATACTAAAATATTCTCAGTAAAGATACCTTACAGAAACATATAAAACTGTTATATGTTCTTAAAGAAAGTTTTATTTTAATTAAAAAAGAGTTAGTCACCTTTTCGCACAGCAAATATCTAAAAATTTTTTTTTAAATTGAAAATCGTTTATTTTTGGATCCATAATTGATATTGCCCTGAAATCATTCGTATGTTATTGGCATTTTAATCATCTAACTAAAAAACGAAATTTGAGTCCGTTCGGTCCAAAAAAAAGCCCTATATTTTAAAAAAAGCGGACCAAAGTATGGCAAAATTTTAAAAGTTCAGTTTTGAAATGCATATAACTCAGATATTATAAGAGGTAAATAGCATACACAAGACCTAGCCGAGCGCTTTCCAAAAATATACAAATCTTTGAAATCGGATGGAAAACAATAAAATGGCACGTGTTTAAAAATTCTACATATGGAAGGCACCCTACTTTGAGCCCCTATAGCGCCGCCCCTGGAGAATTTGGACCAGCCGTTTAGAAATGACAAATTTATTTGGCACATTTATTGTGGTATGGCAGATGAAAGTATTTACCTATATTTGGACTTAGATTACCTATTTTTGAACCATCTGTATATAGATCGGTTCCTTGGTTATTTATTACTCTCGTTACTTTATCTCTTTCTACTCCATTTGTTATAAGGTGGTGCTGTTAATATATATAAATTTGTTTCGAATTCTGGTACATCTTTCAGTGTTAATATTATCATCTGTTAGGATATTTATTATCCTTTGCTGTATGTATATATGGTCAGCCATTCTGTCAGCTTAGTTGCAGCAAGGGCTGATTACTATTTCACCTGTATTTGTAAAACAATTATTGTTAAAACTCAAGTTCTAAAGTCTTCAATTATACCAAATATTGTAAAAGTATTGTATAATGATTTTACATCTATGATCGAATCAAGGAAATGTCTACTCTATCTGACATTTACAAATAAGCCCTATTTTTCGTTTGAGGGTTAAATAATTTTCTTAAAAACAATGTTAGACTACAAACAAAATGTAATTTTAAACAAGTACGTGCTTAAAAAAATATTTGTTTAATACTAATTAACAACAATTTTAAGAATTAAATTACATACATTTTTATTATAAATCATCACATTAAAAATATTTTTTCCTAATGGAAAAAAAAGAACATTTAATAAAAATAATTTTATAATTTTTTATGGTCAATTTGGCTGTTGTTTTGTACTTTATATATATATTGCGAGTATTATTTGAATATTTGTATGGCAGTGATAATACGAAATAGAAAACAAGAATGTATTTTTATTATGTATAAAAATGTTAAAATATGTATGTTTAGAGGCACTTAGAGATGAATGAAAAAATGGATGAATGAATGAATGAATTGACTACATACAAATGGATTTATGTTTAAACTTCTATAACACGCCGGAAGTGTACACCATCTATGCCATCATGATCATCAGCAAACGCATCATCATCATCATTGTTATTATTGTGATCGTCATCATTGACTTTAGTTACGGTAGAGAGCAAGATAGAGAGCAAGAGGCATTGTATAGAAATCATCAATAAAATCAGTAGCAAACAAGTACATTCATTTATTTATTTTAAAATTAAAAAAAAAAATAAATAAAAAATATTGTTTTATTGTACGTACATGCATTATTTTATTCTTGTTTCAATTTTCTTTCGTATATTTTTGCAAATTTTTTTTTTGCTAATTCATGGCAATTTTGTAAATAATTTTTATGTTTTAGCTTTTTGAATATGTTTTCAAAATAACGCGTGTTGCTTAAGTGATGCAAAATTTGTTGAATATTTAAATTGAAATGATGTGCTAAAAATTATACTGACTATATGTATATACTTACTTGCCAAACCAAAGTAAAATAAAATTTGCCATAATGTTACTATATTTTATATATTTAAGGGAAAAGGAGCTCGCTCGTTCTGTTGAGATTTAATTTAAACTCAAAAACTAGACTCAGTGGAACAATAACAAGTGAACAACTAGATAATTCTTACCGATAAACAGCCAAATATATTTACAATATAAAAAATCCAGCAATCTATTTTTTAATTCATTTTTAACTACATTTAAAACGCAGTGCTCACTTCTTGCTTAAAATTGTAATTAGAATCACTCCAGCAGTCTTAAGCTGAAACACTTTTTATTTTAAGAACTTCAGTTCATTATTTAAGAAACACTTAAAATGTATTTATCAATGAAAAACGAGACAGACACTTGAGCCAAGACCTCGTGCTACAAATACAAAATCTACCTGACTTCTTAAAACATTTATGAACATTTGAGTGGCTATTTGAAACTAAGTATTGTAATAATAACACAACAAATCCCAAAAAAACCCATAAATCTTTTCAAGTACTGGTGTTATTTTTACTTTTAATGGAAATTTCAAGGAAATTTCTGTAAGTGGAGGAGTGCAAACCATATTTAAAATATACCAACTATAGAAAAACATTTGTTTTCTAATAAACTTTAAGTTAAAAACTTATAGCAGGACGAAATATATTTTATAGTGTTCTTTTTCTTTATAGATCATTCAAGTTATGAGAAACCACTTTTCCATTTACTTATATTGCAAAAAGCTACACTATTTTACCATACAGTTTATATTTGAATAAATATATTTAAAACAATTGATAAACATTTTGACATTCAAAATCACTTCTGACTCATTATGCCATGAACTATTGCTTCGGCAAGGGTTATGCACTACTTCTGTAAATCACTTACTAGTACATAAAAAGCCTTCAAGAACTGTTGACAAAGTTGAAATTTTTATATATTTTAGGTTAGAAATAGCCGTTCAATGTCTTACAATTACCACCTCATGAGATTTTTCTTGAACTCCTGAAATAACTTACTATTTTTAAGGTTGACGGCGTCAAAGAGGAGCCCATTCTGCATTACTTTTTATTTATCATATCAGTGATTCACACAACCTCTAACTGAAATATTGTATTGTTAACAGCAAGAGAAGTATAGCCCTTGATTATTATAATCTATCGTATGAGGATATGTCATGAAAGAGATCTTATGAAGTTCGTTTTATTTCTAGTGTAGAAGGATGAAACTAATTAATAAAAAACTTGTACCAATATAACATCTCCTTTAGTTGTTAATAGAGCTTGTTTTATATTTGGTTCCACTTTTTTGAAAATAACATAGTATATACAGTGGTTCAAAGTCAAACTCGTACACTAGGAAATTTTTTATATGTCTCTTAATTTCGGCTTACATGTTAGAGTTATATAAAAGGTGAGTTTGAAAGGCTTGTAGCTTATATAATTCTTTATTCAATTCATACTTATGTAAAATAAAAGAAAAACCATTTAAATAACACTGTAAATAAGAATTAACAATAAATCCTTTTAAAGCCAAACTCGTACATTGAACATGGTATGCTGAAAAAGTAACAATACCATAAAAATCAATACTTTGTATGGAATTCTTTTGCTTGAATAAGCATTTATGGTCTCTTAGGAGTACTTTTTACTAGTTTGCGGCAAACGGCGGGATCAATATTTTACTATTCCTCAGTAAGAACTCTTTTCAATTCCAATTTAAAGGAAATGTGGTGTTGTCTCACTTTATTATCGAGGTAGCTCAAAGAATTCTCGATGGGGTTGATGTCAGAGCTCTGGGCAGGTTTCTCCATTACATGAGGACAATTGTACAACAACCACGACCTAACATTCTAAGCTTTATGCTCATGGTCGTTATCCTGGTTGAAGTAGTAATTGTTTGAAAGACTCCGTTTTTGCTTTGATAATGGCAATTCCAGTTTAAAAATTTCTAAATACATTTTTTGATCCATGATGCCTTCGATGAAATGAAGATAAACTAGACCAGCTGCCAAGAAAGACCCTTAAACCATCAACGATCCACCACCATGCTTTACAGTAGATTTAACATGTTGTGGTAAGAGCTCCTCATTATCCTGTCGCCATAGATATGGATTTCCATTAGAGCCGAATATGTTAAATTTTCTCTCATCTGTGAACAACACATCTTTCCAAAAAGAAAAATCCTTTGATTTTTGTAGTTTGGCGAAGTTTAAGCGGTCCTTTTTATTTCTCTCGCTAGGCAACGCCAGTTTCTAGCCATTCTACCATTCAAATTCGCTCTAGAAGTATATTCCGGATGGTTTGGGCGTAAGCTTTATTTCCCGTAGTGGCTTCCGCAATAGATGTAAGTTTGGAAGAGCATGCAAAGAGATCTTTTTTACACGCTCTGATAATATTTCGCTCTTCTTTTTGGTTTTATTTTTTATTTGTTTTGAAGTCCTGTATCGTTTTAGTATGTATTGGATAGTAGAATGACTCCTTCCCAGAATTTTGGGAATTTCACGAAGGGAATTTCCATCCCCTGAAAGCTTTACAGCAAGCTTTCGGGTTTCTTCGCTTGTTTGTCCGTTTTGTCTTCCAATTGGATATTTTTGGATAAAACTTTATAATTTAATGAAAATATTTGATGATTTTCAATTTTGGATCACTTTACATCCAAAGGCACAAAGCAAAGATATTGTTTTCTTAACTAAGATTCGCTGTACGAGTTTGGCTTTTATGTTTTTTTAATAAGATATTTAATTAAACCGCCCATAACTTCTTACCTTCTAACATAATTCGTGTGTTTAAATACCCATCCGATAGAGGACAATTTACTCAATAAACCTTCTATATATTGTTTTCATATATCATTTTTAAATAAGCTGCGTTTTAATATTAAAAAATAAAATGTTAGGTGTACGAGTTTGGCTTTGAACCACTGTATATGGTTTCTTTGTGAGTAAATTAATATCAGAAGTGAATTGGAGTTCGATATTTTTTTAGTTCATTTTAGAAGAAAGATCGGTTTATATATATTACTATAATATACGTATATAGAATATACTGAAGACGACCAAAAACTGTATTAACTTTAATAATTATATCATAATAAGTATTGAGTTATCATAAATCTTTTTGTTAAAATTTATACATATATTAGGTGCAATATGTATAAATTTTAATGTCGAGGTCCTTCAATAAGTAATTAAATCTTGTAACTAAAACAATTATTGTTCTCTCAGTGGAGAATCATATTTGGCAAATTAATCTCAAATTAGATGAGTGCGAAATTAGCTCTACACAGCCTTGATCTATCTTCAGTTACTACAAGTAGCCTTGCGAGCGGCTTCGGATGATGATGCAATTTTGACAAAAAGGCTTCACGAGTTTTTCTAAATTCATCCTTGACCAAAGGCACATCTAAGTCTCTGTAGATGTTCTCATTTCTTATGTAGTATGAAGCTCCCGTCATGGTTCTAAGAATTTTGGATTGTGCCCTCCGTATGAGATCTATACTGGTATTGTTTGCTGTTCCCCATAATTAGATTCCCTATATCTAAATTGGTTTTAAGACTGTCTTATACAAGCTGACTTTGCAGTTAAGGCTTAATTTCGATTTCGGTTTAATGTGGAGCCGCTTGGCTTCTATATGCCGACGACAAGTAAGACGTCTATCTAAGTGAATACCAATGTATGTATCGTGATAAGACTGTGGGATGTTGGTGGGCAACTTCCTATCCTAAGTGAAAACGTTATGTGCTTGCTTTTGTTTTAATTTACTTGTATTTTCCAATTTTTTAACCACGTCTCCACGCATTTTAGATAATTATCTTGGTTTTTAGATGCTAAATTTGAGTCCACATGATAACTAAGAATAGCAGTATCATCTGCAAAGATAGAAACGGTTAATGCTTAGGACAATCAGGCAAATCGGAGGTGTATAATTGGTAAAGGGTTGGTCCTAGAACATTTCCTGAGGTACAACAGCATTGATCGCATAGTCGCTTTTCACATAATCGCTGCATTTTATCCTAAACAAGCAAAACGATAGGTAAGACTCTAGTATTTTGTGTGTACTAGAAGGCAATAGGTATTTTATTTTGTGTATTAGACCTTTATTAGAAATATTGCCGAACAGTTATTGTTATACCCTTCACTTTCGTGAAACGTGTCATTCCGTTTGTAATTTCCACAATATAATTTTCCGACCCTATAAAGTATATATATTCTGGATCCTTATAGATAGCGGAGTCGATTAAGCCATGTCCGTTAGTCTGTCTGTCCATCTGTCTGTTGAAATCAATGAAGCCAACACAATTGGATGTGTGTTGGCTTCATTGCTTTGCGTATTTTTTTTTTTGGTGTTTCGTTTCTTTTGGCGTTGTTGTTGTTATACTCTTCATCTTCGTGAGAAGGGTATATATAAGATTGTTATTTTGTATGTTACTTCTACAATATAATATGTTCGTCAGAAATTAAATGTAAAATTTTTAAAAGTTTTCTTGATATATTATTACACCTTGCCTTAATGTTCGTAATAGTAAAAGGTAACTTTAAGTAATAGAAAAAGGTTGCATTAAAGTTAACTTTTACTATTGGGAACATAATGTCAAGTTGTAATAATGGCCCTTAGGATGCTATACGCTGAAAATGGTAAATTAATGCATCCACAACAGAGGTGAAGGGTATATAAGATTCGGCCTAGCCGAATATAGCACTCTTAATTGTTTAGTTATTCTAAATTAAGTCCAATAGTTATTATAAATTAAAATATATTTGGTTTAGAACAGTGGTAGGCTCTCATATCAACTAGGGGCCGAACATTGTCGGTTATTTACCTGTACACAACACGAATATTCACGAAGTTCATTAAAAATATCATGTTCTCCATGCCGGCCACAAGTTTAGAACATAAATATAATCGTAATTATGAAATGATGGAAGGTGATAAAGAAATAGCTACACAGTCGATTAAACACCAACATTAATAGGAAATTAAAGAATTCTTTTGAATTTTAAAGAAATTTACAACCAAACATGACATAAATATCATAAACTAGTATATATATACTCCAAAGATGATATTTTTTCATATCTATGTATATATGCATGTATGTTTACCTTAATATAGAATTTTAAGAATTTCGAAATTTGTGTTAAAATGCATTAATAAATATTTCTTTGTTTTCCCTCTTTTTACAGATTAGAAATTGGACAAACGACACAGTCGATATAAATCACACAAACTGCATACAATCGAATAAACATCGGCAATTATTACGGGGAGAAGGCAACAAAAAAACTAACACCTTTAAAATTTTAAAACAAAAAATGAAAATGTGGACTAATAAATTATTCAGCGCCTAGAGATAAGAAAACTCTAGTTTCAATGCACCAGAGTATCACGGGAAAAATGATGAAGATTGATGAAGATATTATGCTAAAAATGACACAGAACCTAATTAAAACGCATAAATAAATATCACATTTAAAAGATCTTCAAGAAAACAGAAAAAAATACAACATTTCCGTTACCATAAAGAAGAAAAAGCAAACAAACAAAATATTTACCTTTAAAGTGAAACTGAAGGTGATCATTATCTTGTAATAACATCATCACCCGCCCAAAGTATCATTTGTATCATTATAATCACAGAAATTCTTTCCGCTTGCCACATCAATCATCACTGGGATTTTTAAGCAGCAGATCGATCGTACAACAAGGCGGCAAATGAGACACAAACATTTATGGATTTTAATGATTTTAACATCAAACATTTAAAATAGAAATTTTGAATATAAAAACAGCCAAGATACACAAACTCACTCACACAACTGGTATATTTTTAGAATTGTACCCCAAAAGAAACACATGTTGCTACAGATCATTAGACTATCAAATCAAATCAAACAAAGCAACAACAACTGCAACAATAGAGACTTGCAGCTATAGAAATAAAGTTTGAAATTTTCTTTCAGATTCAGCTGAACAGCAAGAAGAGGCGCATCATTTGAGTTTCTCCTTGTGCCCAGTGCATTTTAGATTTGGGTGGATTTTCAATATTTTTTGCTTTTAAGTGGATTTCCGGTACAACACACCGCAACACGACACAACTACAACAAAAACATCATCAGCAACCCAAAAAAAAGTAATAGAAAAAAAAAGAAACAGTTTTATTTTGAGGATCATTAAATGAAAAGTGAAACTTAAAGCAACATACTTGCAACACATGTGTCATAAATGAAAACAGCAACAAAAATACCATGTTGTCATTAAAAGAGGCACAACCAAAAAACCCTTAAACAAACCCACTTAATTTCATTTCTACTCAATAAAAATTGAGAGACACAAACACACACAGAGAGAGACCCGAAAGACAAAAGAGAGCGCAAGGAATAAGAAAAGAGCAAAACATATCACTGAGTGAGTGAAATTTGTTTTGGAAAAAGGCCTGTTGCCACAGACATCAGCGATTGTTGCATTCATTTTGTAAACAAACATCATGGTGTTAAGATCGCAAAGTTCAAGGCATAAAAATCCTTTTGGATGCATTAATTACTTTTTAATACTGGCCGTCTCGTTAATGTACATCACAGTAATGGTAACGACTCCAGTGACAGCCATGGCTAGACGATTTTCTCCCTCGGAAACAAATGACTACGACTATGGCTACACCTCCCAAGTAGAGGTAAGGAAACGCAGTGGCGGAGCAGTAAATACAGGCAGTACAAATGCCAGCCTGTCACCAGATCAATTTGACGACACAGAAGCCGATGAGGAGAGAGCTCAGGAACGTGATCGTAACGAGGAGGCTGATGAGGAAGAGGACAATCTTCAACAACAGCAGCAGCTATCTGATAAATTACCCAAATTTAAAAATCCCAAAAATTTACGCAATATTTATTCCAAACCCTCGGGCAGTTTCATACAACTTTCCTGCCCAGCCCTAGGCAAACCTGAGCCCAACATAACATGGCTGGTCAATGGCACTAAGATTGCACGTAATGTGGGTAAAATAAGAAAACCCAAATGGTCTATTCTAATGGAAGACCTGGTACCCACTGATTCTGGACTATACACCTGCAAAGTTTGTAATCCCTATGGCTGCATAAATCACACCACAAGTCTACACATCAGTGATCGTGTCAATCACAAACCCATTAGTCTCATCTCACCAGCCAATCTGACGTTATTCATAAATGAGAGCGGCGTTATGGAATGTAAATACTTATCCGATCTCTTCAGTTCGAAAAGTTGGACCTTTACACCATGCAACTCCACACATGGCTGTTCACCCAACAGCACGGTGCTGCAGGATGTACAAGATATTTTGAAATTTGAAAATGTTACCAAAGATCAGGAGGGTTGGTACACTTGCATGGAAATCAACGGGCTGGGTAAATCTCTAAAAAGTGCTTATCTACGGGTAAAAGATCCCAGTGAAACCAAAGTCACCAAAGTGATAAGATCACAGACATTGTGGGAAGTGGTGGTGGCCACTGTTATTATACTAATGCTTTTACTGTTGGCTATTTTCATTTACTATGTGTGGCGTAAAATGAAGCATGAAAAGCTGCTCAAGCAGCGCATAGAAACGGTGCATCAATGGACGAAAAAGGTTATTGTGTACAAGCCAGCCAGTGGTGATTCTTCCGGTTCCATGGATGCCATGATTATGCCAGTGGTGAAAATTGAAAAGCAGCGCACCACCGTCTTGCAAAGTTCCAATTCGGAACCGGTGCCCTTTAATGAATATGAATTTCCTTTGGATTCGCATTGGGAAATACCACGTAATCAGCTTATTTTGGGAGCCACTTTGGGTGAAGGAGCCTTTGGTCGGGTGGTAATGGCAGAGGTAAATAATGCCATAGTGGCGGTCAAAATGGTTAAAGAAGGCCATACCGATGATGACATTGCCAGTTTGGTGCGTGAAATGGAGGTTATGAAGATTATAGGCAAACACATTAACATCATCAATCTGCTGGGCTGTTGCTCCCAAAGTGGTCCGCTATATGTTATAGTGGAATTTGCTCCCCATGGCAATCTCAAGGACTTTCTGAATAAAAACCGACCCGGCAAGGAATACGATAAAGATGGCAATCTAACCTCTCCCCAACATCATCTCACCGAAAAACATTTAATCTCCTTCGCCTTTCAAATTGCAAGAGGCATGGAATATTTGGCTTCACGTCGTTGCATACATCGTGATTTGGCGGCGCGCAATGTGCTGGTGTCCGACGACTATGTCATGAAAATTGCCGACTTTGGCTTGGCTCGCGACATACAAGACACCGACTATTATCGTAAAAATACCAATGGCCGCCTGCCCATCAAATGGATGGCTCCCGAATCGCTGCAAGAGAAATTCTATGATTCACAAAGTGATGTCTGGTCTTATGGCATATTGCTGTGGGAAATAATGACATTTGGTGCCCAGCCCTATCCCACCATTATGTCCGCCGAAGAACTATACAGTTATCTTATGTCTGGCCAGCGCATGGAGAAGCCCGCCAAATGTTCGCTCAATATTTATATGTTGATGCGTCAATGTTGGCATTTCGATGGCACTGCTAGGCCCACATTTACCGAAATCGTAGAGAATTTAGATAAACTACTGCTAACGAATGAAGATTATCTAGATGTAGCGGTGGCGAATCTAGAAACGCCGCCCTCTTCCAGTGATGAAGAGGATTCCGATGAGGAATCGCTGCGTTATCATTATAAGTAACGATACTATAGTAGGTTTTGAAGTACATATAGTAAAATTTAAGAATAAATTTCTTATTTTATGGTTGTTTGTATATCGTTAATTAGATTGATGAGTGTAAATAGAGAAAATTTGTTAACTAAAATATAATTTATTAAACTCTAAGCTAAGTAGATTTAAGTAAACACACACTATAAACAATAATTAAGAAATAAATTGAAATTTCTATGTGTATATCATATTAAACTTGATATATTTGTCACAATTTATTTATTATGTATGTATGTTTTTATTTTCTAAATCTGTATATAGTATTTTGTAATTTTTAAATTTTAATTATTTTACATTTCCCCAAGAAATCATTTCTTTTCTCTTTTTTGTAGTTATACTTTTCGTAAACCAGCTAAATAATCCAAAGATTTTTATTTTTAAGTCAATACTTTTTTCATTTTATTTTTTCTAATAAACCAAAAAGTCTGTACAATATTTTTCCAAAGATTTAGTACCAAAACAATTAAAACTCTTATATTAAATAAATGTATTTGTATATTCGTAATTATAATGTAAATTATTTATTAGATTTTAAGTCAAATTTTTTTTATAAATATTTAAATATATAATAAATAATAATATGATATTTTATACTATAAATATAAATGTAAAGATATATGGTTTAACTAATTAATTATTTTATTACAATATTAAAAGCAACAGGGGTATTCACAATTCGTTTAAGCACACTATTAACAAGGAGGTTTCCATAAAAATTAAATTTTCTAAAAAAAAAACAACTTATAACTAGAATGCCAAGTTTAGAAATCTTTTGCAAAGAGGTGGTTATCTTTGAAAACTGAAATTACAACTTTGGTTAGGTTGTTTTTCAGCAATTTCTAATCATATTTCAATTTCTAATTATATTTCAGAATTTTTGATTTGTATTTCAGAAATTTTCAATTCTACTTATATCAAAAATTTCTTATAGAAAATTCTGAAAGAAAAATGGAAATTTTTTAAATACAATTAGAAAATTTAAAAGATTTCACTTATCTGGTAATTTTTTCCTGAGTCTATAAATAACGATATTATCCGCAAACATACATAGTATCTTTGAAACAAATAAAACGATTTAAAATATATTTGAGGCCAAAAATAAAAAGAAAATCAGTATTGGGTTTTGATATATCTTAAATAAACTCCTGAATATAAGTATCTGATATATTGATCGTATGGAAATCTGGGGTTTTCGTAAAACTTATTTTAACCATCACATAGTCAGATGGTCATAGTTAAATTGACTATCCTAAAGAGCTTCGTTGTGACAAACCCACTTAAAGCATGGCATGACTAAAATTAGATTATTTTAGTCGTAAATCTTCATTATCAGCTTACTTTCTGTTGATAAAAACACTCTAAACATAATTGAAACATATAATCGGCATTTCGGTACTACAGCAAATCTGTTTTCACTGTATAACTTGCAGCATCCATAATACATATAATACAATTGGATTGGCAAACTTATATACAACATTAGACACATGTTAAATGATATAAAATCGGAATTCTTAGTTCTGAGAAATCTTTGAAACAATTTGGAAAACTTGTAACTGAGATGGTAGCATTTATAGATTCGATGGAATCTCGATGAGTTGTTGGCAAATGATAATTTCCTGGTTGATCTGACATTTGGTAAAATACTACCCGTACTTCAATACTTGATGGGATTTAATTTTTCCTTAACTTTCCGCAGATCAAATTTGTAGCAATAGCTTAAACGCACTAGTCCCGAAACTTGATCACTAAACTGGATGAAACATAACTAAAATATGAAAATTTTTCTATGAATTTTAGAAAAAATTGGTTAGAATATCACTATTTTTATACCCTTCACCTTCGTGAGAAGGGTATATATAAATTTGTCATTCCGTTTGTAATTTCCAAAATATAATTTTCCGAACCTATAAAGTATATATACTCTGAATCCGTATAGATAGCGGAGTCGATTTAGCCATGTCCGTCTGTCTGTTGAAATCAATTTTCTGAAGACCCCAGATATCTTCGGGATCCAAATCCTCAATAATTCTGTCAGACATGCTTTCGAAAAGTTTCCTATTTAAAATCAGCAAAATACGTCCATAAATAACGGACATATGAGCAAAAATCGGAGACGACCTATATTTCTGGTCTATTTTTTAATCTATATCTCGATTACTAAGTCATAAATATAGACAATATGGATATCTAATGATAGATATTTCAAAGAACATTCTTTTGTCATACATTTTTTTCACTAATAAATTAAAAAAAAATTTTAAAACTTGGAAAAAATTGTTTTTGAAAAAAAATATTTAAAAAAAAAAAATTTTAATTTTAATTTAAAGTATAATTTGGTGAAGGGTATATAAGATTCGACACAGCCGAATATAGCTCTCTTACTTGTTTTTATATAATTTTGGCATGCTGAGTTCAAATATGGAAACAAGTGATCAAAATTATTTATGGTTTTAAAATCTGCAGATGTTGAGCTCTTAATTGAGTAATATTTTTCAGTTTAATATTTAAGGATGTTTTTAGGACTACGCAATCAATTGCAAAATTTCAAATTTTCAGCTTATTGTCAGTAGTTTTTATCACAGCTAATCTTTTGAAATTTTTTTGGATACTGCAAAAATTATACGTTTAATATTATGCATTAAAGTTGAAAAAAAAACATTAAATATCTCTTAACTTTTTGCGGTAGTGGTCACCTTACTAACCACCTTTTCTATAGTCTTAAAAACATAGTTTATTGACATCTATTGTTATTTTGCAAAACAATTATATTTTGCAGTAAGGGTGCTCTGATTAGATAAATATATTAATTTGAAAATAAGGTAAACCGCAGTTTAAAAAGCAAAAAAAAGCACAGAGCATTTATTGTTAATCGAATTCAGTTTTACTTTGCTATTTCGTTTGTTTGGTCAGAAAATTTAGTCAAAATTAAGTATTAGATGTCAAAAAAATATATACGCTACGAAAATTTGTATCATAATTATTTTTAATGCCAACAACACGGTGGTTAGTAAACTAAGAGACAAATATTAATATAAACAATTTTTCACATTAAAATAATTTGTATATTTTTATAGAAAATTCAAGTTTAATTAAGCAACTTTAATGCAAAATATTAATCGCAAAATTGTCCAGTTTATGTAGTACTCAAAATAACTTTGTTGTACTAGCTACGATAAAAACTTAAAAATTTAAAGTTAAAATATTTCGAGCCAAAATTATATAAAAATTATGTTTTGCATTGTATTTATGTAGCATGCAATTATAAATTAATTTGATTCCAATTGTGTGACCAATATTATAATATCCAACACAGGACAAGTTGGTAACTCATAACAGTTGTCAAAAAGGCTTTCGGATTTTTGGAGAAAAATCTATTTTTAAAGCTTTTTGCTTATATCAACGAAATTTTTAGGCCGAGATATAAGACAGACATGTGATTATCTCGATTTTCAATAGAAACCTATTCCGCATACCAGATTAATTTATATATCATTTATATTCGTATGTTATTGAACGCTTTGAAAACTTGATTTAAAGTTTAAATCAGAGTTTAAACTTTAAACACACTGACGGACATCGTTACATCAACTCTGCTCTTTTTGGCATACTCTCTACAATACTCTCGGCCGGTATCTCACGAATAAATTCTTCAATATTGGCTTAAAATGAGTCAGTCGTTGTGGGCTTGTCCCTATAGACATGAACCTTAACATATCCCCACAAAAAATAGCGTACAGGCGTTAAATCGCATGATCGTGTAATAAACTGTTCACCGAACTCTCCTCTCAATTGGGCCATTGTTTCGCGTGCTGTGTGGCATGTGGCATGTGGCAAAGTCTTATTTAAACTTCATGCCAGCCAAATCCAGCTCTTCCACCGCTAGCCATTCACAGCAACGTTTCCTGCCTTCGTCGTCTTTGAAAAAGTACGGCCCAAAAATGCCACCGGCCCATAATCCACACCAAACAGTGAATTTTTCGGGATGCATTGGCAGTTCTTGCAATGCTTCTGGCTGCTCTTTGCTTGTTCACGTATCCATTCAACCAGAAATGAGCTTCGTCGCTGAACACAATTTTCCGATAAGAAGTGCACGATGCACTTTCTTCACCGATCATGATTTTGTTAGCGTTGTTCGTTTGTAAGGAGATTCATGGTTAAATTATAAACCAAACTGAACATGTCCAACAGTAACATGTTACACGAAAACAGATGAGATGCCAAAGAGAAGGTTTCTAAAAAATCACTCTTCACAAGGATCCAGAATATAATTTTTCGAATTTTAACTAACATGCGGACATAACAAAATCTTTACATCAACTTCCCTATCTACAAGGCTCCTGAATATGTATAAATGGTGGGTTATTTATTTTCTATAGAACAAAGTTACTTAATTGTAACTATCGTCGATATTATGCAGCTAGAAAGTCTCTGGGAATGGAAAACGAACCCAAACAGCTAGATAAACTAACTTGCTCACTACAATTTATCCTAACGAGCACCCATTTATTTACTAAATGAACTAGTGTTCGAAATATATACACAGAGAAAACAGATTCGTGATAGCAACCGAATTTGTTGTCAATCGAATGGTTCGGTTGCACACATAGAATTTTTCGGTTCTATCAACAGAAAGTCAGTTGACAAAGGAGAATTTCGGTTGAAGTAACCAAACATTTGTTACCCCTTCTAAAATTTGATAACTACAACTGTAAAATTCGGTCACTAAGGTAGAATCATTCGATTGGCAACATATTCGGTTGCTATCACGAATCTGTTTTCTCTGTGTATGAATCGAAAATTGTTATTATGTATACTCACATATGGACACATAGAAAACAGATTCGTGATAGCAACCGAATTTGTTGCCAATCTAGTGATTCTACCGTAGACCGAATTTTACAGTTGTGGCTACAAAATTTTAAAAGGGGTAACAAAAGTTGCTTTAACCGAAATTCTACTTTGTCAACCGACTTTCTGTTGATAGAACCGAAAAATTCTATGTGTGCAACCGAATCATTCGGTTGCTATCACGAATCTGTTTTCTCTGTGTAGATTTATCCCACATCTAAGAAACATAAAACCCATTCTAAGCTAATTCTAGCATTCCAAAGTAATAATACAATATTAAACATATTTGAGCTGAATTTTATAGGAACTACGGTTACAACGATACTCTATGGATTTGATACTGCGATTCCTCTGTATAAATCTCAATTTGAATACCGAAAGTTTTAAACCGATTCTCTTTGACTTTGGTAATATTATTTATGTTTATAAAAGACTCACATCGGAGCTGTAGTGAATTACTGACCGACCTTAATAAATTTGGTGATGATATGTGATCTGCTTTTGTAAAATTTAATATCAATACCATCATATCGCAGACATGTTTGAGTTCTATTATTTCATAGGGACATTTCGTGGACTACATGAAAAAATGGCCGGTTTAATGTTGACCCCACCCCCCCCCTGATTGGGCAAAACAAGACTGTATATTTTCTGGACTGAAAACAAAAATTGTGAATACCCTTAAGTTAATCATGTAGTTAATAATCATAAACAGAAACAATCCTATACAATACTCTTAACTATTCGAAGAAACTTTAATAAGTAATTAATTACTCAATAAAGCATTTCATTCAATTAACTTTTAATTAATTTTCTATGTGTAAGAAATTTTGTAAAATTTCACAAAATGCCTTTGGAATACAAAACATATCAAATGTATGTATAAAAAAATAAATTATTTAATTTTAAGATTATTTTTTCAATTATTTAACTTAGTTTTTACACAATCAACGAATGTTATAAGTATTATTATACATATTAAATAAACAATTATTATTAATATTAATTTATTATTTAATTGTTTTGAGTGCCTTTAAAAAAGTAATAAATTTAAAAAACATAAATAAACGAATTTTTAATAAAAAATTAAATATTTATTAAAATTAAAAGGGATTTCTTTAAATTTATTTATAATGAAATTGGAGAGAACAAAGCTCTAACCAGTCACACTATACACTAATTGTAATTCTATATTTTTATAACCTACTAGCTTGACCCGGTGCGCTTCGCTACCCCTGTCGTAGTCTATGTTGGAAATTTCAATAAAATCGTTTTGGCCGTTTAGTATTTATTGTTTAAGAACTAAAGGTACCAATTTTGCCGGTTTTCCCCCTGTTTACCCCTTTCTGGTCCAAGTATTGAAAAAATTTATAGCCTATTGACGCTTTCAAGTAAGGATCTATCTACGTTCCAAATTTCAATAAAATCGATTCAGCCGTTTAGGCGTGATGCTCAAACAAACAAACAAACAAACAAACAAACAAACAAACAAACAAATAAACAAACAAACTTACAAAGACATTTATATATTTATATAGATAGATAATGGGTGCTTGAGTTATGTATGATTTCATGGAATTATCTTAAAAATTGCGATCTATAGTTTACATAAACATACGGACCATCTGGCCAAACTCAGAAAATGATTCAAAGTCGAATGCTATATTTTAAGGTGGGTGGTATTGGACCATTATTTTTGAATGTTTCAAACTTCAGCATACAAATACCCTCCCCACAATAATGGTGTAGGGTATAAAAATCATAAAATATTAACCAAGTATTTTTCGAATGCTGGTTGAGTTAAAGATGTATATGGACCCAAAAGCCAAACAACATCTTCAGATGTATCAATTCTATTTATATATCCAATAAATTTTTCTTTAAATATAGCTTATTAAATGGTCGGCCTTTTCCGTCTAATTCCTAACAAGTGCGTTTTAACCACATATTTGTTAAATGAATATCAATTAACGACTTTTTGTAGACGTACAATTAATTAAACAAGTCGGACCATTATATTCATGTCAATAATTTGCAAAAACAAATAAAAATTATGCTTTAAGCAATAAAATCTAAATTGCAGTTGATGTATGTCTGTACCGGTCATTAAAATAATTTTAATTATAATGAAAATAAAGTATAAGAAATATATAAAATCTACTGCTCACAAAGATGGATTAAGGCAAAATTCACTTAAAAACTGGAAAACTTTGAAAACACAAATAAAGTGTGCTAAAACCATGGCCAGAGAAAATACATACATAGCTGCTTTAAACTGTATTTGAAACAATTTAAAGTTTTCGATTGAATGTTTTGGTTGTTAGTTTGACAACAAAAAACGTACGATAGAATATGGAACATTTTTATTGCCTTAATTATTGGGTGTATGACTTAAAAATGCGGGATTTGCTTTTAATTATTTATATGTCATTTTGAAGGGTACATATCTGTCATTTATTCTCAACTATTTATTGAACATTTTAGTGTAAAAAACAAAGGAAATGTTGTATTTTGTACCAACAAAGTGTCATATGCGGGAAGTTTTGCTTTACCGCTGAAGCTCACCAACGCTTATGGTGAATGTGTTCCTTCGGTTTCAACGTGCGAGAGATTGTTTGTGCGGTTCAGACAAGGATAGCCCAGGCCAAGATTGTTGTAAAACTCAACAAAAGCTTGCAAAATCATTGGAAGCTACTCAAGCAGCAATTTCAAAACGTTTGCGAACAGCAGGATTCACCCAAAAGCAGCGAAATTGTGTACCATATGAATTAAAGCCGAGAGACCTTGAAAGATGATTTTGCATGTCTGAAATGATGCTTGATCGCTATAAAGAAAATCATTTTTGCACCGATTCATTACTTGCGATGAAAAATGGATCCATTTCGCTAACCCGAATCGTAAGAGATCGTATGTGAAGCTGGTCTTACCAGCCGAATAGGACACCAAAGCCAAATATTCATGGCGCTAAGGTAATTCTCTGTATTTGGTGGGAGCTAAAGAGTCCCATCGATTTTGGGCCGATGAAATCTGGCAAGACCATCACATGGAACCTGTACCGAATGCAACTGATTCGTTTGAAGCGAGCATTGGCAGAAAATGTCAACAATATGCGGCTAGACATGAAACCGTACTATTTCTCTCTCTGCGAAATGCTTCCCTTTGGAACAGAGAATTCGATATTGCCTTGATTCGCTCTTATCCTTAAACTATGAGCAGTTCTTTTGGCTCAGAATCTACATGTTGCCAGATAGATGGTAAAAATTCAAAGCTATCAATGGCCAATACTTTGAAGACATTTATAATGTACAAATGTTTCAAAATAAAAGCTACATTTGGCCTTTAGACTAAACGCGATTCAGGCTTGGAAACATGCGCCAGTGTAGCATTATTCAGGCTGAATATTAGCCATAAAAAGGCCGGCTAACTCGCTCAGTTTTAACAAGATTTCAGGCAAGGATATCGTACATATACTGACAGCCAGGCAGCAATAAAATCTCTTACAGGTGTATACACAACATCTAATTTGATCCAGGAATGCCGGACATCCTTAAACAGGATGGTGGGACATTCAACAGTCGTACTCAAGTGGGTACGTGGACACCGAGATACTACGGGTAAGTGTGTTGCTGATGATTTGGAGAAAAAAGACGCCACGCTGCCAAACGGAGACATAGACTTCCTATGTGGGAATCCGTTATCCAAATGCCAGCTTCACATTAGTAACTTCTACTATGAGATCGCTCAGACAAGATGGAGTTGTGAACCCACATGTACTATGGCCCCGACTGAATCGCGTACGAACAACATATCATCTTGGCTTGACACGCTCACAATTGAGTGGTGTAGTGGCGGTCACTACCGGATACTGCATTTTTGGCAACCATACGAGGAGACTTGGCTAGCCCTACAACGACTTCTGCAGAAGCTGTCAAAACGAGGAGGAGGATGAGGTCATTTTTATTCTTCTTTGTCACAGTCCGGCATTAGGAGATCTACGCTTAAGGTTTCTGGGACATCGTTCCCTAATTAGTTTTTCTGAGATCTCGAATTTGAGGCTAGAGTGCATTAATGCCTTTATAAGTAATATTAGTTGGCTAACCAGACCTCCCTCCCAGACCTCCTCCCTCTTTTTTCGTAGCTCTTCCTCTTCACTTTTCTATCTTTAATCACATCTTGACTGTCCCCTTCTCTTTTTCATATCTATATGTGCCTCTTTTTCTGTCTTTCTACTTTCAGATAACACAAAGAAACCTACTGTCTAGACCCACTTACGCTGCTCTTCTTTCTTCACTTCGCGGCTGCCTGGAAACCTAACCAAAGTCATACACCCATATAACTTTGCATTTGAGCACATTCAATTTGTAAAAAAATTCCACTTTTCACATAAATTTCAAAAATTAATTGAAGCATGAATTAATATCGAAATTAAACTGACTTCATTCATATTGATCTAAATTTTTATTTGTATTATTAGAAATCGTAACAAATTGATTGGAAACAACAATTGAATATTGAAAGAAAAGACAATGGGTTTGGCGCTTAAATATTGTTTTGTCGATTTTCGTTTTGTTGCATTTAAAATAATTCATATTTATTAATCATGATAACACCTTTCAATTAACACAAATTTGTAATGTATTTAAGCGTGTTTAAATAAACAATAAATGACTTCATACTTGTTATTAAAAAAAAATATAAATAAAATAAAATATAAAATAAAATAATTACTATTCTCAAATGAAATAAAACAACAAATGAACGTTAGATATATGTATTTAGTTAGACATGAAGAAAGAAACTATCTGTGCATGTCGTTTCAAATGAAATCAACAGCAAATCTATATTTGTCGTGACTTGGTAATATCTCCTTTCGGACGAGGGTTAATTGATAATTGTAAGAAAATTTCGCCAAAAGTTGTTTTATAAAGTCGTTACTGCTTTATTTAGAAAAGTATTTCAATTAAAAAGAGATTACAGTGGATATTAAATATTAAGAAGTTTAGTTATGATCAGAGTCGATTTCGACACACTTTGAAATATTGGGACAACTCGAGCTTCTTATAAATTCCATAATATGCTCCAATTAGATGTCCCATAAGTCAGATAGAACAGGCGTAAGCAGTGTTTAACATTCCTCCACAATATCATATTTACAGCTCCGATAAACATTATTCTCATCACCCCGTTAATACTGACACCAGGACCGAGTGAGTTATTAGTCTGCATGATTTATGTTCGAGATAAGCCGCTTAAAAACAATAAGTTTTGCATCCAAAATTAATATCGCAAAAGTTTCCCTTACAATATTGCTTCTTTGATGCATTTCTGTAAGCTTTTACAGCGTATAGGTATAATAGAAGCATTGTATTGCTTCGTACATTTCTACTGCATCTGAATTAATATTAGCTGGGTTGTATGTCTATGTTACCCTATGCCCAAATCATCGTTATACAAATGAATGGAAGTCATTGTGACAACCAAATTTGTTGTCAATCGAATGAATCGACCGTATACATCTATTTTTATATGCAAGCAACAGAAAGTCGGTTGATAAATATGAATTACATTTAAACATTAAAATTATTGTATTCTATGAGAAATTGTTCAACCACCCCTGAAAAATTCAACCATTAAGTCTAAATCACAAAGCGAGCAACCAAATTGGCCCAAATGAGCTGTACCAATTGGACAGCTAAGTCTGAATCATTTAATTGTCAATAAATTGTATTGTCCCAACGAAACGTGTTCTCTGGGTATGTTAAATAGTTCAGCGACATCAAAAAGTGATGAGCGTTAGTAAATACATATTTTCGTTCTTATAAACGAAAGGCTGGTACTGCTGTTCCATAATCAGAATAGACAATCACGGCAGTTGTGAAGATGACATCCAATCACAGCCAATTCGCACTTCATTAATTGCTAGAATCATTGTCTAAAAATTTTGCAAAGATTCGGCAGTATGACTTTTGTAGCGGACGCTCTTTGGGAGACTTGTTAGCATTCCTATCGGAAAAATGGTTTCGTTTTATACACCGTTTTGGCGAAAGTAAAGTGGTGGCTCCAGATATTTCTAAAGCGTTTGATAGAGTATGGCATGGTGCGCTTTTATCAAAACTTATTGCTTTTGGTGTCTGTAATAACTTCTATCGATTTATATCGAGCTTTCTTAGAGATCGCACTATACGAGTTGTTATAGATGGAATCTCAGCAAAGGAGTTCCAGATCAATTCAGGGAAACCGCAAGGCTCCGTCCTTTCTCCTACTCTATTTCTTATCATTCTAACTTCCAACCCTATCTACTCTTTTGCAGATGACATTCATATTCATTTGCCATTCATATTCATTCAATTATAGACCTTTATCCAGAGGATTGGCTAAAATCAACATTCATCGCCATTCCAAAGAAAGGTAATGCAATGAATACAGACTAATTAGCCTAATGAGTCATGCATTAAACATTTTTCTGAAAATTATTCACAAAAGGATTCATACCGATTGCGAAGTTGCTATGGGGAAATCGCAATTTGGATTCAGAGAATGCATGGGTACACGAGAAGCGATATTCTGTGATCAAATATTAATTCAGAATATCGAGATGTCCCGAAAGATGTTTTCATGTGTTTTGTCGATTATGAGAAAGCTTTCAATATGGTCAAACATGATAAACTAATGGAAATTCTAACCTCTATTGGAATTCAAGAGAAGGAACTACGCTGCATTAGGAACCTATATTGGAATCAGTCGGCACGAATTGATGTCTGTGGGGAAGAAACTGACGAAATTGACATCCCAAGAGGAGTCAGATAGGGTTGCATACTATCCCCATTATTATTCAACATATATTCTGAAAAAATATTCCAAGAGACACTTGAAGGAGAAAATATAAGGATGGGAATGGGAAATACATCAATAATATAAGATATGCTGATATGCGATCTACAGAAGCTGATGGAAAAACTTGCACGTATAAATGAGATGTATGGATTAAAAATCAATATGAAAAAGATGAAATACATCGTTATTAGTATATCAAATTCCCATCTCAACGCAACGTTGAATATACAAAATACAGAAATCGAACCAGTACGGAGTTTTAAATATCTGGGAGTCCAAATAAATGACCAGTGGGACCCATCAAAGGAAATTAAATGCCGCATAGAGATACCAAAAAGTGTTGACATATCACGACATCAACGTAGCAACAAAGGTACTCTTCATAAAATGCTACATTTGGTCTGTTCTATTATATGGAGTAGAAGTTTAGACAGTTAAAGCCTCGGATGAAAGAAAATTGGAGGCCTTCGAAATGTGGATATACCGTCCAGTTCTGAAAATACAATGGACTGCCAGAGTCTCCAATGATGAAGTATTAAGAAGGATGAATGTCAACCGACAACTAATATCAACAATAAAAAAAACGGAAAACTTCATATTAAGGACACATATTGAGAAACAATAAATACAACATTATACAACGAATCCTTAAAGGAAAAATTGAAGGAAGACGAGATAGAGAAACATCATGGCTGAAAAACATCCAGGACTAACCAGGGTATAGCGATGTAAATACTCTCCTACACTCCGCTAAGAACCGAGAGCTGACCATTTTATCATAACATCAAAATATAAAGTTTATACATATATTTATAAAAATTAAATTGTACGATCACTAATATCCAAATAACGGATGAGTAAATAAAGAAGAATGATAGACCAAGCCTGCCGGAGATTGAGGCAATGAGACAAACATGAATGACACGCTTAACCATGATGTTGTGACAATCTCTGAATGGGGTTGTGTGAATAGAGGATAGGGCGAAGGTGCTTATCTGTGACAGTAGGGTCCAGCTCTATTGCCTCACTGGATCATCGTCGCAATGTGGCTTGTGTTTCACTGTTCTACCATTACTACAATGGTATGTGCTCTGCTGAAAATCAGGGAGTTTGTTCCCGAAACCCGTAGTTTTTTACGCAACAAGGGCTCGGCAAGGTCTCATCAATTCGTTGTCGACTGGACAGTGGATCGCACAATACATTACAGGAAAAATTCGTTATATAGCCGTACTGTCCGTATGTGGAAGTCTTTCCTGTCGCTTTCAATATAGGAAAATTCAAATCAAATGTCAATATACACTACTCCCTCTATTCTCCGTATCATAACCTATTTTCCTAGTTCCAACACAATGCTTTGCATGAGTGGGGGTCATCACCTGAGTACTGGTCCAAGAAAAATAATTAAATTAATACATCTGATATAAAACTTATCTTATTCCTTCAAAATAGTTTGAAGCCATTATTGATCAATTAGCCCTCGTTTAAACTTGCAATTTACTCAGCTCGCTACAACAGGTGACTAACATAAAGAAACAAATAAATCAAACTTATAAATATCTGTCTATAAATATGTAGTATCATTCGAATAATTGAGAAAAACATATATTTTTTATTCGAATGAATAACATTTTTCAATTTACAATTAAAAAATTATTCGATCAATATTTGTCGATTAATCGAATAGTCAAATAAATTTATATTCAAGTTAAAATCTAAAAAAAAAAAATAGTTTATACAAGGTGGAGCAAAAGTAATCCTCCTATCAGAAAATGCTATAAATTTTGCGATTAGCCCCTAATGTCAGTTCTGTATTGCTGCTGTAGCCGGGATATCATGGAAACGCCGTCGACATCGACCAGACGACGTACCACGCAAATGGGTATCAGTCGACGGTCTTTACAGCGAATTTTGGCACAAGATTTGAAGATGTTTCCGTACAAAGTCCAGACGGTGCATCAGCTGTTAGCTGCTGACCGCCAATCGCGTCTAACATACGCTCAAGCCATCCTTAATCACCACCAAGAGGAAGATGATTTTTCATCAAAAAGGCCCATTTCCATCTTAGCGGGTACGTAAATAAGCAAAATTTACGCTTCTGTGGCACTGAAAATCCGCGTGTAACCCACGAAGAGCCATTACACCCGCTCAAAGTCACTGTATGGTGTGCTGTTTTCGCTGGAGGAGTCATCGGACCTTTTTTCTTCGAAGACATCGCGGGCCAAACGGTTACTGTGAATGGTGAGCGCTACAGAGCAATGATCAACGAGTTCTTTTTGCCGCAACTTGATGAATTGGGATTGGAAAACATGTGCTTCCAACAGGACGGTGCAACGGCACACACTGCACGTGCCACAACCGATATGCTGAAGGATGCATTTCCCGGGAGCCTAATCTCCCGTTTTGGCGATTTGCACTGGCCAGCAAGATCGCCTGATTTGACCACTCCAGACTTATTTTAGTGGGGCTTTTTGAAGTCGCGGGTTTATGTCAACAATCCTCAGACTCTTGCAGCTCATTTAAGACAATATCCGTCAAGAATGTGAGGACCTATCACCGGAAGTTTTGGCCAAAGTGATGGAAAATGCCATAAAAAGGGCTCAAATGACAATCAACTGCGGCGGCGGCCATTTACATGACATCATATTCTCGACTTGATGTAAAAAAAAAAACTAAAAGACCAAATAAAAATAATTCATAAGAAGAATCAAAGTTTTTAATTTTTTTTTTTAATTACAGCCAAAAAACATCGGAAGTTTACTTTTGCGCCACCTTGTTTAAACAAAATTTTGGACAAAAATATCTTAACGAAAGAAGACCAATAGTAAATATAATAGAAACGACTTTCAAATGTATTAAATTCATTCTTTATAGAATTAATTCCTTATTGAATCATTCATGTTTTCTGTAGTTCAAATCCATTACAAAATAGCTTAATAAAATGTATTGAATGTATGAATTTTTATTTAATTCAAATCTTTTAAAAAAAGGCATTTTATTTCAATTAATTTTGAACAAAACTGAATGAAAAAAAATATTTTAAATCAATTTGGATTAGATTTGAATTAAAAAAACATACTAATTGAACGAACTCTGCTATGAATTAATTCCATTATGAATAGATTCAACAATGAATGAATTATATTCAAATAAAAACCTATGAATGTAGATAAAGAACTAGATTTTGTGAATGGATTTAGGGAACGAATTGCTTATTTTTAATTCTGAATTAAGATTTATGTATATTATTAAATTTTGTATTTTTATTCAACAATTATTCGAGTAATATTTTTTTACTCGGTATTCGTTCGAATAATAAAAAAATTACACGATTAAAATAAAACTCGAATATTTGACAACCCTATTAAATACATATCAAAAGCTAATGTTAATTTTTTTAATAAAATTATAAAATTTTAGTTAATATTTCCTTTGTTGTTTGTTTTTTCATAAATCCAGAAAAATAATTACGGACTGTATTTTGTATGTAGCTGGGCTCCATTTAATTTGGTGAACGAAAATAAAGCACGAGCCATAATAAAATGAAACTATTAAATTCATACGCTTGAAAATTGAAACAGTTCTCGTACATGATGGAGTCATTAAGTGAAAAAATTATTTTGAATGTTTCATATAATGACTGCATTATTAAGGCAGCGGACAGCAGCAGCAGCAGTAGCATCAGCTGGCATCAGTAACTGATACAATCCCGGGTTTGTTTGTTAAGTGGCGGTATTTGGTGTTTGTTGTTGCCGTTTACGGGTGGAGAGTAGAGTGTATGGAAAGAAAATGATTTTGATGTGAACAACTAATAAATTAATAAAATTGTTGTTGCTGTATTTAGCAACAATATGTTATTGTTAAAATGTTGTTCATACATAATTTGTTGTTGCATCTTGTGCCTGGTGGCTGGTGGGTGGATTATACGGTTTTCTAAAATGTGTTAATGGATACGAACACGTCAGAAATATACATTAATTTTGTTAGTTAACTTTTTTTAGTTGTATCTCAATTAAATTGGTTTAAAGGTAAAAATACAAACATGCTTAATACACATTTTTTTGTCATCTGTAATCTACTACAGAAAGGTTGATTTCGAGTCGCCATAATTCCACATTTAAAAAGCTTTTTCAGATATAGCGATGATGAGATGAGCGCATATCGGTTGTTCAATTCAAATACTATAACGGTATTATTATATGTTTCCTCGCCAATGCAGAATCATGTTTCTAGGGTTCTTCTCCTCATTATAATCTCCGCAGCTCTGAAAAAGATCAATGGTACAGTGTCTAGCATACATTGACATAGAAAATGATGAGGAAGTATAGCATAATTCAGATATGTCCACACTTGCCTCACTATCTTGCAAATACTGTTGGTAACCCATATAATTTTTGTCATGTCTTCAGTTCTATGTTGAAGTATCCCAGCAGTTCTAAGAGACAGTCCCGAACTAGTGATTTTACCCATCATTTAGGGTGGGAACTAGTTACTTTAATAGCTACTTGACTAGTAGTTTTAACACGTGCATGTCCTAAGCAGGGGGTCAATTGACCCTTATTGACTACAATGAGACTATATAATAGCAGGTCCAAAGTAGTCAACGCATTGGATTCACATACTAGTTAAATATCGTCAGTTACCTTTCTAGCTACCTAATTCTTAACTTGATCAGATACATAACAAGTTATTTTAACATGTACGAGTGCTAATTGACCTCAAATAGTCAGCTAAAACACATATCATAGGCAGTCCAATAAACTATAAATTGTAAACAAACCTTTCTTCGACAACTCTCCAATAGATTGCTTCTGGTGAGTAAAATAACTACTTTCTAAAGTGCGGTACAAAATAAACGTTTAAAGTGACTTCACTATAGGTTACTAGGAGACAATAAAGTGAATATTGACTTCATGCTATATTACATAGGATATCAGTACAGGCAAATCCCGGTATAACGAACGATATGTTGTCAGGTCCATTAGTTAAATCGAGAAATTCGTTATATCGAGATTTATTTTTTGAATAAGTTTTAAGCGATGTGACATTAGGAGACATTGTAGTTTTTCTTAATTGTTCTTCGGTAGGTTGACTTGAGGCATTACCAAGGATTAATAAAGCCTTCACTGAAACGGATTTCGGTTCCACAAAAGATTCTGCCTTTCAAAGAAGAAACGATTTTTTTTTCCACATTCATAAGAGCAAACCAAAATTGTTAGTCTATCCTTCGATAACTTTCTTCCTGGAGCACTAGTTTCTCTAGCGTGAACAAACGTTTTATTTGGTATCAATTACCAATATATATCAGCTTTATTCGCATTAAGAATAAGATCAGGAGTTAGATTGTGCTCAACTATAATTGTATGCTTATTCTTTAAGAAGTCTTACGCCGTTTTTTGGAATACATGAAGTCCACCATTATAAAGCCTTTTTGTATTTCTATGGCTCCATATATTTAAGCAGTTCTATTAACTGGAATGTGTTTTTACCTCTTGTTGAGTAATCAACAATTAAACTCCTTTTCCACAAGGGGATACACATCATTTTTTAGAGATAGATGATTATTTGAGCATTCTTGATAGATTGATATAATTGTCAATGTTAAAAATTTGTTCGTTCATTTAATTTTGTTTTATTTTTCTCAACATTCGTTAAATCGAGTACAAATTTTATTGAAACGTTCGTTATATAAGGTAGTTAATGTTAAAAATCTGGTTGTACGTTATATCGGATGTTCGTTAAAGTGAGATTCATTATACCGGGATTTGCTTGTATATTTAAACAATAATAAAAATTAACTGTATGAGAATTATATCAACACAATTTGTATAAAACCAGTTTGAACGAATTATCACAGAACACGTTTAAAGTGACCACACTCCAGATTACTTAGAGACACTTAAGTGAAAATTGTCTTCTCTGCACTACAAAGAGCACATAGGTGTCAAATGACCGAAATATATAAATTGGAGTCATCCAAGTGATACGACATTTGTGACGACTACTGTCTATAAGGGATACATTAACTACTTGCTTAACTGCTGGGATAAGACTGTAAGAGAAACACGCGGGAAACTAATATCTCTGAGTGGAGATTCTGAGGGTATATTCTACAATTTGGAGGCATATGCGTAAAAGTTAATTTTCCTCCTTCTACCAGTGCATCACTACAGGGTAAGTATTTATGGTGAACCTCCAGTACCCACAATCTTACAGCGGGTGTTTAAAATTCATATTCTTTAGAACAGTACACCAAACAATTGCACTATAGAGAATATATGACAAACATTGTAGATCCAGTGTAAGATCTTTGAAGCCAGTCCGTTCCAATCGGACGAATATTGTTCTACAAGTGAGAGAACTATATCCAGCTTCTCACTCTTTTCAATTTCTATTTTAAAGAGAAAATATCGACTGTTGCTTTCTTTTTCCGTTCAATTCTTAACATTTCTTTTAAAATGTAGTTCGACGGTAAACTGCTCATTTTCCTTTTTAATTTCAACATAATTGGTTTAAAATTAGACTTATACACATAAACTTACTTTGAAGATGGCCGATGGGGATTCAGGTAAGATTAACTACTGTATAAGGAAATTTTTGAATTGTTATAATCAGGGCAAGGATTTCTATGCAAATGCATGTTTGTAGTCAGTAACTCAAAATCACTTTTGACAATTTATCTTTCCGAATCGAAGAATTTGCAACAAAATGGCATCGATTTGTTGTTGCATATTTTTGCATATTTTGTTATAAATGCATATTTTGCATATTTTTCTTTTAAATTTAATTTTCTTTTGGCCATATTTTTATATCAGTGTACACTGTACATACATATATTTGGCAACTCTATTTAGTGTTGTAAAAATAGTAAATATATTGACACTAGAATTATATTGTTGAAAGAAAAAGTCAACTTTTCAATTTATGAATCGATTTTTTTAGCTTTTTGAAATTGTCGACTTTTCGAAAAAAAATTTTTCGACTTTGTTCTCTTTGTGACACATAATATTAAAGCCAATTAGCATTTCTGTGCTCAAATTACATCTTTATTTCTGAAAGTATTACTAAACTACAGGGATTCAATTCGCTGAATGCACAAGTAAAATTAATTGATGATGCTACCAATAAAATTAATAATGTAAACGGAGAAATTTCTTACCAAATTAAAACAAAACTAAGGAATATATTACAGAAAAATACTGGATTTCATATAATAAAAAAAATTTTTGACAATTATATAGCAATTTTAATGAAGAAAATCAAATTGAAAATGAATATTCTCGAATTGAACTGGCTTCATTTAAATATGCACCTTTAACTTCTGTTGACGTTGAGCGTACATTTTCAATGTATTAAAGCTGTTTACATCCGAACAAATAAAGTTTTATTTTTTATACAAATAGAAATCTAAATTAAGTAATTTTGTTACATGAAAATAAATAACTGACTGATTTTTTTTAATATAAATATTGTATAATTTACATACATATATGAATTTTCTTATTTTTTCTTTGAAAAAATATATTTAAAGCCAAAGTATAACAAGTAGTCCGACTCTTTGACAACAGTACCTAACTCTATGCATGTGTTAGTAAAAAAGTACCTAACTCTAAATATGTGTTAGTAACAAAATTACACATGTGTTGGTAACTTTTAAATTTTTTCCAGGCAACAGTTCTATAAAAATGTTTTAAATTTTAATTTTTATGAATTTTCAATACCAAAAATTAGAACTCTGTCCTACTATTTATATTCTACAATAACAAAAAATTACATGTCAGAAATTCCGAAAATATTTTTTCTTGATTTGTGCAAAATAGAAGCGTTTTAACAATGAAAGTGTGCAGAAAGTATTTTAAATAAATAAAGAATAATATGTGTTAAAGTAATATTGTGTAAAAAACGTTATTTTTATCAAAAATTAAAAGTTAAAATTTCAAGACATTTCATTGGTTTACATTTCTCTGAACTCACACGGTACCCGTATATGTGAGAGAGTAATTTTAAGAAATTTAGAGTCGCACTACTTGGTATACTTTGTTTAAAACCTTTTATGTTACTTTATATGTACATATATATTGAAAATGTGACCTGAAATTTATATATGTCTTTTATTAATAAATATATTTCAAATAAAAAACTAGTTTTTATTGCATATTTTTGTCATTTTTAGTGCATATTTTCTCTCTTTATAGTGCATATTATAAGCGCATATTTTTAATTTTTTAGTGCATGAAAATCCTTGCCTTGGTTATAATAAATCTTAAATTATTAAACAGTAATGTTCCCGGCTTACATGATTTACGAATTACAGTCTTGTGTGACACCGTTTTATAGTAATTTTAATAAAGGTTTATAGAACATTCAAACTGCTGTGGAGGGTATTGTTACAAATGTGCAATGACGATTTGAATTTAAAGGTCTGTAACGACTGCCTGCAGCATTCATCATGTTTGAAGGCACGTCCATCAGTAGCATGCGGTTATTGGCATTGTTTGTAAGTATGGCAACACTACATGTTTGGGCTGCTGGCAATGACATCGAAGGCTCTAGAATTCGAACATACGAGTTTTGTCCGTCAAGAGCATTGTAGAAGTTTCCCGAGAGATGGCGTGTGTATAAATAGTGGCAGAGGCTGCAGTCGTGAGTAGAGTTTATCATTGGCGCTGTTAGAGTTAACATCAACTGTCTTGTGCATTTAAGTTTGTACATTATAAAGTGTGTGTGCATTTCTCCGAATTGATAAACGTGTATAAATAGTCACTGAGTTACTATTTAACAACATATCTTCTTGGCTTGTCACGCTCACAATTGCGTGGCGTAGTGGCGGTCATTACCGGACACTGCACTTTCGGCAACCATGCGAGGAGACTTGGCTTGCCCTATAACGACTTCTGTAGAAGTTGTCAAAACGAGGAGGAGGATGAAACCATCTTTCATCTTCTTTGTCACTGTCCGGCATTAGGCGATCTACGCTTACGGTTTCTGGGACACCGTTCCATAAGTAGTCTTTCTGAGCTCTCGAATATGAGGCTTGAGGGCATCAACGCTTTTATAAGGAGTAGTAACTGGTTAATAGGACCAGATATGGGAAGCTCTCGAGTGTAATCCAATAACCGCTATCTAACTGATATGTAACTGCTTGCAAATCTCCTTCTCCCTTCCTTCTTCTTAACTACTCAATCTTCCACTTCTTTCTTTTTCATTTCTATCTGTCCCTCTTTCTTTCTAACTTCTAATTTCAGGTAACACAAAGGGATCATTTCTTGGACCCACGTGAGCTGTTCTTCTACATTCCAACTTCGCGGCTGCCTGGAAACCTAACCTAACCTACTATTTAATTCTGTTGTTGTTGTTTTACATTCTAAATAAATATAGAGTTGTTACAATTTTAAACTACTAAAACTGCTTTTATTTACAATCAAAAGTATCCGGTTTATTTAAAGGAATAAACCCCGTTTTAAAAAGGTAAAAACGTAACATTATTATGCGTTTGTGCTGATGTTTGTAACACCCAAAAATATTAGTCTAACACCCACCATAAAGTATAACGATCTACTACGAATCACTTTATGAGTCGATTTAACGATGTCCGTCTGGATGGCTGACTGTCCATGTAATCTTGTGCGCCATTTTAAAGATATTTCGTTAGTGGAGTGTGCCAATTTTTTTCGGCACAAGGACGATTGAAATTAGTTGAAATCGTTCAATTATATCACCTACCTTCCACACAAGAATCCCCCGAAATAGGACTTTATCGGTCTTAAATATCTGATTTATATAGGCATCCAAAATTATCAAATTATATAGGTATTCAAATTTCACCGTAAATATGTTTTATATAAAAAGAAACCAGACCTAAAAATATTATGTGGATCGGTCAATAATTGAACATATTACCCCCACTTCCTAAAATGGGGCACTACTCTTAAAGTTATCCTTAATTAAAAAATGTGGGTTTTGAGATATAAGCCTTTGAATCTGAACTAATATCTTTATCTTTCAAATAAAATATAGCCGACAAATCTAATTGCTCTCCACTTTGGGTTGGGTCATCCCTATGACATTCATGAAATTCTTCTATACATTTGCAAAGTGTCCTGTATTTGGAACATAGCAAAATATCTTCTGGGTCCAAGAAGTTGTTAGTTAGCCAACGTATAAAATAACAATATAGACGATTAAAATCTGTTTGAAAACAAAAATGTTAACATGTTGCTATGCTAAGACCTTTAGTGGTAATTTTAAAAAATATCGTACTCGTTTGCAAAATTATTGTACGATCCATGGACTATTAACAGGTTATTCTTCATATACGAAGTTCTCAGCAGTTTATACATATGATCAGAATTTAATTTCAGTTTCATAATACAGCAAATTTATATACATATGTATCTTTATACATGGATTTACTTATGTATGATATACATATATTGCAAAAGTATCAAAAAATTAATTTTATTATTTCAATTTAATTTAAAAATGTTCAAACAATAATATTGCTAACATACACATTAAATTGGTTTTAAATATATAAAAATGTCACAGTCTATTAGGCTCATATAAAAAAATACAAAATCCGATAGCAAAAAAAAATTTAAAAAAAAATTTGTATCTAAATGTCTAGTTTTTATCATTTCATTCATTAACGTTCAATTTCATTCATTCGACATTAATTAATTAAAAACATAAACAAACCCACACGATACTAGTACTTACTATATATATCTGTATATACGTATGTATGAATTATTATTGCTTCTACTCTGTTCCACTCTCTATACGACGCTTTGACTTTTTACACCAGACAAACATACGACGGAGGACTGCATCAAGATTTAATAATTTTGTTTTTGATTTTGTTACGTTTTTATTTTGTCGTCTATGAGTATTTTATAGTACGTGTTTCATAGTCTTTGCGGTTAATTTAAATATTATTAACACGAAAGGCATAAAATGCAAAAAATAGTATAGTTATTTGTATCTTACTAAATAAATATAAAAATAAACAAACTCCAATCCTGTTTTTTTTTATTGCATACTTAGAAGATACACTTAAAAAATATGTTTAACATTTTACAAAATACTTAGGGTGAAATTTACAATTTCATTCCGGGCTGTAATAATATTCAGGAGTATAGTTTTACAAAGTTTATGGGTTGATATTATTCATGATGACCAGAAAGTCGAAAGACAAATAGGGTTTTCAAAATTTTCCGGAGTATGATCATCGAAAAATCAGCATTTCAGCATTCCAAAGGATCATTACACATAGTAATTCCTTATCATAAATAACACTGCCAATTACTCATTATCAATTGAACTTCCTTTCAGATAATTATATGTTAACAACTGCACGAAATTACACAGATGAAACTGTTGAGAGTGTCCAAAAAACAAATGCTCCACGGGCGGCGCTATGGGGGCTCAAATTAGGGTACCTTCGACATGTAAAATGTTTAAACACGTACATTTTGTTTGTTTCCCATCCGATTTCAAAGATTTGTATATTCTCGGAAAGCGTTTGGCTAGGCCTTGAAATATTTTTGAAGAACGGAGTTTTAAAGTGGGATATTTTTGAATCTAATTGAGGTATTGACTTGAAATTTTTTTTTGTAAGAGCAAAAATTAACTTGTCTAATCAAAAAAAAATTAGTTCGGAATAAATATGGATCAAATTGTTCCTAATATTTGCAATCCTATTCAAATTTTGATACAATTTTAGTTTTAGAAACTCGGTAAATATGTAATATGATATAAAATCTTTATATATTGACAAAACTCAATGAAGTTTTCAATGTTTTTTAAACTTGTCATTCTAAATAACAAAATGTAAAAAAACTTATCAAAACGTCAAAGGGCATCCCGCAATTCCTAAAAATTGTATTTCCTTTGGAGCTGAGAAAATACTTTGGGAATTAATAGGGATCACATCAAGGTTTTTAAAGGTGCTTTCCGTGTTCTGATCCCAGCTTTGGGATTTTAGAACATGTGGCCCAAAGTTGAAATTTTGATGAAAAAAATAGGTCAAATTCCGAAGGACGAAGGGCCGACATATTCGAAAAACAAGACATGTCTTTTACACCAAAATGTTCTCTGTAAAGATATCTTACGGAAACTCATAAAATTTGTATATGTCCTTAAAGAAAGTTTTTTTTTTATTAAAAAAAAGTGTTAAGGCCGCTTTTGTCCAAAAAACTGCAAAAATTTACAATTTTTTTAATTTTTAAATTTCAAATCGTTTATTTTTGGATCCATAATTGATATTGCCCTGAAATCTTTTGTATATTATTGGTAATTTAGTTGTCCAACTAACAAAAGTTATTCGAGTCCATTTTGTGCAAAACTAAGCCCTATATTTTTAAAAAAAGCGGACCAAGGTATGGCAAAATTTTAAAAGTTCAATTTTGAAATGCCTATAACTCGGAAAATATAAGAGATAAATAGCTCACGCAAGCAAGCCAAGCGCTTTCCAAAAAAATCTTTGAAATCGGATGGAAAACAAAAAAATGGCACGTGTTTAAAAACATGTCGAAGGTACCCTAATTTGAACCCCCATAGCGCCGCCCCTGGAGCATTTTTGGAGTCCATTTCAATAACTTAAACTCCAATACTCCTTGGCTACACCCGTGTCAAATTTTATCCCGATCGGACCAGCTGTTTAGAAATTCCAGATTTATTTCCAAAAAATTTTGATTCTGCCCCACTGTGCATACGAATTAAAGCTGAGAGACCTTGAAAGACAACATTATATGAAAACCCGAAATGTAAGAGATCGTGTGTGAAGTCCGGCCAACCAGTCGAATCTACACCATAGCCTACTCCATGGCGCTAAGGTAAGTCTCTATATTTAGTGGCGCCAAAAGGGTCCTATCTGTTATGAGCTGCTTAAATATGACCAGACCATCGCAAACAGAGCATCACATTTGAAGCGAGCATTAGCCAAAAAACGCCCAGAATATGTGGCCAGACATGAAATCGTAATATTCTATCATGACTACACTCGGCCACATGTTGCAATACTTAGATTGAAGTGGTTGGCGACTTTTGCCTCACCCGCATTATAGTCCAGACCTTGCTCCATCCGAGTACTATTTGCTTCGATCGATGCAGAACGCTCTCTCTGGAATACGCTTGGAATACATTGGAACAGAGTATACGATATTGGCTTTATTCGTTCTTGGCCTTAAAATGTGAGTAGTTCCTTTGACTCGGAATCCATATGTTGCCAAAAAGATTCGAGAAGATCATAGCTAACAATATTCGCCTTTGAATAAATCTATTCTGTACAAATGTTTCAAAATAACATAAGTGTCTTTTTTACCCTTAACTCAAGATAAGATTCTTGTTGTACTCCACTAGACACCCACTAGAAAATTAGTAAGTTTTGAATTGATGATACAGCAAGTTTAGCAGTTATATTACCACTGAATTATTGATCTCCATTCTAATGAGTCACACTAACTAGTGTGACTCATTAGATCAAAAGTCATTGTTCAAAAGTTTGAAAATACTCTTAAAGATCTTAATATAAATAACAGTACATAAAACTACTATCTGAAAGTACTTGATTTTAATGATACTTAAAAAGCAATTCTTAAATTCCCATTTAATGTAAATTTTTTTTGAGTGTACTAATTTTATGAATGAATTGATTTTATTTAATGAATATTCAACCAACAAATTAATGGTAACTAAACCAACCAACTATTGAACTGAATTTTACGATACAAGTAGACATAAGAAAAATATACAACTGGACGGACAAATTAATAGATCGATAGATGGATGAATGGTTGGCTGGAGAAACATGTCTACGCTGTAAAAATCTTGTTTCTTAAAGTCGATTAAAAAATTATGCAAGTGTTAAATTTCAGTGTTTAAAAACATAAAAGAAAATAACAATTTTATGCACAATTAAATATAAACTTATAAAAAAAAACAACTCAAAATAACACCAATAATCTTAAAAATAAAGTTAAGTAAATAAAAATTGTTACTTTTAATAAAAATTCCATTATAGGTTTAAAACGTTATTGTAATAAATAAAGCAACACAAATTGTATGATATTTGTAGCGACAATCAAAATACTTAAATGTTGTTAATTTTTAGTTCCTTTCAAAGGTATTAAAAGAGTTAGAAGAAAAAAGCTGATAATTGATAAGACCACACAATGTTTTAAAAGCAAGTACGTTGGAATGTTGTATCGATCATCTGGAGACAGCAACACGTGTAGCATCAGCCTCTTCATCGCGACCCCCTAAATAAATATGTAGAAAACATTTCCAAATTCAAGTCTAAATTTTAATGTTTGTCAATAAAACATTTAAGACATTATTTTAAGGCTACTCAAACTGTTTTTATTTCACCTTTATACTGTGTTTTGTATTTATTTAATACTTTTTTGTTACAACATAAAAATCATCATGAAAACGATGATCATCATTATGATCAGCAACTTTTGGTGGCCAAAGGAATCGTTAAATGTTTCTTTTTTTTAGTACTTGCATACAGTGATTAAATCTTGCTCAATAAAATTTAAATTCCTAAATACCAATACAATACAAATAACATTTTCAAACACATATTGTGGCTTTGGGGCGTCGGAGAAATCTGTAAAGACCCATAAAGTGCTATTAAAAATTAAAAACAAATTTGATATTTTTTCTTCTATTTGGTAAAATATTTAATTTAAAATGTTTTTGGGTTTTATGGAAATATTTTTTACTTTAATTTGATGACCACATTTCAAATACTTTTATTCAATTTGTAATGGACATGTCGTCAAATTCAAATTCTTCAGTATGATGACACTTTCTTGTAAACAGGTAAACGGTCAAGTTTAAGATAATTTTTAAAACAATTGAGAGTAACATTATCGCCCAGAGATTATTCAAGTGATTAACTAATTTATAAATCTGAATTTGTAAAATGGATGGAGCGGAATCTCTCCTAAAGAAAAAAGAAAACTAAAACAACATCGCGTGTAGTCACCTTTTTGTTCTTACAGGAGTAGCAAAAAACTTTACAAAATCAAAAAAAAAAAAAAAGAGTGCTATATTCGCCTATGCCGAATCTTATATACCACTTTCAGCGTATAGCATCCTAAATATATCAAGAAAACTTTTAAAAATTTTACATTTAATTGCTGAAGAACAGATTATATTGTAGAAGTTACAAACGAAATGACAATCTTATACACAGTCTTACAAAAGTTTACATACCCCTAATATATTTCATCTTTATTACTTTATTATTTTTTTTATGCTATTTCGGATTTATTGAGATAAAATAAACACAAAACTAATTTATTTTCATTAAATTCTACTAAAAAACATAAAATAATTCATTTTTTGGCATAAAGCTAATTTCCATAAGTTTACATACGGGATAAAAATAAAAATTAAAAAAAATTTAATTAATATTATGAATGGCCTCCTTTGGCTTTAGTTACAGCAGATAATATTTGGCATGGACAAAGCCAATTTTTTTGTTATTTCTGGAGTAATTTTGCTCCATTCTTCCATCAACACTTCTTTGAGTGCTGTAACTGAAGTTACTTGTCGATTTTTTAGACCTCGTTTTAAAATATCCCATAAATGTTCAATAACATTAAGATCAGGGGACTGCGGGGGATATTCCAATTTGTTTTAACAATATATAGAACCCATTCCTTAACTAACTTTGATGAATGCTTCGGATCGTTTTCCTGGAGAAATATAGCGTTGTCCTCCAGATCTAGGACATGGCCTATCCATAGTACCCTCGATGAACCTGAGCTTACCGACACCATTTGCCGCCATACATCCCCAGACCATGACTGACCCGCCTCCATGTTTTACGGTGCAATTAACATTTTGTGGTAATAACTCTACATTAGGCTTTCGCCAAACTTTCACCTCCAAAAACCATAAATTTACATTCATCTGTGAATATTACACTCTCCCAAAATTTAGGGTCATTTACATGAGCATTTTCGTACTTATGGGCATATTCTAAGCGCTTCTGGATATCCACAGATCTAAGTAATGGTTTTTTTCTGGCAACTCTGCTATTGCACCCATTTCTCTTGATACATCGGCGAACAGTCTGATCAGATACGGTAATTTCTAGATTTGTTCTCATTTTCCGGTTTAGTTCGACCGCACTTAGCTTAGGATTTTCTTGAATGGAACGTATAATAGACCGTTCTGTTCGTTTGTCGAGAATACTACGAGCTTTGCTTTCATAATTTCCATTTTCTTTGAAATTTTTTATTATTGTTTGGACTGTGCTTTTACTTAGATTTAATAAAAATCCAATTTCATTAAAAGATTTGCCATCATTTCTCAACTTAATGACGGATTTTCGAATTGGCTCAGAAATTTCTTTGCCTTTGCCCATTTTCTTACACTAAAAATACCTTTCGATTTTATTTTGCCTGTGTGATCACTTTTTCACTGATTTTACACAAAGCATCATAAAAATTGTAGTGGAAATTTTAACGGTACAACATTTTTTTTTTTGAAGAGTACGTAAACTTATGTAACATTAAAAGGATACCAATTACTCGTGTTTTATTGTTATTTATTTAAAATACCAACAAAATATGATGGAAATATATATTTTAAGTGCATCGAACAAAAATATAGTAACAACTCTTAATAAAATTATATATTTTCCAAAAAAATAGAAAAATTTCAAACATATGTAAGCTTTTGTAAGACTGTATATATACCCTTCTCACGAAGGTGAAGGGTATAAAAACAACAACGCAAAGCAATGAAACCAACACACATCCAAACATATGTACGTTTTGTTGCTTTTTTGTCAAAGCATGCAATAAATTGTCTTTTCTTTATGAAAATTTCAGAGGTTGTCTCGGATTTTTGCTCATATCTCCGTTATTTATGAACGGATTTTGCTGATTTTAAATAGGAAACATCTCGAAAGTATGTCTGACAGAATTATTGAAGGTTTGGATCTCGAAATATCTGGGGTCTTCTGAAAATTGATTTCAACAGACAAACAAACAAACAAACAGACAGACAGACAGATAGACAGACAGACAGAAAGTATATTATTTACTCATATATTATTAACTTCCAGGGACTCTTAATTTTTCACTAATAATATTTAGCAAAGGTGTAACTACGATAAAGCTAAACAACACTTGGAAACATATCAATGCAATCTGAACGTGTCTAGGCTTACCTTAAACATTTTAGTGTGTTACCATTTTTTTACTCGAAAACAAATATTTTTTGTTAATGTGCACACTTCTCTACTGTGCTGCAATAGTGAAGAATGGGCAAAGCATTATCAGTATGATCCGGGCCCATCACGTTACCCAATCTGGATCACGCAAGATCGGCTTGATGCAATATATGAAAAAACGATAAAATGATTGAAAGTGGACAAGGTTTGTGGAGTTTCTGAAAAGTAAATATAAGTTTTTTATATAAGTATTTGGTATTGACTTGAAATTTTTTGTAATTTTTTCGGACTTCATTTACCATAAAAACTAAAAAAAAATTATAATATGGTGATTTTCCATCAAGACAAATATAAAATTTTAAATAACGTAAAATGTTAACGCTGAAACAAAATTTGGAACTAATAAAGATTCAATTATCCTTAAATCAACTACATTATGATTTTTGAAATGTTTTATTTTCAAATACCGAAATTCCTAAACCGGGGAAAATGTGTTAGAAAAACTGTGTTTTTTTAGAAAACTCCCTACTGTGACGTTATTTACCGTGTAGTAGAAAAAAACTTTGGGTTATACAAATATGAAGCTTTTTCGGATCAGTGCTTTTCCTTTTCAGAATTTTTTACTCAAATCTAAAATTTTTTTAAAAAAATTTCCAAGTTTGGATAGTTTGGGTGAGTGTGTCCGATTAAGTGAGCCAAAATTTACTTTGCAGGCTTTTGCATTAAACTTTATTACCGGATTATATAAAAATTGTATATACTCCCGAAGAAATTTTTGTTCTACAAAAGAAAAAATATATGAGCCTTTTCGGGGAAAAACTTAAAAAATACAGCCTAAATATCTCTTCAACTAATATAGAGAACCTACACATGTAAGCATACATTTTGTAGATCTTCTTAAGCACTATTTATATTTTAAATTTCACCTCATTTGAATCATAAATGGATTTTTGGTGATCTTTAAAAAAAAAACAAGTAAGAAAGTATGGTCGGTCAAGCCCGACCAGATAATACCCTACACTAAGTAAATGAGCAAAAACATTTTTCTTTCAAAATTTCAATAATTTATATTCGTGAGCGATTTTCGGAAGTGGGCCTTATATGGGAGCTATGACAAATTATGGACCGATCACCACGAAATTTGGTAACGTGATTAATGTTTACATGAAAGTTATTTATGTTGAATTTTATGTGTATACCAACATTTGTAGGAGATTTATGCTCGTTAAAGTGATTATCGGAAGCAGGCCTTATATGGGAGCTATGGCTTATTATGGACCGATCATAATAAAATTTGGTGACATGAATTCCCTATATATAAAACTTATTTGGACAAAAACTTGTGTAGATACCTATATAAACTAAACATTTATGACCGATAAAGTCCAATTTCGGGAGGATATATGTATGGGGGCTAGCTGAAATAATGAACCGATTTCAGCCAATTTCAATAGGGTTCGTCATTGGGCAGAAAAAATGAAATGTACCAAATTTTATCGAAATATCTTTAAAATAGCGACCTGTACTCTGCGCACAAGCTTTACATGGACAGCCAGCCAACCAGCCAGCCAGCCAGACGGACGGACGGACGGACATCGTTTAATCGACTCATTCTGATTCTGAGTCGATCGGTATACTTTAAGGTGGGTGTTAGACTAATATTTTTGGGCGTTACAAACATCTGCACAAATCCATTATACCCTCCCCACTATGGTGGTGTAGGGTATAAATAGAGACCCAACGTGATCAACTATTAGCGCTAGGAAGCTGAACAACTGCAAATCAATGTGAAATTTCGTAACAATATCGCAAATAATTCCCGAGATACCGAATTATTTCCTAAAAAAACTTTTTTAAACCACTGTGCAGCGTTCCAAGAAAATGCCAACCAAACCATTATATTCCCTCCACCATGATTAACAGTTTTTAAAGTATAGCGAGAGTTGATTTCATGGTATTGTGGACGTCGGACATACTTTTTGCCATCTAAACCAAATCAGTTGAACTTAGATTCATCGCTCCAAAGTATGTTCTTCCAAAATTGCAAAGGGATTTCAAGATGTTCTGTCTATAATGTGAGCAAACATATTCCTCTGCTATAGCTCAAATAGTTTTATTTTCATGGGAATACTTTCAATCAATTCGTTTGCCGAAATCTGGAGTACATGACTTCTGACGGGGCATTTCTAAATTATTTTTATCACTTAGTAATCTAATCACACTTTATTTCACAAATGTAATCCGTACTTAACAGTAATTTTAATTTTTTTCGCTAAAAATTAAGTCCCTAATTATGTGGCCACCAAAATGAAATAACAATTGATACGATTGCAATGAAATGTCCACGGATATAGACCAAACACATGTTAAAAACGATTGATTTAAAAGAATTTCCCGTTATAAGTAATTTACAGTAGTTTTTAAAAAATTAGTAAAATTTTTGTGGTATAACATTTAGTCCTTAAATAGCTGTCCACCACTGTATAACCCCTATATCAGAAACATATTTTATTGTATATATAGGGTTTTCCAACAAGAAGTATTATTTTGGTATTCAAAGAAAAATTGCATTTTTTTGAGATAAATTATCGAATTTTTATTTCATAAAAAGAGGAAGGTATGTCGTTAATAATAAAAAACAACATAAGGCAAATGGCCACAAGACCATATCTTTTTCATGAAATTTTCCATAACCAAATCGCAAAGTGGCTGCACTATGTCCTCCAGATGAATATCATCCAACTCCGACCATAAGATACAGTGTAATGACTAATTCCAAAGAACGACGAGGAATGGACAAACCAGGGTTTTCTTCAACACTCTGAGCTACATCAATATTCTCAGTTGCTCTTGAGCGACGTGCAGGAGTTTTATTCTACACATCACTATGTTAGTTCTTCAAGTTTCTTCAAAAAATGTGTCTTATTAAGAAAAATGAGAAGTAAAAAGGAGGCAATATTTTAAAAATTTAAATTTCCGAATTTTTGATTTTTTTTTTTCTTAAAAAAAAAATCAGCCATATCGCTCCAGCCGTTCTCAGGTGAAGCCATTACATACATGGACCATTATATATATATATAAGAAGATAGATTATATTAACATAAATTTCGACATACATAATTCATTTAAAGTTTTATAAAATTAATTACTCTATCGAATTCTGTACAGTTCGTACTATAACTAACACAGTGCTACAGAAAAATCAAATGAAATTAAAACATTTTCTGTAAATTTTTCACTTTTGCGGCTACCTAAGCGGTGTTAAGAATCATTCCTAGGAACTTCACATGTTCCAGAAAGTTCTTTATTGTAGTCTTAGGTACATTTTTGTAGTTGATCGTTTCCTTGAATTTTGAACCGTTTGCTACCTGAACAGGGGAAAAAAGGTAAAAAAACGAATTGTTTTTTAAGTTTTTTTGCGATTTTGATATTGAAGATGAAGTTTTTTATTTTATATTTTCACAATGTTATTTATGATAAGAGCTACAACTTTGCCTCAGATAGTAAATTATAATTCCGAACGGTATGCAAGATATGAGCCTGAGAAAATTATCACTTTTTTGATAAAATTACACCGAGTGCCCAAATCATTGGGGGGACATAAAAAGCTCATGACTTTGGGCAATGTTGGGAGACTCTGGTCTTTTTTTTTGTATTTTATCAATATACGGATGGTTATATTTTCATGACTCAAAAAAATTATATACAGTGTAATTCAAACCCCAAAAGAAGGCCAAAACTATGTACATAGTGATGGTGGGTATACAAGGCTCTTACTTGTTCAGTACGCTGAATTAGTTTTTTAGAGCATATTTATTAAGTTCTAAGAGCATATTTTTCAGTTTTTTCAGTATATTTTCGCGTATATCTGATCATTACTTTGATTTTACTAAGTAACTAACAAGGTTGGCTAACGATTTCATGATAATTTCATCCTGAATTCAAGTTTTAATAAAATTTACAAACATTAAAACATTATATTTTAAAAATTTTAAATTTCATTTCAATTTTGTTCGAAGAAAATTAGGTTCAGATGCCAGCTTACTACAAATTATTAAAGTAAAATCTGATTAAAATCCATGTTATATACTTTAAAATTCAGCTTCAGCACTTGTTGCTGCATAAATTCCACGAAAATAATCCTTGCAAAATGTACAAGTCTCTAATGACAATCATAAAAAAAAGTAAGTAACATGTAATTGTGACAGTTAAACCAGAAAATTTGCTGACATTAAAAATTGAACCTGAACTCATTTGTCAATTTCGGATTATTAATCAATGATAAATTAAGCCTTAAATAATTATAATAATATTTCTTTTGAAAGTTGTGTGCCAGCATTACTACTTGTATTAGACACAACCAGCTAGACAATTATTTTTGCATTTGCACGTTCAAACAGATGTTGAATTTAAAATTAAATATAATAAATCATTTGGATGCAAAAAAAAAAATAGAAAAAAACTCGAAACTGTAGAAAATATAAATATTATTGTTTTAGAATTTAATTGAAATATCAGCGCGAAATATTCATTCATTTATTTATTTATTCAATGAAATTGCTTTCACGGCCTCAAAAGGTAATGATGCTGTGCTGGTATTGCACAGTAAGGTCAATCGAAAATAAGTGGTAATTAATATAAATGTTGTACATTAATGGTCCGATTGGAGAATGGTGTATGAAAGAATCGTAGATGAGGACATAGGCTTTAAGAACACTTTTTAAGTGTTATTTCGGAATTTATTAGAAATAAGTGGCTGCTGAAATATGTATAAACTTGTACAAGTTACAAGCTGTAAAAAGTTTTACTAACCCAACTTTGACACCCTGTATATCAGCTTGTATTCTAACATGGCAATCATAGTTTTCATTTTCTTAAAGCCCATGTCCTCCTCTACGATTCGTTGATACATCCGACAACTGGTTTTGAAAGATTCAAATTTAATACAACTTTTTCGCGATTGACCCCACTGTATGTTTGTAGTTAAGGTGCTAGTAATGATGAATCAACCCTGTTTAGCTGTACACTATTAACACACTTTTTTTTAGAAATTTTAAATAAATAAAATCAATTTGAATATTGATTTGTTCATTGTTACCTGTCTCGTGTGCCTCCGCAGTAGACTAATGCAAATTGTACTTTTCTTTTTGTTTTCTTATTTTTTTATATTTATAAACAATGTTGTTTTTTTTTTTTCAATTTTAAATATTTAATTTAAACAAACAAAAATATCAAATATAAAACATGATTTCAAACAAATTGAAATCAGTCAATCGGATGTGAGTCATCCTCATACGAGTGGTGAGTATGAACCGTATGGTTATAAATAAACAGTTTATCAAATTAGATTTGCATAAATTGTAGACGAATTTAAATTAATTTCAACGGAATTGTAAACGATTCATAAAACGAAAAGTACTTAATATTAAAAGTGTTAAATTATGTTGTTTCAAAAACAATTACTTTAAGAAGATTGCCGACATCAAGTACTTAAGTAGTTCCGTAAATAGTGACTCAAACTTGTAATAATTGGAAAGATTTCTCCGAATTTTATTCGGGAATAATCTCCAATGAATAAGTAGATTCTTTAATTACTATGAATTTAATTTTTAAGCTTTATGCTCATGGCATTAACCTTCTAAACAACTAAAACTCAACCTGGTTCTCAGTCATACAATTAATTGATTAAACGCAATAATTGTAGAAACGACAGAGAATAATTTAAGATGGCAAAGTCAGTGACACATTTTACTTTCTGCCATCTAAATTCTGTGCTTTCAAGAAAAAAAGCTTCTCTATAAAAATCCAGCAAAAGAAAAACTTCAAATAGAAATAGCGGGTGAAGTCTGCACTGTCTTCCTTCGGCTACAGCTTCAAAGCGAAAATAGCAAAAATTGCTACCAGTCATGTTGCATGAAAAATGAGACCTTGATTATGGTGACATGTTGCAACAATTTAAAGCGCATATACCACATTATACACTTACTGCCACATAACTATAATGCTTCCTATATGTATATGCAATAATTGTGGAATATTTCCAACATCATAAATTCAGTTCTCTTGTTGTTGTGAGCAAGAAAACTAAACTAAAAGTCGAAATCTTTTGCAGGAGTCACAAAAAAGATTCTTGTGAACAAAAAATCAAGTGCATTTCTTTTGTTATTGAGTGCAGTAAATGAAGTCCAAAAATAGACAAAAAAAAAACATTTTAGCTAGAAAATACTATTTCTAAAAAGAATTTTATTTCTTTTATATGCTACTCAGCATTTGACTAATTTAAATAGCAAATAAAGTTTGTGGCAATTTTTAGAAATAAGAATATTTCATACACGTACTAACATGTGAAACATTTTAAACTTTATTGGTTGCAAAGAGTTTTTGTTATTCCAATTAAGAGAGTTTAATTTTTGTAAATACATTTACAACACACAGTGGCTCAGGATCATTTTTCATCGGCCAAAACTCTGCAATTTTTAAACCGATAGAGATATTTTAGAAAATTTTTTTTGATGGACAGATGATATCTTGAATTTTTTTTCTCCAGTTTTAATTTCATTAAAATCGGTTCAGCAGTTGTTGAGAAATTTAAGGTTAAAGTTGAACTTTTAATTTTTGTATAACATTTAGTATGAAAATGCGAATTTTTTGTGTTTTGAATCAGTTTTACTTATTAAACAAGTAACAGAGCTATATTCGGCTGTGACGAATCTTATATACCCTTCACCAAATTATACTTTAAAATAAAATTTAAAATTTTTTTTCGAAATTTTTTTTATAAGTTTTTTCCAATTTTTTTAAAAAAATTTTTTTTAATTTAAACATTTTTTTTTTTTAAATTTATTAGTGAAAAAAATGTATGACAAAAAAATGTTTTTTGTGAAAAAAAATTCGGGTTAAAAAATATTTTTCCCGATTTTGACCCAGTGTAGGTCCAACTTACTATAGCCTTGTATACATCGTTGCAATGGACATTGATATATCTATCATTAGATATCCATATTGTCTATATTTATGACTTAGTAATCGAGATATAGATCAAAAATAGGCCAACAATAGAGGTTGTCTCGGATTTTTGCTCATATCTCCGATATTTTTAGACGGATTTTTCTGATTCTAAATAGGAAACTTCTCAAAGCATGTCTGACAGAATTATTGAAGATTTGAATCCCGAAGATATCTGGGGTCTTCAGAAAATTGATTTCAACAGACAGACGGAAATGGCTACTTTATAGGGTCGGAAAATTTTATTTTGGAAATTACAAACGGAATGACTCTCACGAAGGTGAAGGGTATAAAAAGTTATCAGCAGATAAAAAACATTTTAAAAATACCCTGGATAGTTTTGAGAAAAGGTTCGCAGTTTATCAATTGCTTAACAGGTTCCACTGAAACCGGTTTGTAAAGAACCGGTTCCACTAGAATCGGTTGTTTTTGGAAAAAAATTACGATTTTTAAAAGTTTATTTTGTTTTTTATTACAATAACATTAAAAACAAACATTTTCATTTTATATAAAAAAAATGTTTTACCACCATATGCATAAACAATTTTTAAATTTTTAAAAGGTATATAAAACAATACAAAATTTGTTTTATAAACCTTTGATAAATTTAAACATTTTTTATGCACTTAAGTAACAATAAAAGAAAAGTATAACTTTTATTCATTCGGTTGCAAAATAGTCTGCTAATATTCCATATTTAGTTCTAAATTATGTCAGCCCTTTTGCTTCTTCATCTAAGTCCCGATGTTCTATTTCCCATTGACTTCGAATGCTAGGGATAAGCGGATCTGACGTTGCCAGTAATATATTAAACAGATTTTCATTTGTAGAATTACGTGATGTTTTTCTGGTATTGTACTCTCTATAAAATCTGTAATCCTTATTCCTTTTTTCCTGGCCTTCCTCTGATAGATCTCCAAGTGTAAAAATAATGCTTAATGACATCTTCTCCATGATAAAAGATTTTTGAACAGTTGCAGACATATTTCTCCATGGATAATTGGTTGTATATATATTCGTGCAGTTCTAGCATCAATTTGTTCCTGGCACACAAGTACATCGATAATTGTTTAAAATCTTGAAATAAGATTTCTATCAACACCTGTTATTTTAGATGCTCTTTCGGGATCTGAAAAGAACCTTCTTGCTGTGTTCCCATCATTCGTATTACCTGATCCTTGTTCTGGTTGATCTATTATCAACCCATATTTGAGAAATTCGTCCTGTACATGTTTCTTTTTTAAACTTCTTAACTCCTTATTGGTGTCGTTGTTTTTATTGATCCTGTAGGTCCAAAATCCAAATCATAACTGATTTTTAATATGTGTTCCATGAATCGTATTCTTGTATGTAGCGGTGATAATCCAAATTCATATGCATCAGTATTATTTAATGATTTTTCCGGCACTTGGTTTAAGTGGCTTGAGCTGGAGGATGCCTTTGTGTCAGTCAATGCCTGGCCTAATTTTCCATCTATCATCGTTAAAACTAATTTGTAGATTACTTCAATTGTCTGGCCGTCAATCTCTAATTCGAATGGCTGTAGTGTTGCAATTTGGGCTCTAATATCACTGACATCTTTTTAATCACTTCGTGAGCTTCCTTTTTAAATTTAAATGGTCTGCAGTATTTTATAGAAGATGGTGTTTGATTTTTCTAAATATCCTTTGTATAGATCATACTGGTCGAAGGCTCCGAGTCTTCCAAATTTTTTATCAATCGCAATGGTACGAATTACACAATGAACATATCTGTGTCTGAAGTATTTTCACATACATATTGCTTGTATTGTTTTCGTCCAGAAGGACAATCACATCCCCATTTTGCTTGGTGTATTTATATTTGTGTCATATGAACAGGTAAAATAAAAACAAGTAAGAAAGTATGGTCGGTCAAGCCCGACCATATAATACCCTACACTAAGTAAATGAGCAAAAACATTTTTCTTTCAAAATTTTAATAATTTATATTCGTGAACGATATGGGAGCTATGACCAATTATGGACCGATCATCATGATATTTGGTCATGTGATTAATGTCTATATGAAAGTTATTTATGTTGCATTTTGTGTGTATACCAACATTTTTAGGAGATTTATGCTCGTTAAAGTGATTATCGGAAGCAGGCCTTATATGGGAGCTATGACCAATTATGGACCGATCACCATGGAATTAAGTAGTGTGATTAATGTCTGCATGAAAGTTATTTATGTTGCATTTTAATTGTATAGCAACATTTTTAAGAGATTTATGCTCGTTAAAGTGATTATCGGATGCAGGCTTTATATGGGAGCTATGACCAATTATGGACTGATCACCATGAAATTAAATGGTGTGATTAATATCTGTATGAAAGTTGTTTGTGTTGCATTTTATGTGTATACCAACATTTTGAAGAGATTTATGCTCGTTAAAGTGATCATCGGAAGCAGGCCTTATATGGGAGCTATGACCAATTATGGACCGATCATAATAAAATTTGGCGACATGAATTTCGTATATATAAAACTTATTTGGAGAAAAACTTGTGTAGATACCTATATAAATTAAACATTTATGACCGATAAAGTCCAATTTCGGGAGGACATTTGTATGGAGGCTAGGTGAAATAATGAACCGATTTCAGCCAGTTTCAATAGGCTTGGTCCTTGGGCAGAAAAAATGATATGTACTAAATTTTATCGAAATATCTTCAAGATTGCGACCTGTACTCTGCGCACAAGGTTTACATGGACAACCAGCCAGCCAGACGGACGGACGGACGGACGGACATCGTTTAATCGACTCAGAAAGTGATTCTGAGTCGATCGGTATACTTTAAGGTGGGTGTTAGACTAATATTTTTGGGCGTTACAAACAATATACCCTCCCCACTATGGTGGTGTAGGGTATAAATATGGGAGTAAAAAATCATCCAATTATCGATAATAGTTTGCGAGTAATGATAATTTACTTCTGATCAAATTTACAAAAATCACATTTTTTATAAAATGACATAAAATATTTGATTTTAACAGCATGCCACGCACACAATTGACAATATTTTTATCTAATTGAGATCTGAGCCACCGTGCGTCGGACATTTGCACAGTGCGGCCAAAGGCACCTTTGTCCGGCCAAAAGTTTTTGGGGTCGCTGATTACGAATCCGTTATCAGAATTAGCAAATTCAAAATGGCCGACCTAACGTGGCGTCATTTCATACGAAAAAACTTGTAAACAATTAAATGAAATTGTTATTAGTACAATATATTTTTATTGAACATGAGCGAATAAAATAATAAAAAGTTATGTATGTATATTGAAATAATATTATATACAAAAGTTTTCACTGTCATCTCATTAAAGTCACAATCGTCAACATCTGTTTCTCTTTCAGAAGAACTGTTGTTCATCTTTTTTGTTTGTTGTTCATCTTCTCTTTGATTATTTATAAATGTAGGTGCTAGCAAATTAATGCAGTCTTTAGACAAAGATTTGAGTACTTTCAGAGGTAAATTGCGACAACTGGAAATTTGAGGATCAAATGCTATTAAAATCGTTTGAAAACATCCTCCATAGTTCTTTGACGATTCATAATGTTTTCTTGGTAAATTCATGCGAGAGGTTTTTAAAAATTTATTGCAGGCTTCCAGTGCATCATCGGACATTTGTTCGATACCCGAAAACATGAACGACTAGAATACGTGAACACTATTATTTTTTCAAAAATAATTAACATTCATCATGTTTATAAACACGTCCATCAGTAGAAGCTTCTACTTATCAACAATGTTGATAGCATGCGGTTATTAGCATTGTTTGTAAGCATGGCAACACTGCATGTTTAAGCTGCTAACATTAACATCGAAAGCTCTAGAATTCGAATGTACTAGTATATCCGTTAAGAGCATTGTAGAAGATTCCCGATAGATTCCCGATAGATTCCCGAAGAGTTGTTACAAATTTTAAACTACTAAAACTGCTTTTATTTGCAATCAAAAGTATCCGGTTTATTTAAAGGAAATAAATCCACGTTTTTAAAAGGTAAAAACGTAACAATATGCTATCCATGCTTAATTATGCTGAATTTTGTTATTTTCGTAAGTTGTAAGTTGCCAAGCTTCAAGACCGCTTTTATATTTTAAACTGCCGATTTAGTGCGCAAAACAATTCTATTAACAAAATATTAAATAATTGGGAGGGTACATCCAATTCGTTTATAATAAACCAAACAATTCACTTCCTTCTTATGCAACAATTTGTTGAAGGTGGAAAAAGAAACTTCATACACATGTCTGAGGAGAGAAATAAAAAAAGAAGACAAAGATAATAATGATGTTGTTACGGTTAACTAGCAGCTTTTCAAGTTTTGTGTTTTAAGTTTGAATTAAGAAGTTCTATAAATTTTTTGTCTATGGCAAAATTTATAGACATTGGTAAAGGCCTATACATACTAGTCCTTTTATAGCATAGTTGGCAAAAATAGAAGAACTCTTAAACAAGTAGTAGTCTTGCGGCATTATTATTATTTTTTTTTTTAACAATTTTCGTTACTTCTCTGAAGAAACTTGCATGTCTTTATTACGCATTTTAGATTTGATTGTTAAACAAAATAAAATTTAACAAAAACTAAAAAAGCAATACAAGAATATTGGCCATTTTTGGCCTTAAGCCATTCATAACTTAACATAAGCGGTACTTTTAGAAAAATTAAAATAAAAGCAAACAAAAAACTAAAATTATTTTCTTTTTTACGTTTTTATATAATACTTGTACCTACTCGAACTGATATTCAGTTGTGTAAGAATTGAAAAAAAACCAGTAGTGGTTCAAAAAAGAGTTATATTTCTACTGCACATTCATTTCAAGTAAATAGTTCATGTGATTTTTTGAGCAATTTTTTTACTTTTTTTTTTTTTTGGTTTTCCTTAACCCAGTAATCAACGTTAGTGTACAGAGTAATTGTTTACTGACTGACACATGCACGTAAGTAATAATGTAGACTATTTTGTAGACAGGTGTAGTTGGTAGGTAACACTTTGAAGAATATTGTATGAGTCTGTAAATATTTAACATCTACTATTAGACACTTTGGTTTCTATGTTTTTCTGTAGCTTGAGACAGCTCTAACTATCGTTATTAACTAACTGTATGTTTCCAATGAAAAATTATAACAATTTTTGCGTTAAAAATCATTATTATTAAATATTGTTATGAAAAATTATGTTACAATGTGTTTGTTCTCTTTTTACGTTAAGCTCTGATATGATGGATAAATGACAGCACTATGGTCTGGTGCTGTAGTTGGTCACATATAACACTGTTCAAAAGTTGTAAGTTCGTCGCATATTTTATATTGTTACGAATTTGCAATAGCGATTTGAATTTAACGGTCTGTAACGACTGTCTGCAGCATTCATCATGTTTTTAAACACGTCCATCAGTAGAAGCTTCTACTAATGTTGATAAGTCCCCTTTTACAATGCAGAAATTGAAAGGCAGACATTTTTCTCATTCTCTTTTGAACTAACCTAAACCTGTGTACTATACACTCTACCTCTTCAACCCCTCGCCCACAAACTTCGTCTGTCTGTCTTTCAATTTCTGCATTGTAAAAGTGGACTAAGTATGCGGTTATTAGCATTGTTTTTAAGTATGGCAACACTAAATGTTTAAGCTTCTAACATTGACATCGAAAGCTCTAGAATTCCAACATACTAGTTTGTCCATTAAGAGCATTGTAGAAGATTCACGAAAGATGGCTTGTGTATAAATAGTGGCAGAAGTTGCAGTCGTGAGTGAGTTTATCATTGGCGCTGTTAGAGTTAACGTCAACTGTCTTGTACATTTAGGTTTGTACATTATAAAGTGTATGTGCATTTCTGCGAATTGATAAACGCGTATAAAGACACTGAGTGACTATTTGAACTGTTGTTGTTGTACATTTTAAATAAATAAAGAGTTTTTACAAATTTTAAACTACAAAACGGATTTTATTTGCAATCAAAAGTATCCGGTTTATTTAAAGGAAATAAACCAACGTTTTAAAAAGGTTAAAACGTAAAAATATGTTCAAATGGTGAAACGAGTGTCTCTACTTATTCACGAGAGATCACATAAACATCTTGAAGGTAACTATCTGCCGAATAGGGACCGAACATGTAAATCACTTCTCGTTGTGACCACAGATTCATAAAATTACTCGAAATTCATACATTTTCTCCTCGAACTCTTCTTAAACCTTAAAACTCGACTCTTTGTACTATTTACTATGAACTAGCTTTCCTTATTTCTCTTCATCTCTCTCTATTTCTTATCTTTTCAGGCAACACAAATGGACAGCCACTGAATGGACCCAAGAGAGCTGACTAGAAGGAGCACTCCTTTGATAATAAAATTTGGCTAGTTTCATATACAAAAGCTAAATATTAAAAATGGTTCATATCGGATAGTACCTAGGGATACCTCCCATACAAAGGTCCTTCCAAAATAACGTTTTATCAGTCATAAATTCTTAAATAATGCAGCGATCTTATTTAAATTTTGTATATGTTAGTTCCAAGTGCCCAGATATCATACTACAAAGTATGAAGAAAATCGGTTCATATTTGAACCTAGTCCACATATAGGTCCCTTTCTGAAAATAGTTTTATCGTTCAAAACTCACATAAAAATAATAGTATCGTGATGAAATTCGACATAAACTAATTTTATGTAAACCCAAATCTAACCCAAAGCTCCTATCCCCCATATAACCCCACTTTAAAAAATTGCGCTTTTTTTTGCAATAAAATTTATAAAATTCGAAATAATAGTTGGTATATCATGGTACTATATTCAATAAGAATCAGTCAAAAATGGTTGAAATCGATCAGTCCTATCGGATACCCTTCATACCTATAGTACAAATTTAAGAATAATTTTATTTGAGTATAAACAAAATGCGTAAACTTTTAAACTCATTTTAAACTTTTTATTCATCAATTATCATTTCTTTTACTACATCATCTAGTTCCAAAATATTTTTACGTTGCTGACGTCTTATACTACTTATATAGGGATCAGATGATGCAAGCAAACGATGTAAAACATCTAAAGCCTAAAAGTATGCAAAACCTTTTGTTGTAAAAATGCATTGAATTTATTGTAAATATTCATACAAAAAATACGTGAGTTTTATCACAAAATTTATAAGTTTGTTCAGCGATCGCAAAAAGTCACAGAATTTTTTTACATAAAATGAAAAAAAATATTCCATACTTTCATAACACGGCGGTAGACCGAGCTAACTTATTTTTTTTTTTTCTAATGAAAACTGCAAATGCTAAATTTTTTGGAGCCATTTTGATTTGCTCATATCTCTTAAACTATATATGTAATTTAAATATTTTTTCTTTCCTATATTTTAATAAAAATGCTCTAAAACTATTGGTAATTGAACCATATTTATTGTATAAACAACTGAAATGTAGTAAAATTTTCATCAGTTTTCGTTGCATAATATTTAGATAACTTTACCACAATCTTTTTTATAAAAAATTTTTTTTTTTCGAAAACATATCATGGTTTTCTACTAATGAAACATTTCTCTACAGAATTGCATCATTAGATTTCTAAAAAATAACTGTAAAGAAATAGATTTTTTGCCAAAAAAAAAAATACCACTGTGCAACGTAATATTACAATGGATATCCTGCTGAGATTTGAAGAAATGTATGACAAATTCATTGGTTGTCAAAAATTTCTTATTACTAACTTGTAATTTTATACTGTTACGTTTTTACCTTTTAAAAACGGGGATTATTTCCTTTAAATAAACCGGATACTTTTGATTGCAAGTAAAAGCAGTTTTAGTAGTTTAAAATTGTAACAACTCTTTATTTAGAACGTACAACACAACAGAATTAAATAGTCACTTAGTGTCTTTATACACGTATATCAATTCACAGAAATACTCACATACACTTTATAATGTACAATTATACACGTACAAGACAGTTGATGTTAACTCTAACAGCGACTATGATCAACTCAACTCACAACTGCCACCTCTGTCACTATTTATACACGCGCCATCTATCGGGAATCTTCTACAATGCTCTTAACGGACATACTAGAACATTCGAATTCTAGAGCTTTCGATGTTAATGTTAGCAGCTTAAACATACAGTGCTGCCATACTTACAAACAATGCTAATAAGTGCATGCTATCAACATTGTTGATAAGTACAAGCTTCTACTGATGGCCGTGTTTATAAACATGATGACTGTTGCAGGCAGTCGGTGCGGACCGTTAAATTCAAATCGATATTGCACATTCGTAACAATACATAAACATAATAAACCTCGACTTGTTTTTATACTAACACCATGAAACATTTATTAAGGCCCCTGGAGTCGACAATAAGGCCCTAAATTGGTGAAAGCCTATGATGCCACTTTTTGCATACTCTTGTTCCCGACTGATGACCACAAAATGCAATTTTTGTTTCTAGTTTAAAAATCTCATGTAACCGATTCGACCCATTGTGCAGCTTTTTTTGTAACTACCATCTAGTAGATTATAGTTAATCATACCAAAAGATGATATTTACGGTAGTTTAACGTTTTTAAACGAAAACTAAAATTTAAACAAGATTTTTACCACAAATTTAATGGAAACATTTACACCTCATCTTAACGGATGCATTAAAAGTAAAATGTTGAAAATTGTTGAAAATCTAACTAAACTAAAGTAAGTCAATTTCATAAATAAACGTAGAAAATAATAATGATCGTTGTGCATATTATGATCATGATGATAGTATATGATGAATCGATTATATGATAATCGTAACATCAAATTTAAGTCAAAATCTTAAAAAAAAAACACTAAAAAAAACTTATACATACATAATTTAAAAAAAAAAAAAATATTTAATCAATGAAATTCTTAAAAAAAAATGACTATAATTTGAATGAAGTTGATCAGTATTTAAAAGTAAAACAAAGAAAGGCGGTTAGACTGGAAGATGGTTAGTTTTTTTTTATTGTCATTCCATGTTTAGAAATAATATGTTGTGTTGTACACCATTTAAAAATTATATACAAATTTTGGGGTACTTTCTCAATGTTTGCTGTCTTCTTTTTCTACCCAAATAATCATATTTGAAAATCTCTCGCAAATCGTATAAATTAGCATGAGATTCTTGGCATTAAGTGATCAATCAAGATAATCAAACATTAATGTTATTTTGTTGTAATTGCTTTGACTCTCTGCTTCTGTTCATGCCACCACAAACAACTCTGTCTGGCATAACCAATGCTGCTGCTGCCATCAACAGCAAAAACATTTGGTTGGTTGGCTGGTTGCTTCGTAAACCACAAAGATTTTTATTTATTGATAAATGATTATAAATCATTTACAAATAAATTTTGTTTTTTTTTTTTTTGTCTTTTTATACATTTTGCACAAAATGTACAAATTCAACAGAGCGAGTGAAAAAAAAAAACACAACTGAAACTCCATACAATTCGTATATCTAATTATGTGATTATTTTAGTTTTAATAATTTTTGAATATGACTGTGATTTTTACAGTCGATATCCATTTTACCATTATTCATGATCAGTTGACATGTAACATTTTCAATCTTGTTGTTGTTTTTGTTGCTGTTATTTCTTTCTCTCTTTTTACTTAAGATGTTGTAAGTAGTTGTAGTTGTTGCTGTTCAGTGGCGTATGATGTTGTTGCTGTTGATATCGGTGGTAGCCAGGTGCTTATAACCTAATTTCTTGTCTTTTTATCGATTTAATAATATTTTGGCATGATTTATTTGGTTTGTTGGTTTTCATTTTTGGTTTTTTCATGGCTACTGCTTGCCACAGCATGATACAGGTGTTATAATCGCATACATAGTATGTATTTGGAACTGATTCCAACAAAAAGGAAGTATTTTTTTGTAAGCAATGGTAAAGATAAAGAACAACTTTATATGTCACTTATTGTACTAGAAGTACTTGTTGGCAAAAACCAAAGTTTTGACGAGTTTGTTTTGGATACTTCGCCTTGGTAAAAATAGTTTAAACACCCAAACAAATTGTGTAGTCTTCAAACTATGTATTTACCAATTTAACATTAGTAAGTAATCAAATATTTCTGAAATTAAATAAAACAAGTAGGAGAGCTATATTCGGCTGTGAAGAATATATAAAATAAAAATTATAAATGTTTTTAGGAAAACAAAGTTTATTTTTTTTAATTTTTTGGAAAATTTTTTTCGAATTTTTTTTTTTAAATTAAAAAACTTTTGACGAAAAAAAAATTCGGTTTAAAAAATATTTTTTCCGAGTTTGACCCATTGTAGGTACAACTTACAATGGTATTATATACGTCGTTGCAAAGGTCTTTGAAGTATCTATCATTAGATATCCACATTGTCTATATTCATGACTTAGTAATCCAGATATATGTAGGTAAAAAATCGAGGTTGTCCTAGATTTTCTCGATTTTAAATAGCAACCGAGCTGGAAGAATTCCCGAGATATTGAAGTATACATCGTGTATGTAAGTTGTATGGGGGCTTCGGAAAGTAGATTTCAACAAACAGACAGAAACACAGACGGACCGACAGACAGACGAACATGGCTTAATCGACTCCGCTATCTATAAGGATCCAGAATATATATACTTTATAGGGTCGGAAAATTATATTGTGGAAATTACAAACGGAATGACAAACTTATATATACACTTCTCACGAAGGTGAAGGGTATAACAACTTTCCCTTCATCTTAATACAAAAACGCAGTAATTGTAAACAAATACTAGGTTATCCAAATTACTCAATATTTCTATTGTTCGAATAATTCAAAATTAATCGAATTATTTGAAAATTAAATTTTTTTATATAAAGTAAAATACATATTAAAATTGTCTCTTCGTCAAGTCTAAAGCTACAATATTTTCAACATCACAATCAATTTCAATACAACATTTGACATTTTGTTAAGTACGAGGACGGGTCAATAAGTCCATCACTTTTTGAATTAAATGCAGGTTTTTGGATAAAAAAAAAATTATTTTTCAACATACTGTCCAATTTTTGTATCCCTTCCAAAAAATAAGATTTGTCGAGGTCATCAAAATAGGTATTCAAATCTCCTCCCGGGGAATAGAGCGGATGTGGGAGCAATTCGTAGCCTAATTCATGGATGTTTGCCATGAAAACTGCAACATGTGTGTACCCGTCAATCTCTCGCAATTTCAATATCTGATCGTCCAACACCATGTCGTGTATTTTTAATTGTTTCGGGAGTACATACCTCAACTAGACATCCAGATCGTTCGGCGTTTTTCGTGCTTGTACGGCCAAAATGAAATTCACTAAACCACATTCTGACCATTGAAATTGTTGGTGCAGTGTTCCCATGGTTAAGGGTTTTCCAACATTTTGAATCACCCGGTATTTCGGTAACTGTTACTTTTGAAGCTTTTATTCTTTGACATTTGACAAGTAGAAACTAAGCTTTGAAATTATTAAAATTCATTACAAACATGGTGAAAATATTGCAGTCACAGTTCGCAAAACTAACGCATTTTTGGGTCGTCGTGAAGCACCTTGCCGGACCGCAATACAGAAATTGTTGGGAAAATTCGAGCTGTTGGAACAAGTTAGTGATGTGAGATTATTGCTGCTGTAGCAAAAATTGTTCAATCTCAATTCAATAAAAAATAAGAATTAAATTTCTTGCAGTAACATTTCACTCATTTGCTGCAACAACGTCATAACTCAAAATTGGAGTTTTTTGAACTGAGTAATACAAAATATGCGCCGTTCTATAGTCTTACATATAGTTTTATTAGTTTTCAAAAAAGTCAATTATTTTTTGTGTGAGAGTTTTTTTTTTTTTGTTGTAAACATCAAAAATAAAATTCATGTTTTTTGGTATATATGACAAGTAAAAATTTGGTTTAAATACAGACTAGAAAGATATTAACATCTACTACTTAAATCAGGATTTATTTCTGAAATCGCATGATTGGTTCAAAATTTATTTAAGAAATAGTAAAATGTCATAAAACATTCAAAGCCGTTTTTGGAATTATGACGTCGTTGTAGCAAATGAGCGATTTATATATTTGTAGAAGAAGCTATCGGTTGAAAAACACCCTTTAATTTGTATTGTTGGTCGGTTTTCAAAAACAATGTTTTTATAGATCTGCAATTTAAAAATAACATCTACTTTTAACAGAATAGTGTAAAACTAAAGTTACGTACACATGTTTCTAACAATCTGACAACCGTGTGTACGTAGCTTACGTATACACTGTTGTCAGAAACATGCCCAGAAAATGGTTAACACAACCATGAGAACTTATGTTGAAACATATGGTTGTTAACCATTTATTAAACATTTTCTGACAACTTTGTAAGAATATGACAACCGTGTATACGTAGCTTAAAACATTACTGGTAAATTTAAAATTACGCGTACATGGTGGCGCAGAAAGAGCTATATGGTTTGAATTCTTTATATTCAATAGAAATATGTAGGAGAATTTATCAAACATTCTACGGCTTAGATCAGATAAATGTTCTCTTTTTACACGACGTTATAACTTCTCAGAAGTCGTTGTAAGGGATTCGCATCCTTTGAGAGTGATGCGTGATAAATTCGTTCCAATTTAGGGTGGTGTCAGATTTCGCAAGTACATCACTCTGCAATTTCCTTTAATATGTCTGTATTTACAAGGGTAAACGATGAGCGTCTTACTGGTTTCCTGAGTTTAAGTCAATTGCCTTTGCAGCAATATATAGAGAAGCTTACCATTTATACTGTATGTCCGCTAGAATGATATCCTAATGCTGGAGATTTAAAATATAGAACCTTTAATTTGTACATTCGAAATATCATATGCAGCAGTATCATGGTTTTCTATCAAGTTTTAGTTTGGTTCCTGTCAGCATGGAAAATGTGTTTCCCTTAGTACCTTCAAGTTGACTTGACTGTTTGTGATTCAGTATTCATGAATTTTCTGAATGTAGATTGTAGGCTGAATGTAAGAAGATAAAATCTTACGTAGCCGACTGGTTTATAAAGAACTTTCTACACAAGTACAGGATTGCCTTTTACCTTTCCAATTTAGATTTTTAAAAGCTTTGTGCGAGAATTTATATGTGGCCCTTCGTTTAACTTCCTTAAAGGATGTTTCTTTTGTTTTCACATTCCTTCGACTTCTTTGTTATGGAGTTTGGTGGTTGTTGTTGTACAGATTCACTGTTTCCGAAAATTTTTTCTTGGGGAAACAACATTTGGCAGATACAGCTGTCATTGAATTGAACATATTTGGACGAATATGGCTTTCGTCGTTCTGGAGCGAAGAGTTCAGTGGTTCATAAACAAGGTCGTGTGTCATATAGTAACTCATGAGCCAAACAACTGGCATCTTGTTTTATTGTATTCGGATACCAAGGTGGATACACTACATATTGCTTATTTCTATGTCTATAAGACAGGGGGGAGAAAAAGCAAACTTTCAATATGTAACATTGATAAGTTTGCAAATATAAATTTTCCCCCACAATATATCAAACTAGGATTTATAAAACTATTTATGAAAGTATTAGATAGGAATGCATTAAAAATGACATGGTTTTTTCGTATTCAATAGACCAAAATGATCTAAAATTTATTAATTGATTCCATTAGTGTTCCCCTATTTATTAACATTGATTCAAGCAAGATCGTATTAAGTCTATACAAAATAATAAAATACCAAAAAATTCTTCCAAAAAGAAAACAAAAGAAACTTTATTCACGTGCAGATTATACAAATTTTTGGCGAAATAAGCGTAACCACTATTTTCAGCAAATGTTTATTAGATTTTACATGCATCTTTAAAGAACAAACAAACAATGTCAACATATAAAAAACTATATTGGTTATAAACATTAAGATATTTTTGTTTTTATAGCAAAAAACTATAAATATTTTAATGGTCATTCTTATTTCACCAAATATTTCATTAATATCACCGTACCTCTCCACAGATAAATGGAAAAAAATGATCTAGATTAACTAAACAATGAATTTATTTTCAAATTCATCACATGCGATTCACATGATGTAAGAATCTTTTAGTAAAACAAAAAAATACTTACAAAAATATACATTTACAAATTGTTATGTTTGGAAATGTTTTTTTTTTGTTCATTTCTTCTTTTCATTTTGTTGATAAACTATTCTAAAATAGGAATATATAACTGTAAATAGGGGTATTCATTAGGTAAAGTAAATATTAAATCTGAAATATTCTGCAAAATATAAAATTTTTTTGACTATGAATCTCAAAATCTTATTTTGAAATTTCATCACATTTTGATTATATTTAAAAATGTCTAAGAGCTTTCAAAGTTCTGGTCACAAGTTTGAAGAAATGTTTATAAAATTATTACAATTAAACGGCACTTGATTTCTTTCATATTAAGGACTTACATGCTATAAATATATTCAATATTTGGTTATCAAGTCAAATAAATCTTATGCACAAAATAACTTCATTACTAGAACTCATGCAAGGCATATTACTGAAAATGGAATCTATCCAATTTTGCTGCAGGGCACTTTACACTCAGTGGAATCTACAATACTGAATCACCTTGCATTAAACGTTTGTATGCATTTTATAGCTTACGCAAAGTCCTTCCGTTTGATTACTATGCGGTCGATGACAACTGAACGATCTTCAAATATTGTAAATTTTTTTCAAATGAAATTGAAAGCATCTGAAATTTAATTTTATCTACTATTTTCACTATAATCATGTCACTGAATCATGAATTCAAATATACACTGCAGTATTAAATTTAATAACTTCGACGTGGAGATTACAAAATTGATTTGATTATCCGTTAATGTGATTCTCTTACTTAGAAAATTATACAACAATTAATTGATTGTATGTTAAATTCAATCTCTTGCTCTGTGTAAAGCTAGTTGAAATCAGTATGTCACAAGTGTTCCAGTGCAGACTTTTAATTGAATGGCAATATATTTTTTCACATTTTTTCAACGAGACACTGTTTGGTGAGGATTTTGAGCTAGAGGCATCATTGGACCATACTTCTTCGAAAACGAGACCGATCATGCAGTGTCTATTACTGACACTCAATAACCGAACATGATAACAAAGTTATTTCAGCCTAAATTAAATGATATTGAAGTGGAAGTCATGACGGTGCCACATGCCATACTGCCCGTGAAACATTTCAATTACTACATGAGACATTTCCTGGTCGTGTTCTTTCTCCTTTCGCCACCATTGATCGTATGATTGAACACCACTGAATTTCATTTTGTGGGGTTATCTAAAGCAGCGAAAGGCATTGAGCTCTCAAATGAGCTCTCTTGTTTTTGTTTTCACATGTACGCAAGCACATACATTGTATAAAAACAATCAAAACCAGTCAGTCTCGCATGAGCATTGATAGAAGCAGGTTGTTTTACGCTTTTCGCTTTTTATGCTTGTTTATTTCAGTTATTGTTTTTGTTTTTTTCTCAACTTTTTACTCAACTCATACAACTACAATATCTAAAAACTGTAGTGGTGTGAGTCTGCCTTTCGCTGATCTAAAGTCAAACTTTTATAGCTACAAGTACACAATCAGTCGTGCATTGAAGGAGGAAATTCAACGTAATTCAGTCACATTTATACAAATGGATATTTTCGACAAAAAATTCATATGAACAAGTAATGATGTGCCTGATGTGCTGTTTCATACTTAACCTTACAATATTTGACCTTGAGAGTTATTGATGCCTTTCTGTAGAAGAGCGATGGGTTCGAAATGAGACATAAACCCTAAGATGACTCTCTGGATATACGTAAGTTGACGTCCCTAGAGAAAAAGGTAAATATAAAAAAATACAGAGGTTTTGATGTATAAGCATCTCTGGAGCAATAAAAACCACATCGGCAAGAGCTATTGAGAAGATTTTATCAATACTACCGATCGAATTACAGGTCAAATATCATCAAGCAGACTGGAAAATAAATGACTATGCAACTAGACACCAAATGATAATCAGTATCCTACAAGAGGGTAATATTACAACTGATAGATGTAACTTTGGAGAGCATTAAATGATTAAAGAGGGTTGATAACAAAGACCTTCAAATTACAATTCGAGGATGAAATAAACTTATGCTATAATAGCAAAAGTCTTGAGAGTCTTGAAAAGTATTTGTGGATCAACTGAAGGAGTGGGCAATAAACGAACACACCTCGCAGAATAACCAATATCCTTTGGAAAAAACCTAACTTAAAGAGAACAAGGAAGTTTCTGAACAGGAATAGGCCAACACTCAGGAGACTAGTTAACAATAGTTAATGTGTTAACTAGCCGTACAAAACAGAAGCCTAGTACGATCTGCATAGCGTGTTAAGAAGAATACAGACACTAGTACATTACCTGTGTCACTGTCCTGCTTTTAGTGGAATTATAACATTTTCATATGGATATCAAGCCAAACCTGGAACATCTTAGGAATTCTGAATGCAAATCACTTATAAATTACATTGAGGAAAAATATTCCTCGATAACGCACAACAAGATGGATATATGGGACATAAAATTGTTCTTCTACTCCATCCAACGTAACCTATCCTGTGTACTCTAAAGGAAAAACTGTATTTTCTATATACAATATTAATTATATATCAGACGCAGCAAAAATATATAAAATCAACTGATTTTGTTTTTCACCCGCTTTGTGGATTATGGTATTAAATGATTATCTCTTGAAACTCAATAGGCTTAATTTTGAAGTAGTGATGTATGCTGATGATGATTTTATGTCGCTCTGCTCGATAAAACCCCGAAACATACAAATGAATATAACGTATTTTAGTGTCAAGCAACAACTATAGAAGAATGATGATAATTGAATTGAATAATCTTGAATAACACCAGATTCCTTAATAGTTCAATTTAAATAATATACATCATGTATATACTAAATTCCCTCCCTAGAGTATTGGGATAAAATTCTATTTAAAACATTTTAAAGTAAAGTAAAAATTTCCTCACAAACAGTGATTATCCCTAATTGACCTGTTGTTTTAGCTGATCGTTAAACACACATGTGCTTTACAAAAAATATTTAAAAAAAAAAAAAAAAAAAAAAAACTAACAATTGCTAACAAATTCTTGTTTAAATAACTGATTGTTATCCACTTTGTCAAATGTAATGTTTTGAATAGTTTTTACCTCAACTAAGTACACAGCCACATCTCCTAAGACTTCTGGCATTAGCAAGCGAACGAACGAACAAACAATTGTTGCAAAAGTAAAATCGTTTGAATATTTGTGATGCCATATGTACAAATTATGTCATTATAGTTGCCATTTAAGGTTAACTGATTGATGATGGTGGAGTGGAATGGAATGGTACGGCTATAAATACAAGTATATATGTACCTATACATATAGTATGTCATGGAATAGATGGAAATACATACGAGTATTTTGTATTTCTTTTTGGAGTGAAACTAAATAAGCAAGTAAGTAAGTACCAACCAATAAACATTCATGGCACATCGTTTGCATGCCAGAATTTAAATAAACTTTGAAAATGGTAAACAGATCAAATAACTGACTTTCGTATAAAAAAATAAAGTAACAAAATAACTGGTGGCAAGGAATGGCCACAAATAAAACACAGGCTACTAGTATCAAATGGCCATAAGCAAAAACAATACTGAAGTTTAACTGCTGTAAGCAAGTGCTGACCAAATTTCAAATAACCTTTTAAATTATCAAGTGTTTAAAAGGATTTGTAGTGCAGAAAAAAAAACTTAATTTCATTTCAAATTGTTAAAAACATTGAGTCATTTATTATACATATTCGTTTAATTATTTTAAATCATTTCTGCTTATTACAACTGATGCCAAATAACAAACGTTTAACATTTACAGACATAAAATCCTTGTCCATAACTAAACTAAAGCTCATACTCATAAATCCTTTTCAGTTCATTCTTTGGATTTCAACAACATGCCATTTGCAAAACAACTTCATTTTTCTTCATCTTCTTCGACTGCTCGCTCAATGGACGGTCGGTCATAAAGAAACTTGTTGTCATTAACTGTCCACCAAATAAATAAACAAAATGCAAAAACGACAACAACAAAAAATTAAACTAAATAAAAAGTGAAAAACAAAAAAATAAACACACATTTTGGTTTATTGTCCTATAAACATTTAAATTTAACTGCCTTGTAGTATAATAAATACACTCTGGGGAATTTGAATCGCTTTGCCGTAACTGATCCATTTTATAAAGCTTTAGCAAATTGTTGCACATGGACTGGAATATATTCCGTCGCAATACTAAAAAAAACTTCAAATAGAGTTGCCAATAGAGGTTAGAGTTGGATAAAATAAAGAATTAGAATAATTTTATTAAAACAAAATGTTGCACTTTTTCGTCTACTTTATAGGGAACTAGCTAAACCCGGTGCGCTTCACTATCCCTATCGTAGTCAAATAAAGCAAATATGAACGAGCTTTAAAAAAAAAAAATTTAACATGATTGTATCAATCATATATATGGTTACAGTAAACAAGTATATGTTTGTGACAACCATTTTTATGATTAAGGTTTTACCATATTATGTTGCTCTCGGCTTATGGATATCATAATCTGAGAACAACATATTATGATATAAATATTCATCATAACAATGGATGGCACAAACATATACTTGTTTACAGTAACCATATATATGATTGATACAATCATGTGAATCGTAAGCTAACCATATTGTGGTTACCACAATCATGTAAATAGTTACTGCGACTATAATATTGTTATAAAACGTTTAAAAATGTGGAAATGGTTACTGTAAACATGCACAACTATATTTTTTCCCTTCGTGTACTTACAATGATAGGAAAGTAATTTATACAAATTTCTAAGACTCTAATTCTTTAGATATTCGAAAATAACTATTTACTTTGTTTGGTATGATATCTCCCATTTGCATTTGCGTTCAGTTGTTCACTCACGCAAATGATAACAACATAACTAATTTCGAGCATTACTGTTACAATTCTTCAGATATAGATACTAACAATGGGAGGTGTCACGCCCACAAATCCAATGTCAAAAATGTTTAGCGTATCTATGTAAAATGAAAGAGAGCCATTCTCACAAAATTTGACGAATTTTGCAATTATAGTTCTCCAAATATTTAGAAATAACTATTTATCTTGTGTGGGAGGTGACTCACTCGCTGTTCTGATGCCACTATTTTTTTATAAAATTTCATGCAGCGATAAGGAATTGATTCGTAAAAAGTTTGAAGACTTTCTCAAACATAGTTCTCCAGACATAGTTTGAAAATAACCATTTAGTTTGTATGATAGGTGTCATGCCCACTAATTCAATCCCGCCCATTCTCAGCCAAACTCCGTATAGTGATAAGAAATCAATTCTTGCAATGTTAAAATACTTTTACGATTATTATTCTTCAAATATTCGAATTCAACAATTTACATTGTATGGGCTGTGCCACACCTACTAATCCAAGACCTCCCATTTTCAGGCAAACTATGTAAAATTAAACAATTATACAATAGTTCTCAAAATATTTAGAAATAGCTAATTACTGTTCGTTGTTTCGCTAACTCCCATTTTTGGTTAAACTTCATGCAGTGATAAGAAATTTATTCGTTTAAAGTTTGAAGAGTGTCACGAAGTTTGGCGGCTTTCACAATTATAGATCACCAGATATTTAAAAATAACTATTTTGTACTTTGTATGGTAGATGCCTCTCCAACTTGAAATTTTAAAATAAAAAGGATTGGTCAATTCGTTAAGCCAATTATAAGGTACAAACAAACAAGCAAACAAATAAACAGACATACATTAATCTTCATATATATAGATGGTTTTTGAGTTCATTGAAGCTCGTTAAGTATTTGTTGCAATGGTTCCTGATAACTGTAGTCAATTCCGGATCAGCTTAGATCTTTGTTTTGTTACATACATAGTTGACAATTTGTTAGTTTGTTGAATAGTTTCATATTATAGAAACAAGAAGCCTTTGATACTTATATACAAAAATTTTGTAGATATCAATATTTCTCAATGAATTGGTAATATTCATTATTGAAAGGTTCCCAAATATTGATTATGCTTGCCTCCCATTCTAGAGGTATTATTTCAAAGGAATCCTTCCAATGAAATGTTTACATCGATCTGACTTTAGAGAAATTATGCTTATTCAACTATGAATACATTTTCTTGCATTCCTTTAAATCTCAGATCGGCTAAAGTACAATTAGAAGACTATTCTGGATGAATAATCAAGATTTAAAATTCTGCTACTGTTGCATCAGTTTTTATTATCCAATTTTTTTATTGTTTTGGAAATTACATTGTAAGTAATGTAAAAAAGGTTTGTTTTTAATTTCTAAATTTTGAATTTTTTTACAGAAAATAGTTCAAAAGAAAAAAAAACGAAGTTTTCCTGCCGATGTATTATTTAGCCAACCCAGGTTCCTATCACAAGTCTGCTTCTCCCTACAATAAAACACGAACTAAAAATGGTTCATTCATAGGTTTTTTAATTTTATATAAAACACTTAGGGCCATTATTACAACTTGCCTATATGTTCGTAATATTAAAAAGTATCTTTAAAGCTACCTTCTCCTATTACTTAAAGTTACCTTTTACTATTACGAACATAAAGGAAAGTTGTAATAATGGCCCTTAAACGAAATTGAAATTCTGAATCATTATTATGACCCGAAAGAAAAATCACTGAAATTTAGCTTTTGACACGAAAAGCATTTCTCACAGAACGCTGATTTTCGTAATAGATCTAAATAATTTGGAGAGGTTGTTCCGGTGTTTCCAATCGCCTCAGTCGTCAATGACCCTCAAATGACAGCAACTTCTTGGCAAGAGGGTTTGGGTGATCCAATAATTTTGACAGGTAGTTTAAACTGGAGAGTTTCGCGTATTATGGGGACATTGAGATCTCTATAGATATTACTAAGTATTGCGAATGTACCAGGGGCACCAGTCATTTTCCTCAACAGTTCTGACAGCTTTCTTTGCAATTGTTCAAGGTTAGTTGAGGAGGCTGTTCCCCATAGCTGAACGCCGTAAAGACATATCGGTTTTATAACTGTTTTGTACAAAATAACTCTGTTCTGCAAGTCTAGAGCTGACCGTGGGCCAATAACCCAGTGCAATTGAACTGACTTTAATTATATGTGTGTAACCTTGATTCAATATGGTGATATCGAGATATCATGGCTTTGTTCTGGAATTTTGATATTATTTATCTGTATCGAAGAATGTAACGTGAGTACATTTTTTTTCTAAATCGCCGATGTGAGACTGGAGTTGTTCAGAAGCTATTGAGGGGTTTTCATGTGTACTTAAAAAAGCGGTATCATCCGCATCGAGAAACAGCTCTCGATTAATATTATACATTAGAATACAATATATTGAAGATATTGCAACTCTACCATCAGGTATATTTATAGATGCGGCCTGGATGTGGTCTTATTTATATCCTGGCATTGGGAAATGCTTAATATATTTTCTCACTAATATAGCTGTTCACTAATATAGCTGTTCCGCTGTACCACTTGGATGTTTCGTATCGCAAGTGTAGTATCCGTTAATTCTAAAACAGTTCTTTAGGGTAAAATGTGTTTCAGAGCCGAATAGTATATCAATTTCCTGAAGTTGGGGAAATTGTTGTACTTCATTCTTATGTTGGCTAAGAGAATTCATTTTTTATTTAGCGGGATCTGCATCAGTATGCTTTCATTCTGCATTAATTGTTAAAACATATTTCAAAGCTCTATTGAGAATTAGATTCTCAATAGAGCTTTGAGAGTTAGTGTCGGGTACTGGTATACCCTCTTTTAATACATGTGGATATGAAAATAATGGGGCATTATTTCCATTGTTAGCTTTCTTTTGGATTGGGCAATTTGTTTTGATAATTGTCATTTACGATACTTCTACATTGAGCACTAGGAAGGCATGATCATATAAAGGTCTTCTTGCCTTCGTTGATTCCTGAATGTGTGGGAATACTGGGCATCCCCGGTAGTTTGCGGTGTGATTTTGACCACAGTTACCACATTTTCCTATATTATCATGTGTTGTTGAGTGGGGACATTCTTCACTTCACAGACATTAGGTAATCCGCAGAATGTTCTGGTGTGACCGAACTCTTGGCAATTATGGCACTGTGGTGGACATTTGCGCTTATTAGGTTCTTCTACAACTATTTTACGATTGAGGAGATATCTTAAACGATATCTAGGATATATCGTTTAAGAAAGTAACCTCAACTCTAAAAAGTGTTTGAGGAATTTTATTCTTATTAATTATATTGTGAATGGACTTCACTTCATAGCCTTCAGTCTCAAGCGCCTTTTTTACAAAATCATTTGGCTTAGAACAACTTATAAATTAAGTTGTTATTGCCACTGCAATATCCAACAATAAGTATTAATCATTTATGCTATCTGACTAGGTCCAAGGTTTCCATTCTGTGAAGGCGTCTGAGACCCTCAAAGGATAGTAATTCCCTTTCAATGGAATTAGTATAATATAGTATTTATTACTTGTATTTTAAAGGAGAAAGATTCAAATCTCTATGAATTTTATAATTTCTAACCTAACAAGGATCACATGTTATTATTCTTAAGAGTCTTGACAGTCTTCTTTGTATCTTTTCGATATTAGATGTTATGATGATCCCCAGAACTTGATGCTATTCTACCATATTAGATTTATAACCGCCTTATACAAGAAAGCCTTATAGTCCAAGTGTAGGTCTGACCAATGAATCAGTGCATTCTAATTGGAGATTTATACCAAGGTTTTGTTCGGGTATCAAAAATTTTGTTAATCTGTATTATTTAAACATTTTGTAGCAATTTTATTGGACGAGCATCATCTAAATAATAATCGTGGGAGTAACATAAGAGTATTTACCATTTGGGGTACAATCTCTAAGTGCTTAGCAAATGTATCGAATTTTTCCGTTGTATTCTTTGACCATTCACTGTCTGTGGAGACATATTTAGAATTAGTATGCAATATTTTTTTAACAGCCTAAGTTTTGCAAATAATTTCTATGGTTTGATTCGTTATTATCCTTTAAGGCGATTTGTAAATTCTGACTAGGAGACCGTGATTACTGCAATTTACGTCTGAGTATTATTCTGAATAACTGTAACTTCCCAAGGAGTCTGGAAGTGTAGATATTTTAACATAAGTATTTAAAAATATTAACCTCGAATTCCACCTCGTGGTAATTTTTCAATGAAATTTTAAATGGCAAGTGTGCATCTTTATCACGCCGAAATCAATTAGATCGAGAGTCTTATTGAGACTTGCGGGCCAATAAGTAGGTTTGGCCACTAAATATGGCATCTAATTTAATAGTTGAGAAACTGATCTTGATTAATGTTATGCTTTGAGGACAGTATATTGATGATATTGTATATTTGTCAAGCTCGCCTGTATATGGTCCTTTTTGTATTCCGACAAATATAAAATATTTTATATTTTTCTTAACTAGAACAGCTGTCCCATGATTACATATGTAAATTTCAACTAAATTAAATTTATATTGATTCTTTGTATTAACATGTTACAACTCTGACGACCTCTATAAATGCTTCAAAATAGACCCTTAAGTTATAGTTAAGACAGTTGTAATCGTAATAAAAAATATTATATGCTTTCTCTGAAAAACAATTATTTATAGATGCAAGATGATAACTTAAATATTCATATTTGCAGTTTTTAAGAATATACTATAGAACGCAAAGCTTATATACCAGAAAACCTTCATAAACGGATTTCTCATTTATCGATTATGGATTCACTATGAGCCTCTCCACCCTATTCTATTTTGGCAACCCTAAATATACGAAACAAATGTTGCACAGCAAAAATTATGGCTACCAGCTTCAAATGTTTCTTATTCAATAAAACATTCACCAAGTGCCACTGTCTTCAAAACTCTTACAAGTTTGGTATGAACAATTTTTGGTTTATCTAAAAAAACTCTACTGGTTTGATATGCTTAAATTTGTAGTTTGCTTATTTTATAAATTTTGTGGCGTTTTTTGTTTTGTTTTATTTTATTTTATAACCTGCTGCTGAAGTTGCACTCGAACATGAGTATCTGTTAGTTTGTCGTTTGTTTACCACACATTCGTACGTACGGTTGGTTTTTGGTTGCAATTTCAGTTGCTGGCTGCAACCATGTTTTCGTCAGTTACACTTAATGGTTAAGTAGAAATGTTGCATGCTCATGATTTTCGACACATTTAAGCCATGTCTAATTTAGACTTAAATTATTTTAATGACAGTTACCCATATGTGACATCCCGAAACAATGAATGTGATAACAACTCGTACAACTGCAACAGCACCAGCAACAGCCATAACAACAACATCAATAAAACTATCAGCAGTAACTAACATCACTGAATTATGGTTGTAAATATATGCATGTTTATTATGTACAGTGTGACAAATATTATGTAATACAATTTAGAGGAGTGGCAGGAGGATTATTCCATCATAATCGTGTTTCGCGCCATGTCGTACGTTAAACACACTTAAGTTAAAACACTTAAATGTTTAAGTTTTTTTTTACAAGAAAACTTTAGTTTCAAATATAACAGAAGTATATTGTATGATATTACTTAGTTGGTGCATTAAATAGTTTAATAGAAGAGCGGAATTAAGTAGATGGATGAAAATGGGATTTATTGCTTCCGAATTTCCTATAAATAGATCTAAACCTAAAATGTATGAAGTAGATTTGTTGAGTCTCTATAATGTTCTTTAAATCGCTTATTGTATTTTTAATTGGATTGTTATTTATTATTTTAATGATTGTTTTTTGTATTCGTGCTTACAAATATTGCCGTATTCCCATTGTAATCGGGAGATAAAGCAGAAATGTTCATAGTATCCATAGATTGCCATATGCGTAAAATTGTATTATTATTTTTGTGGTGGATAGTTGGAGGTTAGGGTTAGCTGATGATATGTGACCAACTCAAGTTTCTAATAAAATCCATTACACAATCGAAGTATACACCTAGTATACTTCGAAGTATAGCCCCTAGAAAGTGTGGGCGAGTGGAAGAGTAAAAAAATATACTCCTCATAAGAGAGCAAACCACGCATTTAACACAGACATTATTTAATATTACTAAAATTACATAAATCAAATATATTGTTACGTTGTTACCTTTTAAAAACAGTGGTTTATTTCTTTTAAATAAGCCTAATTCTTTGCAATTAAAAGCCTTTTAGTAGTTTATATTAAACACTTTAGCAACACACTGGTAATGTACAAATATACACTGGTAATACAGTTGATGTTAATTCTAACAGCGCATATGATAAACTTAACAGCTTCATGAATTATCTTAACGGACAAAACATGAATGTTTTATTTCTAGAGCTTATAACAGCTTCAATGTTAATGTTAGCAGCTTTAAGAGTTAATGTTGAAATACTTACAAACAATGTTAATAACTGCGTACATTGTTGATCGAAATGTTTATAAACATGATGAATGTTGCAAGCAGTTGTTACAGACTGTTAAGACTAGTTCTTCCTAAATATGTGGCTATAGGTTTCATTTCATAATTTGCAATTATTAGCTTAAAACCATCGGATCCGCATGCACTACAATCACCGACTGAATGAGTGGTGGAGATTAATATAAAGCATTCGCATCCAAACCAACTCACTTAATTAATCTTTCACCCTATCAAACTTCTCTGGACTCTAAGTTTACCCAATGCTTACACGTCAGTTAGCGTTGGGCACTGAATCCAATTGCTGTCCCTTAGCCGAAGATCTGGCTTTTTGCAGACGCTTGCCTCTCAGAACCTATCTTCAGTTATATGTCGGACGATAAGAATGGTTATATACTAATTCAACTGTTAGGTCTATCGAAATCCAAAAGTAAACATTCGTCAAAGAGATTTCCTCGTTAGGTCACAACTACACGCTGGTCTTACTACTGCATGGACTTAACTGTTCACCAACGCCCCTGTGAGCCTTGCAATGATCACACAGGTGCATAACAACCTTGATAAAGGGAATAGGCTATATAAGTAATACATACCATAAAGTTTACCCAATGCTTAGGCGTCAGTTGGCGCTGGGCACTGAATCCATTTGCAGTGCCTTAGCCGAAGATCTGGCTAGTTAAAAGTTTAGATATTTAATACCGCAATTGTTTGCCGACGCTTGCCTCTCATAACCTATCTTCAGTTATGTTTCGGACGATAAGAATGGTTATACGCTAATTTAACTGTTAGTTCTATCGAAATCCAAAAGTAAACATTCGTCAAAGATATTTCCTCGTTAGGACACAACTACACGCTGGTCTTACTACTGCATGGACTTAACTGTCCACCAACGCCCCTGTGAGTCTTGCAATGATCACACAGGTGCATAACAACCTTGATAAAGAGAATAGGCTATATACTTTCATACCATAAAGTAGTTTGACACTAGCCCAAACATCAACCATTTAACCAACAATATCCTCCCATGATTTGAGTTTAAACCTCAGCTATCATATAATACGGTCAGGGTATGTCATATTGGTTCTCATGCTACCAGACATGACTCCAATCAGCCATTAGTATACAATTCCTTTAATTCTAAGTACCGTAGAAGCACCTCTTTACCCCGAAATGCTATACTACTTATAACCGTTTGACGCAAATTAGTTGCCTTGATAGTTGCATGTTATTAGTAGATGCTGACAAAAAAAATCTTCATTAATTCTTAAAAAATACCTTTTTACCCCTCCTACGTTGATGAGTTATAGTAGTTGGTATTCTTTTACCAATTCATAATCTAATCACATTTAGTTTAGGGGTTTTCTTATGATAAAAACGCATTTTGATGGGGTTTCGATGCTGCTTTGGCAATAGCATATTTATCAGGACCTCTAGTAATAGGAAGAATGCCTTGGTTTTTAAATATGCATTCAGCCTATTGAGAGATGGACTTCAGAGTTTATATTGTGGAAAAAAGATTACCCAACTTTCTGTCAATTCTTAGATATAACCTTATATGATGAACATACTCTATTCTTAGTACTTGAAATCAAACAATTTAAGACTCAGGTGGTATTTGTTACTGCCGTGTGGACAGTATAGCATCTACTGCAGGCTACACCTTATTCGTTCATTATATTTTTTTTTTACTTGCTCTTGTACATTCGGAAACTACTAATGTAGGATGGTCACATCACGCCGCGCCACGTAACGTGATAGTCGTCTGGTCGACATCAACCAGACGACGTGTTACGCAAATGAGTATCAGTCGACGGTCTTTACAGCGAATTTTGGTACAAGATTTGAAGATGTTTCCGTACAAAGTCCAGACGGTGCATCAGCTGTTAGCTGCTGACCGCCAATCGCGTCTAATATACGCTCAAGCCATCCTTAATCACCACCAAGAGGAAGATGATTTTTCATCAGAAATAATCATGAGTGATGAGGACAATTTCCATCTTAGCGGGTACGTAATAAGCAAAATTTACGCTTCTGGGGCACTGAAAATCCGCGTGTAACCCACGAAGAGCCATTACACCCGCTCAAAGTCACTGTATGGTGTGCTGTTTTCGCTGGAGGAGTCATCGGACCTTTTTTCTTCGAAGACGTCGCGGGCCAAACGGTTACCGTGAATGGTGAGCGCTACATAGCAATGATCAACGAGTTCTTTTTGCCGCAACTTGATGAATTGGGATTGGAAAACCTGTGGTTCTAACAGGACGGTGCAACGGCAAACACTGCACGTGCCACAACCGATATGCTGAAGGATGCATTTCCCGGGCGTCTAATCTCCCGTTTTGCCGATTTGCACTGGCCAGCAAGATCGCCTGATTTGACCGCTCCAGACTTCTTTTTGTGGGGCTTTTTGAAGTCGCGGGTTTATGTCAACAAGCCTCAGACTCTTGCAGCTCTTAAAGACAATATCTGTCAAGAATGTGAGGATCTTTCGCCGGAAGTTTTGGCCAAAGTGATGGAAAACGCCATAAAAAGGGCTCAAATGACAATCAACTGTAGCGGCGGCCATTTACATGACATCATATTCTCGACTTAATGTAAAAAAAATTAAAAGACCAAATAAAAATAATCCGCAAGAAGAATCAAAGTTTTTCATTTTTTTTTTTTTTAATTACAGCCAAAAAACATCGGAAGTTTACTTTTGCGCCACCTTGTATATATATAAAACACAAAACACGTTCTACTTATGTTCGTTATAGACTCTGAAACTATCCAACCGATTAGCTCCAAACTGGTTTAATTTCAAAGGACATTTTCTGACGATGGTTTTAGACATCTAAAACAATTCGTGAACAGGATTTTCAAATATTCACACCCAATTTTTTCCCAATTTTAAAATGTGTTTATCTTGAAATTTTGTATGTATGCACCTCTCCCGATGTGTAGATCCACTAAGGAGGTGAAATTGAATAAAAACGGGTAAAGTGGTACGCTTTATACTTTTAAGGAGATAAAATGGGCGAAACCTGAGTTTTAGTGCTTTTTTGTATTCCATATCCCAGAAATTAAATTTAATTGGAATTGCAGTCCTTCTTAAAAAAATTTAAATGGACTCTGGCACATTTTTGAAATTTGAACGTACTTCTTTTCGGTACTTTTTTACAAAACTATTTTTTATGTACATTAATATGGTAAGAAAAAATTTTATTATAAAACTCTTCCATTAATAAATAATTATTAGCGTAGTAGCACACGCCGGTATCCGCTGGTTCTCTATAATAATACAATCGGTTACTGACATCGAACAACACCGATAGGCAAGAATCAAGTAACAGTTTGATTTATTGTTCATCGGAATTCAAAATTATATAAAGGGGTTAAATCATAATAAATCTTTATTAGCATGTTAATGATCTCCACAGAATTCTCATCCAAGAGTAACATTATCATAAATCTCCCACTGGAGCATAAAGCCCCTATTATTATTTTGTATCTGACTCTATTGTTGGCTTCTCAGGCAATGTCACTACAATTATAAGCTGCAGAATTCAGCTGATAATCAATGATTCCTCTCCAGGCCTTAGCGGGATCACCATGTCGACTAAGTTGTAAATTCCATATTTATATTTTCTATATTTTTTCAGCCTATCCAAAACCATTTTCGCTCTCTAATTACTATTGGTGTAGGCTTTTGACGCAAATAGTTTGTTGTATAGCACAGTTAACAGCCCAGCAACTTTGGCCTTTATGTTTAGTGCAGTGCTGTTTTCTTTAATATCATTTAATAATTTACGTATATCGCCTACATATTCGACATCTATAAGTTGTGTAAATGGATTCCTTTGTATACTCTTTCTACCCGTCAAGGTCATTCATAACTTCTTCAAGAATTAGAAAAATTTACGAACTACGATTGCAACATAAAATCCATCCGACAACATACCACAACGTAAAACTCTGCAGTGGAAGCCAGTGTACATGGCCTTAAAAAATCCTTTACAGCATTAAATACTTCTGTTTTGCTGGGTAGAGGTATGATCAATGTCCCGTATTGCATTGAACCATGTGCGGCGCTGTCATGTTAGTTCAGAGGGAAAAGTCCTATATGGTTATAATGATTTCTGAAAAGTGCTGAGCCCATCCTCACCAATACTTTATTATCTGCAGAGTAAATATAGTTTAACATAATGTTGTAAGTTCAATGCTAATTTATTAGATGGCTCTATACTTAGATATATATTTTTATACTCACCGCCTAAAATATGGGAATTATATTGATTAAGTCATTGCATTTATAATACATCGAAATATCATCGCAGACCCACAAAAGTATTTATATTCCTTATAAAATTCTAAGACGATCTAGATGTGTAGGCCTATGTGGTCATCTACTCCTGCAAAAAAGCAATTGGCACTGTGGTATTATGCCAAAATGTATCAATTGGATCTTTAAAGCAGTTGTTAGCGGACTCCTTCCCCCTGATGATATCATAAGGATACACACTGATGGCTCTAATAGGGGAAACATGATCGATGGAGGTTTCTATATTGAAAACTTTGGGATTGAATTCTTCTTTAGGCTACCTGACTTCAGTACTGCTCTTCAGGCGGAAATTACTGCCATTAAACGTGCATCCAACTGGCTGAGGTATTATCGAATATCTGGTGATATATGTATATTTACTGACAGCAAGGCTGTCGTTAACGGAATAGCGGGTGTCCTCACGACATCTAGATTAACCGAGGAATGCCGGGTATCCCTAAATGAGATAGCGAGGCATTCTAGGATAACGCTTATATGGGTCCCTGGACACGATGGAAATCAGGGTAATTGTATAGCAGACGCTTTGGCCAAAAGGGGAGCGATGATGAATGATGAGGCAATCGACCCCTTTTCTGGTATTTCCCTTGTTAAATGCAAGATGGCTGTTCAGCAGACTCTATATGAGACTGCACAAAACAGGTGGACTAATGAACCTTCCTGTGCTACAGCGAGGTTAACCTGGCCCGTATATGATGCCAGCAGGACGAATCTACTTGTGGATTACCGTCGTGAGCAAATAAGGCTAATTGTCTCCTTTATTACAGGACACTGTACAATGATTACTATAGAAGCTGCCATAATGAAGAAGAGGAAGAGACTGTGTATCACCTTTTCTGCCAATGCCCGGCTCTGACAAACCTGAGGGAACGCATCCTCGGATCTCCATTCCTATCATGCTTGGATGAGCTATCAAGGATGAATCTTAGACGAATCTACTCCTTCATCCGGGAATCTGGCTGGTTTAACCTGGAGGCAACGGAAGTATTGTAAATACCCTGCTGTCTACCCCTTGGGTATCACAATGGGATCAGATTTGAATGGACCCAAGTGAGCTGCTTGAGGAGCGGCTACCCATGGAACCTAACCTAACCTAGATGTGTACGTCTGACCGTCTGTCTGTCTGTTGAAAGACTTAGGAAAATAAAATTTTCCTGATATTGAAAATAAGCAAAATCGGTCAAGTAGAACCAGAGTAATGGAACAATTATGATACATAAATGTATATAGAACAGTGGTATTCATACAAAATTTGGTATTGCAAATACGCAAAATCTTATAAAACTAAAGGTAAGGTCAGACTACGCAAATTATTTGACACAAAATGTTTCATGTGTTTGATCAAAACTACATCAAATAATCCATGGCTTGATTTTGTGGTCACACTGTACACATTTATTTGCCATATTTGTTTAATCTAACTACACCGAAATACTATCAAACACACGAAGGGGAAAATATATTTGTCTTGTGGTCACATTTATGGTAATATTTTTTCTAAATAATTATTAAATAAAGCTGTAAAAAAACTTTAATTTCTTTCATCAATAAACAATACGTATCTAGAAAGTAAAATACTACTAGATTTTGCTTTACATTTGAAAGAATTGTGAAATTTCAGTACTTTTATTTAAACGTCAAATATTTTATGTTTCTAGTTTGAACAGAAAATATTTTTGCACAGCAAACAAGAAAACAGCTGAATTTGGTCAAACAAATTTATTTGCCGATAAGAAAACTTTCATGTAATGTGACCAATGTGTGACCACTAAACAGCAAATATTTTCCTCAATTTTGGGTAATTTTTTATTTGATCTTGCAATTCATTTGCAAGATCAAACAGCGTCAAATAACAGCTGTTGCATCATGTGTTATCGCAAAAGTAGTGTTGCTATATCTTAAATTTAATATCGCTAAATAATGAAAACAAATCGCGAAAAGAACTCAAGCTTGAACAATTTAATTATATAATTATTAAATGTTTATTTATTAAATTATATTACTATCAACGTATTAAAATTTGTAAGTATACTTGTACTAAAAGTCTACAAAATATCCCTAATATAATTAACAATTTTGGAATTTTATTGTGTTTGTTTTGGCTTTGTTTGGATTTTGAACTAAAAATAGCATTATTCAAATAAAACGAATATTACTATGATGAACTTTACAATAATCAAATAAGCGAACTGTTAAAAATAAAAAGTTTATTATTAAAATGTTGAAAGTATACAAAGTAGTCCAACTATTTGACAGCAGTACCTAACTATATATTGGACGCAAAACGAAATGAAAATGTGCTAGAAGTGTAAAATAAAATTATAAAATTCTGTGTTTTAAAGAATTAACGAGAATTGAACCATATTTAATCGAACATTTTTTCTTAAAATTTCGAGACATTTGATGTGTACATTTTTCACAAGGGTGTTGAATTCACACGGAACTCATTTATGTGAGAGAGTAATATTGAAATATAGAGTCGGACTACTTTTTATACTTTGGTTGAAACTATACTTTTCATTCAGAATGTTCACAAACATTAAATTCGCATTAAAAAAAATTAAACAGATCATACTGTTTAAGAATGAATTTTTAATTGCAATCAAATCATAATATTTATGTATGTATAAACTATTTTCTTTGATTTTAAATTCAATAAATATTCCATACATTTAAGCAATTTTAAATTTTGTAAATAAAAAAACTCCATGTATAAAAATAATCAAACTATGTTAAATGTATACAAATATAAATCGCATAAAAATGCAAAAATCGCAACATAGACTTCATGTCTTCAATTAGTTTTTCTCCCAGTATGTCATTCCAGGATGACTGACTTTTATGTGAAGAAGAAGACTTCATTTATTGATGCCATTTTTTTAGTGAAAATAATTTAAATAACAAATTTACAAGAAATATTGATATGTATTATAGTTAAATAATAAAAATAGTGCAATTTTGTTTTTAGTTTAGTACCACAAATGTTTAAATAATCTCCTTTTTAATCCTCCATGTTGAGCAAATAATTTTCTTTGTTTGCTCTATTTGATCAAACAATTATTTGATGAAAGTATTTGATATAGTGTGACCACATGGCAAATATATTTACTGATTCTTTTTTGCAGCAGTTTGGTCAAACAAAAAGTGAAAAATTAATTTCACAATATGATAACAAAATTCAATAAAACTTTAATAAAATAATTGTTTTACAATTCGAAATAAGTGCGTTAACCTTAAAAAGATTTGTAAGATCAAATTATATATATTTTAGGTATTTATATAGCTAGTGGTCACACCATGTTCACATTAAGAAAATATTTTGTTTGCCGACAAATAAATTTGTTTGACTAAAATCATCTGTTTTGTTGTTTGCTCTAAATTTTATTTGTGGTCAGATTCAGACAATGAAATATTTGACGATAATCGTCAAATATTAGCTGTGTCTGACCGTACCTTAAATGTTTTTATACAAAATCTACAAAAATCGGTGTCAATATTGTTTAAAATAACAACAAATGTCTATAAACTAAATACAGTTACCTAGATCAGTTCACGAGACAGCACTAGGTTCCTAAAAATTGTTTACATCCAAAATGTCAAATTATTTCAAATAACAATTCCTATTTACGTAAACGTACTCACAACACATGGTTACAGATACAGATGTGAACACATGATCGTAAATTCTTTGTTTCAGCCATAAATAAAACAAAACGAAGCACCAACAAAATATACTTAAATCTGCCAAAAAAAAAGTATTTCTGGGTTAAGATTGTAAAAAAGGTGAGATATTTAGCACAAATGCATGCGTGTCATGACATTTGCCACTAATGACTATTTATATTTTAAGTTTTCGTTGCTGTATTAAGTTGTAGCCCGAGTTCATTTCATGTTTAAACTCTAAAGTCATACAACAAACTGTCAGCAGCAGCTGAAAAGCAGCAGCACAAATGAAGTCATTAGCAAGTGAGTTTTTGGATGGCCAAAAAATCCATATACATTTTGAGTCACATATGTATATATAGATATGTATGTTCATGGACAGGCGGACATATGGAGAAGTAGACTTGCAAACATTCAGATAGACAAATACTCGTAGACAAAACGAATAGACTGTTAACACAAGGTGTCAAAAGCAACACATTTACAAGTAATAAGTAACAACATAATAATACTTACTTTACAAATTCTGTCTGTAATATGCTTTAGTATTTAAGAATGAAAAAAAAAAAAAAAAAAACATTAAACTTAAGCAGATTTTTGTATACTTACGGCTTAAAATATTAACACTCTAATGGCAGATGGTTTAGAATTTGGAATAAAAGGAAAATACAATATTATGTTGTACAATATTTCTTGAAATCATCATATATTTCGCTCACCATAAGTTCAGATTTTATGCGAAAGTAGCTATAAATCGATAACACCGATTTTCCAGTTTTAAGAATAATTCTGTTTAACTCAATACAATAAAATCTATTTTCAGAAAATTGTATTTTTTTTTTTTTAAATTTTATATTTATTGTAAGTTTGAAGAGGATACATTAGAGTCTTAGACTCCATTATGCCAATAAATTTAATAATGTTCTTTTATCAGCCATGTTTATTTTAAAGGGTTTAGTGTTTAAAATTCCTTAAAATAAATCAACTGATCATTTTATCTACCACCCCTTTAGACCGTCCATCCCATGCCAGCAAGGGTTAATGCATAAATTGCACTATACTACCATTGCCGTGCTATTCCGTTGTTGTGGCAAAGGGGGATTGTACATTGTTTGTGGAGTGTCATGATAAATTACCATAAGCGAAAAATTTGACTTTGTGTCGCTAATTGCGTAAAAATTTTCAAACTAACACGATACCAACTTAGACAATTTTAATTCGAAAACACATGTAAGCGCGCACTCACTCATATTTACGCTGCCAAAAACAGAAATCTAAAGAACAGATTTGTTAATACAGTTTGTTGTATTTGTTTTTATTGTACAAATTTATTTATAAAATTAACTATTAAAAATGTTTATTAATTTAAGCAAATATAGTTTTTTTTTATTAACAAATATATATATTTTTTTGTTTTTGGGTAAATAAAACTCATTAGATTATTGTCGTGAGATATGACAATGTTGAATTTTGTTGTTGTTGTTATTGCTGCTGTTGTATTTCTGTTATTAATGTTTGTTGCAACAAATTGCTTTTCAGTTTTTAATTTAAGGCAACAAATTGAAACAAACCAACAAAAAAATTGTATTAAATTATAGAGTTGCTGGTTTTTTGTTTCTATTTATTGGGTTGGTAAAAAAGGAATTTCGTTAAAAAATCATTAATTTGGTGTATAATAAGATCACAGGGATCAGAAACCATATGACAACCATTTTATCATTTGATGTTAATTTATATAAACAAATATATTATATTTCTGATCGCTGTAATTTGTGTCTATGTTTATTAACTTATTAAAAAAATAGAATACCTATGAAAATAGTATATAGTTCCTACTTCAGTCAGAAGAAAGAATGGGTCTAATTGTAGGTTTTTAATATCATTAATCGAGAAAAAAAAGTCGAATAAATTGTTCTGCAAATTTACTTCAAGTACTTATAGTAGGTAACTCATCTCCTACTATAATTAGGATAAATATACATGTGGTTGTGTGTAAATAAATAAACACAAAGTGTGTAATGTTACATGTTTGTGTGTTGAATAAATGTTTAGTGAATTCATGTAAAATATGTAAACTTTCAGTTAAAATACATTGAAATACACGTTAAATATGTATATGTACAAAATGTTTTAAATTAAACAATACATCCTGTCAACATATTTATTTTAAATCTTTCAGCCACAGTTTTGCATATAAAACGTTTAAATAAAATAATTGCATCTTTAGTTTAATTAACATGTTTTTATTATAAAAAACTAAAAAAAAAAAACACTTCAGGTGTATGTGGAATAGTGTGGTTAGTTATCTAACCATCTCAGAGTGGGGCAAATGAAAAAAAAAGTGGAAATATATCTGTAGCTTCTAAACGAATACCCCGATTTTTTCCAAGGCTATAGAGGAGGTCTTGATATGTTTAAGCTTTGAATTTGGGCTTACACCTCTAAGGAGGGATCGAGCCAAAGTGCCCCAAAATGGGGCACCTCGGGTATATCAAAAATTAAAAATGATGCCAAATTTTTGTTTGCGATTCGATTTGGAAGATTTTAATATATATGGAATCTACTCGATGAGATTTACAAAAAACATTGCTTTAGCCATATATTGTATCTTATAGTTTACGAGTTATTCGCATTTGAAAAGTAAAATTTTATTTTTTTAACCTACTGCTTTTTTGCTAATAACGGAACTAATTCTTTATCGATTTTCTTGAAATATCTTTTTTAGAATTAACAGAAAATTTATTAATAATATTATGAAAAAATTATTTAAAAAATTATTTAAATTTTGCATCATTTTTAGTTTTTGATATAACCGAGGTGCCCTACTCCTCCTCGGGCAATTCGTTTAGAAGTTACAGATTTATTTCCCCTTTTCTTTCATTTCCCCCACTGTGCACCGTGGCGATCAGTGGCAGGAGCTGGCAAAAAAAGAAGCTATATAAGACTTCAAAAAAAGGCCAGTAAAAGCCAAACTGCTTTAAAAAAAAGCCAACAAAAAAAGCTAAAATATTACAAATTAAGAATTTAAGTTTATATTTATTTTTAAATAAAAAACTAGAAAATATGTTCATAAAAGTAAATAAAATTATAAAGGTACACTTCAGCAGCAAACAAAAGATAACATTAATCATTAACAATAAATATATACATATGCATATATATTTTTGTACAGACAAAACTCAAATTTTGTTTTTTTTAATTTAAGTACTAAGTATTTACTATTTTAGTGTTTCGAAATAACTACATAAAATATACATTAATATATTTTCAGCCTTTTAAAGTTACATGTATAATTATAAAATAGGTATAATGGTTTTATCCTAATCGGAAGAATCAGAACTAGAATTTGCGTAAATATAAATAAAATATAATAAATAATATTGAAGTATATAATTTTTTAATGATAATTTAATATTCAATAACGCATTAAACATTTTTAACTTTACAATTTACATTGTACTAAAAAGTCGTTCAACCTCTACTAAAAAGTTAAATACTGGATTAGCCATATCAGAAAATGGACATTTTTGGTTCCATATTTGTCCATTTGTAGTTTAAAATATTCTGCCCTGAGCCATAATCTTCGTAATTTCATTAGCAGTTTAATTTTTCACATACATAATATCTTTTTTTGGTTTTACGAGTACTATTTTAAGTGTATTATCAACGGATAGAAAATCGATTTAGCGAAGAGTTTTCATATGATAATCTTTGTTGCAATTGCTAAATTAGTTTTATTTTCCGTATTATTTTTTCAGAATCTTCACTAATTAAACCGTTTTTTATTTTATCTCTCATTCTTCAAACTTGTATGAAAAATGTGGCGAAAACATTAAACAATTTCAATTGAGGACGATAATGGATCAACTTCTTTGCATTGTGTTACAATTTGAAAACACAAACTATGGAGAAGAAATTTGAAATTAGAAAACAGATTTGTCGGATCCGCTGAATTGCTTACAAATGATTTATTTACTTTTTGTACTTTGTGCAATATTGGTTTCAAAAAAAGATTACACCAAATTATAATCAGTATATTAATCACTTAAATGTTTGGCTTTGTAGCATTGTTGGTTTTAACTCGAACCATACATCCACAATACGTTTAACAGCTATTTCAAATGACAGCCATCGAGTATCACAAGCCTTCGAGAGTTAGTGGGACTCTTGTCCATTATATAATGATGAAAATAATGTGTAATAATAATTTTGTCTTGAAATTGAATTTGCTAGACATTTATTTAATTTTGAAGCACTTGATATTGGCAATTGGTATTTGTTCTTTTAATACTGCATAATTCTAGAGTCTGTTGAAAAGCTAAATGAAAAACAGTAATGAATTAAAATGAAAATGTTTCACAAATATAAATTTAGCATTTTTATTTACTCTTTAGCCTCGAAATTTTGGTTTTAGTTTCTAGCCTTTTTTAATTTTAAAAAAGGCTATTTGGAAATTAAAAAAAAGCTAGAAAAAAGCCACGAAGCTAAAACCAAAATTTCGAGGCTAAAGAGTAAATAAAAAGGCTAAATTTAGCCTCAAAAAGGCTAAACTGGCAACACTGGTGGCGATTGGCATAAAAAGTATTGAAACAAAGTTTAGTATCTGCAGCCAAATTTTAAAACAAAATATTAGTTTTGATGAAAGTCGGAGAAACAAGTCTTATTTGTGCGTATACAAAGGGGGACTTTTTATGTTCTGCACTGTCATATTGTTCGCGCTGGTTTGTTTCTGGTGCTGCATTTCACACATCTTCGGGATGTGGATAGCTCTGGCTGATACATACTGTTTTCCAGACGTAAGTCTTTTGGTACTGATGGTTTGTTTCGATTTTCTCTATTATTCGTTTTCGGCATTTTTTGTCACATTTTTCAAAAAAGTATTCCATGAATCTTTTAGTTGTCCAAAGTTATATATATTTTTGAAAAATATACAAAATCCCCTGTCTACTGATATACTTATAACATGTCTTGTATTTTTTACGTGGCAAATTGATTAGAGAAAACTTAACATCTCGCAGAGAATTAACCTAACATAGAAATTCATGAAAAAGTATGTTTGGCTACCCTACAACCTTTACATGAATGGAAATAACAGTGTGAGTTAAATTATACCACCAGGGTTTTTGTAATGCGAGGAAATTCTACATTGTATTTTTTTTGAAGTCAGAGCGCAAACGAAGAAATAGGATCGTTTTAAAACGGGCCGCGCCCTTGGTGGGCCTATTTCATTCAAATCGGTGGGCCTATTTCATTCAATTTCATTCAAATCGGACTAACCATTTAGAAGTTATAGATTAATTTTCCTAATTTTTCTATACCACTGTGCGAGGGCGGTTCAATAAGTACGTGACTTTTTGAATTTCCCGTTTATTAATTGAAAGGGCAATACTGCTCCTGTCAAAATTTAATAAAGCTGTGTCATTTAGTTTGTGTTTGACAGCCATTAATAGCATTCTTACTAGGGTATTCATTTAATCGGGTTTCTGATTTAATCGGTTAATCGAGCAAATAATTAATCGGGGTTTAGATTTAATCGGTTATTAATCGGTTAATTTTGAATTATTCGATTAACCGAGTAATTTCTATTTTAATTTTAAATTGAGAACAAAAACATGAAAAACAAATAAAACATAACAATTCAACAAAACCAAATAAGTAATAGCAAAACAAAAATATGGTATCTGAGACCTTTTTTATGCATATGTGACTTTTTTTAGGATTTAAGGGAGATCTTCTGAAATATGCTTTTTAAAAAAGAATATAATTGAAATGTTTTCCTTTTAAACGATTTTTTACATTAGTACATAAAACTTGACTTGGAAAGAACTCTCTTACTGATTAGATGTTGGAGAAATCAAAAGTAAGGCATGATAAAGAATATCCAATTTCTCATATAAAATCCTCATATATATATTTGAAGTCCTTTTTGTATTTTTTTAGATTATGAATACTTTTAATAGTTTCTGATAAAAGACTCGTTTCAGTCATGTCTTTAGATTCATCTATTATCAAGTCGTCCTCCGACTCATTAGGACAAAGATAATCATAGTAGATTCTAGAAAAAAGTTCATTTCCAAATTCCTTATTTTAAATTTTTGTGCTATACTTCTAAAAAACTATTGCTAGCAGTTAATGTTCATGATATTTCTATATAAAGTGCAAAAAAAATTCGGTTAAACGACACAAATTAATCGGTTTATTTGTTCATAGTTTATTTCGAACAGTTAACCGACCAAAATTAATCTGTTAACCGATTGGCGGTTAATCGATTGAATACCCTAGTATATACCCAATTTCGTAATTCTTAACAAACATTTGTTCAAAATATTTTCGCTTTTTTTCGCTACAAGGAGAGCTTATAGTGAATGAAATCTTTATAGTTACAATTTTTACCCCGTAAAGGTTCTAATTTCATAAAATTTCCAAATACTTATTTGGTATATTTTTCATTTAACCCTTTCACAGAATGAGAATTGATCCTCAGGGGATTATTGTGTTATTCAATTCGAAGGAAACAAATTTTGAATTTCCATGTGAAAAGCATACAAATTCAACACCTCAGAATTTTGAAAATTTTTCATTGGTTAATATCGAGCTAGAATCTGGGTAAAGTCAACAATTGACCAAATATTTTGCATTCAATAGATAACACTACTCGTCTGCTAGTGCAAAATATAATTTTTGTATAATTTTTATAAATTTTTTATACATATATGGCAAACATTTTAAAATCGTACCTGCAGTTATCGAGATATTTCAACTTTTATTGATTCAGTGTGGTTTTTTTAAGTTTTATATCAGGAACCATTTAAGTATTATTTTTTAGTTTAATATTTAAGGATGTTTGCGGGATTATGCAACTAATTGCAAAATTCAAATTGTTCAGTTTATTGTCAGTAGTTTTTAACACAGCTAATCTATTTAGGTTTCTTTGAATACTGCAGAATCTAGAGATTTTTACAACTAATATTTTGCAGTAAAGTAGGAAAATTATTAAATATTTCTTAAAATATTTGCAAATATGTGCAGTGAAGGGTCTAATATTAAATTTCTAAAATATAAAATTTGCAGAAAAGATTAAAGAAAGCTTGGATAATAAGTCCTTTATTCTATTTATGTAAAGTGGTGAGTTAAATAGATGATGTTAACAAGTGAAACTTACATAGACACAAAAGTTATAAGTAGAGTGTCCAAAAAACCGGCAAATTCAAAAAACCGGTTTCCGGTTTAACCGAAAACAGTGTTTTATAAAAAAACCGGTTTCGGTTTTCTCATTCTAAAAAACCGGTTTCGGTTTTATTAACCGGTTTTTAGAATGACAAAATTTGTCAAATGCAGAAATTTTCTAAAAAATAAGTGAATATTTTTAAAAATTTTATCAAAATATTATTAAGTTATATGTTCAAATAAGCTTTACAAAGTATTTAGTTAAAACCGGTTAACCGTCTTAAAAAAACCGGTTTGACAAAAAACCGAAAAGTTAAAGAAAACCGAAACCGGTCGGTTTTACAAAGATGAAAAAACCGGTTGACCGGTTTTCGGTTTCGGTTTTGGATACTCTAGTTATAAGGTAGTCAGCCGTTGTCGCAAGAACTTGTAACTCTTTAAATAATATTAAACTTTGCTGGGTGCTAAGCCATACAAATTTTCTACATAACGAGAAAGCAGATGAACAAGCAAAATACCAAAGGGATGAATTCAATATTGGAAATAGCAAGAAGCTTTTAGAAATTAATAGAAAGAATCTGAGAGTGATTACAATCTAAGTACCAAGAATTGAAACACCAAAACACCAAGACACATAAACTTAATTTTGGGTTGTAGAATCCTACGTTTTCAAAGACTTGCTAAAAATTAAATAATAATATTATGACACTGAACCAACAGATATTGTAGTATATATGAAAACTTATTAAATTGATTTTTCGAAACAAACGACACTGAACTTACAGACAGAATATATCAATGCATGAATGAAAGGAATACACAATTCAATGTAGACATCTCTCAAAGAAGTATTCTTAATCCGATCCGAACTAATAACGGCTTGGTTGCACTATAAAACCATGTAAAATATTTTTGTATCAATCCAGATATTTTTCTTGGGATTGTCATATAGGATCAGTGGCAGCTACAAGTTTTATTTTTTTAGCTTGAGATTGCAATACATTTTGTAAATATTTAATAAGAAAAACATCAATAAATTACCAAATGCTTAAATAAATATTGGAGCTGATTAGCACAGTTATTATTGAAAACATAAAAATGGTTGCTGTTTGAAATCGATAAAAGTCTTTCTACATTTTTATTAGACCAGAATGAATTTTACCACTAACCCAGTATTTATTATATGTAACTATATATGTATATGTACGTACACTTAGAGAAAAACATGGTTCGCCATGGTTACTACAACCACTAAAATAATTGTTATTTTATTTTAATTTCAACAATATTTTAGTTACCGTAAACAGTTTAACGTTCATTGCAATTATAAATTTGAATACGGTTCACTGACATATAATTATTTTTCAAACAACTAAAGAATGATAAATAGACAAACATATTATATTATGTACAACAATTTAAATTTACTGATTACCATTAAATGTTAAGTTTCTATATTTCTACTCATAGTAAGTAAGTTTAAGATATGTTATCAAGTAAAGTTTGAGTGTCAGTAATTCTCATTCGCCCCGAATAGGCATAGATTCACCTTTTGCATAGGCAGCTAATCATTACAAATGTACAACTTTCATTTTAGATTTCGGACTCTTGTATTTCTGTATTCTGTAGACCGCGTCGTTTAATTTCTTAATCACTATGTATAGTCCATCCCAATGGGTTTGTAGTTTGGGAGACAGTCCTTTCTTACGTTGTAGGTTATACAGCAGTACAAGCTGACCTTCGCTAAATCCTTCAAAGTTCACGATTTTTGGCTGCTATGCATTGTGGACAATTTGCTATCCAATTGGCAACAGCTTGTTGACATCCGACCCAATAGAAACGTTGTTTTATCTTTTCCAGAGTTTTTGTCGCACCGAGATGATCACCACTAGGATCCTCATGGAACTTCTTCATTACTTCGTTGATTTTTGAGGACGGCATCACAATTAGATTTCTCGCCGATTTGCCGTCTGCACGTTCCCACATTCGATATAAGCAGCCATTTATTAACTCCAGACTGTTCCACAGGCACCAATATGATATCATCAACGTACTGTCACCTGATATTTCATTGCGGCAAGGCCTTCTGTTTTGTTCTTTAGCAAGTATTATTCTTGCCAGTACGGGGTCACACACCAATCGTTACTGGAATCTGTACGCATCTGTCGAATTAATGACGCATTCCTTTGACCTTTGTACTCTGTTTGTTCTCTTGGGTGCAAGGTTGTATTGAGGGCGTGTCCACATTACCGTGTCTTACATTATTCCTGTCTCTTCCTTGCCATTTTCTCTTAATTGGAACTTTGCAGTTACGCTGAATGTGACCGACATTACCGCAGTTATAAATTTGCTTCCGGCCCTGCTACGCTTACCATCTAATGCCTGCATAACTGCCTCTTTTACAGCGTTAACCATATTTCTTCTCTTCTCAGCAACATCTTTAAAGTCTGGCACCTCGCATCTTTTCTGTGTAGAGATTATCTTGGCGGTTTCTTGTGTCAATGCGAATGAGACGGTTTCTGCAAACGATGGATTCATTGAGGAACATACCGCCTGTTTTACGTCAAAATCATAAATGCCCATCACAAAGGCGTCAATCTTGATTTGATCCATCAACGGATGGTATTCGCATGGATAAGACATGTGTACCAAACGTTCATTATCCATCGCGAAGTCCTGCAGCGTCTCATTGGCTTTCTGCACTCTACTCCGTAATTTCATTCTGTATATTTCTTTCTTGTGTTCGCTACCATACTTACGTTGCAGAGCAGACATTATGTCTTCATAATTATTCCAAGAACATCTGCCGCACTTCCCTTCAATGCCAAAATCAATTTCATAGCTTTTTCTTCATTGCTTCATAAGTTTCTCTTGGCAACTGTATCAAATTGGAACTTGAAAACGTTAAATGGTGTGTTGCCATCAAAACTAGCAGCCTTTATTTTACTAGATCCCTCTGGAATAATTCGCAACCGGTCCAATTTGGCATTGAAGATTATTAATTTTCATTTCCAGATCGAGAAATTTATTATCAACATCTTGGGATGGTTTTTCTAAGCCGCTCTCTAATTCGGACACCTTTTTGTCAAATTTGGATACTTGCATTTCAAGGTTATCTGCTCTGCTGTTTATAACCACACACAGTTCTTGAAGTTTCTCGCCGTTGACTCTAAATGTTTCATGAAGTTTCATTTCTATTTCTTCCATCTTTTCAAGCCGTTTGAATTCATCTATGACCCTCTTCTGCAATTCTGCTCAATTCTTTCTTGAGTTGTTCAACTTTTCCTCAAACTTCATGCTTTTTATTTTGCAATCCCACTTCTGAAACCAATTGTTACGTTTTTACCTATTAAAAACGGGGTTTATTTCCTTTAAATAAACCGGACACTTTTGATTGTAAATTAAAGCAGTTTTAGTAGTTTAAATTTTGTAACAACTCTTTATTTATTTAAAATGTATAACAACAACAGTTCAAATATTCACTCAGTGTCTTTATACATGTTTATCAATTCGCAGAAATGCACACACACTCTATAACGTATAACCTTAAATGTACAAGACAGTTGATGTTAACTCTAACAGCGCCTATGATCAACTCAACTCACGACTGCCACCTCTGCCACTATTTATTCACACTGCCATCTTCATCCGAGTAGTTGAGATTGTTGTTAACGGACAACTAGAACATTCAAATTCTAGAGCTTTCGATGTTAATGTTAGCAGCTTAAACATTTAGTGTTGCCACACTTATAAACAATGCTAATAAGCGCATGCTATCAACATTGTTGATAAGTAGAAGCTTCTACTAATGGACGTGTTTATAAACATAATGAATGTTGCAGGCAGTCGTTACAGACCAGTCGTTAAATTCAAATCGCTATTGCACATTCGTAACAATAACTTGTAGTGATAATATGATTACTATGGATCATAGTATGATTTCATAAATATGATTACGTTGGATCGAAATTTGGTTACTTTGGGTCATATTATGATCAAGTATGACAACGATCATAATAAGATATTTTCTGATACTAATAATGATCATAATATGTTGCTCTTAGATTATGTTTATCACAACCATGTGTTTTCTCTTTGTGTATGTATGTGGCTACAACTGCTGTTTGTGGCTTTAGTTGCTTTTTGCTACTAATGCCATTTATGTCTCAGTGTTATTTGTAGATTAATTGCATTTAGACACAGTTGGACATTATATACGACATTTACTTAGATACTGTGAGATAGACACTGAGACATAAGTGTGACTTACTTACTTACTCACTCACTCGCTACACAAAAATATACCAAATGCAAGGACAGACTGACCGACGGTTGAAGTTTTTGTTAAAAGTTTAAAATCTTAATTTTTTCGTACAAAATTATTGATACTTTGTTTATATGGGAAATTAAAAATAAAAAAGATAAATTTAAATTTCTATGACGCCATTTCTATTGACCTGTAAAACAAATTGCAATTGACATCACCACCATCATCATCATTGTGCTGCTAATCTTAAATTTAATAGTTTGTTGCAAATTTTGTTTATTTTATTATAAGTATCTAACAATTTGTCTTCAATAATTAACAACTTCCTCTGTGTTTATTAGTTTTGGCGTTTTTATAATATTTTTTTATTTCGTTATTGGCGTATTTCTTCACCTGCATGAGCACAATAGTCTTTTTGAAAACTTTGTTGTATTTTGTGAAGTTTTGGTTTTATTAAAACTTACAGTTGTTTGCCTTTAGCTTCTTTTTTTTTTTTTTGGTAAAATGCAATTTACTTTAACTCCTCTACCAAAAAAGAAAGAAAACCAAATGGTGAAAATAATAAAAAATAAAAAAAGTTGTCTTTAGTCCTGTGTTGCATGCTAAATGAGAGTGTGGTGTCCATGTTGAATGTGTTTTATTTTGGCAACACCTTCAAATATGTCCAAACATCAAATATGATTTTCTAAGTTTTTTTCCTTCTTCTTCTTCATCTTCTCTATTTTGTCTGTCGCTGTTTTGGAGTCTTGTGCCTGATCACTTTTCATAAATATCATTGTGGTCATTTGTAATAGAGAGTATTTGTGGCATTGTGGTGTTACATTGTTTGCCAGACGCTCATCATTGTCTGCTGTAAAGTTTTTACTAACAAGCAACCTGTTGTTTTGACTTTTGCTATATTTTCCGAAAGTTATTCTTAGCTCTTAATGGGAAATGTTATGGATACAATTTGTTTAACTTTCTTTGTTCGGCTTTAAAATAAGTGCTAAATTGCATAGATGATGCAACCAATAATAACACGGTGGTGAACTGTACTAAAACTACTTTGGAGATTCAAAGTAATCATCTCGGTTGTAGGAATTAAGGTGGAACCTGGTACTATTTTTAACAAATAGACGTCATCCTTAGCCACCATAAGCAACAACTGCTGAACTTACAACATAGAATATAGCAGCCACAATATCCATCGGCGCTCACACTATCGATTTCAGTCCGAAGACATGGGTTGATATCCATATTACAGTTCAACTGCATGACTTCAAGGAAGTATTTTAGAGAAATCCCGATTCAAGCGACAACACAAGATTGTCATCTCTGCTGTCCAGGAGACATTCTGTAAAGTTCCAACGAATATTTCTCCGAAATAAACGCACCATAAGGTATTACGATCAAATTGGAAAAAAAGCCGAAAAACTTCTTCTATAATATTGTTACGAATGTTCAATAGCGATTTGAATTTAACGGTCCGCAACGACTGCCGGCAACATTCATCATGTTTATAAACACGTCCATCAGTAGAAGCTTCTACTTATCAACAATGTTGAAAGCGTGCGGTTATTAGCATTGTTTGTAAGTATGGCAGCACTGCATGTTTAAGCTGCTGAAATTAACATCGAAAGCTCTAGAAATCGAATGTACTAGTATGTCCGTTAAGAGCATTGTAGAAGATTCCTGATAGATGGCGCGTGTATAAATAGTGGCAGAGATGGCAGTCGTGAGTTGAGTTGATCATAGGCACTGTTAGAGTTAACATCAACTGTCTTCCACATTTAAGTTTGTACATTATAAAGTGTGTGTGCATTTCTGCGAATTGATAAACGTGTATAAAGATACTGAGTAACTATTTGAACTGTTGCTGTTGTACATTTTAAATGAATAAAGAGTTGTTACAAATTTTAAACTACTAAACGGATTTTATTTGCAATCAAAAGTATCCGCTTTATTTAAAGGAAATAAACCCTGTTTTTAAAAGGTAAAAACGTAACAATATCTACATTTCGCCAGTAGTCAGGTGTCATACAGTATCAACATCAGTACCTTACTGGATGGTGATATTCGTTTGGTTGCATCCGTTTCGTCCAGTGACCTTCTGATACTCTCCATTTAATCAAAATTTTGCACTGTGAATGATGATACCCCCACGTGGATTGTGGTATATTGCACTAGCTCGTCAGATATCAATATTGCGTGTCCTGATTTGAATGACTGTACTACTTAGCATGCAGTAGTTCTCTGAGATCTGACCTCTTACCCATAACCATTTGTCTAGATCAGGCGCGGATCCATGTCAACTATTTTGGGGGGAGGGTTAATCAAAACTTGTTCTACATTTTTCTCTTTTCTTCTTTTTTATATGAAAACTTTTCGGTTTTGGCGGGGAATTCCTAATTCATCCCCTCTGGAATTGCGCCTGGTCTAGATACACTTAACGATTTCATCATCTCTGAACGATAAATTTACACAAACCAAAAGAAAGCAGACTAAGACATCTCCATTAAATTTATGGATCGTATCTTTAGTGACGTTCCGATACCCTCCCACGTACACAAAGCAGACGCATATGATATCAGCAGGTTGCTAAATAAGAACAAACGAAAAAAACCAGATCACTTAAAGAACTGCAACTTCAGTTTAAGATTTGGCAATTTGTAGTCTGCAGTCCGGTCTCTCTCCAATCCGACGAAGAAGGATGAAGGGTCGCGATTAAGTTTGCTGAAATCTGACCATTAAAGGTTATCTTGTGCTTTAAGTACCTCGATTAAGTATCTCGAGAAAGACAAAGCGTAAAGTAAAGTATTTTTCTCAAACTACATTATCTTCCCGACTAGGGCACACCATATCTTTATACAGCAACGAAGATGTAAAAATCATCTACGCATCCAAGTCTTCTAAGGTGTTAGGCACAGTATAGTCCGCAATGCCCAACAATACAAGGACATGGATTGTGAATTATCGGAGTGGCCGTCAGGCCCCTCAAAGTCCATCAGGGCGGTGTCTTGTAGCTGTTACGTTTAAACTTCTGCCTCTTCAAACTCCATGCACCCTTACAAGGTGTGGAGGTTGACTGCACCATCATTACGAAAATGGTAGTCATAGCATTTTTAACTCCTTGCCTTTTCGCTTAGTGGTCAACTTCGCCGTTTCAGTTTGGTTGCCTTCGTTGAGATTGGAGCTTTATTAAGGAAAGTTTCAAGTTGCCTGCAAGTAGACCCGAACACCATCTTCATGATTAAACAAAGAAAACATAATGTATTATTAAAGCAACAGTTGTCTCTGGAATATCATTCAAACTTTGAAATCACGCAGTAGCAGGCTTCCCACAAACGTGTAAGACAGGACATATGTAAGGGAAGAGAATATTTGATCACATGAATGTCGTACTTTGATGATTTTGCAGCATAAAACGAGTTCTGGTGCAACAATCTTAATGTCTTCTGGTCCTGCAAACACAATGCTCTCTGCAACTTATGCCTAGCTCAGGACCTCATGACACCCCCATATATATAACAGTCCAGTTGAAGTATCACTTGAACTTCCAAGCAGAACCCCAGATTAAATGTTGTTGCAACATAAGTAAGTTAATTAATAATCACATGTCATTACCAAGTATTTTATGGTAGTTTTAAAAATAAGCTCTTTGATTTTAACAATTCTATTTCTTTGATTTTAACAATTCTATTTCTGGTAGCTCAGCAAAAATGCTACCATTAACTTACCAAAAACAACAGCAAACTTCAAATTTAAAAATACAATTAGTTATATTTTTGAACATTTTGTGTGCAGTTGTTGTTATTGTTTGTGTTACTTTTTCACATGCTTAAAAAAAAATATTGCATTTTACTTACCACCAGCACCAGCCACCAACAACAAAGTATTTCCATTTCTGTTGGCAGCAAAATAAAAAACAAAACAGCAACAACTGAACAACAAATATCCGACCAACAATGTGTTTTTATACAGCTCTGAGGCATGCAGTAAATACAACAAGTACTCGTTCGTACTGATTGTAAGTAGAAGCAGCAACAGCAACAACAAGTAAAAAGTGTTGCTGCTTATTAGCAAAACTGAATGCATCTAAACAACGCAACATTTACGCCCAACTTTTAACTAAAGGCAGCATTTGGTTCCTCATTTTTTTTTTTTTTTTTTTTGATGTTGAATTTTTTGCATTTTTTGTTTGTTGGAATTATTCCATCTGTACAAATATTTAGTAGACAATTCTAGTGAGTGAGTGTCCGTCTGTCTGTCTGTTTGGTGGCCTGTCCGCCTGTTCATCCATTACCGACCACTTGTTGCTCTTTTATTCATTCAATTTGTCAGTTTTCTACAAAAAAAAAACACAAAAACAAAATTTTGAAAGCAACAAAAAATAGTTGCAAATAAATAACAACACCGAAAGAATAATTTGCTGCGTCCACAACAACAGCAACAAGAAGTACAATATATTAAAGAAATTGTTGTTGCTGTACTTATATACATACGTACTTGCGATCGGTACTTGTTGGAATTGTGGCGATATTCATATCGAGTCAAAAGGTTATCGTTCAATAACCACCAGCCAACCAGCCAGACACATGTTTACAACATAAATACTATTTATTGACTGCTGCTTATGGAGCATGCCACAAAACATTACAAATGCTTTTGAAGCTTCTATATGTAAAATATAAGTAATATTTAAATGACAGTGGTTAGAAGACTTAACAAACTAAACCTTAAACAGTTGACTTTTCAAATTCTAATTATCGGGCCATAATACTGGTATTATTATTAAATTGTTTCATTAAAGTTAGGCAGCTCTAAAAATATTTAAATATTGTTCAAATATGTACCACCATAAAGGACACTAGTAACCACTGTACTTGATTGTCCTTTCAAACTTCCCAAATATATTGAGTACAATCAGCACAGTGTGTTTGTGTTCATATTAAATATTGGGGTATTTCTTTGGGCAGGGTAGAATTTATTTAAAATAATTTGTTGTATTATTTATAAAATATTTGTTTTCTAATCTGTAAACACCAATCATATTAGCAATTTGAATATGACAGCTTCAAACATACACAATAACGGATAAACTAACACACGGATGAAAATACATTGATACAAACCTATATGTAAATGGATTATATACTTACATATAAGAACGAGGGTCAGATAAAAAAATCTTTAGAAAATATCTTATATTATATTAAGTTTTTTATATAAATTAAAATTTTGTAACGATTAGAAAAGAGAAAGCTTAGAAGAGAGTGTTAACAAAGTAGATCACCTGCTGCAAAGCAGAAGCTGTATATCGCTACTTGAAGACTGAAAAGATCCCCTTGTTTCAAAGAGGATCGCAGAAATAGAAGATACATCGATAGCTTGACGAATACTAAGCATGCACGCAGAAAAAAGATATAGTTGTACATTGTTACTGTAACCATTTCAACATTTGTGCATGGTTACTGTAACAATTTCAAAATTTTTAACAATATTATAGTCACAGTAACTATATATATGATTGTGGTAACAATAATATGGTTAATTTACGATTCATATGATTGTATCAACCATATATATGGTTACAGTAAACATGTATATGTTTGTGACAACCATTTATATGATGAATAATTTTATCATAATATGTTGTTCTCTTCTGAAAATACTGCTCTGCAATCTTTTTGACATAGCCCAGGCTTTCGATAAAGTATGACATAAGGGGTTAATAGTTTACTGCTACTAAGAGTCATTTAAGGAGTGAGATCGTAAAATTCTTAACACACTTTTTTCATTAAAACTTTTAACCCAAGTATTATATTTTTTGATCAAGTTACCTTTGTAAAACATGTCAGTTATTATGTTTAATGTCAATTATATTCATTTGCTGTTAATCTGATTAAAATGAGTGATCAGAAAAAATTGCGTTCTAAAATTATTAAATATTTTCAACAAAGCCCAACTTGGTCCTACAAAAAGTTGGGCAAGCATTCAAAGGTCTACCGTCAAACTGTTTCGAATGTTATCAAACAGTACCGGGAGAACTTGTCCGTTGATAGAAAACCTGGTGCAGGTAGAAGGAATGATCCACATGATGTTTCTAAAGCCAAAAAAATAGAATGCATTTTCAAAAGAGCTCCCAACACATCCGGTAGGAAAGCAGCAGGTACGAAAAGTTAAAGCTAATGCAGGTTTAAAAACATATAAGGCTCAAAAAGTTCCTGACAGGAACTCTGCTAAAAATTTAGAGGCCAAAGACAGAGGTCGGAAATTGAAGTCAAGTTTTATAAAAAAAAATATTCTTGCGGCATAATGGATGACGAAACGTATGTTCTGGCTGATTTTTCGCAACTTCCTGGTCAAAAATTTTATGTTGCTGATGCTCAAGGGAATGTTGAAGAAAAGTTTAGGACCCAAAAGCAGACAAAATTTCCCAAAAAGTTCTTGGTATGGCAAGCAATATGCAGTTGCGGCAAAGAAGCCAATCATTTGTTACAACGGGCTCTATAAATACCGAAATTTACATCAAGGAATGTTTACAAAAAAGGCTGCTTCCATTCATAAGACTTCATAATGTGTCCACTTAATTTTGGCCTGACTTTGCATCCTGTCACTATGGTAAACAAGCCCTTGAGTGGTACAAGAACAATAAAGTGGTATTTGTACCAAGAGAGGCAAATCCTCCAAACTGCCCGGAGCTAAGATCAGTGGAGAGATATTGGGCTCTTGTTAAAAGAGAATTGAAGAGCACAAAAAAGGTGTCCAAAAGTGTGATAGACTTTAAACGGAGATGGACTACCTGTTCGAGCAAAGTGACAGAAAGCACTATAAAAACCATAATGGAAGAGTTTCCGAAAAAGATTCAAAATTTCATCACTAGTAATTAAAACTATAAAAATATTTTTTTTTTTTTGTAAATTGTAATAATAATTTGAATTAAATAAAAAAAATAAAAATAAAACTGTAAGTTTAGTGGTTTTGTTTTTATTAACATATATGTATGTTAAGAATTTTTCGATCTCACTCCTTATATCAGACCGAGTTGTTATATCAGACAGGTGTTCCACAAGGAAGTGTTCTCGGACCAACACTTTATTTGATTTATACTTCTGATAAGCCTGTGTGCGATAGTTTTACCATCTCGACATTCGCTGATGATACGACGATACTTAGTTCCCATCCGCAGATGCGTGGAGATATGATTGAATAAATGGAGAAAACGAGTAAATGAATTGAAAAGTAAACACATTACATTTACTTTCAGACTGGGTGACTATCACACTAAATAACATGAACATTCCAACTTACTTGGAGTCGTCATGTAGAAGCCAAGAGACTTCACATGAAGTTATATGCCTCAAGTCTGCACTGGTTTATTAATGAGCAATTCAGACTTGACTGTGAAGACATCCTATATAAAGTATTTTAAAACCAATTTGGATATATGGAATCCAATTGTGGATAACGACCAGCAATTCCAGTATTGAACTTATATAGAGGGCCCAATCGAAAATTCTTAGAATATGACGGGAGCACCATGGTTCATAAGAAATGAGAACATACAAAGGGACTTACACGTACCAAGGATGAGTTCAAGAATGTCCGTGAAAAATACATTATACAATTACATTTTGTAGAGTAGATCGACGAGCACTAGTTTTATGATTAGGTATAATATTTTACTACTTATTGTTAGACCTAAGAAAATAAGGCAGATTCAATAAATAAATAAACGTAAATAAAACAAGTAACAGAGCTATATTCGGCTGTGCCGAATCTTATATACCCTTCACCAAATTATACTTTAAAATAAAATTTTAAAAATTTTTTTTATTTTTATTCGAAATTTTTTGCAATTTTTTTTAAAAAAAAATTTTTTTTATTTAAAAATTTATTTTTTTTTAATTTATTAGTGAAAAAAATGTATAACAAAAAAATGTTTTTTGTGCAAAAAAATTCGAGTTAAAAAATATTTTCCCGATTTTTACCCATTGTAGGTCCAACTTACTATAGCCTTATATACATCGTTGCAATGGACTTTGAAATATCTATCATTAGATATCCATATTGTCTATATTTATGACTTAGTAATCGAGATATAGATCAAAAATAGGCAAAAAAATAGAGTTTGTCTCGGATTTTTGCTCATATCTCCGTTATTTATGGACGGATTTTGCTGATTTTAAATAGGAAACTTCTCGAATGAATGTCTGACAGAATTATTGAAGATTTGGATTCCGAAGATATCTTGGGTCTTCAGAAAATTGATTTCAACAGACAGACAAACGGACATGGCTAAATCGACTCCGCTATCTATAAGGATATAGAATATATGTACTTTATAGGTTCGGAAAATTATATTATGGACAAACTTATATATACCCTTCTCACGAAGGTGAAGGGTATAATTATAAGAACAAACATTTATTTTGTTCAATTTGACACACAACATAACAACGTTTGATCAACAAGTAATTTACTCAATAGTATCAATCAATACTATCCAAAAGTACAGGAAAAACAGAACGAAATGTAAGTGACCTTATAATTTTTACACTTACCTTATTACTACAAATGGTATGTTCCTAGATACTTGTTTGGAATGTATGTTTGAATAATCTTGCATCGAGATGTGTACACACATCCTCCAAGCTCTTCCAATGATATGGTTGGTCTTTTATAGGGCAGCTGTTCTATGTTTAATTTAGAGTAGTTCCTCGGAAACTCGAAAATTTCTGTATTAATATTATAATTTTATTGTGAGCCTCGTATGTAGAAATTTAGTGAGATCAAACACATTTGTATATAGAATTACTTTGTTTACAATAGATTCAATGTTTTACGATATCTATCGATTTGTAAATTTTGTTTGTTTCACCTATAGTTACAAAAATAACTATAAGTTGATCATTAGCTAAGCAACAGCTATAAATATATACACAGGCTTTTAAATAATATCTTGATTTCCCGATTTTATACTCAATTATAAAATAGTACACATACAAAGTACCATATTGTTAGGTTGTAACCTTTTTAAAACGTTGGTTTATTTCCTTTAAATAAACCGGATACTTTTGATTGCAACAACTCTTTATTTATTCAAATGTACAACAACAGTTTAAATAGTAACTCCGTTTTTATTTACACGCTTATCAATTCGCAGAAATGCACACACACTTTATAATGTACAAGCTTAAATGTACAAAACAGTTGATGTTAAGTCTAACAGCGCCTATGATAAACTCAACTCACTACTGCAACCTCTGCCACTATGTATTCACACGCCATCTTTCGGGAATCTTCTACAATGCTCTTAACGACCAAACTAGTATGTTCGCATTCTAGAGCTTTCGATGTCAATGTTAGCAGCTAAACATTTAATGTTGCCATACTAATAAACAATGCTAGTAACCGCATGCTATCAACAATGTTGATTCAACATTAGTAGAAGCTTCAACTGATTGACGTGTTTATAAACATGATGAATGCTGCAGGTGGTCTTTATATGGTAAACAAATATACAAATATCATTAATAATACACAGCAAAAACTTACATTAGAAAGTAATGAGTTAAAATGCTGTTACTTTTCAGTACTTATATAATGTAATTTTAACTAATTATTTTAACACAGTGGTGTCATTGGAGCTTAAATAAGCCATTACCATGTTCGCTTACAAATAGGGACTTAAATAAGTTGTTACTATTAAATCTATTACAAATCGTTTTCGAAACATTATCTTAGTTTATTTCCTAAGAGATTAAAAAATTTACTGAAGAAAAAGTATTTTTAGCTTTTATTTTGAAACATTTGTCCAATATAAATATATTCAAAGCATTCCCATCTTTCTGGCAACCAGCGTTGCCAAATGTGCAGATTTATCTGCATTTTGCAGTTTTTCTAAGCATTGAGCAGTTTTGAAGTTTTTTGTTTAAAAATGTAAGTTTTTCTATAAATTGTGCAGATTTTGCAGTTTTTACATTTGTACACTCAGTTTTTTTATTTTAATTCCAATTTCTGAAGCTACAATTTTACCACATTAAGCTAAGTACTCTGTTCAAAATTTCGTGCGAACTGCTGTCAAACTACATATAAAATATTTGGAATGAAATATATGGGAAATAATTTCGCAAAAGCAGTACTCTGTTCTTATTGTGGAAAACATGTGAAAAACATCTGGCAACCTTAATTTTCCACACGAAATAACATAAGAAGCACTTCTTTCGCACGAAATTAAAACCAACAGGTGATCATTTGTTGCATATAAAATTTTTCGCATGAAAAAACCATAATTTTTCGGAAATATGAACAGAGTACTAGGCTTTAGCAAATATTTACAATAATAATATAAACTATAAAACAAACTTAATAGGTTTTACTGCGGATGGTGCCAATATAATGACTGGTGTTACAATTCTGTTTCTGAATTGATAAAACAAGATTGTCCACATAATTTAAATGTTCGCTCGTTGCCACTCGTTCGCTCGTTCGTTTGTCATTTTTTACCGAAATATATTGAAGTAAAATGGTCCGAATTATTTTTAGATTATAATCCCAGAAAAATATTGCACCCTTCCCAAACGCGTTGACTATCGCCCGAAGCTACAGTAAATCAGCTTCTGAGCAGATTAGAAGTCTTAACTGGCCTACCTAAATAAAAGCGTAAGGCGGAACGTTTCTTTACGCTTAGCTTTAACGCTGAAATGTCATACCTAAATAAAAGCGCCAACGCTACGTCAAACAATAAAAACAAGGTTATCAAAAAAATTAATATAACAACCCGGATTATTTAAACAATAAAGTCCATTGCAGTATTGGTGTTTCTGATTTTTGTTTCGTGATTTGTAAACTAAAATTTTATCAAAGAAACTAAATATTAAAGTTTAAAAAATGTGTTTCTTGCATATTTGTTTCTCCTTTTGTATGTATGTGTTTACATTTGTTGTGTTTTGCAACTAACTTCACTATTAAACGCGCTGTCAAAATCGGATTTTCCAATTGCAAAGCGTTGCCGTCGCGTTATTTCGGTATGCTGCATACAAATTGTATGGGCATGAGAATTTTTGACAACTAAAAAACGCCTTACGCTCCAATTTAGGTATGCGTGTAAAAAAATTTTTTTGACACGAAGACATGGAAAGCATAAAGAATTTGAAATGATATTAACAAACCAAACCGACTATTCCAAAACGAAAACTCACAACTACATTTAATAAATAGTTCAATAAACCATTTATATGGCAATATATAGTAAAGGAAGAATATATGTATATCGCACTCTTAAATTTAAAAACTTTCAGTAGAAGCAAACAACTGTTTTTTTTTTTTTATACCCTCCACCACCACAAGTGGTGAAAGAGGGTATATATAAGTTTGTCATTCCGTGTGTAACATTGAGAAATATTCATCTGAGACCCAACAAAGTATATATATTATTGATCCTTATGAAATTCTAAGTCGATTGAGCAATGTCCGTCTGTCTGTCCGTCTGTCTGTCTGTCTGTCTGTCTGTCTGTCTGTGTAAAACACTCTCACGTCCAAAATACATAAGTGAAATTAATGAAATGTATACCAAAATGTTTATAATTTTTCTAAGCAGTTTGGTATTGAAAATCAGCAAAATCGAATTGGTAGAACCAGGGTTATGGATCAAAATGTAAGACAACCTCCAAAATTTTTTATAATTTTCACATGATTTTTGTGACTTTTGGCAAATTCATTGCAGAGAACACCATGAAATTTTGCACTCATTATTTATATGATAAAAGGACAAATTTTGTTGAAAATGGAAAGAATCGGTCCATAATTTCTCGTAGCCCCCATACAAATTTCTTCCCGAAATATGGTGCTATAGTCTATAAATGCCTACAGAATTGCAGTATCCATACAAAATTCAGCAAAAATAAGTTTCGTGCTAAGGGAAATCACAAGACTGAATTTTTCGTGGATCGGCCCATATTTGATCATAGCCCCCATATAAAGTTCACTTCCGAAAATCACTTAAACATGCATAAATACCTTATAAATATCGCTATTGAGTTGAAATTCGACACAAATAATCTCCATATATACAAAAGTCGCTGCACCGAATTCTATGAAGATCGGTTCATATTTGTTTATAGCTCTTATATATGGACCTCATCCGAACAACACATTAACCTGCATAAATATCTAAAAAATATCAATATCAAACCAAAATTTTACACAGATCCGCAATTTATATATGGAAGTCATACTGCAGGATTTTGTGAATATCGGTCCATATTTGACCGTAGCTCTAATTTAAGGTCCATTTCCGAAAATCAGTTAAGTACTCACAAATCTCTTATAAATATCTTAATAATGCTAAAATTCGACATACGTAAAACTCATATACATAGCAACAACTGTACCAAATTTTATGAAGTTTGGCCAATAATTGGTCATAGCTCCCATATAAGGACCACTTCCGAAAAACACATTAACCTGTATAAATATCTAAAACATATCGATATCAAAATAAAATTATACAAAGATGAGTAATTTGTATCTAGTAATCATACTACTGTAGTTTGTGAATATCGGTCCATATTTGACCACAGCTCCATATAAGGTCCACTCCCGAAAATCACTAAAACCCTCATAAATTTCTTACAAATATAGTCATCAAGTTGAAATTCGAATTGAAAAATTACAATATATGTAAAAATCATTGTACGAAATTTTATGATGATCGGCCAATAATTGGTCATAGCCTCCATATAAGTACCACTTCTGGAAAACACATTAACCTACACAAATATCCAAAAAAAAATATTTGTACTGAAACAAAATTGTACACCGATCAGTAATTTGTATTCAAGAATCATATTACAAGATTTTTTAAATATCGGTCCATAATTCGATATAGTTGTCATATAAGGTCCACACTTGTTAATAGCGTTGTTTAAATTAAGTTTTATTAATTTTTTTATTTATAAATTTTACAAAAATAGCCCTCAAATACTTTAAAATCACGTTTCAGTATTATATGGCGATAGTCCCATAATAGGTCAGCTCCAATATGTTGAACCAAAATTTTAATCCAAAAATCATACTACTGAGTTTTATGAATATCGGTCCATAATTGGCAACAGCCCTCATATAAGTTCCACTTTCGGTAATAACTATAATACCCATAAAACTCTTGTAAAGATTAAATTCAATTAAAATACACAGAAATCACGTTTAACTATTTTATGATGATTGACTCATAATAGGTCATAGCTTCCAATTAGTTCCACAACCCAAAAATACATTAACGCATATAAACATTGATATCGATCAAAAATTCAACAGAAATTAGTTACAAGTAGACAGAAATCATACTGCTGGAATTTTTGACTATGGGTTCATAATCTATATATATAAAAGTCAATGTGTGTTTGTATGTATATTTGTTTGTTTGTCTGTTTGTTTGTTTGGACTTTATAGACGGCTAAACGGCTGAACCGATTTTCATGAAATCTTCACAATGTCTTCCCGTATCTCTGGAAGGAACTATAGGCTACTTTTTATTTTGAAATTTTACGTGGGCGATGTGCCACGCCCTTTTATACAACATTACCTCCTATTTCAAGTCAAAAACAAAATGCGTATATTTCAAAAAGTATATCAGCTATAGTTCCCAAATTTTGTACAAGGAACTTTAGTTTCAATATAAATATTTTGGACAAAAATGGGCAGACCAGCAATAGTGGGCGTGGCACCTCCCATAATAAGTAAATACTAAAATCTGAATGTCAGGAAAACTATAACACCTAGAGTTCCTAATTTTTGTACAAGTAACTTTAGTTTCAATATGAATGTTATGAACAAAAAATGGGCGGAACAGCAAAAGTGGGCGTGGGACCTTCTATATGAAGTAAATACTAAAATCTGAATGTGAAGTAAACTATATGAGCTAGAGTTCCCAAATTTTGTACAAATAACTTTAGTATCAATATGAATGTTTTGAACGAAAATGGGTGGACCACCGAAAGTGGGTGTGGCACCCCCCATACGTAGTAAATACTAAAATCTGAAATTCTAAGAAACTATAACAGCTAAAATTACCAAATTAAATACAAGTAACTTTAACTTCAATACAAATGTTTTTAACAAAAATGAGTGGTACCTCCCATATGAAGTAAATACTAAATGTGATGTAAACTATAAGAGCTAGAGTTCCTAAATTTTGTACAAGTAACTTTAGTTTCAATATGAATATTTTGGATAAAAACGGGCGGTTCAGCAATAGTGGGCGTGACACCACCCATATGAAGTAAATACTAATATCCTAATATCTGGGAAACTATAACTGCTAAAATACCCAAATTTAGAACAAGTAACTTTAGATTTAATATAAATATTTTGGACAAAAATGGGTGGACCTGAAAAAGTGGGCGTGGTGCCTTCCATATGAATTAAATACCAAAATTTGCATATCATGGAAACTATAAAAGCTAGAGTTTCCAAATTTTAGGCCTTAAATATTTGTAATCACTTTTGTGTACCTAAACTTTAAAAGGGTATAATTGCCTATTTTTTATTGAATTAATAATTAAAAAAATATTTAGATTTCTTTTATATATTTAATTCTAATTAATCTATATTCTATATAAATATATAAATGTCTTTGTAAGTTTGTTTGTTTGTTTGTTTGTTTGTTTGTTTGTTTGTTTGTTTGTTTGTTTGTTTGTTTGTTTGTTTGTTTGTTTGTTTGTTTGTTTGTTTGTTTGTTTGTTTGTTTGTTTGTTTGTTTGTTTGTTTGTTTGTTTGTTTGTTTGTTTGTTTGTTTGTTTGTTTGTTTGTTTGTTTGTTTGTTTGTTTGTTTGTTTGTTTGTTTGTTTGTTTGTTTGTTTGTTTGTTTGTTTGTTTGAGCATCACGCCTAAACGGCTGAACCGATTTTATTGAAATTTGAAACGTAGATAGATCCTTACTTGGAAGCGTCAATAGGCTATACATTTTTTTATATTTGGACCAGAAAGGGATAAAAAGCGGGAAAAACGGGTAAAATTGGTACCTTTAGTTTTTAAACAATAATTACTAAACGGCTGAACCGATTTTTACATCGACAGGGGTAGCGAAGCGCATCGGCTCAAGCTAGTTATATATAAGACACATATCCGGAAAATTCATTAATCGCGAATATATATTAAAATTTTGTGATATAACTCATTTCCATATGCAAAATTTTTAATGTTGTCTAAATATATTTGTATACTCTTTTTTATATTATTTTTCTTCACTTGTGGTGAATAAGGATAATGTTGATCCAATCGGATAATGATAACCAATTATTAGGTACATATATAAATTGTTAAATGTCATACGTTATACGTTATGAATAAATGACAAACTCTATTCAAAATGGTAAGAATCTGCAGTTAAAGTATATTCTGCTTAAACTAGTCTTTCTTACAATTGTTATATTATTTCATATATTTATTTAATAGTATTTCGATAACATTGTCTTAATCCTCATAATAACAAATATTGAATATGGATATTAAAGTGTTTATGCCAATGTAACTTCTACATCACTCATCATATTTAGGTGGAGGGTATTTAAGATTCGGCACGGCCGAATATAGTACTCTTACTTGTTTTTAAATACATTAACATGAAATTTGAAGACGGATACAATTTTATTTTTTTGCGAAAGAGTAGTGAAAATGATGCAAGATTTTTACAGTGGGCAGATATGACCACTGTACACCGATTTCTTGCAAAAAGTGAAAATTTAAAAATTTTGAGTTGACTCTCTATAGGAACCAGACGATATGTTTTATGAAATTTAAAAATATTGATATTAACAATTCCACATTTCTAAAAGATCCAAAGATATTTAGTTAGGTGCGAAAGTTTCCTTAGTGCCAACTACAATGCATAATTTATCTGAGGATAACGAAAAGGACTTCAGAAATTATTGCTTAAAAGATCTTTTCAATTCTCTCTTAAAAAGTTTGATTTTGAAAATGATTTTTGTGAAATCTAACAAAAGTATTTTTAAATTATGTCGTTTGTGCCCAATATAGTAGAAATGAACTACATTCAAGAAACAGACGATGAGTGGCGTGTACAACTGCACATTAACTTTGAAGACTTGGGCTTATTAAGGTAGGGTCACACATGCAAATATTTGACAAAAAAGACGTAACCGCTAAATAAAATATATTTGAATTGTTTTATTTATTGTCAAAAACTACTTTTACTTAAGAGAATTCAAAACAAATATTTAGTTTTATTTTATTTCATGCTGTTTGATCTTATAAAATACTGGTTAGAATAAATACGTCAAACAAATTTGTGCTATAAAAAGTGGTTACGCTTTTTTGAGTAAATATTTGCCATGTGTGACCGTACCTTTAGAAGAATAAGATATTGAAACTTTTTGGGAAGTCGTAAAAAACAAAACGTGGTGACGGATCTAAAGCTTTTCCGAATATAAAAAAGCTGGTATTCAATTTTGTCAGTACCTGTCGCTACTGCTAATGTTGAACAAATTTTTTTCGCAAGTTATTAAAAATAAAACTAGGAACAGACTCAAAAGAAATAGCTATCAAATTTACCTAAGAAACGTACAAATCTGTTTAATGGCGTTTTCTTTTCTGGCATAAATTATGCTTTTATTCTTCCTTTTGCCTATCTTTGTGTTCTTTTCTGAAAAAAATTTAGTTTGCTGAGCGTATAACGTATTCTTTTCAAATAATGTTGCCCTAAAACCCAGAAGAAATGCTACATATTTCACCCTCAATTATATCGAAGTGGTAAAAATGCAGCACTTTTTAAGCAGCTTTTCTTGTTGTTGTTTTTGAAGTTTGTTTGCGTTAATGAATTGTATTTTTTAATTAAAAGTGTTAAAATGGAAGCGAAATGTATAGTTTTCCAATATTTAGCAGTTACATAAAAGAAAATTGCAGTTTTTTCACTTGAAAATCAGTTTTTTTTATTCTAAATTTGAAGTCTTTGAAAAAAATTTACGGCAACGCTGCTGGCAACACATGGATTCCGTGCCAAAAGAACTGCTCATCTTTTGAAGTGAATCGTATCCCAGAGAGAGCGTTCTGCATTGATCGAAACAAATAGTAGCCGGACCGGACAATGTCTGGGCTATAAAGCGGTTGAGGCAAAACTTACCAACCATTTCTTTCTAAATTGTTTTTAAAAAGGTATTGCAACATGTGGACATGTCGTGATGGAATATTACGGTTTCATGTTTGGCCGCATATTCTGGTCGTTTTTCAGCAGCTCATAATAGGTAGGACCCTTTTGGTCCCACCAAATACAGATCATTTCCTTAGCGCCATGGATATTTGGCTTTGGTGTCGATTCACACACGATCTCTAACGCTTAGAGTTGTCGCAATGGATCCCTTTTCATCGCAAGTAATGATACGGTGCAAAAATGATATAAAAAATTTTCTTTCAGCTTCAATTCGTGTGGTACCCAATTTCCCTCCATTTGGATGAATCCTGCTGCTTGCTAACGTTTTGAAATTGCTGATTGAGCTCTTGTTGAGCTTGACAACATACTTCGCACGTTGAAACTGATGAAACACATTCACCATAAGCTTTGACGACCAATGGGCGGCTCTGTTTTTCAAATTAAAGAAGTAAAGCAAGGCGAATTAACAAGGTGAGTGCGTCCCGGCAACAAATACAACAATGCAAAAACAACAGGCATTTTGTTTTTGTTAAAATGTAAAACAAATGTCAAAATCAAGGCGAATTAAAATATTACTATGTTATTTACAATAACAAATGTAAACATAAACATAGTTTGACAGAAGACTTACATTAAACCACGGCGAATTAAGAAACAGCTGATCTTATGCACTCACCTTGTTAATACGCCTTGAAGTAAAGCAAAACTTCCCTCATATGACGCTTTTTTTGGCATAAAATTCGATATTTTTGAAGCAAAAAAAAAAACTAGTTTACACTATAATGTTCAATAACTTACTGAGAATAAAAAAATATATATATACCCTTCAAAATGACATATAAGTTATTAAAAAAAAAAAAACTGCGTTCAAAAGATACGCCATCTATTGTAACTTCGCATTTTATACCCAATAAATCATTTTGGATTAGATTTGTATTAAAAAAATTTAATTATTCAAATGTTGAATGAATACTGTTATGAATTAATTCTGAATTTCGTAAACAAACTACCAAATTAGCTCTAAGTAATGCATATGGTATAAAGTAGTCTGTAATTGCAAGTTATTACCAAGTTTTGGCTGGGTAGTGCATCAACATATTCGATGAAGCTAAATAAAATACTTAGAATATTTCGATTTTTCTATTTCTTATATTAAGTTTATCTTTAGCATATTTGATGCTCATATGCTTAGAGTGCGTTAAATTGCATTATTATTAGTTTTAAGTTTTTTTCCACTTTATGTCCATTATCGCAATATGCCCAAACGGCATTTATTGAATAGGTTTTGCATGTTCCCTCATTTCTAACGTAGTTATTCCTTGTTTGTCTGTTGATCTGCCTGCCTGCCTGGCTGTTTAGTTGTGAGGGTATTGTGTGCGAAGGTGGGGCGTGAATTATTATCTATTCAATTGTTAAATTTAAAGTGCGGTTATTCATTCATATTATGTAGATAAACTCTCGCACATTCATATTTACAATCGAATGAATACGTGTGTTTGATAATCGTATTTATTTAGATTTTTTTGGTTGGTTTTTCTGTTTATAATCGTATAGTTTTTGGAGGCTGGCTCTATTAATTGGATAATGTCGCTTGTGGTCTTGTTTTAAAATTTAGTAGTTTTTATTGATGACCTTGCTAAAGAGATTTTCATTTTGTTTTAATAGGTTTACAACATTCAAGCTTCAAAGAATATTCATATTTAATGTAAAAATAATGTTGTTTTATGATCAGGAAGGTATATGCAAAAGGTATTTAATATAAAATTATACAAGTGTTTAAATTGTTATATACATTTGGTCAATTCACAAGGTCTCTTATCATGTCATATTGTCATAATATATCACGGCTCGGCGGCTCGGCTTAACCGACTCTTAGGCATTCGGCGTTGGTCTCTGCTGGTTTGTTACGATAACACAATAATACGATAACCTAGCATAGAAAGCAGTATTATTTCAGGACTGTTTTTGCTTGAAAAGCAATAAAAACCATTGTGAAATATTAGGACATTATGACAATATAACATGACTAATTGTAAAAATTATCATAAACAGTGGTTTATTATTAAATACAATTCCATAATAAGCTTTTTATTCACCCATTGGTACTGAAAAAGTTTCATTGATATTCTTGGAAATAAGGGGGTATACAAAATTTAGTTTAATATTCAGTAACAGTAAGCTTTGATCCATTTTACAACGATTCACAAAGTAGAACAACCTAACTTTAGTCTACTTCTTAAAACTCATTGGAATAGATCCAAAACTTTTAAAACTCATTGCAACAGATCCCAGTATCCGAATAAATGTTTTATGGAATTTTTGTAAGCACTTTTAAGTTATAAATTGTATATAAAATAAAAACTAGAATTATTGAATTTCACAGAATCCATCACATTAACAGTGTTACAATTTTGTATGCGGGTGATGAAAACCTCTTCAAACCTGTCCAATACAGTGTCTGTACCTTATAATTTTCTACACTTCTTGCAACACAATTCGTAGTTGTACTCGTATGATGATGGATGGCAAAGAAGTAAAATCAAATACGCACGTACTTTTTTTGCAACGCCAATAATAAATAAACACTCAAAAACTTAATGGCATAATTGCAGTAATTGCGTGAAAAATAACTTCATCATGTCAAAATGTTGCAAAAGACGTACAAACGGACAGACAGGCTGCACAGGTATGTATTTTGGTTGTCAAATTTGTTTGTTTTTGTTCTTTTTTTTGGGCAAATTAAACTCCTAAAGGAATATTGTTAGCGCAAGCAAGCACTACTTACTTGTCCGAGGAGAATTGTTTGCGTTTGGTGCGTGTTTTATGAATTTTATACACAAGATTGATGATCACACTTAATGGCAGACGCATTAAATGACTGTGTTGACGTACGACAACCGGTCACCAAATTGTGGGTATCGAAGAAGAAAGTGGTTAGCAAAACAACAAAATTCTTTAGCAGGAAGGTGTAGTAGAGTAAAAAATGTATCAAATAGAGTTAAATACCGGTATAACGAAAGATATGTTGTCAGGTCCATTCGTTGTATCGAAAAATGTTTATATCGAGATTTCATGAATCTGAATTTACTAATTCGATTACTAATTTCGATTCTAAAAATTATTCTACTATTTAAAAATGTTCACGCTTTATTTGTATGAAGATAATATACATGCAACACTTCGTTATGTAACGAGTTGCTCTACATTCAATAAATTTCTTCCTGGATTACTAGTATCTCTAACGGTATCTCTAAACGTTGGTTCGTTTTATTTGGTAAAATTATCCAATAGAGACCAGTTTAGTCCGCATTAAAAATAACATCAGGAATTAAATTGTAGCCAACTAACTATCATTTGCTTGCTTGTCTCCACTAAATCAACTCGTGATGATAATTTTTCTGCTGATTCTTAAAATAGTATTGCACCTAAACTTTTTTGAATATAGATAGCCAACCATAACTTGAATGGAATTCAATATTATAAAGCCTTTTTATATTTCTTTGACTTTAGATTTTAAAGCAATTCCATTAACTAAAATTTTCTAAAAACCAACAATAAATCTTCTTTTCCATCAGGTGATACTCAACCTTCTTAAGAGATCGTAATTTTTTCAATTCATTCATTATAGCTTGATATAATTTTAAACATTTGGTCGTATGTTGGAAGTTGTTTTTCTCAACATTCTTTATATCGATCTTAACATTTTGTAAACGTTCGTTATATAAGGTAGTTAATGTTGGAAATGTGGCTGTACGTTATATCGGATTTTCATTAATGTGGGATTCGTTTTATCGGACTTGTATTGTACAAATATTGTACCCAAAGCGTAAAACTGCAATTATATAAACAAGTACGAGTACAAACCCTCAACATTTTAAAGGAATACACTTTATGAGTAACTTGGCTACATGTTGATGACAATTAATAAAATTCTTTTCTTTAGTGCAATAAAACAAACACAAAATGTGGCACTAAACTCATCCAGAATTCCAGATATTAAACATGAAAGTGTACATAAGATTCGTGTAAGAATTGATGTGACAAATATTTGAAATATTGTAAAAATATGAAAATTTATAATTGTAAGCCTCAAATTAGTATGTAGAAGGCTACTGTGGCGGCAAAAGCTAAGCCGCCAGTTAGTATGTAAAAAGATATGAATTTGATTCTGATTGTCTTTTTTTTTTTTTTGCTATTATTACTTTCTGAAACCTTAAAATATATTTTTTATTTGTTTTTAGATTTTGTTAGGAATATACAATTGGTCAATTCACAAGGTCTCTTATCATGTCAAATTGTCATAATGTCCTAATATTTCTCGACTCGGTGGCTCGGCTTAACCAACACTTGCACGCAATTTACACGATGATAAACATAGCATACAGAGTAGTATTATTTTATGACATCTATTGCTTGAAAGGCAATTATAACATTTTCAAACCGTTGTGAAACATGACAATATGACATGATAGGAGACCTTGTGAATTGACCAAATATATTTTATTACTATAGAAGAAAAATCTAACGCAATTTTCGCATATGTTTACATGTATCTCAAAATCACTTCCGTTTTATGTCACGTACGATATACCCTTATCCCTCTCGATCTTTTGGACAACAATGATTCGAATGTACTTATTTTTTTATTAAAATATAATATACTCTTAATGGAACATTTTCCAAAATATATTCCACTTTATAGCCGTACAAATGTCACGTACGATGATATGGAAATGCCCTTATACTCAATGTAAAACTGACATAAATAAAAGTATAAGCAATTCACTATATAACTTGATTATAATACTTAACCTCGATTATAAAACCAATATTAACTAATGTGATTCTATGGGTCACATTCCCATAATAAAATATAGACAAAATCCAAAAACGAATCTAGAGAATTTATTATCGACCCAAAGGGCTGCAAACGGAGCTCCTCTTTAATAATAATATATGTACTCTTAATTAAACCGCATAAAAACAAACAAAATAATATACTCTAGAGCTGTAGAGTACAATATGTTCAGGCTTGACCGAAAATATAGAGTTTGTTTATCTGTTTCGTTGTCAGAAAATGTTGTAATAACCCATAATTAAGAACTACGTACGATAAGTATTATTTTTTTACATGAACATTCACGCAAAGTTCTCGCGCTTATCGCATATTTATATAATTTACACTCACATGTGGAGACAAAAGTTTCCCAGCAGTTCTAAGAGACTGTCCCGAACTAGTGATTTTAGCTATCATTTAGGGTGACTACTAGTTACATAACCAGCTACGTGACTAGTTACTTTAACTCGTAAATTTCCTAAACAGGGGAGTCAATTGATCCTTTTGGATTATAGTGAGACTTTCTGAGTTGTCAACGCATTGGATTCACGTACTGGTTACATAGATTCAGTTACTCTACTAGCTACCTAACTGGTTACTTAATCAGCTACATAACTAGTTATTTAAACATGTACGAGTGCTAATAGACCTCAAATAGTCAGTAAAAAAGACATCTCATAGACAGTCCAACAACCGATTGCTTGTTAACAAACCTTCCTCCGACAACTCTCCAAAAGATTACTTCTGGTGGATAAAATAACTACTTTTTAACGTACAGTAGAAAGTAAAAGTTTAAAGTGACTACACTTTAGGTTACTGTGAGGCACTAAAGTGACAATTGACTACACCCTAGTTTACATGGGATCTCAGCATATTTATCAACACAATTTGTATAAAACCAGTTTGTACGAATTACTCATAAAAAAGTGCAGTACAAAATAAACGTTTAAACTGACTACACTCTAGATTACTTAGAGACACTTAAGTAACAACTGGAATGTATAGGGTAACTAATTGACTTCTCTCTGCACTACTAAGTTGGTTCAAATGAAGCAAAATATATGAATTGGAGTCAGCCAAGTGAACAGACATTAGTGACATTACTGTCTATAAGGGATACATTGTATACTTGCTTAACTGCTGGGTTGTTGGCCACAATAAAAAATGAAATACAAGATACAAGTGCATCTTTTTTCGTATCTTAAATGATGGCAAATGATTTGATTTCATTGTAGTTTTTTGCAGAACACCAATGCTTAACAACACTACAGCAAATATAGCATTTTTTGTTAAAAAGATTACAGATCAGTGATCAACAAAAGACTTGAAAAAAAGGAATTAAATGAAAAAGTTACTGCCGATCGAGGTAGACTTAATGAAGCTCTAAATGAATAAAAAATCAAAATATGTAAATTTTTTCAGAAAATTAAATGAATTGACCCCTTTACTTAGTAAAACAATTAACCACACTTTGAGAGCATTTCCATATACGTTTTTTGAAAACTATTTCAATTTAAAAAGGAGACAAGTGATTTATAAAATAATCCCCTTAACTAAAATAAATATAAAAATTGTATGTAAGAATGATTTTATATTTGATTTAGTTGGTGCCAGAGTGCTTTTACTAAAACCTCCAAATTTAGGTAGTGTATACGCTCATGGATCTATAATATGGAATGTAGCATAAATACTAATCGCTGTGAATGATTGAAAATCTTACTCACATTTAGTATTAACCAAGGGCAAGGTCTTTTGCCTTACTTCTTTCATACCAACACATTGGCTAAAAATCGTGATATTGTAGCTAAATTTACCTTAATCGATTTTAAGCTTTTGTGCACACATTTCGTTACTGCAGATGTTCAAAGATCTTAACTTTATATCAAACTTATAATCGTATAAACAATATTTTGCAAGTGTTTGCCATAATAATAAAACAATAACGCAGCAACAGCAACAAAAATTATACTCGTACTTGGCGCATATAATTTTTGCCAACCCTTTTTAGTTTTTATTTTCAGTATTTTTTCTGTTTTTGGGCCGAAACATTGGTGTGTTTTGTTTGTTTTTATTTAAGTCCTTTAGGTCCTTTACTATGTAATATTCATACTGTTCTTTGTTATACGAGCACAACTCTTCAATATCAATTGATCTAATCATCATCCGCATCATCTTCGTCGTCATCTCATACCCATCGTCTATCGTGAGAACCAATGCGTGTGTTCTGTGTTTCAACGCAACCCTCCATAAACAATTGTTGATCCGCCCGTGCATGTGTCCGTGAAATTTTTCGTTTTTTTTTTTTAAGTGTTAATGAGCCAAAAAGTGTGTGTGTAAAGTTTTGGAGTTTTGTTTTTTTTTTTTTTTTTTGGCAATAATGTTTGATTTCATGGGCTTTTTCATTGGACCACCATCAGAATAAAACAAACAATCGTTTTTTTGTGGATGTTTAAATGTTTAGGCAGAAAATTAAGTAATTTTGTGAAACGAAATAATGTTGTTAACAAAATGAATATTTTTAATTTCATGGAACGTGACAGGTCAATAAACTTGTACATAGGAAGATATCCAATATATATCATAAATACCACCAAAGAACACAGAGAAAAACAAGTTTTTGACCATATAACACATACCCTTTAGAATTATTTGGAAAACTCTATTTTTATTCTTTTAAAAAATTCGTAATCATTTTTTTTCAAAATTCTGTAATAGGATTTTATTGATTTAAGATGCATTTGAAATATTATTATGTTCTCTTTAGACTACATAATTTACATCAGCTTAATAAGATACGATTAGTTAAATACATATTTCTTTTTCTTTATTTACTCATCCGCTATTCGGATATTAGTGATCGTACAATTTAATGTTTATAAATGTATGTATAAACTTTATATTTTGATGTTATGATAAAATGGTCAGCTCTCGGTTCTTAGCGGCGTGTAGGAGGGTATTTACTTCGCTATACCCTGTCCAGTCCTGGATTTTTTTCAGCCATGATGTTTCTCTTCTGCCTCTACCACGTCTTCCTTCAATTTTTCCTTTAAGGATTCGTTGTAAAATGTTGTATTTATTGTTTCTCAATATGTGTCCTAAGTATGGAGACTCTGGCAGTCCATGTTATTTTCAGAACTCGACGGTATATGCATATTTCGAAGGCCTCCAATTTTCTTTCATCCGAGGCTTTAACTGTCCAAACTTCTACTCCATAGAATAGTACAGACCAAATGTAGCATTTTATGAAGCGTAACTTTTGGTGCTACGTTGATGTCGTGACTTGTCAACATTTTGTTGTATGTACTTAAAAAAAGGCATCTCTCGCCATCTCTATGCGGCATTTAATTTCCCTTGATGGGTCCCACTGGTCATTTATTAGGACTCCCAGATATTTAAAACTCCGTACTCGCTCGATTTCTATATTTTGTATATTCAACGTTGCGTTGAGATGGGAATTTGATTTACATATAACCATGTATTTCGTCTTTTTATACCCTCCACCACCACAAGTGGTGAAAGAGGGTATATATACGTTTGTCATTCCGTGTGTAACATTGAGAAATATTCATCTGAGACCCAACAAAGTATATATATTATTGATCCTTATGAAATTCTAAGTCGATTGAGCAATGTCCGTCTGTCTGTCCGTCTGTCCGTCTGTCCGTCTGTCTGTCTGTCTGTCTGTCTGTGTAAAACACTCTCACGCCCAAAATACATAAGCAAAATTAATGAAATATATACCAAAATGTTTATAATTTTTCTAAGCAGTTTGGTATTGAAAATCAGCAAAATCGAGTTGGTAGAACCAGGGTTATGGATTAAAATGTAAGACAACCTCCAAAAATTTAGATCATTTTCACATGTTTTTTTCTGATTTTTGGTAAATCCATTCCAGAGAATACCATGAAATTTTGCACACATTATTTATATGATAAAAGGACAAATTCTGTTGAAAATGGAAAGAATCGGTTCATAGTTTCTCGTAGCCCCCATACAAATTTCTTCCCGAAATATGGTGCTATGGTATGTAAATGCCCATAGAATTGCAGTATCCATACAAAATTCAGCACAACTAAGTTTCGTGAAAACAGAAATTGCGACACCAATTTTTTTTTGGATCGGGCACAATTTGACCATAGCCCCCATATAAAGTTTACTTCCGAAAATCATTTAAATACACTTAAATATCTTATATATATCGGTATCAGGTTGAAATTCAACTTGAATAATTCCCATGCACATGAAAATCGCTGTAGAGAATTTCATGAAGATCGGCCCATAATTGGTTATAGCTCCCATATAAGGACCACTTCTAAAAACCACATTAATTTTCATAAATATCTGAAAAATTATCGTTATCGAATTAAAATTTTACACAGATCGGTAGTATTAATTCACAAATGATACCACTAGATTGTGTGAATATCGGTTCATATTTGACCATAGCTCCCATATAAGGTCCATTTCCGAAAATTACTTAAATACTAATAACTCTTTTATAAAAGCTTCTATCTAGTTTAAATTTCAAAAAAATATTTCCATTATATACGAAAATCTATGTGTTGTATTTTGTGAAGATCGGCCGATAATTGGTCATAGCTCCCATATAAGGACCACTTCCGAAAAACACATTAACCTCTGTAAATATTTTAAATATATGGATATCGAACTAAAATTGTATACAGATCAATATATTGTATACAAAAATCATAGTACTGGGTTTTGTGAATATCGGTCCATATTTGACCATAACACCCATGTTAGCTCGATTTCCGATAATCACAATAATACCCATAAAATTCTTATAAATAATGTTATGGACAAAACTATCAAGCAAAATAGGCCTCAAATACATAGAAATGGCTTTAAAATATTTAATTATATCTTCCAAATAAGTCGCACATCCGAAAAATACATTAACGCATACATACACTCATATCGGTAAAAAATGTAACATATATAAGTTTCAAGTTGATTTGTTGACTATGATTTCTTGATTATATATAGAAGGCTCACATCCGGAAAATTCATTAGAACAGAGCAAAAATATACTTTTGAAGTTTTACTAAATATATTTGTTTACCCTTTTTTATACTCTTTTAATTCACTTGTGGTGAATAATAAAAATGTTGAGCCAATAGGTAATGTTAACCAATTATTAAGTATATAAATTGTTAAATAGTACATTTTATTCCTATTATAAAATTATAGACTCTGTTGGAAACGGTAGGAATATGTAGTTATTTCAATTATAAATTGCTGAAGTAGATAACATTTTTATACATTTGAAATAAAATATCTTCTGCGTAAACTAGTTTTTCTAACAATATATAAAATACTACTATACAACTATGTTTTAAATAAACTTTTATTTTGTTTAAAAAAAAGTGTTTTTATTGAAGAAAGTACATAATTTGTATATAGTCCAAAATGTGTATTATATCATGATTCATATATAATCCATAAAGTGGCTTAAAAAGAAATTCGGTTATAGTCCTAATTCGCTCATAGTCCACAAAAATTGTGTAACTGTATTTGTAGACTATAAGCGAAAACTACTGTATTATATTACCATTCTACCATTCTTCATAATCTGAATATGGATATTAGAGTGTTTATACCAATGTAATTTCTATAATTTTCATCTAATTTAGGTGGAGGGTATTTAAGATTCGGCATAGCCGAATATAGCACTCTAACTTGTTCATATTGATTTTTAATCCATACATCTCACTTATACGTGCAAGTTTTTCCATCAGCTTCTGTAGACCGCATATCAGCATATCTTATATTATTGATGTATTTCCCATTTACTTTTATCCCTATATTTTCTCCTTCAAGTGTCTCTTGGAATATTTTTTTTAGAATATATGTTGAATAACAATGGGGATAGTATGCAACCCTGTCTGACTCCTCTTGGGATGTCAATTTCGGCAGTTACTTCCCCACAGACATCAATTCGTGCCGACTGATTCCAATATAGGTTCCTATAGAGGTTAGAATTTCCATTAGTTTATTATGTTTGACCGTAATGAAAGCTTTCACATAATCGACAAAACACATGAAAACATCTTTCTGGGCATCTCGACAGTTCTGAATTAATATTTGAACACAGAATAACGCTTCTCGTGTACCAATCCATTCCAATCGGTATAAATCCTTTTGTGAATAATTTTCAGACAAATTTTTAATGCATGACCCATCAGGCTAATTAGTCTGTATTCATTGCATTTCATTGCATTTCCTTGCATTACCTTTCTTTGGTATGATTATGATCGTATATATGATTAAATAGTTTGACTAGAAGTTGTACGTTATTGCTGTCTATTAGTTTCAAAACTTCAGAGGGGATTTCGTCTGGACCTGTTGCTTTTTTGTCCTTTAAGGATTTGGTAGCATATTCCACTTCGTTTCCTGTTATTGGTGCTCCTGACATTGGGGTATTCATACTAGGCTCAAAAGCCGATCTTCCATTATCAGTGACAAGCTTTGCCACATAATCCTTCCAAATCTGTTTTTTGCTCGCCAAATCTATAAACCCCCGCGCCTTCCTTTAGTTTTCTGTGAAGTCATCGTGTATATTTGCAAAAGTTCAATTTCCTGACATTTTCAATTTAATACATCGTTCTTCGCAGCCCTTGTTGCCGCCCGTACTTCCTTGTTCATCTACCAGTACTTCTCATAATCCTTATTCTTATGTTTACTTCTTTCTTTCCGTAGCTCTCGAATCTCGTCCGTAAAATATTCTTCTGTTCTTGTTGGCAGTTGGTTGTTCTTCGTTGTTGTGATTATAATTTCTTTAACATTTTGCCGCAAATTATCCATGTCATCTTCGTTTATATCTTCGAGTTGGGTATTAATTCAGTCCTGGATTTCAGTTTTAATTGTCGGATCATTAAGTTTCGCGATATCTATTCTGGGTCGATTTTTCCTTTTTCGAATAATTGCGAGTTTAGTGCGAATATTCGAAACTAAGAGATTATGATCTGATGGAACATCTGCTCCTGGGTATGTTTAGCATTTTGTTACACAAGAGCAATATCGTTTATTTATTAATATGTAGTCAATTTGATTTCTTACAATGTTTCCTCCATTATCTTGTGGTGATTTCCATGTGTACAGTCTTCTGGGGTGTACGAACTGAACTGCACGAGCCTGTCTCCTCTTTCATTTATTTCGCCCAGACCATATTTACCAGTGATGTCCATCACTTCGTCCTTTCCTATTTTCGCATTGAAATCACCCTGTATAAGTGCTATTTCATGTTGTTTCGTCATTTTCAGTAGCTGCTTAATATCGCTGTAAAATTCTTCGACTTCACTGGCATTTGCATCACTTGTGGGAGCGTAAAGTTGAATAATGTTAATATTAAGCGGTATCCCCATTATTTTTATTAGCATGGTCCTTTCAGACATTGGGATATATCCCGTGACACATGGGGCTATATGATTCTTAACAATGATGCCCACTCCCTTTCTGTGGATTCCGCTCTGGTTCCCTGAGTGGTACACTGTAACGTTTTCTGACCTAAATTCACCGCATTCCGTCCACCATGTTTCGCTGATACCTAATATGTCTATTTGAAGTCGGTTCATTTCGCTGATGGTGTTGTTTAGCTTTCCAGTTTCGTAAAGACTTCGGACATTCCAAGTTCCTATACTAAGTTTCTGTTTTGCTTTACCTTAGCATCCTCTTTTGGCCGGAGACTGAGGGCTGTATGTTTCGTGTTGTATTGTTCATATTGTATGATTTTCAAGGGATGTTACTTCAGTGGTTTCCCGTTGCCTTCTGAAGGGTTTACAGTTTTCCTTCTAATTTTCAGCCGCTTCTATGGGGTACAGACGCTGTTTGCAGTCGCCCAATATGAGAACAGACACTGCGATGGAATATGGCTATTGGTTATTTAATGGAGCCAATTGCTCGCCATGTCAACTAGATCTTCAAACGGCACTCAGAATTTTAATGGAACACTTTGCCAATAGTATTCCCCTGAGACCCTAGACTCTAATTCGCTGGATTGTCCGCCACTGCTTATTTAATTCGCAGCTGCCCTGCATACTACAGGGGTTCCCACTATCCGTAACATGTGGAGGCGTCCCGTAGCACCCAGCTGTGCTTCCCGAGGGGGATAAATATATATAAACAATATTAATTTTTTTTTTCCAATAATTAAAAACGCGAATAAAATCCAGAGTTTTTCGATATGTTAAGAAATATAAATGGAAATATGTGTTTACCGAATATAATCAAACTATAAAGACCCAAGGTCAATTGGTTTCTGATGTACTGTGGAATGAATGATATAGGAAACCAGAATCAACTAAGAATTTTATATAAATATATTATATGCATTATATGTGGGCTTATATATAAATAGAACTCAAACTGAACTAGACCTGAATTATAACTGAACTAGAACTGAACTAGAACTGAACTAGAACTGAACTAGAACTGAACTAGAACTGAACTAGAACTGAACTAGAACTGAACTAGAACTGAACTAGAACTGAACTAGAACTGAACTAGAACTGAACTAGAACTGAACTAGAACTGAACTAGAACTGAACTAGAACTGAACTAGAACTGAACTAGAACTGAACTAGAACTGAACTAGAACTGAACTAGAACTGAACTAGAACTGAACTAGAACTGAACTAGAACTGAACTAGAACTGAACTAGAACTGAACTAGAACTAAACTAGAACTGAACTAGAACTGAACTAGAACTGAACTAGAACTGAACTAGAACTGAACTAGAACTGAACTAGAACTGAACTAGAACTGAACTAGAACTGAACTAGAACTGAACTAGAACTGAACTAGAACTGAACTAGAACTGAACTAGAACTGAACTAGAACTGAACTAGAACTGAACTAGAACTGAACTAGAACTGAACTAGAACTGAACTAGAACTGAACTAGAACTGAACTAGAACTGAACTAGAACTGAACTAGAACTGAACTAGAACTGAACTAGAACTGAACTAGAACTGAACTAGAACTGAACTAGAACTGAACTAGAACTGAACTAGAACTGAACTAGAACTGAACTAGAACTGAACTAGAACTGAACTAGAACTGAACTAGAACTGAACTAGAACTGAACTAGAACTGAACTAGAACTGAACTAGAACTGAGCTAGAACTGAACTAGAACTGAACTAGAACTGAACTAGAACTGAACTAGAACTGAACTAGAACTGAACTATAACTGAACTAGAACTGAACTAGAACTGAACTAGAACTAGAACTAGAACTAGAACTGAACTAGAACTAGAACTGAACTAGAACTGAACTAGATCTGAACTAGAACTGAACTAGAATTGAACTAGAACTACTTACATTGTTTTACTATAAGAAAAAAATCTGTCACGTACGATATTAAATATTATTTATTATAAAATCATCCAAAGTTTTTTTTTATTTAAAAATGACGTATTGTAAAGAAAAAATAGTTATTTTAGTGTAAGAAATTAAAAAAAAACATAACTCCTCTCACGATTCTCAAATTATCGCATATTTCTACATGTACCTCAAAATTACTTCCATTTTATGTCACGTACGATATACCCTTATTTCGCTCGATATTTTGGACATCAATGTTTCGAAAGAACTTATTATTTTTTTAAAATATAGTACCCTCTGAATGGATCATAAAGACCAAATTATTTTTCAGATACTCTAATTTTTGCAAAATCTATTCCACTTTATGGATTTGACAGTAATGAATTAAAGTCAACATTTAGTCGCCCTTATTGTTAAGTATTAATTACGTTTAAAAAATTCGAACGTTTAAGGGATAAAATAGGATAAGAAAGTTTAAAAGTTTAAACTCGCGAAAAAAGTTTAGTATCAAATCCAAAAAGTTTCAGATAATACTTTTTAATACATTAAGTGAATATTCAGGTTCATAGGATAATAGATACAAATTTTTTTTTTATTACAAATTTCATAATAACGATTCTACAAATAAAATTGAAACAAGCATTAAATACATGTAATATTGCTTAATTTCAACAACATTGCTAACGAATTAACGGTATACACGTTAGTATGATATAAAAAGCAAATATTGGTTATGTCGAAAGTTATGAACTAAATTCATAAATTCAATTTTTTACAGCACTCTTAAGCACAACTTCATAAAGAAAGTTCCACCAAAGTTCGTACACTCTTAAATTTATCCAATAGACAACATAGTTATTCGTATAAACATACCACCAAATACTTATGTACAAATTACCGGGCATTAAAATCATATAAAAGACAAGCTGCGTAAATAAAAACTAAAATAAAAAAAAAAGAATTTGTGAAAAAACCAACAAACATAAACATAGATTTTTCACGGTCTATGCGAAATAAAAACATACATTTAATATTTGCCACACTGTTCAGACTGCAGCGAGTACGACTCGAAACATTGGAACAAACAAAGTTACATGTTCAATATGACTTAACCCCCCACTGGCTGGAAGGAACAATGTTTGCGCTTATGAAGCCTAGACACTGACAAACACACATTTGACGCAATGGGATGCCATGTATAGACAAAATGCCGGCAAATATGATGTAATAAATATTCTTTTAATAAGTGGAGAAATGCGAAAAAAAAGGCGCAAATAAAAATATGTTTGTATGTTCTCATGTCCAAACAAGTCCATGTGGCCAACAGTATAAATGTGTTAAAAATTTATTCTTAACAATAAATTTATTTGGACTCTAGTTTCCTGATTCTATTATTACAAATGACTTTAAATTCAAAAAATTGTGTCATGTCAAATGTAATTTAAATAAAATGTTTGAGTAGATGATGGCAATACATAAATATGTATGTTAACGAACGCGTATATTTTAGTTGGAATGAAAAATGTAATTAACTATTCTGTAAATAAATAAAAGTTTAAAGGAAAATTATATATCAAGATCGTTTAAGTTTATTAGAATAATGATGTAGCAAATATATCTTAAAGTTTTACTCGATCACTTCGTTTTAGTGAAATAACGGTATTCTTAAAGTTGCAACTTCAAAACATCATAAACATGCTTTTTTTAAATTAATTTAAAAACAACTTCTTTTGTTTGTCAAATATGAGTTTAACATTTAAAACCGTGTTCTTTCGGGGAGCTTTTTATCTTGGCACTTTTCTGCAGGTTACCTTGTGTTCTCTGGTACTACTACACACAAATGACAAGACGAAAGAAAAAAATGCATAACTTTGAGGTCAAACTAAACACATTTCATCAATCTATTTTAGTTCGTCCTTCTGCAAAGATTTTGAATGGGCGGCCTTCCGCTTTACAGGTGAAGATGAACGCTGCTACACATACTCCTAAAATCATTATATTATTTTGGCTGTAATACCAGAAACGATTAGCATTATCTAACGACCCTGTTTAGGGATGATTTTCCTCACGCTCAACTTAAACACAGTTGACTTCCACGAAACCAAGATTATTTTCCTGGTGACTCCATACTCGAATGCTGGCTTTAATCTGTAGCCAAATTTTGCCTTTTGGAATAGGGTAAAACCAAGTATTATGGTATTTTAGACAACGTTTGCAGCGATCTAGGCTTTTGCAATCTTTTCTTACATGTGTCTAAACCAGCGAAAGGCAAACTCACACCACTACAGTTTTTAGATATTGTAGTTGTATGAGTTGAGTAAAAAGTTGAGAAAAAAACAAAAACAATAACTGAAATAAACAAGCAAAAAAGCGAAAAGCGCAAAACAACCTGCTTCCATCAATGCTCATGCGAGACTGACTGGTTTTGATTGTTTTTATACAATGTGTGTGCTTGCGTACATGTGAGAACAAAAACAAGAGAGCTCATTTGAGAGCTCAATGCCTTTCGCTGGTCTAAACAGTATTAACAGAGAGCATTATGGGCTACCACTCTCAGCTTTTGTTCAACGTTCATCACCATGAATCTAGTACATTGTCTGATGGCATATAGACGATTGCTTGCTGGAGACACATAATGGGGGTTAAACCAGCCTTCGAACATGGTGAGAAACTAAAGAAAAGAATAACGATAGATTAATAAGGAAAGCGACAAATACAATGTGAGTGATAGTGTGCTCTATTCTGATAGTTTTGGACGTTGGTCCAGTTTTTTTTAAATCGATTTTGTCGTCAGAACCAGGGTAGACTTTTAGAATGCGCCCTAAACGCCATTCAGTGAGATTGACACATTCATTCTTTAAGATAACAAGTTAATTTTCATCATCATTAAGTTGAGGTGTCTTCCACTTGTTACATTTATGAAACTCTTTCAGATATTCCTCTTTCCATCTGCGGCATAACACTTGCAGTATAGCTTTCACTTTGCGCCAACGGTTTAAAATACTAATTGCAGATTGTACCTCCTCTAGCTCGGGGGGTGTCGTAATAACAGAACCAATAAGGAAATGGCCAGGAGAGATCCACTGCTTCATCTGAGCTATATGGTAAATGGCCAAGTGGATGAGAGTTAAGGCATGCTTCTTAATACTGGTTAGTATTGTTAAAAACACTTTCAAGGTGTACTTGGGATGGCCTGATACCTTTTTAAAGATAATTTTAACGCATTTTACACCTGCCTCCCAGAAGACTCCCATATGTTGAGCCAAAGCTGATATAAAGTGTCACGATAGCTGTTAATGACAATATTTGGATACAATTCTTGAATATAATTCACAAAATTAGAATCTATTTGCTTAGGAACCGGAACCAACAAAATTTGTACCGCTGACGGAAAAATTTTTGCTCGGGCAACCACGACGAGAGATAAATCGGAACAAGGCTGCCATAAAGGCAGGAGTGGATAAATCGCTGACTTGTAATTCAAAACAATAGCGACCAGTGAAACATTTGATATGAATGGGACCAGCTAAATCAACGCCTGTATTGGTAAAGTAATTTAGTTCTTTCTTCAGGCAACGGGGACATTATTTGCCCTTTTGACTTTTTCCAGTGCAGAATTCAAATTTTAGAGTTATTAACCACGGGTTTTATAAAATTTTTGAGGAACAACATTTAATTCTAAGCGATGAAGACCATAATAAACTAGTTTATGTATAAACTCTACCTACAGTCGATCCAAAATTAATAGTATAAACTATTGGAGGAACTAAGACAACCATTAGCTCGAAAAATTTTATTTTTATCCAAAAAAGGTGTTATTGTTAGCAGAGGACAAGAGTTGTCAATTCTTTTCTATTTTGATAAGCATTAGGGAATTTAATCTGTTGTGATACTGAAAATAATAATGTCTGACAAACGTTAATTCTTCAGAATTTCTTAATGCATTGTCTTGTATAAGATGCAAATCAGAATATGTACGCTATAACATAATACGCTGTCAATTAACATTAAAAACAATCAAGAATATCTCTTGATTCAATAATATCTTTTAATCTCAAGTTTCTAACGGGCGTTACTTCATGAGCCGACAGAGTTTTCAGTCGTAAGCCATTCTGGGCCACCAAATACTTTTTTTCAACTCCGAAGCCATCAGCTCCGGCTTATTTGAGGTTGTATGGTTCAAATTTTTGTTGTCAACCTTTTAAAGTATTAAAGTATTGGATAAAAAGGTCTTCCATCACAAGGTGGTTTCTTAACCAAATCAAAATTATGTAAACTACTTTCAACTAACATAGCTAAGAGATCTGCACCACTTTATTCTAAACGAGGCAATGACAGCTTATTAATAGCAGCTTCTTTTGATTTTTCCACAAGTAAATTTGAAAAAACATGTTTCTCAACTTGTACTCTTACCACTTTCTTAAATCAAGTCCTCCAAAACTTTAAAAATTATCATGCTAAAGTTGAATCTGAAAACTGTAAATTATTCAAAGAAAGCATTACACGATTCGAAGGACCAATGTTCTTTCCGGGAGCTTTTTATCTTGTCTAGCCCCGGCAGATTACCTTGCGTTCTCTGCTACTACTGTGGTTGAGTGGCTGGCGACTATTCAACATCTCCAACCAATTAATAATAATGCGGTGGATTTGTTCCCTTACAAAATATAGGATTCGTCGAGGTTATCAAAATAGGTATTTTTTGTGAGATGATTTCATCGTTGCAATTAAATTCTTTCCTCCGAGACATTTCTTCAGGTTTGGAGACAAGAACTCGGGAGGGCTAAATCCGGAGAATAGGGCGGAAGAAGGAACATTTCGTAGCATAATTCATAGATTTTTGACATAGAAACTGCACAGATATGTACCCTTTTGTGCAGCCGATTGTGACCAAATTGAAATTAATGAAATTGCTTGGCTTAATGAGTACACGAAATTCACTTTTTTCCAATGGCTGTCAAACACAAACTAAATGACGCAGCTTGTTACAATATTCACAGAATCAGTGTTGCCCTTTCAGTTAAGAGGTGGGCAACTCAAAAAGTCATGGACTTATTGACCTGCCCTCGTATATACATTATTTTAAGTAAAAGAATTTATAAATAAGTGTTGAATATTTTTGGGTTGAATATCTATTTTCCAACCTAACGACACCGAAATACATTTTTTTTCAGCACCAAAACTATTAATTCTTTAGGATAATATTAAAAATATTTTAAAAACTGTTGTGCTTGAATATAAATACGTATTATATCATGAATAGGTATTTTTCAAAAAATATTTAATCTGTTTGTTAGGTAGGGATGGCAAACGGGTCTGGGTTTTACAAATCCCGGGATCACGGGATTTTTCGGGACCCCGGGATTTTAGTTAAACGTCAAAAAACGTAAAATTCAACAATAAAAACTATTTTTTTCGTTATTATATTTAGGTGAAAATATAACAAAGGAAAAACTAATACATACATTGAATTAAGATAAATTTGACACAAAAGATATTTCATATTTATACCCGTATTCTGAAATTTTATAACTTCTGTATTGATGCTATGAGACTAATAGTGAGAGACTAATAGTGTATAAATTGGTAAGGCAGTTTTAAAGTTAATTTTTTGTTAATTAAATGTTTGTTTCCTCTCGTTTAATATTAAAAACTAGTTGACAGCCCTGTCTTCGCTCGGTAGCTATTTACTAATTTTAGTTCTTAAAGTTTCTCCAAAAAAAAAATTTCTCTTATTAAGAAAAATGAAAAGTGAGAATATTTTTTTTTTTTTTTTTGCTCAAAAGTAATCTTAGGTCCTTTCCTTTAAGAGCTTTGTGGTCTCTTAGTGGGATGCGAAAGTTGACATGAAATGTCCCATAGATACAGATAAAATATAAAACTATTGTTTTATTTTATAATACAAAATTTGGTATGTCTGTTTAAAACAATATCCACATTATCCATAAATACTCTCTGTTGATAATACTCTCTGTTGATGATTGCCCCTAGACCCATACAGCCAAATATAACACTCTTAGGGCCGTTTTCTCAATGTATCGACAAACTGCCTGTTACTAAATGTCGACATAAATCTATTAGGCCGATAAACTGTCCGTTAACAATTTTGGTTTTCTCTATATACCGACAAAAAACATTATTTTCAGTTGGCAATACCTCTCAAAATAGATGTGAAAGTTGGGAACCCTGCCTTCAAGTGACAATATGTTTACATAAATCAGCTGTTTAATGTGGCCATCGACAGCCGGAATCTTTCGAAAAATTCATTAACCTCCATGTCTGCCAGGTAGTTAGGCCTGGCATGATAAACTCTTTTAGCATTCACTTGAAACTCATGTTCATCGAGTTCATCCTCTATCAAATTAATGTTAATTCCTCTATTAAACTTTTTTTATAAAATCTATTTAATTTCGTTTACAAAACACAAACACATAAAAACTATGAACAGCAGTCAGCTGATTGAATTTATCTGTGCGATAAATAAATAATTGGCAGATGAGGTCGGGTTAGCTTTGCGACAGAATAGAAACAAATGAGACATTGAGAAAACCAAATTTCTTTAATCTGCAGTTTTTCGTTGGGAAAAAAGGTAATCACCTAATGAGAAAACGGCCCTTAATTGTTTTATATTCATATTATTTAATTTATGGAGCTGACGAAAAACATCGTAATACTCAACGCGAATTTATTAATAAACTTGTTTATAAGTCTGTCAATGTAAGAAAGATCTGCATCTCCCTGATTAAAATTAAATAATTTGGCTCCGTTTGGATTTGAAGCGAGATTACTTAGTATTATAAGTATGCTTAAATGAAGCTTTCTAGGTATTTTGGGAGCTTCAAAAATCTTCCTAATTTTCCGGGATTTATTAATCCCGAAAAATCCCGGGATTTGAGAAAAAAGTCCCGGGATTTTTCGGGAAATCCTGATCCCAAAATATCACAGGATTTTCGGGATCGGGATTGGCACCCCTAGTTTCAAGTAAAACATTTACTTTACCGTATACTTTTTGTATTATTTTCATTGCTAGTAAATAACACATATTCACTAGTAAATACATTTCAAAACGGTGGTTTATTTCCTTTAAATAAACCGTATTCTTTTGGTTGCTAATAAAAGCAGTTAAGTAGTTTAAAATATGTAACAAATTTTTATTTATTTAAATCTTCACAACAATTTAAATAGTCAGAAAACGCACTTTATAATGTCCAAGAATGAAATGGTAATACAGTTTATTTAAATTTTAACAGCGACTACGATAAAATGACTGACTGCAATTTATATATACAGTGTTATCTTCTAGTAGTTTCATATATTATCTATCTAACGGACAAAACTAGAATGTTCTATTTCTAGAGCTTTTAGCAGCTATGTTAATTAAAGTAGCTTTAGCAGTTAATGTTGTTATATTTACATGTTAGTAACAGCGTGTTATCAACATTGTTGATAAGATAACATGCTGAATGTTGCAAACATCAGTTACATACCATAAAATTCAAACGTTAATGCAACTTGGTAACAATAGGTAAATTCACATGGTCTCTTATCATGTCATATTGTCATAATGTCCTAATATTTCACAATGGTTTTTATTGCTTTTCAAGCAAAAAATTTCCTAAAATAATACTACTGTCTATGCTATATTTATTGTGTTATCATAATGAACCAACAGAGACCAACGCCGAATGCCTAAGAGTCGGTTAAGCCGAGCCAACGAGTCGTGATACATTAGGACATTATGACAATATGACTTATAAGAGACCTTGTGAATTGACCAAATATGTTGGTTTCTATACAATTACAATACTAGTGATAAATTATGGTAATTTTTCTTAATTCGTAAATAGTTTTTACTATTTTCATTTTCCAAATTCCGACAAAGTTAATACTTACTAGATTAGTTATTTAAATAATTTTAAAAATTGGGGACTTCATAAGACAAATGAAATAACTTCCTAATTAAAAACATAAATTAAATTCCCAACAAAAATTATTAACATTCCATGTATCGCTATTAATGCGATAACATTTTTGGGACTTATTTCCATTATTTCAGTATTATACATTTAAGTATCATTCCTTCGAACACAAGTTTGTCTAAATCTTGTTTACCCCTTAAGAATTGAAGTTTCCAAAATGTAAAACAAATTAACTTGTAATTAAATATTTTAGTTAACAATAATAAATTAAAATTGATCAAAATCAATTAGTTTCTAATCAAAAAACTGTATTCAAAATGTTTTATATACTAAAATTTATCAACTATGTTCGACAATAAATCGACGTTACGTACATAACTATAATCGATAAAGCAGCTGTTAAATATTTGTTTTAACCCAATGACTAAAAACAAAAGACGCGGACAACATACCTGATGAGTGTCGTACTCTAAATAAATACATTTTTTAGTTTTAATGACACAAATTCCAATAAAGTATAATATTACTACAATATTAGTTGATTGATTTTGAATTAAGTTAAGAAAAGGTAAACTTGTCAATATACTTATTTCCCAATTCCAAAATAGTTTAAAAGAAGATAAGCTTAAATTTGGTATTAAAAAGCAAATGCTAACAATTAAAATTCTTCATTTCTAATTAAAATCAACAAATTTAAATAAATTTGTGAAGCAAATACCTTGCTTAAACATAAAATTAAAGATTAAATTACATTTAAAGTCAATCACAAAATTTAATTTGATTAGGCTGCTTTAAATTCTCCTACAACTCCCAATGTTTTTTTTTTTTTATTTTATCAAAAACAAAGAAATTTATGTAAATTACTGGCTTAATAAACCAGTAAAATGTATCTTTCAGAGACAAGTGTATTTAGCAATTGACAGAGATTGCCAATAAAAAGAAGTTGTAGATAATTTTCAATAATTTCCATTTTAAAATATTTGTAGGCATTGAAATTGAATTGTATTTTATAGAGGAGGTTTTGGTTTAACCCATCATGAATGATAGTACATAACAGACATAAGTATCGTTTTTTTTTTTTCATAGACAATCTATGTTTATAAAATATGACATTATAAAGTAACAATCTTATTTGTATTTTAGGATGTGTCATCTTCACCTTAAACTAAATGACGTTAAAATTGTTATGAGTTTTTCTTTTAGTTTTCAGTCAAAACAAATACAACAGGCAAAGTGTGATGGAACTTTATTAGACTGGGTCGGTTTTTTATCTCCACGCTTTATGTGAAATCATATTATTAAACATGGCATAGTGGGGCCCATCAAAAAACAAACGTGCAAATCTATATACTCAAACGAGTAAAGTTACTGAGTGACTAACTGATTCAATATCCCTTCCAAAAAACAAGATTTGTCGATATCATAAAAATTGGTATTTATTTGTGAGATGATTTCATCTTTGGAGTCAAATCTTTTTCCTCCGAGCCATTTGTTCAAGTTTGGAAACAAGAAATAATCACTCGGGGCTAAATCCGGAGAATAGGGCGGATGAGAGAGCAATCCGTAGCCTAATTAATGGAATTTTTCAATCGAAACTGCACATGTACATCCTTGCATTGTCGTGGTAAAAAACATTTTTTTCTAGGCCGCGCGCATCCCAAAAAACAGTCGCCATGACTTTTTGGCTGACAAACCCAACTTGTCCTTCTATGGCGCCAATTCGCCCAGAGAAACCCACAGGATGCACGTTTCGTCGGTTACAAAACGGCGCGAAAACTCGTCCATATTGCGGTTAAACAACGCCAAACAATCTTACGAAGTTGTCACACGATTGCGCTTGTGGTCGATTGTGAGCAAACGCGGGCCACATCTTGCGAAAAGGTTTTTAATACACAAGTTATCATTCAAAATTGAAATCACTGAGCCATGTGAGATGCCTATGGCTTCCACAATCTCTATAAGTTAAAATCTCCGATCGGCTAACACCATATCGTGAATTTTTCAATTATTTCGTGTGTAGAGCAGGGAAAGACAAATGATGGGCGCTGCACCTTTTAATTTACTCTTCTCTTACGTACACAGCAGGTTGTGTATGGCACACTTTAAGAATCAGCGTTGCCAGAGAAAAAAATGTATCCCAACTTTTAAAGATGTATTATGAATAATATGAGATTTTTAATTGGGGAAAAGAGTCGAAAGTTTACTGGCTACACCGATACGTCCATAACGTAACGTTCGGCATCTTCCGTGCTTGTACGGCCACAACGAAATTCAGTTAACCACTTTATTTGCATTGAAATTGATGGTGCTAAGTTTCCATAGTGTTTATCAAGCTTAGCCTGTAGTCTGCGATCAATGGCAGTCAAACACAAACTAAATGACGCCGCACAGTGGGGGATCTGAAAAAAAAGTGGAAATAAATCTGTAACTTCTAAACGAATAGCTCGATTTTAATAAAAGGGGAAAGAAAAGATATACGTATTATATATCAACGTGTAGGAAATTATGTCCTATTTTCAAAAATATAAAAAATTTTTAAAAATTAAAAAATGATAGAAGACTTTTTCCAAAAATATAGGAATAAAAAATGGTAGCTGATTTTTCTGGAAAATTTCAATATTTAAAATGCAATATGAGTCGTTTTTAATGAAACTTTAGATTTATATAAAAATTTTTGATAGAAATACAAAAGTGAAAAAGAAATTAGTGAATTGTTTTTGACAATCCCACAATTCCCAAAAAACTTTTTAAAAAATCCCAAAATTGTGATTTTTTTGATTTTTGAATCTATTGAAGGCACCAAGCTCGGGGCTATGAAATCCCTTTGCACAATATTGAAGAACATATTGGGACATACAAAACAGGTCTTAATTTTTTGAAAGCAGCTATGCGATTTTAGAATATGTTGTCTAAAGTTGAAATTTTCATAAAAAATAGGTCTAATTCGGAAGGCTCTGGACCACGCAATGATACAAATTTTGATATTATTTTGCTTTTATAATATTTCCCGAAATGTTGCCCTTCAGAAAAATATAAACACATTATTTATCTTTTTCTCATTTTCTGTATAATTTAAAATTGATGTAGTTACTTTTTTCGAAAAAAAAATGGCGGAAAAACGACTTTTTTATTTTTTTTAAGTTTGAATGCTCATAACTTTTGACTCAGTAAATATTTTTTAACATTTCTTTCTTAAGGTTATTAACAAATTTGTTGTTAATTCAAAAAAAGACATTTCAAGAAAATCGGGAAATAATTGGATCCGTTATTAGCAAAATAGCAGACCAAGGTAGGCTAAAGCAGTGTTTTTTGTAGATCTCGTCTAGTACATTCCATATATATAAAAATCTTTTAAATCGGATCGCAAATAAAAATTTGGCATCATTTTTAATTTTTGATATACCTGAGGTGCCCCACTTTGGGGCATTGTGGCTCGGCTCCCCTTTGGTTGGTTAAGCCCAAATTCGATACTTAAACTTATCAATACCTCCTCTATAGTCATGGGAAATTTTATTAAAATCGAGCTATTCGTTTAGAAGTTACTGATTTATTTCCACTTTTTTTTTCAGATCCCCCACTGTGCGCCGCTTTTTCAAATTTTGATGGAAGTCAACTGACAGATGCCTGTTGGTAGGAGCAGTGTTGTTCTTTCAGAGGCGGGAAGTTAAAAAAGTCACGAACACGGACCGCGCTCTTAATGATGGCTCGAAGATCCACTAAGAAGTTGTTAGGGGGTAACAACTTAAGCTTATAATGTAATACATATATATAAACAAAATTTAAAATGCATCTTCATCTATCTATATATATAAAAATGGATGTTTGTATGTATGTGGGTATGTTCCGAATGAACTCAAAAACGGCTGAACCGATTTTGATGAAATTTTCAGGGAATCTTCAGAATAGCCTAGCGGGTAACACTGTAGAGTCAGATTTTTGATTTTCGGCCTGTGGGCGGAGGGGCGGTTCAAAATTGAATTTTTACATTTTACCGCTAATACCATCTATATATATAAAAAACGGCTGGACCGATTTTGATGAAAAGGGGATCTTCAGAATAGCCCAGCGGGTAACACTGTAAAGTCAGATTTTTGATATTCAGCCTGTGGGCGGAAGGGTGTGTAAAAATCAAATTTTTACATTATACCGCAAATGCCATCTATATATAAAAACAGATTTGTGTATGTATGTTCCGCATGGACTCAAAAATGGCTCGACCGATTTTGATAAAATTTTTACGGAATCTTCAGAAAAGCCTAGCGGGTAACACTGTAAAGTCAGATTTTTGATTTTCGGTCTATGGACGGAATGGCGTGGCAGAATCAAATTTTTATACATGACATAAAAAAATTATTGTATAATTGTTGATCAACCTTTTCTTCAATTCTTACAGATAGTTTATTTAGTTTCCTATATACAGGCTTACAAAGTCAGTGATTGTTGTAAAAAAAATTTGGCAAAAAAAAAATTTTTCAAAAAAAATTTATTTTGTCGACCAAAATTTTTTTTTCAATTGGAGAAATACATAAATACTTTTTTTTATTCCCAACGTTCATTCTAAAAATTTTAATTCAAAGTGGTGTACTCTGATGCGAATTATTTGGTGTAAGCGAAGAAAGGAATACATTTCAACACATATCCGGTACTATAAAAGTTATTTTATATTATCAATCGATGATAAACAATTTTGTTTACTCTTGCATATTAGATACATGAATAAGAAATTTCCATATGAAATCTATGAAAAAAAATAATATTTTGAATAACTCTCCGCATTCCACTTTTAATAAAAAATAACGGTTTTATTCAAATAAAATTTGTTTTAGAAAGGGCATCTACGTCTAGAGCCGCAGAAACGGGAAGAGATCGAGAATCAGGGCTTCACCAAATGCGTCGCATTCATCGAGTGCTGCGGAGACACCTCAACAGCATATCGAAAGACTAGAAGCTCCCGAATGGCTCGATCAAGAGAAAGAATTGATTTAAAGTTGCCGGAATTTTATTACAATAAGTAGATGACTACAGGAATCAGAAGGACGTACTGATTGGCGCAATGGACAACCATTGCTTACATTGCCGCGTTTTGAAGTTCCCTAAGGGATCCCCGCGAATGTGCTGTTCGAACGGTAAAGTTATTCTGCCACCAGTTATTGAGCCGCCTAAGCTGCTTCTAATCCTATTTCCAAGCACTTCCTTCAAAATATCCAAAAGTTCAACTCATGATTTCATATGATGTCGGCTTTATGCCCACCTTTAAAGTTCAAGGCCAAATGTACCACAGAATTGGATCATTGCTCCCGCTTTCCAATGATGATGCGAAGTTCCTTCAAATTTATTTGACTGGAAATGAATCTACAGAAGCCGAACACTATCAACGAACATGCGTGTGCATTAGCTGCAATACCCTTCTGCCGAAACATTCTCAAAACAATTGTTGGACATCAGAAATGGAAAAATTTCAATTGATCCCGCCACAAATGAGATTTTGTTGTTGACAAGGTATTCCCAAGTCTTACAACCAAATACAAAAATTCGGATTGGCTGTGGGAACATGCAATTTTGGCACCAACAAATTATGATGTTAACAAGCTCAATAAACAAATACAATTGAAACTGCCTGGCGAAACAATAAAATGCAAATCGATTGACACAGTAATGATCGAAGAACAAGCCGTCGATTATCCTACTGAATTTTTGAATTCATTGGAACCAGCCGGACTGCCACCACATGTATTAAAATTGAAGGTTGGATCACCGACTTTGTCCGACACTGTATATTAAAATCGAGATCGAGATGCAATATAAAACAGATGTTTTCTAAGGGCCAGCAACGCGGACCAGGTTCAGCTAGTCTACTATAAAAAAGTTGGTATTTTTTTGACACCATATGTATCTTTTAAACCAATAAAAATATAATTAATTTTAAATCGTATTAATTACTTATCCAAAAATACCAAATATATATAAAAATACATTTCATTCAAAATTATTAAGCCAATTTTGATAAAATTTTAAACAAAATGGTTTTATTTGGAAATCGAGTACGAAGACAATAAATGCATAGAATGGAAGGAAAGTGATATGATAATGAAAATTATTAAACAAAATAACTCTGTTTCTACACATATGTGTGATTCAATAACAAACTACACGGCAACAAATACATTCTCATGAATTAGGATTTTGACAACAGACTAAGGTTTTTGGCTCTCAGTTACCTATCCAGTTGTCATCTATGTGCGAAGGTGTAGATTCCTGTAGAATTTTGTTAAACGGTTTGGTATTTTTTTAAAACATATTTTTTGTTGAGCACATGAACACAGACGAACACCACCTTTGTCCAGGTCATGTAGTAGTCTGGTATCAAAGGAATTCAGTCTGGTCCACAGATCCCTGTAGACCCCTCAGCTACTCCACGACCGGTTAATTTGGAGTAAGACCGTCATTAATATTCTATGATAACCAAGCTAGGGATAGCAAATCAATTTTAATCGTAATCGCACCATTTAATCGTAGTCATAATCGTACATTAAACATTGCGATTACGATTTAATAAAACATTTAAAGAACGCAGTTTTAATTATGAATTTAAGTTAAAATGTGTTCCAATACATATAATATTAACTTTTAGAATAAACAAAAATCATGTTTTATTAATAAAGTGGGCATTTTTAAAATATACTAACGTTTAACCGATTTACTACGAGTGTGAGAGAAATACAGTCAAATACGAGTATTACATTAAAAACCCTTAAAAAAGCTTCAACCGACATTGCACAACCCAAAAAATGTTATACAATCAAAATTTGGACAATCAAAAATATTGTTACGTTTTAACCTTTTTAAAACGTTGGTTTATTTCCTTTAAATAATCCGGATACTTTCGATTGCAAATAAAGGCAGTTTTAGTAGTTTAAAATTGTAACAACAACAACAGTTCAAATTGTCATTTGATATCTTTATACACGTTTATCAATTCGCAGAAATACACTTTATAATATACAAACTTAAATGTACAAGACAGTTGATGTTAACTCTAACAACGCCTATGATCAACTCAATTCACTACTGCAACCTCTGCCACTATTTATGCACACGCCATCTTTCGGGATTTGTCTACAATGCTTTTAACGGACAAACTAGTATGTTCGAATTCTGGAGCTTTCGATGTCAATGTTAGCAGCTTAAACATTTAGTGTTGCCATACTTACAACAATGCTAATAACCGCTTGCTGTCAATATTGTTGACAAGTAGAAGCTTCTACTGATGGACCTGTTTATAAACATGATGAATGCTGCAGGCTGTCATTACAGAACGTTAAATTCAAATCGCTATATTGCAAATTCGTAAACAATATTATATTCGCGTGAATGAACATATTTGTTTACTATTTCCCAGGAATGGAAGAAGTCCGGGATATTAGGAACAGTTATAAGAGAAGCACGAAAATAAGATCTCGTCCAGGTTACCAATCATTAAATGTTTTTAAGTTTTATTACTGAATATATTTAAGCAATTAATTAATTATTTTTGTTTCTGTAAATTTAGTTATTTAATAAAAATGAGAAAACTTTAACTACGATTAATCGAGATTAGCGGAGTTTTGTTTAATTGAATCACGATATTTTAGAGCCATGAGTGCTGCCTGCCTATACACGTAGGAAGGCACCTTATTCCCCTAGGTGACGTTTTCCAGCACAAGAACAATGGCTTTCAAAATCGTCAGTATCTCCTATTGTCATCCGAAAGTCTAAATGATAATCTAGTGTCCGTCTACACTATTATAGCAGAACCTACCGCATAACCATCGTGAAATATGTCGAAGCTCATCCATGCATACCTGTCGGTGATCTCTTTTGGGGGTATCCTATCGAAGTTTATTACTGTTATCATGTAGTCCAACCATTTATGACAATATTCTAAAAGTTCAACTCCACCTCAATTGAGAGGAGATTAAATTTTCATAAACACGTATGTCAAAGAAATCTGATTAGTAGTTCAGTAGTCATAAATACATATATCAAACAAGTTATATATAAATTACCATTTATTTTGCAATCTGGACTACTGTACTAGTGCAGGTAGCCTGAAAATATGTTATTAAATTTGTCATTAGATTTTGAAATATAAACTTATTTTATCAGTTTAAACGTGAGAATATCAATATAGGAGAATATAAATCTGTTCGGACCTTTTACACGATCACATTTTATGACACACTGTTGAGCCATCTAAACTTAACTTATTGCTCTATTTTTATGTTAAAACTGCTCTCTCTCTTATAATATAATTGGTCAATTCACAAGGTCTCTTATCATGTCATATTGTCATAATGTCCTAATATATCACAATGGTTTTTATAGCTTTTCAAGAAAAAAAATTCCTAAAAGAATACTACTTTCTATGCTATGTTTATTGTGTTATAGTAACGAACCAGCAGAGACCAACGCCGAATTCTTAAGAGTCGGTTAAGCAGAGCCGCCGAGTCATTATATATTAGGACATTATGACAATGTGACTGATAAGAGACCTTGTGAATTGACTAAATGTCTCAAAACAGTCGTAAAATGTAGTCGTGTAAATAGGCAACATGAATCATTTTTTCAATAGTAGCCCTAGTAACAAAATTAAGTGTGATTTTTTTGAAAATCAATTTGCAAACACACTCTACATTTAGATTGCTTCAAAATCATGCATTTATGATATATAGTTCATTACTTAAAAGTCCTCATAGTGATACTCACCTGTTCGGTTACGATCCACATAAAAATGTCCCTACGTTAACACAATATCAAACTATGTAGTACATACAACATTACCATAAACATATTTATACTTACATCAATATAATTTTTCAAAACTTTGTCTTTACTATAGGTATATATAAGTAACTATATGGATAAAATTCTGCCACGACAACCACACCCTCATTTTCTTATATTTTTTTTTTTTTTTTGTTTACGCATATAAAATGATCCATAATTTACTTTTAAAGTAAAAAAAAATCCACTAAATTGTGCTTTTTACACCATACAAGTACACAAACAACTGCATACAATAACGACAGTGTGTAAGAGGCCCAGAAAAAAAAGTTTCCTAAACGCCCTGTCTGCTGGTTGTTGCACTAAAATGTGATGAAAATGTTATGCTCCATTTAATTCCTAAAGGCGTTTTCTCACGTTCAATTTATTTATTACTTTTAATTCGTATCGACCAAAAAATAAAATGAAATTGAACAAAAAGCCTATAAAAAGGTGCAAGATTTCCTTATGGGTTTATTTGGAAAACAAGTGTCATGAACTTTTGGTGTTGGAGTCGGCTTTTGCCTGGATGAATGATGAATTAATTAAGGAATAAGTTATTTGCCTTGATTTAGAAATGAAGTTTAAAATCTATATATATTTTGATTTAAAGTGGGAGGAAACTTACATAGGTTACAATGAGAATTTAAGTGGGTAATATTGCACTTTCTAGTTTAATAGAATCTTAAAAAGTTTAATTGATTTTTTCAATAAAATATAAATATGGAAAAATACAGAATCAGAATGTATCTATAATAACAATATTTGGGGATGTAATATTTCAATATGAATATTCAAATACTTCGATTATTGGAAAATAAAACATATGCTTCTGATCATATTCTGAAGGATTTATTTGATGATAAAATTTCAGTAATTAATGATTCAGAAATAAGTAGTAGCCACGTTTAACATAATGGAAAATTAAACTTAGTCATTATTAGTTTAGGTTTCCAGGCAGCCGTAAAGTGGAGAAGAAGAGCAGCTCACGTGGGTCCAGGCAAAAGATCCTTTAGTGTTACCTGAAAATATAGAGGCAAAAATAGAAGAACAGAGTAGATATGAAAAAAAGAGAAGGAGACAGTCAAGATTTGGCTAAGATTGAAGAGTGAGAGAAGAGATACGAGAGAGAAAGAGAAAGGAGAGGAGATTATTATTTGGTCACTCCATGGAGATCCCCATATTTGGTCTGGTTAGCCAATTACTATTCCTTACAAAGGCATTAATGCACTCAAGCCTCAAATTCGAGAGCTCAGAGAGACTAGTTAGGGAACGATGTCCCAGAAAGCTTAAGCGTAGATTTTTAATGCCGGACAGTGACGAAGAAGATGAAGAATTGTCTCATACTCCTCCTCGTTTTGACAACTTCTGCAGAAGTCGTTGTAGGGGAAGCCAAGTCTCCTCGCGTGGTTTCCAAAAGTGCAGTGACCGGTAATGACCACCACCGCACCGCTCAATTGTGAGCGTGTCAAGCCAAGGAGATATGTTGTTAGTCCGCGATTCAGTCGGGGCCATATCATTCTGGTAATATTACATGAGCAAGCTCATAGTATAAGTTACTGATGTGAAGCTTGCTTGTGTCCGTCAGGCAGCCTTTTTTCCCCAATTCATCGGCAACACAGTTGCCTGTAGTATCTCCGTGTCCACGTACCCACTTGAATACGAATGTTGAATGTCTCGCCATCCTGTTTAAGGATGCCCGACATTCCTTTACCAAATTAGATGTTGTATATACACCTGTTAGAGCTTTTATTGTGGCCTGACTGTCAGTATATATACGAATATCCCTACCTGATATCTTGTTATATGGATAATCCTACATTCATTTGGAAGTCTAAAAGATAACCTAGTTTCGAATTACTGAATGTAGACACCTACGTCAACTCGATCTCCCTTGCTAGAGCCGTCCATATAGACTGAGAGACCCGTTGTGTCGTGTAGAGGTCCGTCCATTGCTTCCGTATTATGCGGAATTGAGAAACCAAAATTTCTCACCATGAAGGGCCTAGAAATGTAGTAATCGATATTATCCGAAAGATTCCGAATGCTACATATTATACTGTCGTCCCAATCGTGTTTTGCCTAAAGGCCGAGGTGAATGCCATTTTTCTGGCCAGTATATCCACTGGGATCCAGTTTAATAAAGCAAAGAGCGACTTTGTTGCGGTCGTTCTTAGAGCTCCTCTTATGAGGATTGCCATTCTTCTCAAAATCTTCTCGAATAGCATACAAATTGAGCCTTTGTCCAGTGCCTTCCACCAGACAGAGACTCCATAGAATAGTGTCGGCTTAATGACCGCATCACATAGCCAGTTAACAAACTGGCGTTTAATACCCCATTGCGTACATATAGCCTTCTTACAGACATACATAGCCGTTAAGGCTTTTGATGTCCTTGAAAGAGTATTGGGTTTCCAGGATGACTCCCAATGACTGCATTGTCTTATAGATGACTGCATTGTCTTATAGATGACTGCATTGTCATATAGTTTTAGTTCAACACCATTTAATCGGGGAAACGAGAAATGAGGAATCTTGTACTTCCTTGTGAACAGTACTCTGTACTCCTGAGTGCATATTCCAGGCGTTGTGATATCGTGCCCAAGTGGATCCCAGAGACTGCCACTGCGACGTCATCCGCGTTGGCGACAGGTTTGTAAACCATGAGATCCAATTTCCTGAGGAGATAATTTATTACCAGATTCCACAGAAGTGGAGATAAGACGCCTCCTTGAGGCGTACCCCTAGTGGCCATTCTCGTGATCACTGCCGTTCCCTTTTCGGAACGAATAATCCTGCATCGTAGAAGGTTATTGATAAACCTTACAGTTGACTGGTCCAGACCAAGATCATGTAGAGCTGAAACTATTGTTGCAGATTCTACATTATTGATGGCTCCTTCTATATCCAGAAAGGCTACTAATGAGAAATTACCGAATTCAAGGAATTTCTCAATATATCCCACTAAGGACTGAAGTCCTATCTCAATAGATTTGCCCTTCATGTAGACATGTTGAAAAGGAGATAATGATCCTTGTTGTAAAGACGCCCGTATGTGGATGTCGATGATGCACATACGGGTGGAGGAGCAGGGCAGCAGAAGCTGCTTTAGAGTGGTGAAGGTTCACTTGGATCATCTTCACCATGATGTGGATCATATATGACCGTAACGTCGACGTCTTCTGGGTCTGATTCCAGAAGAACATTTTCACCCTCCGCTTCGCAGAGAGAACAGAATAGATCCTCAACCATACTGGAATGTGATTGGGTTTCCAGAGGCATCTACATCTATATAAGCAATTTTTATTTGGTGGCGTAGATTTCAAAGGAAAAAACCTGACCATTACGAAGGAGAAAGTCAAATAAAAAAGTACATGTTGGAGCAACCACATATTATAAAGTATCTTTGAAAAGGATGGTATCGATTTCAATTAATCACCCGTCATCATTCCAATGTCACATCAGGAGAAAACACCTTAAACGATGCACCACAAATCTACATTTGGAACTGCAGGTTTACCAGGGAAATGCTGTTTCTACAATTATAATTATACACCTAGTGGGAAGGCATCGTAACTCTATGGAAGGGAAGCAAACTTTAACCTTATGGAAAAAATCGACACCCAAAACATTCTTTTTTATAAATGGTTGGGGAAACAAACTAGTAAAAATCATTGTCAAACTGAAAAGAGGTTTGGAAAATGGGATGTCTTCCACTTAGAATCTTAATCGGAAAAATTTCCGCCTGTTTTCTTATTGAAGTTACAGTTTTATTTCTGCACAGATAAAGCAGATTGGTTGTGATTTGTTGCCAATCGGATGATTCGATTATATCATAACTAATATGATTTACTAATAAGTAAATTGTCTTTAGATTAGACATAAATACAGTAATCACAAAGACTAGTATATTCATATTTAGAGAAAATAATGACAGTAATACTGGTTAAAATTTGTTTATACACTTAATTCATGGTCTTTAATTACATAAATTTCGAGAACAGTCACAAATTGTTAGTCCTTCTAATTAACATGTAGAATAATTTCAACAATATTCTTTTAATTGGTAATCCTAACAGAAGAGGAGGAAAATACGTATTCTTTATATCGAAAGTAATACATACTTGTTCTCGATTCGTTATATGAGATGGGAAATACCACTATTTCATTCATTCCTTATATGGAATCTTCGGTATTTCGACTGTTTTTACCTAATGTGAGCCATTGACTGGCATTTCATACGTTCTAATTTGCCAACGTAAGACGTCGTACGGTCATACGTTGATACGACACAATTCTGTTGCAACGGTTAGATACAATAAAATGCTAACCCATAAAATAACAATAAAAGCCTCAAAATATTTTCAATACTTTGTCTAAAAGTTGTAAGAAAAATATTAATAAAATTTCAATTTAGCAAAATGTCATAATTGTTGATATTTCATTTCCTGTGGACATACGAACGCTTACATATAGCAACAACAACATTTATGATGGCGACAACAAACACAGCAACAGCTAACAATGTTGCCAACAACAAACTAATAATTTATAGAACAAAGCGAAAACATTAACAAAAATATTCAAATACTTACTTACACTACATAGTATTTTGTTTAACTATTAAACAATACCTAGTCGAAACTTCAACATATCAATTTCAATTTTCTACCACACGACCATTGTTGTTGTCTTTGTTGTTGTTGTTGCTTTTGCTGTTACTGTCGTTGTTCTGAAGCACTTGGCTGGCAAATAAAATGAATAATGGTTTCAAGGTGGTGAGACAACTCAACACAAACTGAAAACAAACAAACAAAAAAATATTGTAAAAGTGAACAACGAAAACAACATTTGACTCCAATATTTTACGAACTCCAACAACATTGCGAGTGCAATACAATGCTACAAACTTCAACTCGAACCTCCGACTCCAAGAACTTATACAAACATACATATGTATGTTGTATATAGAAACGAACGACATAATAATGTTCTAAGATTGTTGCAGTTTCAACTTGCATTTCAGATTGCTCTCATAAATCATAGAAATTGTTGAAAATAAGTCTAGGAAAATGGGTATAAAAGGTTGTTCTATTTTTTTTTTTTTTTTTTTTTTTGTTTTAATTCTATACCCTACAATAATCATATTGACGAACTAGAAATGCAAGTGCAACAATATTTGGCGATGAATTAATTGATAACATTAACGGTAACGATTCGAAATTGAAATTTTACAACTGAAAATTGTTCACACTACGCAACACTATCGCCCATGTTCTGGTTTTATGATGTCTTAAATTTTCATATTGCAATCTTTAAGAACCATGAAAGGTAAAGATCCCAAAAATGACCATTATATAAATTATATAAGGTGCATTAATTGTGCAAAGTTTTATTTAATTCGAAGGTGACGATAAAAAAAATTGTATCCAGGTAATTTAACATTTTAACATATTTTTAGCGGATTTCATATATTCATTGTGAGTGGTAAACAAACTTCAAATTTTCTTCAGCTGTTTTTACTTTGTAGAAAATGTCGTTCAAAATCAGTGTATTTTTTTTGCAAATATGCAACAGAAGGAAATACATCACTGATGCAAAAACCTTCTAAAAATTTATAAATGATGCATAATATTTATGCAGGGAAACATCTTATAACACTATATAAATATATTCATATAATGAATTTTTATAAAAAGATACACAGATAAAAACAAGTAAGATAATATGGTAGGTCAAGCTCGACCATATGATACTCTACAATGAGTAAATGAGCAAAAACATTTTTCCTTTAAAAATTCAATAATTTATTTTCATGAGTGATTTTTGGAAGTGGTTCTAATACGGGAGCTATGACCCATTACACAGTGCAAAAAACACACGGTTATGACAGTATTAGTACCATTCTACTATCAAGGGGTTGTTAAACCCTATACTCAATTAGGCAATTTTGGTGACCAATTCTTTTTTTATGGGCCTCCAAAAATTCAAAAAATCAGTGGACCCTCTAAAAAAGGTGTCATCAGTTTTTGGCCAACAGCTAATGCAGACTTGGTGATACCGCTTAACTATATATGGCAATAATATATAATATAATATTTTAGGTTTGAATAAAAACTTCTAAAAACGCAAAGCACCGATCTCGAGAACTATTGGACACGGTTGGAGCTGAGGTGTCTGCGGTTGGAGCTCAGGTGTCTGCATTTGTTCAGCTTTCTAGCACTAACAGGGGCCAGTGTGTCACCTGGGGTCTCAAAATTTTAAAAACAAGTTAGAGTGCTATATTAGACTATGCCGAATCTTAAATACCCTCCACCAAAATTAGATGAAAGTTATAAAAATTACATTGGTATAAACACTCTAATATCCATATTCAGAGTTTGTTATTGTGGACTATAACCAAATTTCTTTTTAAGCCACTTTATGGATTATAGATGAATCCTGATGTGATTATGTACTTTCTTCAATAAAACCACTTTTTTAAACAAAATAAAAACCACTTTTTTTAAACAAAATAAATTCCTTACAGCGATTTTCAGGTGCATGGGGATTATGCAAGTCAAATTTCAACCTGATACCGATATATATAAGATATTTAAGTGATTTTCGGAAGTAAACTTTATATGGGGGCTATGGTCAAATAGTGCCCAATCCCAAAAAAACATTGGTCACGCGATTTCCGTTTGCACAAAATTTAGTTATGCTGAATTTTGTACGGATACTGCAATTCTATGGGCATTTATATTCCATAACACCATATTTCGGGAAGAAATTTGTATGGGGGCTAGGAGAAATTATGGACCGATTCTTACCATTTTCAACACAATAAAAAGTGAGTGAAAAATTTTATGTTATTCTCTGCAATGAATTTACCCAAAATCACAAAAAACATGTGAAAATTATCAACATTTTTGGAGGTTGTCTTACATTTTGATCCATAAACCTGGATCTACCAATTCGATTTTGCTGATTTTCAATACCAAACTGCTTAGAAAAATTATAAAGATTTTGGTATACATTTCATTAATTTTGCTTATGTATTTTGGACGTGAGAGTGTTTTACACAGACAGACGGACAGAAAGACGGACATGGCTCAATCGACTTAGAATTTCATAAGGATCAATAATATATATATTTGATGGGACTCAGATGAATATTTCTCAATGTTACACACGGAATGACTAACTTATATATACCCTCATTCACCACTTTTGGCAGTGGAGGGTATAAAAAGTATATTGCTTCAGAATTGATAACATGAATTAGAATAAATGTACATATTATCTGCATATATAATTAAGAGTTGTCAACTTTCATTGCTTGTATCTATTTTTTCTTTTCAATATTTTGGCAAAATTGAAAGCCATACAAAATTTTTTAAAAATATAATGATGAAGAATCTACTTTTTGCCGAGAAATTTTTAAATTCGGCCATAGTGCATTCCAATGGAAAAACGATACAAGGGAAAAAAGCTTGCAGAAGTTTGTTGGTGGAGTCATAACGTATCTCAATATGAGGATGCAGGCACCGAAGTCGTGGAGGACGATAGATTTAAAAGACAAAGAGATATGTCATTGAATGTTTGATAGCACATTCAGATGATGCATCAATTTTCATGTTTTTTGCCTTTTGAAAAATTGTTCATACATTTCTCGAATTTTCGATGTAAAATATTGCTGGAAAATGTGAAAAAAGCTTTTTTTAGTATTATAATGTTCTAAAGAATCAAAAAATGTTTTTATAGACTCTGAAACCATCCAACAGATTAGCTCCGAACCGGTTTCATTACAAAGTCAATTTTGTGAAGATGGTTTTAAACACCATTCTGTCCATTAGTGAAACAGATATTCGAATTTTCCCATACAAACATTTTTCCTAATTTTGAACTTTTGAAAATTTGTCTGTTTTGAAATGTTGTGTGTTGGCACCTCTTCCGATGTGTAGATCTATTTAGAAGGGATGTTTAGAAATTCGAATTTTAAGGAGGTAAAAACGTAAAATCGGTATCTCTAAATCTCCGGAACTAATAATGCTAACACCAAAAATCCAACTAAATCTAAAATTTGTACATTTATGGGATACAAAAAAGTATCAAAACTCGGTTCCAAAAAATCGAAGAATTTCAAAACCGCGCTTTCGGTTTTAAAAATTTAAAACCGATCGATTCGGTTTTTGTTGGGTTTTGTGATAATTAGTTAAATATTAAGTGTTATAGAAACAAAATCAGTTGATAATATTAGAAACGCTATAGAAATTTAAAATGCAAACTTGACGGGTGTTCAAAATGATAAAGGAAAATTTATTTTAATGGTACTCTTTTAATATATTAAATTAGTTAGCTTATATACATTGCAGTTGTCTAATATGCTTTTCAGTAAAGAAATAATCAAGAATAATAGCTTTATGGTATTATGATACCAGAAAAGGAGAATTAAACCAAATAATAATAATTAAACAAAATAAATAATGGACACAGAATCATGATGCTAAGTGGGAATACAAATGTGGATCTTTATGGTATTTTTTATTATAATATGAGATCAACAATTATAAAATCTAACTAACGGTTCAAAAGTCATTCACAGTTTTACTTATATAAAACCCATATTATATGGAACCTTCATATTGTTACGTTTTAACCTTTGTAAACGTTGGTTTATTTCCTTTAAATAAACCGGATACTTTTGATTGCAAATAAAAGCAGTTTTAGTAGTTTAAAATTCTAACAACTCTTTATTTATTCAAATGTACAACAACAACAGTCTAAAATTTAGACTCTAAATAGTCACTATGTGTTTTTATACACGTTTATCAATTCGCAGAAATGCACACAGACTTTTATAATGCACAAACTTAAATGTACAAGACAGTTGATGTTAACTCTAACAGGGCATATGATAAACTCACTCACTACTGCAACCTCTGCCACTATTTATAAACGAGCCATCTATCGTGAATCTTCTACAATGCTCTAGAGCTTTCGATGTCAATGTTACAAATTCGTAACAATATATTGAACGGTTTGTAAACGGTCTGGTTGCAACATTCATCATGTTCAAAGTATATTTATACAAATACATGCAACTCTACAACAAATCAACAATAAAAAAAACAACATTAATTTTGTTTGTGTAAAACATTGTGAGATTGTCAAAAATAGTTTACAATTACATACAAAAAATGTAAACAAACAGAAAGAAAAACAACAATCTCAAAAGTATTTACAAAGGAGAAAATAATGAACAGCTGATCACTTGCATGTACTTGTATAAATATACTTTGATCATGTTTATCAACATTTTCATCGGTAGAAATTTCTGCTTATTTGTTGTTTAAACGTATGACAACATTAACTCTTTCCGTATTTTGTAGAGATATTTATAAAAATTAGTGTACGGTTTTATCTTACTGTTTAAAATGTCTCCATATTATGTTTTGTGTTATTTACTTTAGTATTTTGTGTACAAGTGCAAGTAATGTGATCGAAAAGTTCACTGAAATCCGCAAATTTTTAAATTGCTTGTAACCGTAATGTTGACTTAACGTAAAACTTTAGTGTGATTATAGAACGTTAAAAATAAGTAACACGAATTTTACATAAAAATGCAAACAAATAATTTTTATTTAAGGGAAATAAAGCACAGTTTTTTTGTCTATGGTTAAGCTAAAATATATTTGAACAATTGATTATAATTGTAGCGCATTATAAATTCAGCTTTAACGAATAATACTTGCCAGTATTACTTCCTATTTTTTTTTTTCTTTCTATTCCATGTTTATTTTTTTTTGCCAACATATTATGTTGACTTAATTCACTTTTAGATTTCATAGAAAATTGAGGGCCCTGCCCATTTGTCTGCATTTTTGTTTTCTATTTTCCTTGTTTTTTTTGTGTATTAAATTGACATTTCAAATACATATAACCTTGTTGTTGTCACACTTAATGACTTTTTGTGTCTGTTTAACGTCTAGATGTTGTGTAATGTATGTATATGTATTTACTAAAACATTTAGTTAATTTTTATTAAATTAGAATAGGTACATAAATATGCAAATATTGGAAAATTTGTAAAATAGTTTTAGAAAACAATTTAACTGCTCTTCTTGTTAATATTCTCTATATTAACATAGAAAACAAAAGACTTCAGACAAAAGCATTTACATTAAAAAGGTACATAGTTTTTATATTTCGACCGAATATTAGAATTTAAAACAAAAATCGGACTTCAGTATTCACCAAACCTGTAGCCGGTTTCGACCTGAAAAATTATAAGCATTATTTTCGTGATAGTAAATATCACAGATTATTTCAGATATGCAACAAATGACAGATGTCAAAAAAGTTTTCAATGTTTGTGATTTGCAGAAAAAATACAATTTTCAATAGGCAACGAGTGAGAAATATATTTGTTCTTCTTTTCAAACCATTTTGACATTTATTTTTCTATTGAAACCTGCTGATTCATATCTGCATAATTTGCGGTATATATATTTGAAACAAGAACTTCAATTTGCTATTCTGAATGTCAAATAAAAACTATTGTTACGAAATTGTACTTGAATTTAAATATAACTGTTTTAACGGCTGGTTTAAAGTTGTATAATGTCTCTCAACAGCAGTGCTTCTCAAACTTTAACATATCTGTGGATATTACTAACATTGCTGTATGTAGAAAATATAACATTGAATAAAAGCTTTGAGTTGAGCATTGTTTGTAAGTATGGCAACACTAAATGATTAATGACTAACATCGAAAGCCACAAGGACACCCAGTCGCATTGCAAAATCGTTTAAATTTTACACGGCGTGTCATTGCCTTGCATACTCGCTGCTATTAGAGGGCTGAGAGAAGGCCTACTTAAGAAGGTATATTATAAAGTGTTCAGTTATAGGCCTGCAAGGAGACCTGCCGCGTAATGCCTCACATAATGTCTACATATTAACATCTATTAAAAACACTGAAAATTAAAGCCAAATTGAAAAACTGCTGAAGCAAGAAAATAATCTAAATGAATTCAACATAAAACCTAAAGAATGGACTTTAAAATATCACGTGTGTAGTTTTTTATATAAAAAATCAAATGTTATAAAAGACTAAATTATTTAGAAGATTTCGCACCTTCTTTGGGTTTCATGTAACAGTTTATAATAAAGAGAGCAAAATAAATAGTATTACAGAGAGACAATAATTGCAAAAACAATCAGGTTTGAATATTAAATAAAGGTTTGTTAAACCTTATTTTGCAATGCTATTTTGATTGTGTAAGACATTTTAAGAAGGAGAAGCATAGCCCTTCTAGAACGTCTTCTGCGAGCTGGCAGAGTAGAATGAGTATCGCATCTTTTAGAATGGGTAAACAGATCTTTTAGAAGGCCTATAAAGTGAAGACCTAGACTTTTTTTCCGCTGGTTATATTTGCACATTATAAAGTGTGTGTTTTTAAAAGGTAAAAACGTAACACTATTTTTGTTTAGTTGACAATGATATTTGTAATGTCCACAATATTACTTGACAATAACAATGTTCTATTCTCGAATTTATCATAAATTTCACTCACTATCTATAAGAAAATGTAATGTAAACTAGGCCATGGCCCGTGAGGCATTAATTTAAAGGGGCGTCAAAATGTTTAGGTAAAACAGTATAAGGTTAATTTAAATTCAAAAATTAATTTGGCTAAGCTTACGAATACGAAATTTCTATTAAATTATGCATATTAAGTAATTCAATATTTTTATTATTAGGTCGACTTAGAGGGTTATCTATTCTGACCATAGATTTAATGAGAGAAATCAAATAATAATTAAAACAAATCTGAGTATCTTACGTTTTATTTTGATAATAGCAACAATTATTTTTCCACTGCTTTTAAAATCGCCATGTTTGATGGAAAAATAACTAAATTCTATGCGGCGAAGTATCTGGAAAAACTCAAATCAAGCTCACGATTCTGACTTTCATAAAACTGTTATTTATAACCTTAAAGCTCTAACAGTAGATCAAGGCCGTATTGATGAACGGCTAATAAAACAACTCATATTAGAGAAAAATATTATACAGAATAGGAGCAATTGTTAAATCACTCGCAATAAGAGGACGGTCATTTCGAGGACATTCTGAACAAATTGGTGATTTCCACAATGGAAGTTTCTTAGGAACAGTAGAGCTTCTTACCGAATGTGATCCATTGTTATCTGAACATTTAAAATGTTATGCTCATTCCGGAAGTGGAAAAACGTCCTACTTACCTAAAACAATCTTAGAAGAAATTATAATCTTGATTTGGGATAAAGTATTACAACACATTGACTAAACATTAGCAAATGAATGCATTCGTTTACATTATAAACTCAATGATTTATTGCCAAATACTGAAGATGTTGGGTCTGCACCTCGTCTATGACAGCTTTAAACGACATGCCACAGTGATTTAGAAATGTTTTTTTTTTTTTTTTTTTTTTGAATTAATTCGGTATCTCGGGAACTATTGGAGATATTGTTACAAAATTTCACTTGGTTGGTGCTGAGATGTTTTTGAGTTTATTTGCATTTGTTTATCTTCCTACCGCTAATGGGGACCAGAGTGTGCCCCCTCGACGTTGGTCACATCGGGTCTCAAAATTTCTAAAAAAATCGCCAAAAATCCATTTATAATCCAAATGAGCTGAAATTTAAAATATGAATAGTCCTTAATAAGATCTACAAAAAATATGTAGGTTATCTCTATTAGTTGAAGAGATATTTAGGTTCATTGATTTATTTTTTTTAATTTTGCTCGATCTTTTTATGGCTTTTTAGAGATGACGGGCCAACGGATTGTCGAAATTTATTTTTAAAACATCAGCTATATTGGTGATAAAATTCTAAATAAAATAGGAATAACTTTCTAACAGTTATCTTGTCCCTATAAAAAGTAACACGCATCCAAAGTTGGAAGATGTAAAAAGGGCCGTATCTATTACGTTTTTTTCCAGAAATAATTTTTTGTAGAAATAATTTTTCTTCGGGACTATAAACAATTTTTATATGATCCAGAAGGAGAACTTAATGCTTAAGCCTGTGAAGTAAAATTTGGCTCACCAAAGCGGACACAATATCCCCAGGCCTATCCAAACTTGGTCAATTTAAAAAAATAATTTTAGGTTTGAGTAAAAAATACTAAAAAGGCAAAGCACCGATCCTCAAAGATGTTCCATATTTGTATAACCCTATATGTTACTTAAACACTTCCAAAGTTTTTTTACTATCATACCGTCAATAACGTCACAGTAGGCACTTTTCTAAAAAAAAAAAACTCAGTTTTTGGAACACATTTTTCAAGGTTTAGGAATTTCGGTATTTAAAAAAAAAATTTTCAAGAATTATAATACCGTTGAATTAAGGACAGTTGCATCTACATTATTTCAAAATTTTTTTATGTTAACTTTAATCCTTAAAATTTTACATTAATTCAAATTTTATATTTTTCTTCATTGAAAATCACCATATTATAATTTTTTAAGTTTTAAAACCTTATGCAAGCACTTAATGAGAATATTTCCTCTCTTAATCAAAATATGACTCACTTCATATCATCCATGCAAACCACAATACAAGAGCTTCTAAGAGCACAGAAACAAATGATTCTAATTCTATTAACAAGAAAATGAATTTTTTAAAGATATGTTTCTGGAATGCAAATGGTTTAAACCAGCACAAATCGGAAATTTCCCATTTTATGTTAAATAAAAGCATCGATGTGATGTTAATTTCGGAGACACATCTACAAATAGATATAACTTTAATATATATAACATTAAATTTGAATAGGAAAAATTGGAAAAGAGAAAAAACTCCCGCGGATTTTTTATTCATGATTTGGCTGAATATATTTAGTTTTTGTAAAGCCTTTTGGGAAAAGGTTTCCTGATAATCTGCCCTAAGCAACCAGTGAAATGAGCATAGGAACTAGCTTATCCCCCAACAATAAATTTCAGTGAATTTATCAATTATTGGGAATTCAGCACACTAATTCATATCAAAATAGAAATTTGAGTCAATTCAAATGAATTTGTCAAATGAATTGCAATTTGTTTCCAATTAAAATTAATTTGTAGAATGAATTGCAATTCGTTTCTAATTCATATGAATTTGTCAAAGTGAATTGCAATTCATTTCCAATTCGTTTGAATTGAACTGATTTTGATTTAATTCAAATGAATTAGAAAAAAGAATTAGCAATTTATCTAGATTTTAGCAATGTTCGTTTACTCGAAATTCTTACTACTTTTACTACAACTGGAAATTTCCACTTTTCATTGCCCCTAGATCTGCTCTTGAATTTGATTGATTGCAACTCATTTTTAATTTCATTCATTTGAATTGCTATTCATTGTTCTAATTCATTTGAATGAATTCAAAATCAATTCAATTCAAACGAATAGGAAATGAATGGCAATTCACTTAAACAAATTCATTTAAATTGGAAATAAATTTAAATTCATTGCCTAATTCGTTTGAATTGATTCAAATTTCATTCAATTATTTTTTGTTGTGAAAAAAATTAATTTAAAATTAAGCTAATTCGTAACGAATTAAAATCAAAAAGGAATGATTCATTTACAGCTGTGATATGTATGAAATTTAGATATATTCGTAATACATTTTACATAGGTTTTTTTTACTCCTAGATAAATTTAACACTTTAGATTATAATCAAAATTACTTCTTAATCGCAAAAGTCTACCGAAATAATTTTAAATTTATTTCTCCAATTTCACGCATTTTTTTGTAATTTTTCTATTTTATACAATTATTTTTTCTGAATGTAAATTTCTTTTAAATTTCATTTATTGTAGTTTATTTTTAAATCAGTAAATCTAGCAGTAAAAATAAATACTATTTTATACCTTAAATTAAAACATAATCTCTTGAATTTAAAATAAAGTGATCTTGAGTAATACTCGTATAGATCTTTGTCCCGAATTTTTCGTTTTTTTAAATATCAAGTCAAAAATATTTTCCCGGATTTGGGACATAGATGGACCATACTAATTGGATGGAAAAGTCTTTAAAATATCTATCATTTGGTATATATATTGTCTAAGATCAAAATACAGTTTTGAATATATGTATATCCAAAAATATTGTCAACTTTTGATTCCCGATTACTCGAAAACAGCCATGTCAGACCAAAAATTTTTATTTTATTTACAATAGATAACTCCGCTAATGGCAACAGTTTTTAAGTCATTTGAAAAGTTCTAACTTCTGCCATTACGGTTTCAAATTGCTTCCTATTGTTGATTATCATTTTTTTTTTTTAATTTCTCTAATCACAACTATTGACAGGAATGAAAAATAAAAAATGTTTGTTATACTGTGATTTTCATAACAGGCCTGATAAATAACCAAAACGGAAACACTGCTTCCTAACTACTATTCGCAATCGTATAAAACTTGAAATTCATACATAGCTCTCAATTATTAAGATTTCAATGCTAAATTTTTACACATTCGAATTAAGTTTTTTTACATTAATGCACCACAAACTGTTGTTTTTTCTACATTAGTGAAACAATTTCAATCTAAAATAAATCCTACTACATTTATGATTTTAAAAGCATAACTTATTTTTCGATTAAAAATTAACTCATGGTAATTCTATGATTATATTTTTTTGATTAAATACATTGTACATTTATTATTAATTAAACTAAAATTAATATACATATTACCAAAGTTCAAATAGGGTACATATATGTAATTTATTAAACAAATTCATAAAATAGACTAATTTTGTTTACTAGTAATAATAAATTAAATAAAAGAAACTCTCGAAAAAAATCAATTCATATACAAAGTTTTGGGTAATTTAATAATAGTCTTTTAACTTAAGAAGCAGACTTAACTGCTAAAAAGAAATGCACGACAAAACCAATAGTGAGGAGACATAAAGTGAAATTTAAATAAAATAACCTTAAACCAAATTTAAATGTGGAATCCTGAGTTGATGGGCTGGATGATTAGTATTTCAAGTGGGTTGATGGTTGAGTGTGTAAAAAAATGAAACCATTGCTATTATTTCAAGGTACTTTAGGTGATGATTTTGTATTTTTTTTTTTTTTCATTTTAAAAATTCCCTAATTGCTTTTTAGGTTTATGCCAATTAACAGGAATTGGTATTTATTATTTGTGTTTTTAGCATGAAAGCTTTTTAAATTTGTTTTTGTAGGTAAAGAAATAATATTTTAAAACATCTTGAAAAAGTAACCTATTCTACTAAAGCTTCTAATATTTCCAAAAAGAGCAGTCTGTATTGAGTGCTGATGTATTTTGGCTACACCAACAATACATGTGTACTGATGATATTTAACTCTCTTGGCTTAAACTAATTACTATTTCTACCATTTTATTTTGTTGTCTATCTTTCCTGCACCCTTTTATATGTCCTGTTCATTTTCTGAAGAATCTGAAGAGCTATCGGATGTTTGTTGTTTTGATTTTTTATTCTTTGGTGGTGCTGTATCATCTTCCTCGTCGGAGCTGCTCGATGAACTGCCCGAGGATGAAGATTCGGAGCCATCGGTATCACTGGAGCTGTCGGATTCACTGTCCGAAGATGAACTGGAGTCAGATGATGATCCAGTATCTGAAGAACCCGAATCATCAGAAGATGAATCTGATTCGCTATCGGAACTTGATGAAGAACCACTCGAAGAGCCTGATGTCGAATGTCTGCGTTTTTGCTTCTTCTTTACCGACACGACTCCCGTTTCTGTGTTGACAGCACCATTGCTCTGTTGTTGAGCTGATTTTTCCTGCATCTTTTTATTCAATTGCTTCGTACGTGAAGTGCGATGTACATATTTACGTTTTTCCTTGCACTCATAAGACCAATGGCCAAATTCTAAACACTTCTGACAACGTACTCCATTCGGAAAAGCTGCTGCTAACTTGGCATTGCTGTAAAATAGTCATATAAATAATATATCTAGATATTTTTCTTAAAACTTGCTTATAACCATTAACCATACCGTTTTTTGATCGAAAGTTTGCGTGCCGCCAATCCAACCAGTGTCATTATCAATATTCTACGGAATCGCCTGCGTGAGTAAATTTTGCCGGTTTTAATTGTATACTCTTTTGCAACACTACACAAATTTTATACAATTTAGCTGTCCTCTATTGTATATTCATCAAAATTTTGTATTTTTAGAAATTTTTCTTATTGTTTTTCTGATTTTCTTATTTTATTTTGAGCAAAAACATACACAACAACAAAAAATGTATTTAATGACCAGTGTTGCCTTCAATTTAATTGAAAATTACACATTACTTTGAAAAATAACACAGGAAGTGGCTACACTGTAGTGTTGCCAGAAAATAAATTTCAACATAAGCTAAAACGTGAAAAAATTCTGAAATATTCTATGGGATTCATAATTCAGCCACAGTGGTGTTACGAAACAAAAGATAACCAAGCAAAGATAACCTCTAAAATTGCAATTTGATTATAAAAAAAAATCAAAATATGAAAAAACAACAAAAATAACAAAACAAAAAACCTTTTTCAGTTTCTAAGATTGGAACCTTACGGGCTATTTATGGTCAATCTCCCTAATACGGGGTCACTCGGTATGTATTGCATGTGTTTTGTGACATGTATTGGGACATTTTTCCATATGTAAACATGTACATACCGTGGGATCCATATGAAACTTTGTGTATGTAAGCTACATGGGTTTTTATGACATTTTTGGCATTTAGAGCATGTTCTATTTTCGTGTGTTTAATAGTGTGTATTTTAAAGTACAACACTGTGTTAGTGCAAAATAAAAAAGATTTGTGATTTAAAAATGTATTAAATAGATATATAGCTAAAACAAGAATTATATAAACTAATAGAGGTTATGTCACATGTAATTACATATGTATGTACGTGTGAACGTAGAAATTATGAATCGTAAATACATAATACCTGAATTTTGACATTCACATGGAATTCCATATGTATCGAATACATGTCTCATTACATATGGAACACATGCCGTGTGACACCCCTTTACACATGAAGTGGCAACACTGTTATAGCCCCAATTGACAGTTGGTTTTGTTGGTAAACAGGGTTGTTCATATTTACTGACATGAACAGAGTTGTTGTATTACTGCGCAGTAACTGTGGGGTAGTTTGAATATAATTTTCAACAAAAATAAAAAGTGTCACAAAAACGTTAATAAATTAATTTTGATTGTACATATATCATTTATTGACCATCCTTATCCAGATGTAAATTTGCTTGTGGTGATGTTGTGCACTGTTTCAATGTTACATTTTGTAAAATACATGTGTATGCTATGACATTTTTGACAACTAGAGCATGTTATATTTTCGTGTGTTCAACAATGTGTATTTTGAAATATAACACTGGGAACAAATAACGATTCCTGTAACAGTTTATGTTTCCATAATTTTTTTTATTAATATTTATATTTTTTTGTATTGCGAAGGGACTTCAAACTCTGGGGTTTATAGAACACCGACTTCGCTAAAATCACTTTTTCCGTATATCAAAATGGTCTGAAGTACTGTCATATAAATTCAGAAAAGTATTTATGGTTCACAATGTAAATAAACAGTACCATATTATATATCATATAAAAGGTATTTCGGAGCACTATTCAATGACACCTATAATGATTAGATTGTTTTCTAAATATATGAAACATTTACTATTATTTATATTTCCTTTAAATTGTTACAACTCCTATACTAACTTGGGAGTTACACGATCAAGTTTTACCTTTCCAGTTTTATTGCACTCACACTTGTAAGAATTAAAACGAACTTGCATTCAATTTATCTTTCAAGTTGGTGTTTCAATTTACAATTAAGAAAACAGCTGATAACATTTTTTTGAACAATTTGTACAAGTTGCGTGCAGCCATGTAAAAGACTATCAAGAAAAACTTGATCGTGTGGCTGCAGCGTAAGAGAGAGCAGGCAAAAATCAACACCAATCAAATTATTAAAATGCAAGCTTTTTCGACCGATTTCTGTCCTTTTATCAAAAGAATAATGTGTGAAAAATTGCAATGACTAATGGAGAAAATAGCATAACATTTTTGAAAAATATCAACTCATTTCCTGGTGCCATAACTCTGGTCCTACTTGGCCGATCCCAGGAAAGTATTTTATTAAATTATTCTAATATTTTTTATCGTTATTTGTTCGAATAATCAGGAAATTCAAAAATTAATCGATCGCTCGATTAAAATAAAACTCGAACAATTAACAGCCCTAGCAATTACCTTTAACGGTTTCTAATAATTAAATTTGCATAACCATTTTGGTGTGTTACATCAGGGGACATTTTGTTAACTCAACGGTAATTTACTTGATATTATGATTGCGAAACACAGCTCAAACATGTCTGCAAACCCTACACCAACACCAACACAACAGCTGACTGTCAAAATTAAGGGGTGAAAAAAAACTGGACAAATAAAAGAAACTGCATTTTGCAAACAACAAAGATTAAAGAAAAAAAAGAAAAATTATTTAATAATTAGGAAACTTAAATAGAAGTACAATAAATATACAAAATGTTTTGCTGCTTAAGAAGCTGTTTAAACGGAAATATACACAAAACAAATACAATTGTCAGTAAAGTACGTGAGCCCGAAATTCATTTGGATGCAGCACATATTGGTAAGTTCTCAACTTAAAAAAATCGAGAACAACTAATAGTTGCGACTGATGAATCGCAATTGAAGTAAATGAAATGTTCCAAACGATTTCACTGGGCCTCCAATCAGATTTAATATCGTTTTAAATGTACATGTTCCTGTGTAGCTTTTAGTATGAAGAATTTTGTGAGGGATTTCGCATCTGGATCGTTCTTTAATTTTGTTTACAAAGTTATGTTTTCGTCGATAAATAAAAGCTAACAGCTTGTAACAAGTGTTTTTGTTTAATTTTTTTTTATGCTATCTGAATCCGTATTTAAAATGTAGGAAATTCATATTTATAGAAGGAAAGATAAATTTTATAATATTATATACTAAATCTATGGCGTATTATATTCTTCACATAAGGATCTAAATGTCCTTCATGTTTTAAAGCAGTCGGTTAAGCAGTTTATGTGTAATTTAATAACATTTAAAGCTCTGGCGTCATTTATGGATTCTTGAGTTTATCGATTACGTTCCAGTTTTACCTTTCAAGTTTTAATACACTCATACTTTTAAAAATTGAAACGAACTTGCTTTCAATTTCTCTTCCAAGTTTGTGTTTCAATTTACAATCAAGAACAGCAGATAACAATTTTTTGAACAATTTGTAGTTTTTCCTTTAGCAAATATTCTGCTGCCATATATGTATAAAAAACCATTTTATAAAATTAAATATGTTGTAAATAAAAGTAATAAGCATAGTGATACAAATTGTTTTCAAGTTGCGTGCAGCCTACGTCACAAATGTCCATTTAAATGAATTTTGACAAGCAGTATGTGTAATAATGTCAGCCAATCAATCCATAAATCCATTCCCCACATGTAAATCTTTAACTTCATTCGAAGGCTATTTATTATTTAATCGCTGAATTAATTCATAATAAAATTAATACATAACGGAATTCATTCATTCTTTGAATGATTATAGGTATTTTTGTTAATTCAAATCAAATTTAATTAAAATATTTGTTCTTCATTTTGTTTTGCTTTTAATTATTTACGTATTGAATTGATGTACAAATGAATTATTCAATATATTTTATTAAGCTATTTTGTAATGGATTTCATTAAAGAAAATTTGAATAATTCAAAAAGTAATTAATTCTATAAAGAAAGGAATCATAGCTTGTAATAATTGAGAGATAAAATGTCGATTATTGGTCAAATAGTCAGCAATATTCCGCGTTCTGGAGCAGTGTAGCGAAACATTGTTTATTAACGTGTATTTCGCATGTGTTTACTACACAAATGTCAAAACAGAACTGACAGTAGGGGCCAATCGCAAAATTTATAGCATTTTCTGATAGGAGGATTACTTTTGCGCCACCTTGTATTTTGATTGCAAAGTCCGTTGTCAAAAACCTAAGTTTTGCAACAACAAAATACATGCTAGTCAATGTATTTTGTTGTTGTATCAGACGTATGATTTGTTGTATTTTTGTTTGATAAATCGGAATGTCTCGTCTTTTTGTGTAATTCTCTATGATTAATAGTATGTACTCAATATTGTATTCTGAAAGTACTTTTACTAATATAGATATGTATATATTATATAGATTTAGCGCAATCTGTCGTACAGAATAAAAAACTTTCAAGAAACCATTGTTTATTTTCTTTTTTACTTATTTTTGAACAAAAATACTCAAATTTTGTAAAATCAAAATTCAAATTAATTGATTAATCATAGTTTTAGTTAGTCAGAAATGTTGATTAATCGCACATCCCTACTAACGATATAAGGACTTATATTAAATAAGCTCTATTTGCAGTGTATATAAATGCAGAGATGTCTGTTATAGTAAATACCTTGATATTTATTTTATTTCTAATGTTCCCAACAAACCAAACATCGAATATCATAACAATATCTGTTTCGGCGTATATCCGTTCCAAAATAATAAAATGAAAACACAAGAATTAGTAAATTGGTAAATTCAAAAATAAGGAGCAGAATACTCTTTCCTTTATTAAAAATCAAGATTTACCTCTTTTCAAATATAGGGCACGAAGTGCTATATAAGGCTTCCAAAAGACGAGAGAAGCATAAACTAATTTCTAAGTAGTTGGTGACAAACAATGTTTTAATACTGTTAACGGTTTACTCGTTGAAAATAGTTTTCCAACAATGGTGTAAACTAAAGTAGTAAACCACTAGGATTTACACTTAGCAAAATAATACCGCAAATAATTGATTTGTACTTAAACATTGCCGGCCACCTTGCAACACATAAGGGTGTTGTAATTAAATAATAAATAATTTGAGCCATTAAAGACTCCTGAGGAAATTAATTCGACGATTGAGCCATTAAGGACTCCTGATGAAATTAATTCGACGATTGAGCCATTAAGGACTCCTGATGAAATTACTTCGACGATTGAGCCATTAAGGACTCCTGTTGCGATCAAAGAGATCGTTATTTAAATTAGCAGCGTCCATTTTCTAGTAAAAAGAAAGGTTAGTAAAAGTAAATTGATATAAAAGTGATAAATAAAGTATACAAAACAACAAGTTTGGTTATTGGTCGATTAACGACACCGTTTGTGACGTTGTGACATAGGGCATAATGGTCGTGAATTTAGACATGCCTCGATTCTATCCAGCATAGTGTATAATTCCTCAAATTGCATCAAAAGATTTCTGTTCAAATTTTCTTCCTCGGAAAGGGCGACTGTTGTTGAAAAAACATTAACAGACTCTTTTCGCGAAACATCAATAGGTCCCGTCAGAACCCAACCAAATACAGTTTTCTGAGCCATTAAATTTCCAATAATATTTTTCCGAACTTCGCCAAGTATTAGATACGGGTATAAATCAGCACCGAGTAAAATATCAACTGGCCTGCTTTGATAAAATTTACGATCTGCTAATTGCAAATTAGGTAATTCACTTCTAATATCCGAAGGACAATTAAAAGAAGGCAGATTTACAGATATTGAAGGTAAAACGATAGCAGAAGTCTCCAAATCAATACTTCTGTCTACAGGAGAACCAACGCGAATGTTACAAATCTTTCTCGAAGTAGTAGAAGCTTCTTTATGAACACCGGAAATCGTTACATTCGTAGAATGTGACGGAAGTCGCAGTTGATTTCGCAAATGTTCCGAAATGAAAGATGCTTCTGAAGCTGGGTCGATTAAGGCCCTTGCCAGATACGTGGTATCATTGCAAATAATGGAAACCATAGCAGTTCCTAATAACTGGCATACCTAAATTGGAGCGTAAGGCGTTTTTTACTTGTCAAAAATTCTCATGCCCATACAATTTGTATGGAGCATACCGAAATAACGCGACGGCAACGCTTTGCAATTGGAAAATCCGATTTTGACAGCGCGTTTAATAGTGAAGTTAGTTGCAAAACACAACAAATGTAAACAAATACATACAAAAAGAGAAACAAATATGCAAGAAACACATTTTTTAAACTTTAATATTTAGTTTCTTTGACAAAATTTTAGTTTACAAATCACGAAACAAAAATCAGAAACACCAATACTGCAATGTACTTTATTGTTTAAATAATCCGGGTTGTTATATTAATTTTTTTGATAACCTTGTTTTTATTGTTTGACGTAGCGTTGGCGCTTTTATTTAGGTATGACATTTCAGCGTTAAAGCTAAGCGTAAAGAAACGTTCCGCCTTACGCTTTTATTTAGGTAGGCCAGTAACACAGACGAATTCTGTGATAAATGAAAGACTTGGCGATTTACATTAGATAGAGCGGCTGCAGAAGTAGTTGGCCTCTTTGATGTCAATTCAGTCGATCGAACAACTGGTATCGAAGTAGTATTATTAACTGGGTACGATGGTGAAGAATTATTAGCTACCGTTTCACGATGAAGTAGGGAATGGTGTCTTTTTTTACAAATAAAACAACTATGTTCACTCTTACAATCTTTAACTTCATGTGTTCTCGCAAGACAATTAACGCAGCAATGAAACTTCTTAACTGTAGAAAATCTCTCAGAAACGGACATTCTTTTAAACTGACGACAAAAACGTAATAAATGGCCCTGGTTATTACATAAGATACAAGTATTCGATGTACTTGTATTTAAAACATGAGCCTTTACCTTCCGTTCATTGCTTTTCTTGTCAGTTTCGGAACATGTCAGATCGCGAATGCAATCTAAAGTTTGAATTCTTTCGGTTAAAAACATGTCCAAATCTTTCCATAAAGATAAGGCAGTTTTATCCTTAATACTTTGTTCCCAAAGTGTAACTGTCTGAGAGGGTAGTCGCTGAATACAAATAAAAACTATAATTGGATCCCAATTCTGAGTGGAAATCTCATAAACTGACATAGCCGTTAAGAATCCATTAATTCCGCGCTGTAACTTTCTTAATGACGAACTAGTCTCCTTATCTACCATATCCAAACCAAACAAACACTTCAAATGATTGTTAACTAACATTCGTGGATTTTCGTAAACATCCCTTAAATTTTTCCACGCGATATCGAACCCTGCATTAGTTAACGGACATTTAGATACAAGCTCTCTGGCCTCATCATCAGTTCTTTGTACCAAATAACATAATCTCTCAATATTACTGAGGCGGCTGTTATTTATATACAAAGCAGTAAAAAGATCCCTAAACGTAGGCCATGAAAGATAATCACCACTGAAGATGTCCGTATCACACGGCGGAAGCGGTAAATTATGACAAACGTTATCAAATTTCGATTCACTATTCTCGGCAGAGGCATCTTTTGGTTTCGACTTAGCCTCTAACTCATCAATCTTGATCTTCATTGCCTTTGAACACCGCGCAAAAATATTAAGAGTACTCTGATATTTACTTTCAGCCGCTTTAATATCCTCTGGCTCCGCGTCATCAGACGATTCAAGATCATCCAAACACTTTTCGAAAGTAATCTTCACTTTTTCCCATAATAATTTCAGTTCACCATTTAAAACTTCTATATAGTAGACGTGAAGTTCCTCTTCACGAATTGTACTAAAATTTGCCTCAAATTTAATAACAGCGTCTGAAGCGCGTATAAAACGTTCAAGAGGTGTCAATGGCATCTTCAAATTCTCAAATATAATGTCAGTAAATAAGTGAACAAACACACAAACTATGAAACGATGTTTAAAATTTACAAAAAAATGCAAATTTATATAAACTTTGTAATAAAAAATCGTAATAGTCAAATCGACCGACCGTAGAGTGACTATCGATGTATTAGTAAAAGGAGGAAGAAGAAGAAATGAATATCACAAAACAATTACCGACACGAAATAATATAAATAAAATTCTGCAAAATCACTATAAAGTGTAACAAACTAATATTCTCTATGGAATAATAAATTTTATAAGTTTTTTTTTTTTTAACTGCGGGTAGTTATTTTGTATAATTAATTTACTTTGTAAATTTACGATAATTTTAATTATTAATTATGGCTGTCCGTCCATGTAAACAAAACACAGCCTTGAATCAATAGTACCGATCGCAAATGTCAAAAAGTACTGTATAAATATAAACACAAGGATGTATTTAATACACTTTATGATGAATCAATGCACAATAATGTAATTAATTCACAGTAAAATTAAATTCCCTTTTTTTTATTTTGACAATAACCAATTGTTGTTTTCTTTAGTCTTTTTTTTCAAACGCACACACACAAATTTATGTATGCTTATGTACTTTCTTTATTTTGAACACTATCACTTTATATCAATTTACTAACCTTATTTTTCAAAAGCTGGTTCTATGAATTCCAAATAAAAGGGCACAAAAATTCCTTGGCAAGGAGACTTCCTTTTTTTGGTTGGAGGATGAAATTCTCAGTGTTTTATCCGTGGGAGAAGGACCAATGGTTCGGCGTATATCCGTTCCAAATATATATAAAAATAAAACACAAGAATTATTATATTGTTAAATTCAAATAAAAAGAGTAGAATTCTCTTTCCTTTATTAAATTTCAAATTTACCTTTTTTCAATATATATAATGCACGAAGTGCTTTTCAAGGCTTCCAAAAGACGAGTGGAGCCAAAAACTTATTTCTAAGTAGTTGGTGACAAACAATGTTTAAATACCGTTAACGGTTTACTCGTTGAAAATAGTTTTCCAACAATGGTGTAAACTAAAGTAGTAAACCACTAGAATTTACACTTAGCAAAATAATACTGCAAATAATAGTTTTGTACTTAAACAATATCATTTACAGTGTCGGTCAAGTCACATTGGTCAAAGTGCTTCAAAATTATTTCTATAGGGAAAACAAATTTTATTGTTTTTTAAAACAGAAAATATAAGATACGAAAAGTTCCAACCCTATTTACTTAAAAAGTTAGAATGTTAATAAATCAATAAATATCATGTAATATGCAAACGGCGAAACATATTGGACAAGACTGGTTTTGTTTGAAAAAGAAAATATAAAAATATCCGTTACAATTTTTCAATAAAAATGTCAATTGAACATCATTCTTAACATCACGATAAACTAATATAAAGAACAACTTTATCTTTAAATATTTTAAAAAATATAGTGGTAAATTGTAGTGAATATATGTATAGGGTCTTTAATTAAGCGCTTCCTATCTTTAAATTTAAATAAAACGAAGTGAGTGTAATATCAACATTTTTTATTCGTTTGAAAGGCCCATCGGTGCGATTTGTATGGAATATAACATCGTGTAAATGTCCGCTGCGGCTTCGCGTGTAATAGATTCTCTCAATCTAGAACTAAGTGTACGGACTGTACAAAGAGCTGTTTCAGATGGGCTCAAAAGCTATAGATCTGCGAAGAAACCATTTATATCGCAGACAAATTAAAAAGCTCGTCTTAAATTTGGGCTCTTGCACAATGTGATACAGTTTTATTTTCCGCATTCTGATGGAATGAGGAGAGTTCGATGACCTGTCAATAACAAACTATATCCCAAATACCGTACTTTAACAGTTAAACGTGGATGTTATTGTGTGGGGTGGATTTTCTTTACAAAAAATTTACGGTATTATTGACAAACAAGTGTATAAACGTATATTGCAGGAACAGATGCTGCCTCAAACCTATGATTGAATGCCTCATCAATGGACATTTCAACATGTCAATGACTCTAAACACACATCAAAATTGATGAAGAGGCCAGCATATTTGTTAACTTTTTTAATAATATAAGAATTATTGTAATGAAATGAAATTTCATTGTTTACTGAGGATGTATATTGAATTTAAAGTGCATATGTTGTTTCTAAAATCTTTACTTTCTTTGGAATTAGAAAAAATATGTTTTTTAACGATAGAAACTCTCGTAAGTGATATTCGGTTTTGTATAGACCAATGAGCAATTTAGCAAAAATTTTGTATTTTTTTTAAGTGTATTTTTTTCTTTTTAAATTTTAAGGTACGGAGGTGATTTTACTATCAAATTATTTGCGAATAACTGGCACTGGCGGTTGTTTGGCAACAGCACCTTTGGTACAATCAAAATCCTATTTTGAAGTGAAAATTCAACAGAAGGGTGTTTGGTCTATTGGTTTGGCAACACGTCAAGCTGATTTGAATAAAAAATTTGGTGGCCTTGACAAGGATTCGTGGTGTTTATGTTCCGACAATGTGAGCAGACACAATGGCGAAGAGTTTGGCCCTGTGGTGGCCTATACAAATGAACCAAAGTTGCAAAATGGCGGTGGGGCGAACATGATACTGAATGGTTCAGCGGTTCCTGGCTTAATAGGCATAGAAGACATAAATGAGGACTTGTTATTGACAACGGGTAAAAGCGAGAGTGATGCGCCTGAAAATGGTTTAACAAAGACTGATACAGATAATGCTTTGGAGGAGCAAACGCATAGCTTTCCCGATGAGGGTGACATTGTTGGCGTTTCGTTTGATCACATTGAATTGAATTTCTATTTTAATGGTAAAAATCTGGAAATACCATTTCGCAATGTTAAAGCCAGCACGGTGTATCCGGTTATTTTTGGTGAGTTATTAATTAATTTTCTAAAAATTTCAAACATTAATCAAATATATTTTCTGATCTTGAAATAAGATAGTGTCAGAAAAATATCAGATACAAGTATTTTTATTTTTACAAAGAATCACTAATAATTTACAAACAAAAATATAAGATTGTCATTAAATTGTTAACTTTACAAATATGTCACTAAATTGTATAAATACAATCACAAAAACTCGATCATTTCCAACAATTAAAAATTATTTATAAAATAAAAAATATGTTCTTTGATTTTACTACACATTTGTTTATTTAAATAAAAACATCTACTTATATTTATTCCTTTTCTTTACAGTTGGTAATGGAGCAATATTAGACATTATTTTGAATAAATTTCATTATGCACCGCCAGCAGGTTTCGAAAATATTATGCTCGAACAATCTCTATTGTAAAAACACAATAATTTCGACTTTAAGTTTAACCTTATTTATATATAAATATGTATTTGAAGATATCAATAATTCTATACCAGTATAAAACAAATTAAAACAATGTATAACTAATTCTCTAGTCTATATTTTCCCCAAAATATATAATCTTTAGTACGAATATTTATTTATTTATTTTATATAAATTATTAATAACAAAAAACGCATATTTTCTCATTCAAAAACAAAATAATCAATAATTTACATTCCATTTTGTACATGTTTATACTTCTATTGTATACTTATTTTGTTGATGTTAGAAAAGTTTTCAATTGTGCTTTTCTTTATGAACAAAAGCTTGTAATTAATTAACTTATACACATATAATTATATATATATATTACCTTTATTCCTGGCAGACTATAATAACAAAATTATTATAATAATTATATTTAAGAAATTAATAAAATGTAAAAAAAGTAATTAATTTCTTCTTCAGTCTTGTTTTAATTCAAAATTATTTTTCAATCTTCATCATCGGAGGGCATGTATTCATCATCCTCTTCATCGTAGTCATCATCGTCCTCCTCTTCTTCCTCCTTACAGTTCTTGCGCTTCAGTGGAACAAGTAGTGATTCTAAGGCCAACATTTGTTTGTTAATATCTTCTATGCCCTCCATGTCGATTGTTGGATTTGGTTGTTGTATGTTTAATGGATCTGTATCGGGCTGGAGAAAAGTCGCATTGAACATAGATGCTGCATGTGCTGATGTAGTCGGCAGATCATCTTGGGTGTATTCCTCGACAAGGTTGGATTTTATTTGGAGTTCTTCAACCTCAAAAAGTGTATTAAAAACAAAGCAATTACGTCAATCATTTTTACTCAATAGAAATTGAAGTACTATTTTAGCATAGAGAATTATATTATATTACCCTATGTATTTTAGAATCTATTCATTGCCGTTTAAATTAGAATTGAAAGAACCGAAATACACAGAAATTAAGTGAATATAAAAGGCAAATTTAGTGAATATAAAAGGAAAAGTAATACTGGATGACAAAAAGCTATCCCAGATAACAGAGAGGGCTGCTTGAAATATCCACATAAATGGTAGTTAGTTTGTGCACTATGCGCATTTTCATTTGGAGACCGTAAGGTCCATTGTGATTCCCTTCAAGAGTTATACCTATATATAGTAAAGAGAGAGTTTGAAGAAAAAGAGTCCAAATCCGCATAGGGAAAGAATAAGAATGAAAAATTTTGTTAAGGATTTGAAATCGCTGTCCATTAAATAGTCAATCTATTCTCCTAATAAAATCCAGTATGTTACTTAGTTCATAGCCAGCAACAATACTGAGTTCTTCCAGAAACCTGTTTCCTAGCCATTTAAATCTATGACAGTTGCACATAATATGCTCTACTGTATCTAGCTCCTCTACATCCCCACACACCCTACAGAAATCCTGTGTGCCGTTATCCAATTTACCTTTGAAGGCCCCAATTGAGTAATGAACGGTTATAACTCCTACTAGAATCCTGAGACTATACTTATCCAACTCTATCAGTGTTTAAATAGAAGGTTTTACCATCCGTTTCTTAGTACCATGATCTAAATCCGAACCATGTCTGTGGAGGTCATCTGCTATATAATTTCCCTGTATATCACAGTGCATCGATACCCACCACAATCTTATTGATTAGTGTACCAATAACTCCTCGAGAGTTCTCCTACAATCATCCACTAAGCTGGAATGTTTTAAATGACATTGCAGAACGTTTAGTGCCGCCTGACGGCCCACTTTAATAGTCACTGCTGACCCCTCATTGACGTGTGCCCTTAGCAACTCTATGGCTTTCCAGATCGCGAAGATCTCTGCCTGGAAGACGCTGCACTCGTTAGAGAGTCTGTATGAGCGTTTGATATCCTTGTAAACCCCGGCCCCTGTACCAGAGTCCATTTTGGATCCGTCAGTGAAAGCTGCACACCCATCGAACAGTTGATAGGATCCAACCCAATTATCCCTACTGGGGGTGCTTATAAATGGTAACAATTCAAAATTTGATTCTACCGCAATAACTATTAGAAGCGACAGCATGAATGTATCTTCTAATAGCCTCTCTGCACAGCTACATACATTTTGGGCTACTGCTTTTATAGTTACCATGACAGTGGAGTAACATATATAAATACCTTCAATTCATTGATGCTTTCGTTTACTTTGCCCAGTATACTTGTTAAGATGCTTTCAATTTGTACTAGTTGGACTTGTTCCTTTTGTACAGCTTGTATTTTTAACTTTTGCGCTTGTTTCGATCTCATTTTTTTTCATAAATATTATTATATTATAAACTAAACATTTTTATAGATACAATTATTAATTAATTGCAATTTTCAAAGGATTTTTAATAAAATAAACAAACAATACAATACCGTCCACACAAACAATACAATACCGTCCACATTTTGTAGACTGGAAGTCTACATTTTGTATAAAATGCTATCAATCTGGCAACATCAGCCGCTCAACATGAGCGGCTTACATGCTCCCGCATTTGTATTTCTTATGGGAATGTTTGGCTGACAGACCCCCAAAGCTCTTGATACTAAAAACTTAATATAAAAAAATGGTTTTGCTGATGTCAGCCGCGGTGTTGCACCAAGTGCCAGATTGTACTTTTAAAGTCAATTTAAACAGCTGTTAGTGGTGCTAGATTCTAATAATGAATCTGGTAGCACTAAATTGTATTAAAATGAACTGAAGCATACCTTTAGGATTATAATGGTATTATTGCTGACAACTTAATAGTTGGCAACTAAAACAAATATATGTAAGTAGCAAGGTTGACAACCGAAACGAATAAAGCTATCGTTAACGGTATTTTAATTACATCGGTATCGGTATAACGGTATGAAACTAATATATCGGTATTTATACTGGTATTAAAATAAAACCTAACAAAAAGTTAAAAAAATCGAAATATGTACTTGTAATCCCTGTTGGTCAAAATGGACAACAGAAGGATCATGACAGTCGCATATGCTGACGATGTTGCAGTATATATATCTGAATACAATATCCAGTTGTATGGAATTGACATTAAGTACACTGAGTGAGTGGAGTATTTCGAGTGGACTTAGTGTGAATCCACAAAAAACGGAACTAGTTCTCTTCACTAGTGAATGACTCTCAACTTTGCTGTGAGACTGAATGTTGCCTGTTCGTGGTCTGGTAAAGACCATGGGCACTCTAGGATACTGAACTACAATGGACACCTACATAGTAATGTCGACTACTGCATTGCAAAACCTTTTTTCGATAGGCATTTCCATACTATAATCCCGAACGATGAAAATCAGGGTAATTGTATAGCAGTTGAATTGGCCAAAAAGCGTGCGATGATAGATGATGAGGAGATCGACCCCTTTTCTGGTGTTTTTCTTGGCTGTACAGCAGATACTATATAAGTCTGCACAAAGCAGGCTTATATAGTATCTTAGACGAATCTACTCCTTCATCAGGGAATCTGGTTGGTTTAGCCTGAAAACAATGGACGTATGACAAATACCCAGCTGTTTACATGTAGCAGCTCACCCAAGTGAGTTGCTACATGTAATTATTATTTTTTTTAAATTATTAATTCAATAAAAATAGGCAATAATACCCTTTAAATTTAAATTTTTAAATTTATTACAGGTTTATAAAACAAATTTTTTAAGGAAATTTTGTTTTATAAGCCTTTTATAAAATTAAAAATTGATTATGAATAAGGGGGCTAATATTTAAATTAGAAAATATTTTGTATTTATATAATGCCAATCGAGGTAAAAATACAAGCATCTTCTGATTGCATTACAAAAACAAAAAAATTTTCAAAGATAATTCTATTATTGCTTGTTCTCTAGATGCATAATTCGGAATTACCAAAATATACTTGGAATTATAAAATTAAGAACATTAAATTTATATATTTAAATATACAAATTAAGTAAACATTGTTAATACTGTTATACAGGGGTTTTCCAACAAGAGGTGTTATTTTGGTATTCAAAGAATAATTGAATTTTTTGAGATAAATGATCGGATGTGTATTTCATAATAAAGAGAAAGGTACGCCGTTAATAATGAAAAACAACATCAGCCAAATGGCCACCACGAATACGCTTACGGGAGGGACCATATCCTTTTCATAAAATTTTCCATAACCAAAACCCAAAGTGGCTGCCCTATGTCCTCCATAGTCTCTCGAATTCAATCTTTGAAGTCTTTAATCGACGCTGGGCTTTATAAAACACTGAAGCTTTTTTAAGAGTATCTAATGAGTCTCGGGTGTATTAAGCTACTTAGAACATCAAATAGCAAAAAAGTACGATCGTAATAATTTTACCATACCGGTATTGAACCGTTATGATAACGGTATTCATACCGGTATTTTACCGAAATAATTATTTCGGTATCAATACCGGTACTCAATTTTAAACGGTATTTAATTGGTACCGGTATTAATAACGGCATCGGTTGCCAATCTTGGTAAGTAGTAAGCACTTTAAATTGAAATGCGATTTAGTTTAAAAGAATAACCAAGAATTATAAAAAAATTCATATATTTTATGAATGTGGTTAAAGGTATTTACAGACGATAATAATGTGTATTAATACTCTTCAAATGAAAAATATTATTAAGTCGTGTGTCCACTAGCAAGTCATTAAGTCGTGTTTCCACTAGTAGTATTTGCTAAAGTGTTTCCACTCAAACCGAAACTTGCAGAAGTCTGCTTCCAGAAGTATTTTGTATAAGTTATTACAACGAACTTACTGCAAGAAATTGCAGACGTGTTTCCACACAATGTGAGTAAAGCTTGCAGTATAGTTTGCTTTTTGTACGAATGACAGTATAAAAATGTCTTGTGGCAAAAAAGGATTGGCATATTATTAAAAATAAACAAAAAGAAGGGTTTGGATGAGAAATTGGGTGCTGCGGGGCGTAATTTTAAGTTTCCAAAATACATTACTTGAAGAATTGCGGACCGAAGATTCCATGCTGCTAAAAAATTTCCTGGAATGTCTAATGATGATTTTGAATACATTTTATCTTTAATTCAAACAAGTATTCAAAAGCAGGATACTAAAATGAGATTAGCTATATCTCCCACAGACCTGCTTTTAGTTACTCTTCGATGTGTTTTTTCATTACTCGAAATTAATTTATTTTTGTCCATTTTTATAAATTTGAAAAAGAACTAATAAAAAAAAAAAGTTACAGTTTACAGCAAGTCTTTAAAGTTACTTTCAGCAAGCAACAAACACTTCTTTCCACATAATTGCTGCAAGTAACATCTGCAAGCCCTGACTTCTGGAAGTCGACTTCTATTACGTGTTTACACGACAACAACTTCTGGAAGCAACTTCCGCAAGAAAACTTGGTAGTGGACACACGGCTTTAAAACCATACTTATTTTTGTTGTTGATTACACAGTGAATGGAAAAAATATGCAGGGGTTCTTATGTAGAAATTCTGATTTATTGGAGTACATATAGAACGGAAATACATGTAGTTTTTCTCGACTATTTTCTATTAGTGAAACAACGATATTCTTAAAGTTACAACTTCAAAATATCATAAATGTGTTATTTTGAAACTTATTTTAAAATTGTTTCTTTTGTTTGATATGAGATATGAGTTTTACCTTTTAAACAGAAAAATACCTGTAAAAATCGGTTGGAAAATCGCTGAGTTACTGTAGTAAAAAGTCAGGATGCTATCAAAATAAAGCAAATTTAAATTACGTACACGCAAGCATTTGCGTGAAAATACCCGAAGACATGTATTAGTAAAAAAACCATGTTAAAACAAAAACAACACTCGAATGTGTGATTATTTTGAGTAAACTTTTTGTTTGAGTTTTTTTCTGGTTTCCGCTCTTGTTGTTTCTCTATGATTGTAACTTTAATCCGCATGGGTAAAAAAATACCTAAAAATAGAGCAATTTTAGAAAAATTCTAGAAAATTCTATGAAAGCGATATTAAAAATCTTCTTTTTGAATAGAAAATGTAAGAATAGAACTACTTAAAATAATTTTTTCATTAATATGAAAAATATGGAGGGAACTAGTGGGCCAAAGTGGATCAATTTTACAAAATCAGAAAATTCGAAAATAAATGACACTAGAAAACGGGGGCATTAGAATGAATGTCCTCCATCAGTAAAAACAATAACCAAATGATTAGGCCCACTTTCCTAAGTTACAAGTATGCTTTTCTGGATTGGATATAAAAATACCCACTTCGGCATATGTGGGTTCTAAAACATGAAATATAAATTTAATTTTTCAAGTAAAAATTTAGTTTTTTAGTAGTTTTTTTTTTTTAGAAAATCGTAATAAAAAACATATAAGGGTATATATTCATGACTATATAAATTGACTCTTTGGGGACAATAACTACATTTTGTCGATTACAACTGGATAATTTACTCTGCATTTGGCTTATTATGACAGGTTAAATAACTACGTTCTCAAGTACAATACAAAAAACATGTTTCAAATGTCCCCATCTCTAGATTACTTAAGACCAGTAAAGTGACGACTGCCTCCGCCTTACAATACCTGGGAATATTTAAGTAATGACTGTTTCCACTCTGCATCATGACGAGTACATTCGGGATGAATGACTGAATACATACAAGTTAGAGTCAACCAGGTGTTTAGACAATAGTGAAAATTACTGAATTTAATGGGTGTATTGAGTCCTTGACGAACTGCTGAGAGTGTTATAACTTGTCTGTCCTTTGGGTGTGTACGTTTATGTTATATTTCTTATCAATTAAAGACGAACATTTGTCCACTCCTCCTCAATTTGTTATTCATTTGTGAAAACTTTACCAGAATCACTATTACCATGTTACCATGGTTTTAACAATAGTCATAGAAAAGTTGAATAGGCTTATTAGTGGTGCAGAAGTTCCCCATAAGCCCGTATATTTTCTATATAATGTTTTCAAGAGTTTCTCTTCATTAACATAAATATGGTTCTATATTATGGAAACCAATATTTCGATTATTGTCAACGGTCAAGTTACTACTTTAGATATTATAAATACACTCAATCTTAAGACTTATCAGTCATTTCATTAGTTATTTGAATTAGATCTCATATATGCCGAAATGGGTAGAAAAATACCAATATATGTATAAAATTTCGTCAAAAGTGGACAACGGATTCGGGGGGTCAGGTATTAATGGGTTAATAATATCGTAATTTGACTACATTTGTTAATAAAAAAAGTACAAAACGAAGTGATCGAGAAAAACTATATGTGTTTCCAAACTCTATAAACTTCAATAAAACAGAATTGCTATATAAGAAACTCTGCATATTTTTGGTGTAGCATAGTGTTATTTTAAGTATTGAATTGTTCTCCTTTTTATATGATCATCAATTCTCCTTTCCCGAGCATTAACTAGAAAGTATTGTCTATCATCTTGTGCACTTAATTCCCTAGAAACAAGACTTGATGATGATAAATCTGTGTATAGTTGTTGTATCCGGTCTACTGTTTTCGAAAGTTCTACCCAGTGTGGGGACAAATTGGTCGAGTGAGATTCGGTTCGTTCTGAACTATGTTGGGGGATGACTAAACAATTTATGGATTTATAGACCTTTGCTCAAATAAAAAGTGAACAATTTTAAATATGCCATCAATTCAATTGCAAAGATATCAAGTTTAAATGTTTGATCTAGTTTAGCATATTATTGTACCATTAATTTTTCATACAGTGGGGCTGTTATATATACATATTTGGGTGTGCTGGGTATAAAATTCTTATTTATTTGCTTTTTTAATTTTAAGACCAATTAGATATTATAATATTAATAACTACTTCCTTAATAGCGCTAAAATTCAAAGAAATGTATATGTTAAAACACTCCATTTATAATGACCCAGTTTTATACTCATTAACCCAACTACCACTTAATCGAACGCTTAATGTGACGCAGTATTTCATCAAAAAAACCTTTCATTTCTACTTATAAAGAACACACATCCGCCATTTTAAAGTATGAATATTAAATTTATTAAAAACTACATCAACAAAATGTATATATCAAGCTAAAATTTTCGTTTCACATGTTAAAAATCGAAAGCAATTTCAATTCCAATGAAATTAATCATTTTCAAGCGAAAATAACGTTTTTAAATATAACAACAAATAAACGAACGAAAATAAAAAAAATAATATTACTTAAGAAATTCTTTCCCTTTCTTTGGAGAATTACAAAATCTTGTGTAAATAAAAGAATCATGGATACAAAAAGCTAAAAACACAACAATAATAACAGCCCCATTCCGTGAACAAAAAACCCACAGAACAGAATAAATGACGGTAGGAGATGATCACGTAGCGTAAGAAGAGTTGGAAGCGAACAGCGAAACACCAACGCACTAAACAATGGCGAACTCAAAAGGTACAAGAGTTCCAACTTCAAAATAGTAACAGCAGCAAAAACAACAATTAATGGTCAAGAGACTGAAAAGAAAGAAAGAAATAAATAAAGAACATCCAGTGAATGTAATCGTATGTATGTATGTATGAATGAATGACTTGTATGCAAAGTCATTAAAATAACAGCAACAACCAAAACAAAACCATCAACAACAACCTAAAGATTTAAAAAAAACCCACGATTTTCGATTATGATAGAAAAGAGCAACAACATTAAAAATCGTGGCCACCAACATAAAAACCACTGATCAAACTTAAATTAATTTCGAATACACTCTAATTTACTTTCATACGAGGGAACTTTCAAAAGTTCTTCAATACTACCTTTTCACCCCCACATCGAAAAAAAGTGTTAACAACTCTGAAACTTCTAAACTACTGCTGCGATTGTAAAAATATGTATGAACGAATCGTAGAGGAGGACATGGGCTTTTAGAAAGTTGAATTTGTGACTATCCTGTTAGAATACAAGGTCGATACAGGGTATCGAAGTCGACCACCTCCCTTTATGAAAACTTTAAACAGCGTCCCAATAAATCCATCTACTTTTCAATAGTTGTGGTTTGCAGAGCGTGAAAAAAATACAATTTTCGATAGGCAACGAGTGTGAAATATATTTGTACATCTTTTCAAACCACAACCACTTTGACATTTTCTTTTGTTATTTTTCTATTTCCATATTTCTAAAACCAGCTGATTGATGTCTGTATCGTTTGCGTATCAAAAACGATAGTATTTGTAAACTAAATTGTACCGTTCCATATAATATCGCTTTTCCAGGCAATTATGATATCGTTTTCGCTATCTTTATTTCCAGTCATTACGATAATAAAATTGCCAATTGAATGTGTTCGAAATACTTTCGTTTTATAATAATATTATTATATGATAGTAGAGTTTCCAAAAAACCGAAGAATTTCAAAACCGCGATTTCGGTTTTAATTAACAGTTGATAATATAGGAACTTCAAAACAAATTTAAAGTTCAAATATGACGAGTGATTACGAGGATAAAGGAAAATTGGTACTTTTTCTTTTAATGGTACCTTTTTAATGCTTCTCAGTAAAGAATCTAGGATAGTGATATTGATGTAACAGAAACTATTAAACACACATGATCCTGACTGAGTTAGAATATAAAAAAGTGAATTGCAGGTACTTTTACGAACTAGTAGTACTTTTTGAATGTTTTATAAGGATGGACCTAGAAACGCGAATTCAAAACGGATAATTAATGTTACTATTTCTTTATTGTAAAGGTACTTTTTTTAATTTTTTATAATAATAAACCTTAATATTAGGCACAAATGATTCTGAATGAGTTAGAATTCACGAAAGGTGATTGTAGTCTTATCTTTCTTAAACATTCATGCTGAGTAGGAATACAAAATGTGGGTCTTTATGGTACTGTTTTTATTTTAATAATACGTCTAGAATGAGCTACAATCCACATTACAATAAATCAATAAACATGAAACTAGAGATATGTTTTCCTGAATTAGTATAAATTTACAAAGGAAGACTTAATAATACTATTTCTTTATTCCAATTGAGGTGGCGAAGCGCACCGTCAGCTAGTACTCCATACTTTTATCAGATATTTGAAAATAACTAAGACTTTGTTACAAAAATTTTGCATTATTTAGTCTGCTACATCATCTGAAGCAATTATTGTAATACAAGTTAAAAAATTTAAACAAATCTTAAGATATTTTTAACTATTTGTTTTTAGAGATATTGGATGAAAAAGTTTGTTTCTCATTTCTAAATTTTGAATTTTTCTACTAAAAATAAATTAAAACTCAAAACCGAAGAATAATTGTCGGTTTCGGTTTTAGGCCTTGAAAAATCGCGGTTTCGGTTAAAACCGAATAGGAAACTCTTTTGTAGCAGACCGAGCATTAGATAGAGCTGGGCAAAGACAGAGGAGATGTTCAACCGTTTCCTCCTCTTCTTCATCGTGGCAACTTCTACAGAAGTCATTGTATAGAGTGTTCAGTCTCCTGGCATGCACACCAATCAAGCAGTGCCCAGCAGTGATATCAAAGCTCGTAGCCTAGCCCGTGATAGCCCCGTTAGAGGCATTGACCTATGTTGGTCAAAAACGGGCCATGTGAGCCTCGATATCGAGAAATTTGTTAAATTAGTCCATCTGAGTTGAGCGGACTCAAATAAGCTACGCTGTATGAGTGATTTACAGCAAGATACCCGTAAGCCGACCATGGGATCTATCTCATCAACTTGTAGTCGAGAGCCTCTTTTGGCCAGTTTATCCGCGATAACATTGCCAGGTATATCAGAGTGACCCGGCACCCAGAATAACTTCAGGTTAGAATGTCTCGCCATCTCGTTAAGAGATACCCGGCATTCATGTACCAATCTAGATGTCGAGTAGACACCAGACAGGGATTTAATAGCAGGCTTACTGTCAGTACATATTCGGATATTCACACCAAATAGCCTATAGTACCTCATCCAGTGTACCGCTCTTTTGATCGCTGAAATTTCAGCTTGAATTACACTACACTGATCATGTAGTCTGAAACACACACCCTTTCGAAAATGGGGAATATAGAAGACACTCCCCACCCCAGCCGCAGACTTTGAGCCATCTGTATAGATGACAAACGTATCATCAGAAGAAGATAACACGTCCACCAACGATACAGAGAAGCGTCTGTCGATAAAGGGTAAGGGAGTGCAGTAGTCAATATTGACAGGAAGATAGTGTACACCTCCCAAAATGGACGCATGGCCGGTACCAGACCTCCATGCTCCTACAGTGCTTAGCGTAACTGCCAAATTCATAGCCAATTGTTTGGCCATGAGATCAGCCGGTAGCCAGAGCATCATAACGAACAGAGCACGAGATGGAGTGCTCCGTTGCGCACCCGTAATCATTAGTGCAGAGATCCGCAGGATTTTCTCAATCATGCAACAGTAGGTGGATTTACTTAGAGCTTTCACTTCAGAATAGAGTATCCGAAATTGGCTTGATTCGTTCTTGGCCTGAAAAGATGAGCAGTTATTTTGGCTCGAAATCCATATGTTGCCAGAATGATGGGAAAAGGTCATAGCTAACAATGGCCAATACTTTAAATATATTTATATTGCACAAATGTTTAAAAATAAAAGCTAAAATTTTGAAAAATCCTAAATTTTGAAGAAATACACCCAGTATAATTTTATTGTATTTTATTTAAAAAAAAAATCTGCGAATCTTTCTCGGATTGTGTAAAATATTAACATTTTATATATAGAAGATAATTGGTCAATTCATAAGTTCTCTTATCATGTCATATAATGTTCTAATATTTCACAATGGTTTTTATTTTCTATGCTATTTTTATTGTGTTATCGTAACGAACCAGCAGAGACTATCGCCGAATGCCTAAGAGTCGGTTAAGCCGAGTCGCCGAGTCGTGATATGACAGATAAGATATAATAGGAAAAAAAATCTAGGTAATATGTTACCTCAAGGACATTGTAACACGAAATAGATTTTACCTAAAATAGTGTATTTTTCTATTGCTGTAAAATGACTTTTTAATTTGCCCTCATACGCACAACACTAACTGTACTAATTAGAATGTTAAAGTGTTAGTGTGAATTGAAATGTATTTGATTATTTTAGATAGAAAAAAAGCATGTGAATGTGTGCTATAATCACAAAATTAAAATTTAGGTCAAATCATAATCATCAACGAACCACATCATTATCATCAGCAGCAACGTAATCTTCGTGAGAGTATAAATAAATAAATATTATTCATACGACTGGGTACACTCGGCAACAACGACAATATCATGATAATCATCGTTGTCGTGCAATAACAACAAACAACATTGTTGATGGTTACTTAATTTAATAGAACAAACTCTTTAACAGACACACACACAAATACAGTCTCAAGCTGAAATTTGCCAAAAAAAATCCAACAAAAACAATGGCAGTGACAGTACGAGCAAAATGTAAGCAAAACTAGCAACAACATCAACATAAACAACGTAAATACATAAGTATAACAACAATAATAATAATAATAAATTTTACTTTTCATACATTTTTTCAGGTATTTTAGGTAAAGAGGTTTTTAGTTACGCATGCATGTACTCATGAGTTGGTGTTTGTAAGTTTATGAGTTCGTGTATGTTTGCCATAAGTACGTGTAATTTTTCGCTAATATTTATACCGTAGTGTTGCCAATGTGCTAAACACCATTTCTTTGTATGTGTAGAAGAAATAATTATTTTCTTTATTTTAATTCTTCTTTTCATTTCTGTGCTTGCACATTTTTGTATTCAGATGTTATAAAATTTAAATTTAGGTCACTTATTATTAAGTATTATGCCTCACATTCTTTTTTTTTAAATAAATTATGAATTAAAGTTGTGAAATATAAATTAAGTTTACGAATTATAAATGTAGAACAATTTGGCGCCACTCCAAAAGTGTTTATAAATTGAGTAATGTTCTTTGAAGCAATTTACATATTTAAGTAAACTATTTTTCAGTATTCTAAAGGCAAATATTAACTAAATAAACATAACCACACTAATTTGATTGACGTTGTTTACTCTTACAAGTGTTTTGTAAGATCAAATAGCATAAAATAAAATGAAATATTTGTTTTGAATCATCCTAAAAAAATATTTTTATGATATAAAAAAAAAAAATCATTCAAATATATTTTATTTAGTGGTCATGTCTTTTTCGTCAAATATTTGCCCTTAAGACAATTATTTTATAGTGTTCTTAGAAGTACAATATTTATTAAAATAAAACTTTCCATCTTAACTCTTTCGATTTTTAGGCACAAATTTAATAAACATGTGTCACAGGATTTTTTGCTAAATTTAAAATTATTCATTTGATGGTGTATCTTTTGAATGCGTTTTTTGTTTTTAATAACTTATATGTCAATTTGATGGGTACACATCTGCCATTTATTCTCATTTAGTTATTGAACATTATAGTGTAAATAACAAAGTTTCGAAAAATGCCGCTAAAGCATAACGATTGTTAAACGAAGCTTATGGTGAATGTGTTTCATCGGCTTCAACGTGCGAGAGAGAGTTTGTGCGGTTCAGAAGTGGTGATTTTGACAAGGAAGATAGAGATCGCCCAGGCCAGCCAAAATAGTTTGAAGACCAACAATTGGAGGCATTACTCTATGAAGATTGTTGTCAAACTCAACAAGACCATGCAAAATCATTAGGAGTTTGCTAGCAGGATTCATCCAAAAGCAGGAAAATTGCGTACCATACAAATTAAAGCTGAGATAACTTGAAAGACGATTTTGTATGTGTGAAATGCTGCTTGAACGCCATAAAAGAAAATCCTTTTCGCACCAAATTATTACTTGCAATGAAAACTGGATACATTCCGATAACCCGTAGGAAAATTTTAATAAAAAAAGAAAAAAAATTTAAAATATATTTTACTTTATTTACCCCCCAAAAAAGTCAACCGTAATATTCCATCATGACAACGCTAAGCACATGTTGCAATACCTGTTAAAAACTATTTAGAAAGAAGTGGTTGAATAGTCCAGATCTTGTTCCGTCAGTCTAGTATTTGTTTCGATCGATGCCAAACGCTCTCTTGGATATGCTTGACTTCAGAACAGAGTATTCGAAATTGATTCGTTCTTGGCCTTAAAATATGAGCAGTTCTTTTGGCTCGGTATCCATATGTTGCCAGGAAGATGGGAAAAGGTCATACCTAACAATAGCCAATACATTGAACTAATTTATATTGTACAAAGGTTTTTCCCATATATCATATAAAACCCGAAATTTAAACAATAAATCGAGTTTTCTAATGCCAAACGCTCTCTTGGATATGCTTGACTTCAGAACAGAGTATTCGAAATTGGTTTGATTCGTTCTTGGCCTTAAAATATGAGCAGTTCTTTTGGCTCGGTATCCATATGTTGCCAGGAAGATGGGAAAAGGTCATACCTAACAATAGCCAATACATTGAATTAATTTATATTGTACAAAGGTTTTTGCCCATATATCATATAAAAACCGAATTTTACTCAAACATTCCTTAAACGAAAATTTGTTCACTAATAAACTTGCCTTCACACATTTTCTTTATAAACCTTGGTTTTTCACGAACAATTTGTTTAGCATACAAATTTATTTTAAACGTTACACTAAGATGAAGACACAGCCTAATATTGCACTCTATTTTCTGTTTCTAATAACTTTTGTGTTTGTATTATAATCTAGTAAATACAACACAGAAGTGTTTTAAAATATCTTTCACCTAATTCAGAAAAAGGTTGGAATTAAAGCTCAATTTACATTGTCTCACAAGTAACATGATTTGTAAAATAAATGTGTAGCATAGTACGAATGGAATTGTCTGAACGTAATGCAACTATTTGACATTGATAGAAAATATGGATGAAAATTTGATAGTCGTATTGCTCTTTTTATTCTTTATTTTGTATGCAAAAAAAAGGACAAAAAAAAACCAACAGACTGACATAAAGTTGTACGTAAAGTCTTATCGTCAAAAACCACCTTTCTTATCGTCTAAAACAACTTTCCCGTTCGAGACAATTGAAACAGTATTCTAAAGAAGTTGTAAATTGATGATATTAAGATAATACGAGGGACAACCAATGAATCGTAATCTGAGAGATATTTTATGGCTCGTGCTACTATCATAGGTTCTTTAAACAATTGGTAAAAATGCGGTAAAAATTTCAATGACTCTTTTGTAGCTGCTGGGATATTACATATTTTATCAGAATATCTGGTCATCAGGTTTTTATTTTTTAAAGTTATTACGTCGACCTATCTTAGTTATAAGAAACTGAAATTATTGGACTTTTTTGGAAACCTCAATATCACAGCTTGAATATAGTACTCTTCCAAAAGTAAAATTTTTTGATCTGACAATATCAATCTGACAAATAGTGCTCTGTTACTAACCCAAATACTTGCTTGCCAACACAACATTCTATCGTACAATTTCTAATTTTGAACAGAATACAAAGAATATCAAAAATTATCTAAAATTTATTTGTATTTTAGATTATTTAGAATATATACAGATCCACTAAAGTGACAGTTTCAAAAACGTTTAATAGTTATTTCATTACCATTATACGTAGTTGAGGTAAAACTGAACTGGATCAGAATAATAAGCGTTGCACCACCATTACAACGTAAAAACTATTGCAGTGAGAGTCTTCACATTTTGAGTGAATCATAATAGTGGGCGTGTTACCTCCCAAGCAAAGTAAATATTTTTACGATATATGTACGAGTCTGTGAAGAACTATAATAGTGCGAGTCTTTAAACCTTGTACAAGATACTACCAGAGTTCGTTATTAGACTTAAAATTATGAATTCGAACAAATTAATAGTTATAATCGAAATTTGTAAAACTATTTGAGTGAAAATATTCACAAGTTTACATTGCTACCATTGTTCATAATTAAGAACAAATTGGGCGGGATCATGATAGTAAGCGTGGCTTCTCTATAATAGTCCGAGTCTTCAAAATTTGTATAAGTAATAGAGTCCGTTATTGAGCTTAAAATGAGCAGAAAAGTGAGGAGTTGCCTATTATTATTTTTCTGTGATTCTTTCCATAAAATGGATGTGGAACCTGCTATATAAAGAAAATAAATATTCTCAAAAGATATTTCTTCATGAAAAAGCAATCGGTTTTCTCTACATAACTTTTAGTACATTGAAATTGGTTAAGAAATTACTAAGTAATACTTTTTTTTAATATAACTCCAGTCTATATTCCGTTACTAGATAAATATCTATATGAGTATATAAAAATGGATGTTTGTATATATGTGTGTATGTATGTTCCGAATGAACTCAAAAACGGTTGGAGCGATTATAATGAAATGTTGACGGAATCTTCATAATGGTCTAGCGGGTAACACTGTAAAGTCGGATTTTTGGCGTATATACCACAACAGCACTATTCCAATATGCTTTTCTTAACAACTTCTGACCACCAAGACATATGTACCTGTGCAAGATATCTCCATTGAAACGAATAAGACCACTGGAGCCGACAACATATCGCACGAGATGCTTAAAGCTTACCCCCATACTACAGCGAACATATTGCTTCCCCTTATTCAGAACTTCTGGCTCACACATGAACTTGATCCAAAATTAAAGGAAGGTTTTATAGTAAATATCCCCAAAAAGGGTGACCTGACAAACTGCGAAAACTGGCGGGGCATTACCATCCTTAGTGCAGTGAATAAGATCATAGCGCAAAACATTAACCGGAGAATATCCGACATTGTACTAAGGGATCTGAGGCCCGAACAAGCTGGCTTCTGGCCCCAAAAATCCTGTGTAGACCACATCAATAGTCTACGAATAATTATAGAGCAATCTACGGAACTACGCTCTCCGCTTTACCTCCTGTTTATCGACTTTGAAAAAGCATTTGATACGCTGAATCAAAACTCAATATGGAGCGCTCTTGCTTGCAAAGGGGTCCCTCCCAAGATCATAAGCCTTACTCAAACTCTATATCGTGATGTTAAATGTCGTGTTGTCCACAATAACGCTTTGAGCAGTAGTTTTGATGTTGTAGCTGGTGTCCGCCAGGGGTGCGTGCTGTCTCCTTTTCTTATTAATATCGTACTAGATGTTATAATTCATAATGCTACTCAAGCTAATAGAGGCATAAACTGGGCCTTAAACAACAACTCGAGATCCTCGAGTATGCGGATGATATATGCCTCCTTTCACACAGCTATAAAGATATGGCATCTAAACTTAAATGCATTTGAACAGAGGCCATAAAAGCTAAGAATAAACGTCTAAGAATAAACGTAAGCAAGAGTAAGGTAATGCACTGCAATACAGTAAACACCAACAAGTTTCGTATAGGGAACAATGAACTTGAAGAAGTCTCGTCATTTTGCTACCTAGGCAGCATCTTAACAAATCCAGCAAAAATGTAGCGTACCAAATCTCAAAAGCCAGCCAAGCATTCGCTACCCAATATCGGTCTCTTTGTAAGTGTCAAGTAAGTGTTCCTCTTGGCATGCGAGACGTGGAGTACGACAGAACACGAAGTCAGCCGATCTAAGCTGGAGAGAAGTAAAACAAATATCATCAAACCGACTCGAATGGAATAGATTCGTTGTGGCCCTTTGTTCCCAATAGGAACCACAGGACATAATACAAGGTGGCGCAAAAGTAATCCTCCTATCAGAAAATGCTACAAATTTTGCGATTGGCCTAATGTCAGTTCTCTTTTGACATTTGTGTAGTAAAAACATGCGAAATACACGTTAATAAACAATGTTACGCTACACTGCTCCAGAACACGGAATATTGCTGACTATTTATTTGACCAATAATCGGCAAAATTTATAGAGTTTTCTAATAGGAGGATTACTTTTGCGCCACCTGTTATATACCACTTATAACATAAAAGAAGATTATTGTATAATTGTTGATCGACCTTGTCTTATATTTGCTTAACATCATTCTAAAAAGTTTAATTCACAGTGGTGTACTCTGAAGTGAATGATTTGGTGTAAGCGAAGAAAGGAATATATTCAAACACATGTCCTGTACTATTCTAGTTCTTTTATATTATCAATCGATGATAAACAATTTTGTTTACTCTTGCATATTAGGTGCATGAATAAGAAATTTTCATACGAGATCTATTAAAAAAAAAAAATTTTAATAAAAAATAACGGTTTTATTCTAGGGCCGCAGAAATGATAAGAGAAGGAGAATCACGGCTTCAGAAAATGCGTCGCAGTGCATCTTTATCGAGTGTTGTAGAGAAAGACTAGAAGCCAATCGCTCCCGAATGGTTCGATCAAGAGAAAGAATCGATTTAAAGTTGCCGGCATTTAATACAATTAATATGATGACATCAGGAATCACAAAGACGTACTGATTGTCGCAATAAACAAACATTGCTTATATTTCAACATTTTGAAGTTCCCTAAAGAATCCCCCGGAATGTGCTGTTCGAACGATAAAGTTATTCTGCCACCAGTTATTGAGCCGCCTGAGCTGCTCTAAGTTACATTTCCGGCGCCAAAGTTCAAGGCCAAATGTACCACAGAATTGAATCATTGCTCCCGCTTCCCAATGATGATGCGAAGTTCCGTCAAATTTGTTTCACTGGAAATGAAGTTACAGAAGCCGAACGCTATCAAAGAACATGCGTGTGCATTTGCTGCAATTGCCTTCTGCCGAAACATTCTCAAAACAATTTTTGGACATCGGAAATGGAAAAATTCCAATTGATCCCGCAACCACATGTTTTAACATTGAAGGTTGGATCACCAACTTTAGATTCTAGATTAAAATCTAGATCGAGATCCAATATAAAACAGATGTTTTCAAAGGCCCAGCAACGCGAACCGTGCTCAGCTAGTAGCTAATATTTTACAAAATTCTTTCATATTTGTTTAATTTTACTATGATTTGGTTAGAGTCAAGAGCCAGGTAAAGCTTATATTTTAAATATGTATATAAATTAACGATTATTTGACTCAAATATTTTAAGAACATATTTATTTCGAAAAGAAAAAAAATCTGTTTTAGCTATTGTTTTATCTTTCCGAAGTTGTTTTAATTTAAATAATTTAAAAAAATTTTAAAATTACATGCTCTTAATTACCGAAAGTTACTCAAAAACTGATCGATTTAGATCAAGTTTAATTACATTATGTTAAACATATTATGATGATGATCTACTTCGATATTTTAATAAGTTACACTAGGTCATTTAAAATAAATACAGAATAACGTTATTAGTTTCATTTCATTCTTTTTAGACTATTAACTAAAACTGAAAATTCAAATTAATTTCCTAAACTAAAAACAGTTCCAAATTGTTAAAACGTTTTTTTAATTTGTTAAAATTTCCAATGCCCTAAAAGCATTAAATTAAATCATTATAAAATCGTTTCTTAACAAAAAAAAAAAGAAAAAAAACTTCTAAAACTTTAAAATTAATTTTACTTTTAAACATGACAATCACATTCTTTTATTTATTTGTTATTAGTTTTGTTTTCTTCTTTCTTTCTCAACCACATAACAACCCACTTTTGATCTCATTTCGATTTTTTTTTTTTCAGTCTTCAGCAAACAATAATATGAAATGCACACACATACATAATCGTGTGTTAGTGTGAGTGTGTTAACAATTCTTACATACTGATTCACTTTCATATGTGACATGACTACATTAACCATACTCAACTTTTTTCAGTCGATCGTTCTTTCTTTCTTTCTTTCTTTTTTTCGTTGTATTTGTGTGTTGGCAGTGGAAGAGGGAGAGATAGAGAAAGGCCAACAGAAGAAGGTAAATGGTCAAACAGTTAACGACAAAAACAAAACAACGGTTAAGAATCAAGTCAAATGGTTGGCAAGACAAACAAACGCAGAGACAGTCAGACATGACACAGTGCCATAATTTAATAATAATAAAAAAAAAACGCCAACAAAACCTGTAACTGTAGAAGAAATCAGCAACATTTTGCACAAATATTAAGAAATAATCAGACATTTTTGCTATTGATCGGTCAAGTAGAACCAGAGCAAAACAATTTTGCTATTTTCTTTCAAGAAACGCGTTATTCCTATGATAAAAATGAATTGCCAATAGAATAGCAGTATCCATACAAAATTCAGTACAAAATAAGTTTTATGTAAAAATAAAATACAAGATATATTCTATTAAGATCGGTCCATATTTGCCCATAGTCTCTATATAAAGTTAACTTCCGAAAATCACTTAAATATGCATTAATCTATTATAAATTAATAATTAAAATCGATATATAATAACCGTCGAACTGAATTTTATAAAGATCGGCCGATAATTGTTCATAGGTCCGTATATAGTGGAGCTATGAACAGTTATCGGCCGAAAAGCAATTTTACATATATAAATTTTATTTTGTACTGGATTTTGTGACGAACAGTCCCTAATTGACCTTAGCTCCCATATAAGATACAATTCCAAGAACAACAATAAAACTCTTGTAAATAACATTCCCATATAAATCCTAAAAATACATGACCGATAAGAAATTAATCTGAAATATATTTTAAGTATGCCGAAATCTTACTACTGGATTTTGTTCCAAAACCACAGTAAAATATTTTGTGACGATCATTTGATTAATCCGATATAGATAGGAAACCTAATATATAGGGAAGTTAATATCTGAAGCCCCAGTTATCTTTCGGAATCCAACAAATACAGCATAAAGCAAAGAAGACACAATTTCCTATTCATCACCTTTTAAAAATTGGTAACATTTTAGAAGGTAAAGTCCAACATCACCAACTTTGGCGAAATACAAATTACTATCTAGGAATAATATTTTAGTTAAATGCTTCATATTAATATTTTCTTTGGTTTAAACTATAAAAGTTCTATAAATATCTCGTCTTTGGTTTTGTAATAGATCCCACTGTGCATTAACAACAACATTTTTTTTTAAGCCACAAAAACAAACAAATAACCAAAGATTTTATTTGCTTAACAGTTTATTTATTTATTCTTATATTTTTTTTTTTTTGGTGAATATTTAATTTACGGAAAAATATTTTAACGACAACGTTGACCCAGTTAACACAAACAGAGACACACGCATACATACTCACACACAAACACACACTCAAGTTTATTGTGTGTTGATCATCATAATGGGTTTCGTTTGTGATGTTGTTGTTGTCGTTGTTTTTGTTCACCACCAAAAGTTGCTAATTAACAAGACACAGAACTTTGGAGATTTTTTTTTTAAACTTTTTGCAAATTAACAATGTTTTTTTTTTTTTTTTTTTTAATTTTAAATTTGTTTTGTTATTTTGGCGATTACAAAGAAAGTGTTAAAGAGTGTAAGGCGCGGTGTGTAGAGGAGTTTATTTAAGTTAAGAAAGGTAATCATCACGAAAAGAAAGATAAACATTCAACATACAAATAAGATGTGAGCGAAGAAAGGTGTGTAAACTGTGATGAAAGGGGGGGGGGGGGGGTATATTGCATGTATCATGCTGTTTATGATGCTGACAAATAAATAATAAAAAAAAATTACTATATGTATGTGATCATTACAGCAACAAATACAATGTCTAAGATCATGATTAAAGAACTCATATGACATCATCCAAAATTCATTTTTTTTTTTGGCTTGTTGGGAAATAAGGAATTTACATGTGTGTGCTTGTGAGATAATCATCATCATGCTAAATTTGAGATTATGAAAAAAAAAAAAATTAAAAGAACAAATTAAAAAATTCATTTTAATTTTCACACACATTTAATAGGCTGACATAAACTGGTTGTTTTTGGAAATTTATTTAAGATATTTTACGTGACCACTAGATCATCCACCGAAATATCTCCTTTATGTCCCTATAACTCAGAAAACAAAATATTTTGCAGTAAAATTTATGAACTCTTATTAGAGTGCTCCGAGATTGTATGACTGAAATAAATATTAATGTACAGGCCATCCCCCCTGGAAATGTTCTATGGATTGTTGAAACATGTTATGTAAAATATTAGGATGATAAGATAACGTTAACTCGTTCCGCAATGGATCTGTGTATAAATAGAACAAACCCGACGGCATGGGGTATGTTGGCTAAGAGGGCCGCTGTGGTTTGTGGCCTATTCGCACAGACTAGCGACTTACGAAAACCCCACAGGCAAATGTATTCGGGATGCATTGGACGCTCTTTTGATCTCATGTGGATTGGTATTGTCTCAAAATCGAAAATTTTGTTTGTTCATTCAGAAATGGCCCTCATCGCTAAATGGGCGAAGGTCGCGGAATGTTTACCGAGCAGAACACCCATTTTTATAAAAAAATGTTTTCATTTGCACGTATAGTTAAATGCTATTTCCGTCCATGGTGATTTTACAATACAAAGTGAATAAATGGCACTCAATTCGACAGATATACGACACTAACTAAATAGCTGATAGTTCTAAGGAACATCAATTTACATATCGGTTGTACTACGAACAAAATTATATCTACGTGGATAGTAGAGCGTACCATCTTACCAACAAACAAAAAAGTGCGCCGTACACCCTCTAGTATAAAGTGTTTTTGTAAGGCAATTACGGAAAATTTTTTTTTTTTTTTTTTGCCGAAAGTAGGGGTTGCCTTTTTATATCTTTTCCATTTACAGTCGGATCTTAAACTATGATATACCAATGATTTTGTCTCGGGAAGACCAATATTTTGCTCTAAAGGCCATTGACCTTAAGTATCCCGTTTTAGTATTTATCCAACGGATCTGTGTTCCTACCACCCTAATATACCACCCTAATGTCAGAAAATTAAAGCTCGCAAGAAATCCTTAAACTTTTCCTAACGAAGTAATTCAATAACTCCAGCACAAACACTTTAAAATGTAATTATACCAAAAGAATAACAACAAGTAAGAGAGTACAGTCGGTTAAGCCCGACCATATGATAACTTACACCGAGAAGATGATTATAAACAGTTCTCTTTTAAAATGTATATGGGAGATATGACTATTTTACTTGAATACCAACATTTTTAAGAAATCTAGTTATAATGATTTTCAGAAGTCGACCTCATATGGAAGCTATGACTAATTATGGACCGATCGTTATGAAATTTGGGGAAATTACTTTTGTATATATATAATTTACTTGTATTAAATTTTATTGGAATACCAAAATTTTTAAGAGATTTATCCTAGTTAAAGTGATTTTCGGAAGTGGGCCTTATATGGGAGCTATGACTAATTATGGACCGATCATAATAAAATTTGGTGGTGCGAGTTCGGCTTATATAAAACTTATTTGTGCTGAATTTGGTTTGAATATCTATATAACTTAACATTTTTTTGAGAGCTTAACTATTTTCAGATAGGGCAAGTATATGGGGGCTATGAGAAATAATGGACCGCTTGTAACCAAATTCAATAAACTTCGTCATGGGAGCATTCGAAAAGCTTGTATCAAATTTTGTCGAATTATTTTTGACAAAAATACACGATTTCGTTACATCAAAACACGATTTCGTTACATACAGCCGACGGTAAATGAAAACTGTTCTGCAGGTATTATCCAATTACTTCGTTAGCAAAAGTTTAATGATTTCTTGCGAGCTTCTGATTTCTGACTTTATGGTGGTACATTAGGGTGGTAGAAACAAAGATCTGGTGGATAAATACTAGAATGGGCTACTTAAGGAATTTATTTTTGAGGTAAGGTCTAGTGGACAGCCTTGTATTAAACAAGGCCCTCAAATCCAACGTAATAAATTCGAAATGCCTTCTCACCTTTATGCTGTCTTTGCTTAGTTGTAACAATTTCGAGAAAATCCGGGGTAATGAAAGTGGTCCACAAATATTAATTGTAGAGTATAAAAAAAAAACTGAAAGAACTAGCATTTGATAGCAACTCTATCAGACTTCTTATAGGTTTATATACTAGGCTCTGTATTATTGAATATATGTCGAAATGTGTGGGTTACCAACGTAATAATTACTGCAGAAGTTATTTTGTTCTTTTTGTGGAACAATGTCAGTCAATTCACGTGACTAACATTCTTTCGCAGTGTTTTCATTAGAGATCTACGAACGAACATAACAGAAAATCAGAATTGGAATCCTCAGAATACAAGGACGGATCAATCTTGAAATGTGTGTGGTGTTAACGAACTTATTTTTATATTTAAAAAGCATTCACCCTAACTATAAAAGTAATTTTAAAGTTAACTTTTGTTAAAGTCGACTTTATTTTAAAGGGCCCCATAGACACACTGTTCATGCTCATGCAATAAGCATGTGTTGGTAAATTTTCAATTTTTGCTTATGTATGCGACACACAGACAATACAGTATGAAAAATCAAAATAGTTTTGATTTTGAAATGAACTCGAACAGCTGACAGTTGTTCAAATGAACAATAGTATACATTTTTTCATTTTTATGAAATATAATTTTTAAATTTGACGTATTAGTTACTGAAAAAAAGAAAATAATAATTTTTTTTGTTCTCAAACGCATTTTTTTAAATGGTGATTGATAGGTTTGTAGTAAAATATCAATTACACACGTATACGATGGGTTCATCGGCAGTATGTGTCTATGGGCGCCTTAAAATAAAACTTTTCTATATTTCGTACCATAAGAAATATTTAAAATACAGTTTTTGAAATATTGTCAGACACATACATTTAAACAATTGACATTTGTTTTGAAATAAATATGTATAAATATTAAAATAAAACATCAAAAATAAAAAAATTAAAAATATAAATCAAGAAAATTGTGAATAATAAAATATTAGAAAATGGACCAAGCGCATTTAAATAGGGTAAGGAATAAGATAAAATCCCAAAATATAGAATGGTTATTTATTTTACATATATAAACAGCGAGTTCGGTCAATCAATTGGACAAATGAAATGAAGGAGTTTTTAAGATCTGAGGTAGAAAAATACTCAGATATTATTAACTCCAAAGCCAACAACCTAAAGTCCATATCACTAAAAAAGCTGGCTTGGAGCGCAATTGCTGTAAGTATTGGTGCCCAGGGGTTCAACATGAATAAAAAGCAATTAAAAGCAATGTGGTCCCGAATAAAAATGAAAGCAAAGATGTCAGTAGCTGAGTACAAAAAATCGGTTAAGAAAACCGAAGGTGGAACTCCACCGCCATCGCCATCTTCCTACGACATACTTATAACTGGCATGGACCCATTTGATGACACAAAGGGTTTTGCGTCTCATGATGGTGATGCGGACAGTGAAAACATTCAACCTAATTGGTCTTTTATCAAGAAATCAACAATTATTGCAAAGTCTGACATTTTATGAATACAAATATTTGTTGTCAAAAGTTGATTTTAACATTTAAAATAAAATTTTAATGTACTGTTTTAAATACGTTTTATGGTACGAAATTTAAAATAATAGTCGACTTTATGGACTTAAAGTCGACTTTAAGGCTTTCGTAGTTAGGCCCATTATGTATAAAATCTGACATCATTTTCTTCATTTTCTACTAATAAACTTCTTGTGGATGCATTGTTACCTGGTGAATCTTGTGTGATTTGGCACATATATGTAAATTTTGCATATAGTTCTAATAGACCAATTAATCAACAAATACATCTCGTCACTAAAAGGTTGATAAAGGTTTTACATTTTAAAGTGCTGCTTGGTCCTGTAACTTGCCATAGTGATTTGGTATCTGCGACTAAATAATAAACAATTTATTTGACAGACGCCGCCATTACGATATTTCCGCCCCAGAATATCGACTTGCCCTAATTGGAAATCCTTTTACATCTATTGAACAGAAAGTGTTAATGGGTCATTGAAAAGAAAATAGTACCAGTTGCAAACATTTTTTAGCAATCAGTTTGCTGATAATGTATGGGAGATTCGGTCATCTCGGCTCACGAATTTAATTGATCTGTTATGCGTCTGGCCAAAAGGAAAGAATAAGACAGTTTAGTGGAACAAGGAGTACGCAACTTTTTAACAGTGCGAAACTGAGGAGTGGATCTAGACCGAATCTACGATGAAACTATAAGAAGAGGTGATAAGATCTGCAAAACATTCCTCAAGATGCGATTCTGTGAAAATAATATTCTGAAACTTCTCGTCTGGTTTTGTAGTCAATGTGAACGATATGTACACGCAGAAAAAAAATATAGTTGTGCATTGTTACTGTAACCATTTCAACATTTGTGCATGTTAACTGTACCCATTTCAACAATTTTAACAATATTATAGTCACAGTAACTATATATATGATTGTGGTAATAATAATATGGTTAATTTACGATTAACATGATTGTATCAACCATATATATGGTTACAGTAAACATGTATATGTTTGTGACAACCAAAAATAAAATATATATAATTATGTGACTATAATATTGTTAAAAGTGTTTAAATGGGTATAGTGAAAATGCACAAATGTTGAAATGGTTACAGTAACAATGCACAACTATATATTTTTTCTGCGTGTATGTATTTGAAAAGCCCTTATCACGAGTTAATTTATAATTTGGTTAAAGAAACCCAGATGATATTTTAAAGCTAAATGGAAATATGAAAGAATACGAATATGGAGGACTTCAAAATAGTCGTGGGAACCATAAAAATATGGCTTCTTATTTTAATTGAATATCAACAGCAATTCTCAATAACTAAAACAATATGATCAATGGTAGTTGCCAATTTACAGTTAAAATATTAATAATTAAGATTTCAACAGGCATAACTGAAGGTGGATTTTGTAATTTAATAATTATTTTCACACAGTTGGAGATCCATTTTTACCGTCATTAATTATATGAAGGAGTACGATTAAAATAAAACATGTATCTGTAGAAATAACCAAAAAAATATCTGTGTATCAATTAAATATTTTCGAGTTTAAAGTTGTTGTTTGGTGTTTGATTTTGTTGTATTCTTGCTTTTTTGGCTTTTTAAATTAAAACAAGTTCGTTGTGATGTTGTCTTCAATCAAACTCAACATGTCCAAATAGCATACAGTTTGTTGAAAGAAAGAAAAAAAGAGCATACATACAACTCGTATGTACATACATATATTTTTGTTACAGTTGTTATATGTTGGATGTTGTTAAATGATACAGCAACAAGTTACAAAAAAAAATTAACCCAATTATGTCCATAAGCAATGTAATCAAAGTGGACGACAACAGAAACTAACCAAAGAGTCATTACATACGAGCACTCGAGTCCAACAACCAATTCGAAATAAACCAGATACAAAATCGTACATACTTACATTCTATGGACTAAGTATTTACTTACTTATATGTAGCACATTTTAGGAATGGAACATACCAAACACTAACACACTCACACACACACACTGATCTACAGATTTAATTCAATACAAGTTTTGTCGAACATTGATATAAATACTTGCAACAGTAACCAACATTATTATTCGGACAACAACCATTCAAACATACTCATTCACTCACTCATTCATTCGGTCACTTACATATGAGTCCATATACATACTTACAATACCAACAACCTGATCAAAGTATTTTAGAGCATGTTGATTTTTTTTTATTATTTTGTTGCTGTTTTTGAAAAAGGCCAGAACTTCCGTCTTGTCAAAATGTGGGTCATGTTATGAATGTTGTTTATTTTTTTCTTTTTATTATTATTGTACCCTACACCACACTTTGGGTCAAGGTGTTGCAAGTCAATATACTATATATGTGTGTTTGTTATCATTTCCTCTAAATGCGTTTGAATGCTAGCGATTTGACCCAGTAGCAACTTCTGTTTACACTCAACACTTTGTGTACGTGTTAAATGTGTTCGATTGTGAAAAAGATAAAAAAATCACTGTATACTATTGTACACAGTGATTTTAATAAAGAACTTCAGTTATAAAAAGTTTAATGAAACAAAAATATAGATCGTAAGTTCTTTAGTAATAAACATTGTTTTGGATACCAAACTGAATACCGTGTAAATTGTTGAATTACTACCATTTGCTAAAATCCCAGCTAGCTAATCTTTTAATTTATAAAAATAATGTTTTAGATTCGTCAAAATTAGAGGATCTTAACATAAATAAGTCTCCTGGGCCTGATGGTATACCAGCACCGGTCTTGAAGCAGTGTTCTTCGACGCTAGCTCGTCCATTAGCTAACCTTTTCAGCACTTTATACCGTGGCGGCAAATTTCCAGTATGTTGGAAGGTTGCTAATGTAACGCCAATTCCTAAAAAGGAAGAGGTTAACAACCCTGAAAATTATAGCCCAATAGCAATTTGTTCTGCACTTTCCAAAGTTATAGAAAGTATGGTTAACTACCATCTTGTGAAACATTTGGAGTTCAACAATTTACTCAGCGACCGGCAGTATGGCTTTCATAGAGGACGCTCTACGGGAGACTTGCTAGCCTTCCTATCGGAAAAATGGTGTCGTTCCATACACCGTTTTGGCGAAAGTAAAGTGGTGGCTCTAGATATTTCTAAAGCGTTTGATAGAGTATGGCATGGTGCGCTTTTAGCAAAACTTATTGCTTTTGGTGTCGGTAATAGCTTCTCTCGATTTATATCGAGCTTTCTCAGAGATCGCATTATACGAGTTGTTATAGATGGAATCTCATCAAACGAGTTCAAGATCAATTCAAGGGTACCGCAAGGCTCCGTCCTTTCTCCTACTCTATTTCTTATCTTTATAAACGACCTTCTATGTCAAACTTACAACCCTATCTACTCTTTTGCAGATGACAGCAACATTTGCCATTCATATGCGTTCAATTATAGACCAAGCCTGTTGGAGATTGGGGCAATGAGGCAAAACATGAATGATACGCTTAACCAAGATCTTATGACAATCTCTGAATGGGGTTGTGCGAATAGAAACGATTTTAATGCACGCAAGACTCAATGTTGTATGTTAACACACAAACGCACAACAGATCATGTTGCTCCATCTGTTTTTATGGGTGGTATAAATATTAAGGAATCAGAAGCTCTTGATGTTCTAGGCATGAGTATTCAGTGCGATGTCCGCTGGACAAAACATATTTCTCGAGTGTCGAAAGAAGCATTCAAGTGCCTCGGTTTTCTAAAACGGTGTAAGACATATTTCACTCCATCTGATCTCCTTACTATTTACACCACTTATATCCGACCGAAAATGGAATACAACTCTCATGTGTGGGCCGGTGCTTCGAAGTCTATTTTGGAGTTACTCGACCGCGTACAGGAGAGGGCGAAGGTGCTTATCGGTGACAGTAGGGTATCCAGCTCTATTGACTCACTGGAACATCGTCGCAATGTGGGTTGTGTTTCACTGTTCTACCGATACTACAAAGGTATGTGTTCTGCTGAAATTAGGGAACTTGTTCCCGAAACCCGTAGTTTTTTTTCGCAACACACGTTCTTCGGCAAGGGCTCACCAATTCGTTGTCGACTGGACAGTGGATCGCACAACACATTACAGGGAAAATTCGTTCTTTAGCCGTACTGTCCGTATGTGGAATAAGCTTCCTCCTGAAGTCTTTCCTGTCACTTTCAATATAGGAAAATTCAAATCAAATGTCCACAAACACTACTCTCTCTATCCTTTGCATGAGTCATCCCCTGAGTGCTGGTCCAAGAAAAAAAAATACAAGAAAGTGTTTTGTGTATCTAAGGTTGATTTGTCAAATGATACATCAAATACAGTATATACATCAAATACAAATATATGCTTGCAGAAAGATCATAGAAAGAACCTGAAATATTAATTAAAGGAATGCAAAAAAACAATTCGACATGGTGATCGTACTGATATGAGCTCAGCAGTAGTCCAGCATGCAGCACAAACTAAACCAAATCCAAGAGTACGCGAAAAATGTTGGCCTTACAGTCAATAGCTCCAAAAACAAATCCATGCGCAGAAACGCCGGAAATATCACAACACAAACCTTAGATAATACTCCAGTGGAAGAAGTGAACGTAACCCCTAAATACGTATATTGAACTCCAACGTAAAATCATTATTGCTCCATGGATGCGAAACATGGAATCATAAGGTTGTCTTTATAACCCAACCTGGATTAATGAAGATTTTCAACTTTATCTTGCCGCAATCGTATTACACCTTCCCGAAAAGATATTTAATGTCGTTAGGAGTCGGTTAAAAATTGTTTCTATACCATTTCTATAGGGAAAACTAATTTACTTATTTTTTAAAACAATACATACAAATATACGATACGAAAAGTTTCTACTAAAAATACAAAATGATAAATTTGTACTTAAAAAGTAAAGAACTTAAAAATAAATAAAATGTTACGGTTACAATTTTTCAATAATAATGTCAACTGAACATGATTCGTTAATTTCACTTTCAGATGGGATCAAAAGCAAAGTTTGTCTTAAATTTGTTCGTGAACACTTAAACTGGACTCTTGCACAATGGAATACCGTTTAATGAATCACAATTTAATTATGTGGATTCTATTGGATTGAGGAGAGTTTGACGACAGACCAAATCGCAAATACTGTACTGGAACAGTTAATATCTTTAGTCGACAACATTCTTATTATTTGGGCTCAAAACGATGGTTGGAATTTCAAAGAGGGAATTAGGTAGCGTTTTTGTGGAGATATAGAAAGTACTGCAAATACATCACTTCTAATGCTTAAGGTATTCCAGAATTCATAATACGTTCTATTAGGATGGAGGTACAAGGTATTTTTACTGATCTAGACTGATCAGTTTTTATGTGAAAAAAATCTGGTTAATGTCACTTCAGAAATATCCCCTTCCCAAGTAAGATTTATAAGGAACAACGAACACTGATATCAGCCAACATGTCATGGCTGTTAAGAATCTGTTGGGTTATTTTGGAATCAGTGTACATTACTAAAGAATGAATTTATTACCGTTTTATTTATTCCAAATGCTGGAAAACTGCCATAGATTTTACTTAAATCACTGTCCACGTCATGCATGCCTGCTTTTCGAGTACATAACAAATAGATGTCCCCAAAAAAACCCCATTTCTTAATTGAAATCCCCAATTTTGTCCCCAAAATTGTATTATTATAGAAAAAAGGTTTATAATTTTTTGTACTTGCAGTACCTTTATTTATAGTAAAAATAAAGAAAAACTGAAATATTACTGCATGTTATGAAAAACCGATTAACCGTTTTATCAGCTAAAGCTGTATTCGAAACCGGTGTATTATTTGTACAAAATTCTGTTTTTGATAATATAATCCTGAGACTGTATATTTTTAAAAAATTTTAAGTTTTCTTTTTGAAGGCTGGAAAACTTGATTTAATAAAAACAACACTGTATTCTGTAAAATACTGTTGTAGTTGCTATAAATTGGTCAAATTGACGAAAATAACATATGATCATTTTAACAGAAGTCATTGCAAATTTTTTGTACTTTCCACTGATCGTACTGTCCTTTCTTTTAGTCCTAATAACTTCCATTTGTAGTAATAATTTCATAAGGGTACATTTAAAATTAAATCAGTGCCGAAAACCAATTTAATATTGGGTGTCTTAAAAATGCGGAATTTTTTAAATGTTTATTTTTAATTTTGAAACATTTGTACAATATAAATTAATTCAAAGTATTGACCATTACTAGCTATGACTTTTTCCCATCTTTTTGGCAACATATGGATTCCAAGCCAAAAGAAGTGATCATCTTTTGAGGCCAAGAACGATTCAAAACAATATTGAATACTCTGTTCCAAAGTGAAGCGTATCCTAGAGAGAGCGTTCTGCATGGCTCGAATGAAATATTAGTCGGACGGTGAAGGGTCTGGACTATAAGGCAGGTGTGGCAAAACTTCCCAACCACTTCTTTTTAAATACTGTTTAACAGGCATTGCAACATGTGGCCTAGCATTGTCATGATGGAATATTACGGTTTCATGCTCGCTTCAAACGAATCAGTTGCGTTCGGTAAAGGTTCCCTGCGATGGTCAGGTAAAATTTCAGCAGTTCTTATTTGATAAGACCCTTTTGCTCCCACCAACTACAGAGAATTGCCATAGCGCCATGGAAATTTGGCTTTGGTGTTGATTCGGCTGGTTGGCCGTGCCTCACTTAAGATCTCTTACGGTTCGGGCGGTGCAAAAATTAATATTTTTTCATAGCGCTCAAACATCATTTCGGACATGGTACCCAATTTCCCTGCTTTTTGATGAATCCTGCTGCTCAAAAACGTTTTGAAATTGCTGCTTAAGTAGCTCCCAATGATTTTGCAAGCTCTTGTTGAGTTTTACAGGAACTTTCATGGAGTAATGCTTCCAATTCTCGTTCTTCAATCTTTCAAACCACTTCTGAACAGCACAAACCATCTCTCGCACGATGAAATCTATGGAACACATTCACCTTTGTTTCAGCGGCCCTTTTTTTCAAATCAAAGAAGTAAAGCAAAACTTCCCGCATATGATGTTTTGTTGGCAGAAAATTTGACATTTTCGAAGCAAGAACAAAAAAAGTTTACACTATAATGTTCAATAACTAAGTGAGAATAAATGACAGATATGTATGTACCCTTCAAAATGACTTATAAGTTATTAAAAACAAAAACCGCGTTCAAGAGATGCGCCATCTATTGTAATTCCTGCATTTTTAAGTCATACACCCAATATTTGTTAACTTTAATGAAACCCTTTGTTTTAGTTTTATTAAATTTTTGATATTTCAAACTGAAAAGTCCCGAAATGCATGTAAAACATTTTTGTGTTTTTCATGAAATTTAGGAACAATTTTTATAAACAGATAACAGTTTTTTAAAAAACTAAATTTGTTTATACGAAATTTTAATAATTAGTATTGTATTATTATAAAAATCTCCAAAAATTTGATTAAAAAAGTCTTGTAATGTCCCCAAATTTTGTTAAAATCCTCAAATCCCTCCCCACGAAATTTTGTCCGCAAATTATTCATGAAATCCCCAATTTGGGGAGAAATCCCCACATCTGGCTACACTGGTTAGTACAGATCACTTTGCATGACATTGTCGGTAGTATCTTATGGTATCTTGTATAAAGAGGGAGATTTTAAGAAGACGGGAATATTAACTTTATTATAACATTGTCGTGAATAAAATCTTTTTCATATTCAGTAGAGGAGTCACCAAGATAGTCGATATTATAGTTGAATATTACAATCGTAAATTGTAATTGTAATATTCAACTATAATATCGACTATCTTGGTGACTCCTCTACTGAATATGAAAAAGATTTTATTCACGACAATGTTATACTAAAGGTCTATATTATAAGTCGATTAATGGAATCATTCGATAATACAAAACCAATTATTATTCTATTCTGATGTGTGGAAAAATTTATGATTCATGTATAAAAAATCACATGTTTCATGTATAAAAAATCACATGTTATTAAAAATATTTATTCTCTCCGAATTTGTATGGCTGATATATAGAAATATGTATTTTGTTGTTGGAGATATGTTTATGACAGCAGACTTAGGTTTCTTCCTCTCATTAACACTTCTATGTATATTTTATCCTATGAACATAACCTTTAATATAGCAACTTGCAAGGTCGGCATTCACCTACATTACATATTCTTACAAGTTTTTGTTTTATTTAAAACTTTATCTGAACAAAAATTAATACAAAATACTTGCCTGGCAGTCAAAGTGTAATGCAATTTATTGAAGGAGACATATGAGTGCAACAACGCAGCAAAATTAAGCCAAGTAGCAGTCCATACGCATCCATAACCCAATAAGCCATATACAAACATTAAATCTGAGCCAAAAAAAAAAGAGAAATACTTTGAACTGAACCACAATTCATAGCAGACTCGCACGGCTCCTACAATATAAAAACGAAAAAAGACATAGTAGTGAGTAAAGAAGAGAAGGCGAAGTTGAAGAAGAGTGAAAACGGGGTGCATGTCAAGTGCGTTTGCGTTCTACATTAATTTTAGTAAACAGCTAAAGCTTTAAGGCTTGTTGTTATTTCTTCTTCTTTAAATTATATTTGTTTTTGTTGTTCTTCATATTTCTTTTAAAGTTTTGTTAGTTGTTTTTTGTTTCAAAGTTCCACTTGGCTCTTCTTCGGTCGCTTTTCCAACTCCACAAGTACAACAAGTCTCTCCCATACCCATGCTTAATGATGCAGCTCGCAACAAGTGCAACAAATAACGTTGTCGCATCAATAAATTAAATGCAGCAAAATACAAAAACATCAACAACTACAACAGCAACAACAACAACAATACCAAAGTAACATTCTATAATAAATGAAATGTACAACACAACACAACCCAACATGTATCCGTATGCAGTCATGTTGCCGTGATTAAATCTCTGAATGATGAGTACGAGTGTGAGTGTTGGAGATACAAAAAAAGCAACAGGTTCTTCTGTCGTCTTCACTGTTGGTGCTTTTTATTTTGTTGTTTTCTTTGCTTTCGGGCTTTTTTTTAGAAGAAGATCTTTAGACTTATAAACAACAACTACAATGTGATTAAGGAAAAGAAGAAGAAAAAAGTAAAAAAAAAATCCTAAAGAAAAAAGTCAAAGAATACAATTTGGAGTTGAAAACCTTATCATTAATTCCGTCAATGTAAGTTTTTTGTTTTTTTCTACTTCTTTGAATAAACGAAGAACAGTGGGTTGGGAGAATGAAAATCTTCCATTATTATTTTATTAGGTTTCTGGAAAGGTGACTCTTAAAGGAAGGTTAGGTAGGATAGTTTAGTTGGGACCAAGCGTAGATCTCGTAGATACATTGTGTCCCTCGAACTATTCGCCCTATGTTTCTGAATCCTCTTCATTCTTCAGCCAACCTGTTGCTTTAATGATGGTGTGGATTTTACCCGAATCATTTCTTGATAGACAGGTTTTGCAGATAAGTGTTTGTTGCCCAAGTTCTACGTCTCAAGTACTCAAATGCAGAAAGTTTTAGAGCAGATCTTCAGTGAACTTCTCTTCTTCCTCGTCATTATAGCTTCTGCAGAAGTCATTGGTAAGGGCTTGTCATCCTTTTAGTATGTACACCTAGAGACCAGTGTTAAGTAATGACCGCCATGATGTCCTTTAGATGGTTTGTAGCAGATTTATCGCAATTCGAGTTCTCTGCAAATCCTCGTTGGGACAGATTTAACAGGTCTTTTTGCAAGTGGGTTCATTCCCATCTTACCTTAGCATTTAAAAGAAGTTTGTGTGAGATTAGTTCTTTTCTCTCATAAGAAGAATCACGTCTGAATTCATTCGAATTTATGTTGGCTTATTATTGCCTTCAATGTTCCCATGTCCAGGGACCCATGCAAAATTAACCGATGAATATCTCTGTATCTTCTCTAGAGACACCCGGAATTCATGAACAATTTTCGATGTGGTGTACACACTTTCTAGGTATCTAATGATAACTTAGCTATCAGTAAATATATGGATATCAATATTCGATATCCTTTTATACTCAGATTCAGCTGGTCAAAATGTTGCCACAATCAACCTTATCTTGTGATCTTGATCCGTTAGTGAGTATTTGGATGACACTCATCGGATGATGGATGTCATTGTCATAATAGGATCAATCCGGTATATTTGTCATAAATCCTGGATCGAAAACTCATTCAGGTATAATCAACATGAAGATTCATATTGATGGTACCTAAAATTTTAACATGACCATAGTTCTGATGTTTTCAAGCTTTTATGCTTCATTTCATTGAGTAGTCCTTATCACACCCGTTATCGTAACCACCACTCTTCTCATTATACGTTCGAAATATAATTGGTTTGATAATAAAATCGTAAAGCCAGTATATGTTTTTTGGGTTTATGCTTCAGTTTACGACAAACGTATTTTTGCAACAGTATAATGCAGTTAACGCTTTAGTGGTCCTAATTATTGTATTCAAGTTCAAATTTAGTTTTAATTGAGTATTAGTCCGACACTCATTTTAAGGGTAGAAATAGAACTTCCGTTCCGTTTTTGTTGGGTTTACTCTTAGACCACATTCCTGGCACCATCCTAATAATAATTTAGCCTAGATTCTAGGATTTCCGAGAGCCACGTCGTCCGGAAATGCAGTTGTCATACCACATGTTTTCTCCATGACTATCAGCAGAGTGTTAATATTGAGATTCCATAGTATTGGTGAGATTACTGTACCTGAACCACCCCTTTGGAAATGCTCCAGGCGCCTACAGTAGATTCAATTCATCTATATTTTAAAAGTAGGCATGTTGAGCCTCTGTTATCTAATGTAGACATCAGTGATCCTCTCCATTGTTTTCAGTAGAAACGATAACAGGTTGATAGGTTTAAGGATGAATACAATATTGTAAGATCTCCATTTTGTTGGTTAGTAAGTCTGTTGTGGAGTCTAAAGTGGATTTGACGTCAATAGAGGCTGGCCATAGAGGTAGTTTTCTGTCCAGTACTTCAGTATAAATACAATTGGTCTTTCTCCAATTTTGGAAATAGTTTTCGGAATCAGATTCATGTGATCAGAAAAGGAACAGCTCTTCAACACTTTCCAATTACTAATCAATTTTACATATTTATGAAGGTGTAAAATCAAGAACATATCTTCTGTTAGTAACAATTATTATCGACAAAAGTTGAATTTGAAGATGTGAGTCACTCTCTTTGGTGTACATAGTGTTACGAATGTGCAATGACGATTTGAATTCAACGGTCTGTAACGACTGCCTGCAGTATTCATCATATTTGAGGGCACGTTCATCAGTGGCATTCGGTTGTTGGCATTGTTTGCAAGTATGGCAACACTAAATGTTTGGGCTGCTGGCAATGACATCGAAGGCTCTGGAATTCGAATGTACTAGTATGTTCGTTAAGAGCATTGTAGAAGATTCCCGAAAGATGGCGTGTATATAAATAGTGGCAGAGCTGGCAGTCGTGAGTAGAGTTGATCATTGTCGCTGTTAGAGTTAACATCAACTGTCGTGTACATGTGTGTTTGTACATTATAAAGTTTGTGTGCATTTCTGCGAATTGATAGACGTGTATAAAGACACTAAAAGACTATTTAATTCTGTTGTTGTTGTACATTCTAAATAAATAAAGAGTTGTTACAATTTTAAACTACTAAAATGCTTTTATTTGCAATCAATAGTATCAGGTTTATTTAAAGGAAATAAACCCACGTTTTTAAAAGGTAAAAACGTAACAATAGATTATAAGAGGAATGTTTCTATTGCTTGTACATTATATCCCCTTTCTTTTGGTGCAGTTTGGTTTGGTTCTTCTCCATACTAAAAGAAAACTGTTAACTAGGTTAGAAGAGGACCACACAGAGTTCTATGTGCATTAGTTGGCTCTTATTTTCGACTTTGTCAATTTTCAGTGCTCCTAAGGTGTCAAATTTGTTTACATTGAAGCTAATCGGTTAACGTTTACATTTTAAATTAAATAAAAATGTGTGTTAAAAAAAATTTGTTTTTGTATCTTCGATTCGATTCTAATAAATGAGGATTAAAAATTAAAATTTTAACGGTTATATCTATTAAGTTAGCGTTGGGATTGATTTAAAATTAGCGGATTTTGATGTTATTTAGTTTAGTTTATTTCTTGATTTTATTATTATTATTATGATTATTTTATATTTTATAGTGAACCAAACCAAAACTCGAAACTTCAAATAAAATGTGCAACCTCTTACCGTCATCCGATTTTGCTAAAATATTCAGCATTTGTTTTTTAGAATTCTAGACCTTATGAGCATCAAAAATGCAAAAAGTGTAAAATAAGGGTCACTGAAGTGCATAGATCATATGTAAAATATATGCTGATCAATAGTGAGTCCTCAGAGAGAGATATTGCTCGATGCAGTAAGCCTCAATTGAAGTGCTAATGATTCATATCATAATTCATAAGAAACTGTCAGATAATTTATAGAAAGTGGTATTGACCATAATTATAAATTAAAAAAAAACAATGTGTTTCAAAGATGAAAAGTCTTTAATTTTTTGTGTAATTTTCTTATGGACCTAATATTTTCTCTCTAAAACCACTGTAATCATTCCATTTATTTGGCGTACAAATTTGGCCTTTTCCACATGTTCTTCTACTTTGTTTTCCATATTTTTCTCCAACAAACCCCAACAACGCTGAGGTACATGCATGCAATCATTCAATATTATGCTGGCAGCATAATCAAGTCAATAGTAAACTTGCCGCATACCAAACACAACGTGATATGGGCCAACATCAGACATACTCGTACCATTACGAGAATTACCACGCTCCCCAACAACCAGAAAGAAAAAAAAAAACATGACACCCTAAACAACAACAACTACAAACATCAGCCATAGTATTAAAAAGTCTATTAAAAAAGCAGAAGATTGAACCCAACCCAAACAACAACAAAAAAGAAGAATAAATTTCAAATCTATATATATAAAAGTGAATGTGTGTCTGTATGTATGTATGTTTATTATTATTAGTTTGGGCTCTATAGACGGCTAAACGGCTGAACCGATTTGATTGAAATTTTTACAGTATATTTATGTATGTCTGGAAGGAGCTATAGGCTACTTTTTGTTTTGAAATTGTAAGTGGGCGTGGTACCTCCCATACAAAGTTAATTTTAAAAATCAAATATTTAGGAAACTATAATAGCTATTGTCCTCAAATTTTGCATGAGCAATTCCACTGTTTGTTTAAATATTTGCGCCAAAAATGGGAGTAGTAGCCACAGAGGGCGTGGCACCTCCCATATGATGATAATTAAAAAAAATGTATATATGGGAAACAATAAGATATATGGTACGGTTATTCTACCATCAATATTAATATTTATAACAAGAATGGGCGGACTATCAATAGTGGGCGTGGCACCTCCCATACATATGATGACAAATTATAAATAGGGAAAGCTATATCATCTATCAATATTAATATTTAGGACAGAAATGTGATGAATACCAACAATATTAAGTAAATGTTAAAATTTGTATACATTTGAAACCCTTATCTATATATATAAAAGTGAATGTGTGTCTGTATGTATGTATGTTTATTATTATTAGTTTGGGCTCTATAGACGGCTAAACGGCTGAACCGATTTGATTGAAATTTTTACAGTATATTTATGTATGTCTGGAAGGAGCTATAGGCTACTTTTTGTTTTGAAATTGTAAGTGGGCGTGGTACCTCCCATACAAAGTTAATTTTAAAAATCAAATATTTAGGAAACTATAATAGCTATTGTCCTCAAATTTTGCATGAGCAATTCCACTGTTTGTTTAAATATTTGCGCCAAAAATGGGAGTAGTAGCCACAGAGGGCGTGGCACCTCCCATATGATGATAATTAAAAAAAATGTATATATGGGAAACAATAAGATATATGGTACGGTTATTCTACCATCAATATTAATATTTATAACAAGAATGGGCGGACTATCAATAGTGGGCGTGGCACCTCCCATACATATGATGACAAATTATAAATAGGGGAAGCTATATCATCTATCAATATTAATATTTAGGACAGAAATGTGATGAATACCAACAATATTAAGTAAATGTTAAAATTTGTATACATTTGAAACCCTTATCTATATATAAAAGTGAATGTGTGTTTGTTTGTATGATTGTGTGCTTATTTGTATTTTATACGTGGAGAAAAATCATGATCAATCAATAATGTTAAGTTAAAATTAGTATACCTGTGAAAGTATATATAAATACTAATCTTCGAAATTACACGAGGTAGAATCTTTTATTACCATATTTCCTGTACGAAGTAAATATTATTTATTGCTTATTTAGGAAAATATGTAGATTCTACATTTTGTGTGAGCAATTCAATGACTTCTGCAGGATGACGCAATCTATAGATGAGTTAATAAATTGCGTTTTCCCCAATATCGGACAAAATTTTAAAAACAAGCAGTAGGTATGTGAACGCGCGTTACTGGCAGCCAAAAATATAGACGTTAACTCCATCAACAGCAACATTCTGAATACCATCGATGGTAATCTAAAAATTTATAAATCAATCGACACTGTTACAAATATCGTCAATTATCCAGTCGAATTTTTAAATTCGTTGAAAATTGGTGCTCCTATTATTTTACTAAGACACATTGATCCACCACGACTTTGTAATGACACTCGACTTATAGTAAAGAAATTAATGAACAATCTAATCGAGGCGACCATTATAACTGGAAAGTACAATGGATTAGATGTATTGCTGCCACGTATTCCGATGATAACTTCGGAAATGCCATTTGATTTTAAGCGATTGCAGTTTCCTATTCGCCTAGCATTTGCAATGATAAAGCTCAAGGTCAGTCTTTGCAAGTTTGTGGACTAAATCTAGAAAATCCATGTTTTTCACATGGACAGCTTTATGTTGCATGTTCGCGAGTGGGAAAACCCACACCAGAAGGAAAAACCAAAAAAAATTGTATATCCTAAGGCATTAGAATAAAAAATAATTAATAAAAATAATGCATATATCAAACAATTAATAAAAAATGTTTTTCTATAAACTTCTATATTTAACATTAAGGTTATAAATAAGAAACAAATAATGTACTACTTATTAAAATAGAAACTAATTTTAGATAAATTAAATAAGTATATTGTAAATCAAAAGATAATTCTTATTATAATTAATTTAAAAGGAAAACTGTAGATTTTAATAACTTAGTAAATATATTTGTTTAACTCTAAACTTTTTATTTCATTACGATACGGGTAGCGAAGCACACCGGGTTTTAGCTAGTCAAAGATAAAAGACGAACATTTTAAATTAAAAGAACATCAACCAATGAACGAATAAACGAACTGAATGCGATACGATGAATGCGTTTGTTGGATTGCGATCCAAAAGATATAAAAAGTAATAAAATGCACTTTACTTGATCAAAATACAAGAATATCAACAACAAAAGTCATGTGAAGTTTTGTTTTGATTTTTTGGGGAATGTTTTTTCAATTCTTTAATACATGTTATTGTTTTGATTATTTTTTTCCTCCATAAAATTTGGAATGTTTGTACTACGAATATTTAATTAAATATGTAAGGCAGAGGAAAAACTTTGCAACAATTTGTGGGTTTGTTAAATATGTCTGTGTAACGGAGGAAGACAGCATGTCATAAGATTCAGAATCGGAAAATCACATATGCTTTAGCTGAAATCGTATAAATAAACTCAATGAAAATAGCCTTAAGTTTAAAAATTACTTTATTTTTAAGTCTCGTCTTCGAGTAGGGCATTCCTCTGAATCTTTAATACTTGCCTTTTAATTTTGTTGTAAAAAACGCTTAAATGTTGTAAGATTTCTGCTGTAATGCATTATTAAAGTCTTTCCAAAACGTGCATTTACTTTATTTACATTTTTTTCCGTTTTCATTCTTATTGAACAGTTCATGAAGAGGTAATAAGTAATATCGTTTTTGTTTTATTGGCAATTGCATCCTTAATATCTTTTAGTAAAGATTTTATTGTAAATTACCAGTTGATGCTCATGTTAAATTCTTTTGTTAGTAATTTTTTATTGTTAAGATTTTCAATGAGAAGTTAATAATGAAAAAATATACTTATTAAATAATAATAACTAAAAAAATTATATAATCGGCTAAGCCGAATCTTTTACACCCACCACTAGGACCTCATCTGTGTTATTGTTATTGGAAACATCACATTCGTGATCTAAATCGTGATTACTGTCCCAACATCAGAAGCATATAAAGTATGTATAGATGCTAATTTGTTTTTAGAGAATTTTGGCGGAATAATTTCACCTATTCTGATGAGATCTCATAATCCTCATACTGCTTCGGTCAAATTGCAGATGTGTATAATGAAAGTGAAATGTATAACCATATATGTTCGAGATTAGTAGCTGACATCGAACAATTCATATCTCACATGTCTTAAATCAGAGGATGACACCTGTGTGATGTGCGATACACTGCACAGTCGACAATGAATATAAGTATTAGCATTTTCAGAAGAGCGAGTATTGCGTAAAAAACTGCTGGTTTTCTGGAACGAGTTTCCTAATTTCAACAAATCACATTCCATTATAGTATATATACAAGGTGGCGCAAAAGTAAACTTCCGATGTTTTTTCGCTATAATTAAAAAAAAATGAAAAACTTTGTTTCTTCTTGTGGATTATTTTTATTTGGTCTTTTAATTTTTTTCACATCAAGTCGAGAATATGATGTCATGTAAATGGCCGCCGCCACAGTTGATTGTCATTTGAGCCCTTTTTATGGCATTTTCCATCACTTTGGCCAAAACTTCCGGCGATAGGTCCTCACATTCTTGACGGATATTATCTTTAAGAGCTGCAAGAGTCTGAGGCTTGTTGACATAAACCCGCGACTTCAATAAGCCCCACAAAAAGAAGTCTGGAGCGGTCAAATCAGGCGATCTTGCTGGCCAGTGCAAATCGCCAAAACGGGAGATTAGGCGCCCGGGAAATGCATCCTTCAGCATATCGGTTGTGGCACGTGCAGTGTGTGCCGTTGCACAGCCCTGTTGGAACCACATGTTTTCCAATCCCAATTCATCAAGTTGCGGCAAAAAGAACTCGTTGATAATTGCTCTGTAGCGCTCACCATTCACAGTAACCGTTTGGCCAGCGACGTCTTCGAAGAAAAAAGATCCGATGACTCCTCCAGCAAAAACAGCACACCATACAGTGACTTTGAGCGGGTGTAATGACTCTTAGTGGGTGACACGCGGATTTTCAGTGCCCCAGAAACGTAAATTTTGCTTATTTACGTACCCGCTAAGATGGAAATGGGCCGCATCACTCATGATTATTTTTGATGAAAAATCATCTTCTTTTTGGCGGTGATTAAGGATGGCTTGAGCGTATGTTAGACGCGATTGGCGGTCAGCAGCTAACAGCTGATGCACCGTCTGGACTTTGTACGGAAACATCTTCAAATCTTGTACCAAAATTTGCTGTAAAGACCGTCGACTGATACCCATTTGCGTGGCACGTCGTCTGGTCGATGTCGACAGCGCTTCCATGATATCCTCGGCTACAGCAGCAATATTCTCTGCAGAACGGCTACTCCGGGGTCTGCCACGCCTGGCAGCATCTCGTGTTGTGCCAGTCTCTTCGAGGCGAGTGGCTAAACGTCGCAGTGTTTCATCAGTAGGTGTTGGACGGCCAGGAAATCTGCGACGAAATTCATGTTGTGCCAAAGTCACCGACCGATTATTGGTCAAATAAATAGTCAGCAATATTCCGCGTTCTGGAGCAGTGTAGCGTAACATTGTTTATTAACGTGTATTTCGCATGTGTTTACTACACAAATGTCAAAACAGAAGTGACATTAGGGGCCAATCGCAAAATTTATGGCATTTTCTGATAGGAGGATTACTTTTGCGCCACCTTGTAGAAACCATACCTTAATACATTTGTTTTTTTTTTTATATAAAACTTATTTGAGCTGAATTTGGTTTGGATATCTTTAGAACAAAGATATTTATGAGAGCTTAACTATTTTCAGGTAGGGCAGTTGGATGGGGGTTAGGAGAATAATGAACCGATTCTAACCAAATTCAGTATGCTTCGTTCTAAGGTCAATAAAACAGTAAGTGTCAATTATCGACTCAGAAAGTGATCCTGAGCAGATTGGTGTACTTTAAGGTGCGCATTGGGACAATATTTATGCACGTTACAAACATCTGCAATAATCCAGTATACTCTCTCCACTATGGTTGTGTAGGGTATAATTCTGCACTAAAAACCAATTTTTTGTTCTCAAAAGAATTTAAATTTGAAAGCAAATACATACATATTTATTCAGTTGTTTGAAATTGAAAGTACGAATATTTTATTAGTATTAAGAAACTTCACTTTCAATTTAAACCGAAGAAGAAAATAAATAATTAAGTTGTTTTAAAATTAATTACCTTCATGAATTTTTAACAATATTGTGTTTGTGTTTGGCAAATATTATACCATATATTAAATTTCATATCGCTCATAAATAGTTTTAAAATTTCTGTTTCTATTTAACTGTTTTCAAAATATTTTAAATAAAGCAATAGAACTTAAGTTCGCTTTTTTGGTCTTTTGTTCAACAAATTTCCGCTATATTTAATAGAATTTTAATTCAATACAATATAACAACTCTATTGTTGTAATAAATCTTTTATAACTTTTTTTTGTAACTGAAATTTGTTTCCAAAAATAAAAGAATACAAATGCAAAAGAAAGAAATAACCATAAATTTTACGATGTCAAAAACAAGTTATAAAAATAGAAAAAAAAGCTTTAAATTATAAAATAAAAAATAATTTATTATTTAAAAGTGGTGGATATATAAATTGTGTGTAGATGTGAATATGCTTAAACTTCTTTTTCCTCTTTGGCTTTATTAAAAATTATTATAATTTCTTTTGTTCTAAATTTGACCAACTTAAATAAATTTGAAAACATAAGAAATGCTATTATATATTTTTTTATATACTTATGTATACAGTAACAAAAACATGACTACAATAATAAAAATATGAAACAAGAAAACAGACTACATACAATAAGAGTAATTTATGCACATTAAAAATGAAATTATAACAAGTAGAGAGAAAAATTAAAAGAAATGACAACAAACGTAAAAAATAAGAGTTAAAAGTAACAGGTAGGAAAAAATTAAAAAGAGGCCGACCACGATCGTGAGTTACTCTTTATTATGCCTATGGTAATTTCTTTTAGCGAAGGGGATTCCCCTTCATGGATTAGGTCCGTATGTTTAATAGCTGGTTAATAGCTAGACAAAAAGATACAATGGTATTTTTGTTATTAGATTTAATATTAGTATTATAGGGTTTTAAGGAGCCGCATCAAACGGTGTTTAATATATGTAGATTCAAGTAGTTCGTTTCAATTACTGTACGAATTGAATCTTGTTAGCACGAAAACCAATATCCTTAATCAAAATTGTCCATAATGTGGTTGCACACAAGATTAATTGTTGAGCACGATGACGAATTTATACATTTAGATCATTATCCTACACTAACCTGCACATCATCAATCGCTTCTTCTGTGGACTTTGTACGGCATCTTTTGTTGTGCGTATTATCGTTAATAGAAAACGATCCATAGTTTCTCAAATAAATCGCTGTAATGGTCGAATATGAGCACCATAAAATGCACGTAATGCCGAATTGAACTAAGTATGATTTCAAAAAAAAAATTGGTATAATTTGCAAACGTTGCTCTAATAATGATATATTTCAAAACCAATCTAACCTCAAAACAACAGAGAACTGTCAAATGAGCTGTTACAGAAAACAGTGCTGTCAATATAAAGTTCTTCGCCTCTTAAAAAAAACACCCTTTATAATGAGAACATTGTTGTGTATATAAAATTGGTATGTACATATATGTAACATATTAAACAAATGATTTTAAATGTCATTAGAGGGAGGATCACTCAGCTGTTTGTGTGAGTTCACAAGACTAATATTGCATATCCATAATGATAACTTATCAAGTGTCATAGTTATTCTACATGGTCATATTTGGACCATATGATACAGAGTTTATTCCCACCCGGTGTATGTTTAGTCATTCCAGATTCTTCAAAGATCTGCTACCTTTGAAATCCACAGATCTACATTTTGTCTTCGGAATACAATTCGGTCGTTAAACAAGGCGATGAGATTAACTCTTTGGATATCAATCAGCAAACTACCGTGTGTTGGTTAATAGTAGCCCACAATGATTAATAGTTCGGCTTTGATTGGCAAATAACTTATGGAAGCAATTTGATGAGATAAATTCTTTGGTTCTCAATCAACTAACTATAGTTTATTTACTAAGAATAACTAATGAAGAAAATCTGATGTAAAAAATGCAAAATTAACATAATTATTGGATAGAACTAGCTAACCATTGCCCTCAATTCATCTAGAGTCTTAAAGAAATAAGACCGAAAACATTGACGGAGAAATTGGAAGGTAATGTCGTCTTTTTCGCCATACCATCTGCTGATATATTCTGTTCAAATTCGTAATTTTTCATAAAAGATATTTGAATATATCTTAGAAATGTAGTTATGCATACGCCTCTATCACTAACGAAGACTTCGGCAACAGTCTCTACGGCAACACCTATGAGACAATTGGTCAATCAGTGGTCAATTACGTTATTCGTGATATCCAGTGTACAAATAATTAAGAACTGATTACATGAAAGTTATTTCGAAACACTAACTACACAAGGAATGGTTACCCAGGTCATGGAACATAAAGTTCATCCTAGGATGTTATCGGAAGAGTTATGCTGTCTATTACATCTTACAGTGGAATATCTGGAGAACTACAATATAATAGTGAGATTCTCAAATGTTTGCGAGTGTTATTTTGTTACCACTGTACGTAGTGAAGAACAACTGAAGGCTAATGCAAATGGTTGGTATCTAGAGTTCCTAATTTGCCGGAATTTTTCTCTTCCCGGGAGGAAATTAAAAAGTCTTTTCATTTCCGGGAATTTTTTAATACTAAATTACCCCAAAAGCCAATCAAGATTTTTCGAATACTCAAATACCGAAATTCCTAAACCGGGGAAAATATGTTCCAAAAACTGAGTTTTTTTTAGAAAAGTGCCTACTGTGACGTTATTTACCGTGTGATAGTAAAAAAACTTTTTAGATATTTAAGAAGCATATAGGGTTATACAAATATGAAGTTTTTTTTTGAGGATCGGTGCTTTGCCTTTTTAAAATTTTTTACTCAAATCTGAAATTTTTGTTAAAAATTGGACAAGTTTGTATAGATCTGGGGTGTGTTGCGTCCGCTTAAGTGAGCCAAAATTTACTTTTCACGCTTTTGCATTAAATTCTCTTCCCGGACCATATAAAGATTGTATATAGTCCCGAAGAAAATTTGTTTCTACAAAAGAAAAAATATATGGGTCTTTTTGGGAAAAAACTTAAAAAATATGGCACTTTTTACATGTTCCAACAAAACGTTTCTAAACCACTGTGCACCGCCCTGGTACATTTGTAGGGCCCATTTTATTAACTAAGACTCTAATACTCCTTGGCTACACCCACATAAAATTTTTTGGAAATGTAAGATTTATTTTCAAAAAAATTTGATTCTGCCTCACTGTGCAATCTGTTTTTAGAACTGAACAAAATGTATGGATATAATAGAATCAAATTTGGCAATAATAACAAATCTTAATATTATAATTTTAAGAGGCGACCGTATACACAAATTCCTGAAAAATACCGACAAAAATTTCCCGAAAATTTCTAATGAAATTTTTCCCTCGTAGGAACCATAGTGGTATCAGAACATACAAAGAAGATATTTGTTTTTGAATACCTAAAGAACTGTTATAACTAAAGTCTTCTAAAATTATTTCATATTTAATTTTTATTGTACTATGATAGTATATGGGCAATTCCATATCATCGTACGTGACATTTGTACGCCTATAGAGTGGAATAGATATTGCAAAAATAAGAGCATCTGAAAAATAATATATTTTTAAAATAATAAAAAGTTCATTCGAAACATTGTTGTCCAAAATATCATGCGAAATAGGTGTATATCGTAAAGATATGCGAAAATTTTCGAATCGTGAGAGCCGCTATGTTTTTTTTTAATTTCTTACACTAAACCAAATATTTTTCCTTTACAATCCGTCATATTTAAATAAAAAAAAATATTTGGATGATTTTATTTATAATAAATAAAATTTAATATCGTACGTGACAGATTTTTTCCTTATAATAAAACAATATATATTCTGTAAATATATGTATACAAAAACTAAAAAAATAAATAGAAAATATACATTCGGTTTCAATAAACAATTTTATAATAGCAAATAAACAATCAGAGTCAAATTCATTTCACACTATATTCTAATTGGGAGCTTAATTTTGACCGCAATTTTAGCCTAAAACACGCCAATTAAATTAAAAAATTAAACATAGTCAGTTTGAACTATTATTTTTGTCAATAAAATGTTGTAATAATCTCTAAATACACATAGTAATAGTTTAGTGTTTTCTCCTATTCAAATCATCTTGAAAAAAATTTCAAGGGTTTTTGGGTTTTCAGTCATGGTAGTCATTCTCGTGGAATTGCCCATATATAAAAATAGAGACATGCAATTGGGGTTGTAGGTTCCGCTTTCCTCGTATATATCCACTAGGTATTATTTTTAAATTTGAATGAAAATTTGAAAAAGAAATGGTAAATATTTAAAATACGTATTTATCAATTTATAAAAAGAGCAGGTGTTTTATATTTTTCTGAAATTCGAATTTTTTAGCGGAAAAACGGTAAAATAACTGTATTTTTGTACTTTTACATCTATTTTATTATGGGCTCCTAACATGATACTGAAATATATTTGTTTCAAATTTGTATCATCTCAATGGGTAAAATAGTAACAACAAGGTATTCAAATATTAAATAAAGGGTATTATTTATAGCTCATGTGTGTATTAGTTTAAATCCGAGTAAACAGTTTGGTACTTTTTTAAAAGATATTATTTTATTAAGCACATGAACGCAAATATGAATAGTTTGAGACATATATCTTTCAAAAAGAAATTTCGCCTAAAAGGAGTACATATTTTGAAATTTCAAGACGGAAAAGGGAAATTCGTACTCTTTCTTCAAATGGTACTTTTTTAATATTTTAAATAATTTAATTTATAGTCAAGTATGAGGGGCATAATGATATTAAAGGATTCAAAAGGAAGAATTAATGGTACTTTTTAGTTTATCTAATGGTACTTTTTGATTTTTTTATAATAATGGACCTAGAAACATAAAATTAAGCATAAATGGTTCTTATTGAATGAGAATCCAAAGAATACTTTATGATAATGAATCTAGAATCATAAAATTAGACATACATTTCTGTTAGATATGGCTGCCAAAGATCATTCACTAGATATCAACATTTCATATTAATTCTTTACAATAAATTGACCTAGTTAATCCAAGGTTAAAACAAATATTTTCCAAATGTTAGCTTAAATTAAACGAAACTTCATTGTAAAGTACATACTGAAAACCTATTTTTGTAACGAAGGGATTTTTTTTGTGGTATTTTTATTAAAGTAAATATTGTAATAAACGGATAATTCTAAAATTAAATTTAAGCACATAAAAACGCTAAGCCTTTTTAAACCAGTTTTGCATGCTTTTTGGTCGACACCACATTTAGTCATTGCCAAAAATAACTCTTTCACTTTCTTTTGTGTTACAAACACTTCTGACGAAACCGACAAAACGTACAGCCACTGCGAATAGTAGGGTATTTAGTACTTAAGCACTGAATTGGAGTCAGCATATACAAACAATGCTAATGACAAAATGACAAAATGCCAAAAGAATATTTTAAATATTTAAGTTGATTTTTTCTTTGTTGCTGTTGTAAATAACGAGGTTTGTATTCGCATATTAAACAAACACACACACACAAAAAACAGCTCAAAGAAATGAAAAAAGAAAGAAATGCTAAAGAATAGTTAAACAAAATCAGTTAAATGAAAGAAAAGAATTACTCTAAGCGAATGACTGACTGACAGTCTGACATACAGAGAGACAGACAGTTGTATATACTAACAATAAGACTAGTTGGCTGGTTGTTTCGAAAAAAAAAATAAATCTGAATTCACAACAACATGAATGTGGCTGTTGTTGGTTTTTGAAAAAAATAAGTCGGTCATGAAATCGCAAGTGACCCACTTTAAGCTGACGTGACGGCCAAGGAAATAACAAAAACATTGACTTTAAACTAAGCTAATGTTGTTATTGCTGTTTTTGTGTGGTTTATAGCGCTATAAAATGCTTATAACACAAACAGGCCTGCCAGATTTGCCGATTTGAAATCAAATTTCTGGACGCGCAGTTAAGGTATCTACACCTGAAACAATTGAAAAAAATCATGATATAGTATTGGCTTATAGGAGATTGAAAGTGCGAGAGATTGTGAATGTCATAGGCATCTCAAATGGCTCACTAATTGATCACTTGGGTATGAGAAAGCTTTCCGCAAGATGTATGCCGCGTTTGATCACAATCGGGTGCACAAAAGGCCACGAAATGCTCCTTCTTCCGCCCTATTCTCCGAATTTAGCCCGGAGTTACTATTACTTGTTACCAAATCCGAAGAAAACTAATTTTCCCTTTCTTTATTTCTGATTTGGAATAGTTGCAATGGTATTCAGGAGTTCCTATATAATCACTTATCACCTCTTAAGCTAATCAAGTAATTACCTTTAATACAAAACCTCGTTCCTCAGGCAACACGATTTTTAATATATCGTCAATGAAAATACGAAGAACGTTTGCAGCATTCAACTGAGTTGATGCTATCCTGTCCGCCCGATTTTCAACCTCTTTTTTGAACATACCCGATCTTATTTCGTCAATAGTTCGACGAAGCCAACATGGTCTAAGTGATCAATTGTTGCTGGTTTATCAGCATAGACCAGAGATTTGACGAACCCCCACAAAGTAGTAAAAAAGGTGCCAAATCACACAAACGAGGTGGTGATGATGATTTGACGTTAAAGGAGCTCGAATTTTGGAAATAAATTTCCACGATTCGTAAACGTTGTTCTGGTGTAAATCTCATCATGGTGATTTTCAAAGGTATACTGAACATAGAGTCAAACACACTTTATTAGTATGACAGCTAATTTTAGAGTAATCCCTATCGGAAGTTCTATACGTCTAAAAAACCAACCTATATTTGTGCCTCGCAGGTGAGTTTTAGTATTCTAGGTTTGAGTCAAGGACGATTTAATTCTATAATATTGGGTGTATGTCATTTTGAAGGGTACATATCTATCAATTATTCTCACTTAGTTATTGAAAATTATAATGTTTTCTTGCTTCGAATATATCGAGGTTTTTGTCAACAAAGCAAATGTGTTGTTTTATTTCATTAACTTGATAAAAAGCACACCGATTGCTCAACAAAGCTTATGATGAGTGTGTTTCATCGGCTTAAACGTACGAAAGATGGTTTTTGTGGTAAAGAAGTGGTGATTTTGACACGGAAGACAAAGATTGGCTAGTTTGAAGACCTAAAATTGTTGTAAAACTCAACAAGAGCTTTAAAAATTATTGGGAGCTACTCAAGCCACAACTGCAAAACGTTTGCAAGCAGGAAGATTCATCAAAAAGCTGGGATCTGAGAGACCTTGAAAGACGTCTATGTATGTGTGAAATGCTGTTTGAACGCTGTAAAAGAAAATAATTTTCACATCGAATCATTACTTGCGATCAAAACTGTATCCACTACGATAACCTGAAGCGTAAGAGATCGTTAGTAAAGCCCGATCAACCAGCCGAATCGACACCAAAGCTAAATATCCATGGCGCTAAGGTAATACGCTTTGGTACAGTGCGGTATTAAATAATCCCAAATAATTTTTTTGGGACTGAAAAAAATGTCCGTTTATAGGAAGTGTCCGCTTTAGAGAGGTGTCCGCAAAGAGAGCGTACACTGTATTTGGTGACCTGCAGAAATGTGGTTAGACCATCACAGCTAAGCTGTACCGAACGCAACTGATTAATTTTAAGTGAAGAACGCCTAGAATATGCGGCCAGACATGAAAACGTAATATTCCATTATGACAACGCTCGGTCACATGTTGCAATACATGTTAAATACTATTTAGAAAGAAGCTGTTAAGAAGTTTTGGATCACCCGCCTTATAGACCAGACCTTGTTCCGTCCTACTAATATTTGTTTCGATCGCTGCAGAACGCTCTCTCTGGGATGCGCTTCACTTTGGAACAGAGTGTCTCATATTGGCTCGATTCATTCTAGGCCTCAAAAGATGAGCAGAATCCATATGTAGCCAGAAAGATGACAAATGTTTCAAAATAAAAGCTAAAAATCCCCCATTTATAACTCTTTCACTAGCATTTAATAATCAGCGATTTTATATAGTACAAGCTCGGCTACCTATTATCCCGACGGCCCGGTTATCGCGACTTTTATCTGTTTTTTTTTTCAATTTGATTACAATGTCTATAACCAAAAAAGCAAAATCCCCGTCTTTAACTCTCTTGGATGCTTTTGATCTTAAATTTTATCAATTTATTTGTGTCATTTGTTGTGTAAATACACATACATGAAGCCAACTTTTTCTTAAAAATTAGAGAATTGCAAGTTGCACCGCGTTATAAAGCAAGAAAATTCATTAAAAAAGTTCGTACGTACAACAGAAAGTAGCCCATGAATGGAAAAAATGCTTTATAAGTAAGAGGTTTGTAAAACAAAGGGAAACAATGTTCCAATATCAACAGCGATTTTATGATCAAAATCCAGTCATTTGTATTTCAAACTTTATCAAACCAATTCAGGTTTCAATTGAAGTGAAGAAATTTAAGTGTAGACATGGAATTAGATTTTTAAAAATTACAGGCGAGAAATTGTCTTCGAAACTCTTATTGATCCATTTGTGAAAGAGTTTAAGGATTACGTTGATGAGCATGGGTTGACTCTTCATCAAATATATAATGCGGACGAATTCGGTTTATATTATAGGATGCTTCCAAATCACACTCTTGTCACACTCTTAAAGAAAAATATGTAAAGATCGAATGGGTTTTTTGACAAGTTCAATTGCGAATGGCACAGACAAACTGAAATTGTTGATTGTTGGAAAATTGAAAAACCCACGTGCCTTTAAATGCTTTTTCAATAATCCTTTTCAAGGTATGGTTCCATCACGAATTTGTTCACCACGTAAGTTAATTTTCACCAATTAGTAAAAGTAAGTTGTTCATAAGTAAACATTTTTTAGGTCTGCGTGATAATGGTTTAATTATAGCAATGAATCTACCACTCAATTGCACTGCGCTTATTGAACCGTTAGATCAAAACGTTATCAACTTGGTCAAATTAAATTAGAGTTTCCAATTCGGTTTTAACTGTAACCGAAACCGCGGTTTTTCAAGGCCTAAGACCGAAACCGAAACCGACAATTATTCTTCGGTTTTCACTTTTAATCTATATTCACTAGAAAAATTCAAAATTTAGAAATGAGAAACAAACTTTTTCATTCCATTATTCATCCAATATCTCTAAACACAGATCGGTAAATATATCTTAAGATTTGTTTAAATTGTATTACAATAATTGCTTCAGATGATGTAGCAGGCTACCTTTCGCTGGCTAAATACTGCAAACTTTTTGTAACAAAGACTTAGTTATTTTCAAATATCCGATAAAAGTATGGAGTACTAGCTGACCGCTGCGCTTCGCCACCTAATTGGAATAAAGAGATAGTACTATTAAGTCTCCCTTTGTAAATTAATACTAGTTCAGGAAAACATGTCTCTAGTTTCATGTTTATTGATTCATTGTAATGTGGATTGTAGATCATTCTAGACGTATTATTAGGATAAAAACAGTACCATAAAGACCCACATTTTATATTTCTACTCAGCATTATGAATGTTTAATTTCATATTTCTGTGTCCATTATTATAGAAAATACAAAAGAAAGGTCAGACTATTATCACCTTTCGGGAATTTTAACTCATTCAGAATCATTTGTGCCTAATTTTAAGGTTTATTATTATAAAATATTAAAAAAGTACCTTTACAATAATGAACTAGTAACATTAATTATCCGTTTTGAATTCGCGTTTCTAGGTCCATCGTTATAAAATATTCAAAAAGTACTACTAGTTCGAAAAAGTACCAGCAATTCCCTTATGCCGTCTATCCTTGATTCTTTCTTTACTCAGAAGCATATCAGCCAACTATTATGTATACACAAGAAGTAAAATAATTTATTATAATAAAAAGTACCATTAGAAGAAAAAGTAAAAATTTTCCACACTTAAACCACTGTCAAGTTTGAAATTTCAAAATAATTTCCTGATTCTAGGTTCAATATTATAGAAAATTCATTTTGAAGAACGAAAAAGTACTCCTTAGTTTGGTTTAGTTCTCCATTTTTGGTATCATAATACAATTGAGCACCCTATTCTTGATTATTTCTTTACTGAGAAGCATATTAGCCAACTTTAACTAATTTAATATATTAAAAAGGTACCATTAAAAGAAAAAATACCAATTTTCCTTTATCCTCGTAAACACTCGTTAAATTTTAACTTTAAATTTGTTTAGCAGTTCCTATATTATCAACTGATTTAATAGTTAATAAATTATCACAAAACCGAACCGAAACCGATCGGTTTTCAATTTTTTAAAACCGAAAACGCGGTTTTGAAATTCTTCGGTTTTTTGGAAACTCTAAATTAAATTATAAAAAACTACTCCTCACCCCCTTGCTTAACGAGAAGGGAACAAATTTGGAGCTCAAGCTAAAAAAACTACAATCTCAAAAATGCAGTTTAGATTCTAGCTACATCCTGGGATAAAATATCAGTGTCCAATATTCGAATATCCTGGAACGCCTTGCTCGAACTCGGTGCTGATTAAAGTGAAGTTCAATATTTTACAAAATGTAATTCAGGAAGAAAACGAAGATTATTGCTAGGAACATCGTTTCACGAATGCTGACATAAACAACTGGATTCAGGAAGAATTTCAAGTGAAAAGTAATGAGGAGCAAATGGAATTATCAGATATGGAATCGGAGGATTTATAGTGGATAGTGGTCATGAAGAAAAAAAAATTAAAGTGGTCGATTGTTTAATATCGATAAACATATGCATTCAATGGACTTTGGAAAATGATAAGCCAACAACAGCACTTTATGAACTACGCGATTCAGCTGTTATTTTAAAAACTAATTTGACAAAAAAGCAACTCTTAATCTCCAATTTCTTTAAATTTTTTTAAAATATCAATACTCAATAAAAACAATTCTAATTTTAAAAATTACATAACATTTTTTAATAAAATTTTGGGTTCAGTTTTCGCGACAGGTCTGGTTTTTCATTAGTCGCGAATATCGAGCTAGCACTGTATACATCTAGGTAGATTTTTTTTGTTTACATTTGATACTCAGAAGCACAAACAATTTTTTTTTAAATGTAATAAAGAGGCATTCTGGGTTATTAACACGACATTGATAGATACTTGATTATAATATAAAACACTTAAGAACTGAGAACGTAAAATTCTTAACACAAGTTTTTCATTAAAACTTTTATTAACCCAAGTATTAATTAATTTTTTTTTTGATCAAGTTACCTTTGTAAAACGTGTCAGTTATTATGTTAAATGTCAATTATGTTCATTTGTTGTTAGTCTGATTAAAATGAGTGACCAGAAAAAAGTGCGTACTAAAATTATTAAATATTTTCAACAAAACCCAACTTGGTCCTACCAGAAGTTTGCCAAACAATCAAAGGTCTGCTATCAAACTTTTTCCAATGTTATTAAACAGTACCGGGAGAACTTGTCCGTTGATATAAAACCTGGTTCAGGTAGAAGGAATGGTTCATATGATGTTTATTATGCCAAACAAATAGAAAGCCTTTTCAAAAGAGTTCCCAAAAACTCCGGTAGGAAAGCAGCCCGGTTAGGTCATTACGTGGAATATTTGCTACGAAAAGTTAAAGTTAATGAAGGTTTAAAACCATACAAAGCTCTAAAACTTCCTGAAAGGAACTCTGCTAAAAATTTAGAGGCCAAAAAGAGAGCACGGAAATTGAAGTCAAATTTTATACAAAAAATATACCTGCTGCATAATGGATGAAGAAATGTACGTATGGGTCAATTTTTTTATGTTGCAGATGATCGAGGGAATGTTAAAGAGAAGTTTAGGACCCAAAAGCAGACAAAATTTCCCAAAAAGTTCTTGGTATGGCGAGCAATATGCAGTTGCTGCAAAAAAGCCAAACATTTGTTACAAAGGGCTCTATAAATACCGAAATTTACATCAAGGAATGTTTACAAAACGGATGTTTCCATTCATAAGACTTCATAATGTGTCCAGTTATTTTTGGCCTGATTTGGCATCTGTCACTATGGTAAGAAAGGTCTTGAGTGGTACAAGAACAATAATGTGGAATTTGTACTAAGAGAGGCAATTCCTCCAAACTGCCTGCAGGTGAGTCCAGTGGAAAGATATTGGGCTCTTGTTAAAAGTGAATTGAAGAGCACAAAAAAGGTGTCCAAAAGTGTGGTAGATTTTAAAGGGATGTGGACAACCTGTTCGAACAAAGTGACAGAAATCACTATAAAAACCATAATGGAAAGGTTTCCGAAAAAGGTTTAAAAATTCATCATCAGTGATTATAACTATAAAAATAATCGTTTTTTTAAATTGTAACAATAATTTCAATCAAATAAAAAAGATTCAAAACTTTAAGTATGGTGGTTTCATTTTTATTAACATATATGTGTGTTAAAAATTTTTCGATCTCAGTCCTTATATTATTGACACATAATAACTTTCAGAAGAAGAAACACGTGCATATATACGCTTAATATATAAGTACTTGTGTATATACACTTGCGCATACAACCGAGGATTTTGTCAACTGAAAACGTAATCAAATCAGCTGATAATAAACAACAAATACATAAAACAACCATTATCTTATTAAATAGAGCGTTAATTGTATTTTTGACGATCTTTTAAAATTCGAATGCATGATTTCCATGGTAATGAAAGGGTTAAGTTCTGCACCCAATATTTAATTTAAATTTTTTCAATTGTTAATAGAATTAACAAGATACTTCAAAATAATGAGAATTGATGTGAAAGGCTTCTTAAAATCTGAAATATTTGTTGAGCATTAATGTATATTATTTGACCATGTATTGATTTTTCTTTAAACATAATTCTTTTCTGGATATCCTAAAATAATTCCGCTGAAACAAAGAATTATGGTGTTAAATTTTCGAAATTTAGAAAAAAAAAATTCAAGCTAAAATATGGTGATTCTTTGGGTTAAATTTATACAAATTTAGAGACAATTTTTTAGTGAAGTTAATCCATGCAAAACGTTTGTATATTCTAAAGTGTATTATAATTTGAAATAATTATAAAAAACATTAAATAAACATGTAAAATTATTTTTTTTTTTTGGCGACTTTTTATCATATTTATCTGGCAGCTCTTAACACAAGTACTAACACACTCATTGAAGCTTTTTGCTTAGCAATCTCGCTGCTATTCTATAAATGGCATGTGTATGTGCGCTTGTATTTGTTTTTGTTGTAAAAAGAAAGAAAAAAATGAAAATAAAACGAAAGACTTAAAACAACAAACTTGAAATAAGTATTTGTTTTTGTTTTTATAAATTTTTTCATTTTCTTTTTATTGCAACAGCAACAACAACAAACAAAACAGACACAAACATGAGTATAATGTTGATAAACAAAAATGCACAAAAACACACACACACTCACATACTCGCACTCAGTCACAGACAACAAACAACTTGTTTTTAAAACAAATGCGGACATTACAATTGTCAAGTAATAGTATCAGCAACAGCAACAACAGCAGCAAAAATGCCACAAACCACATTATCTTACTTAAGCTTTATCCATTCCAGTCGCACAAATATGGAGGCCACTATAATTGGTCAAATATAATTTAGTTGGCGGTTGAAAAAAACTGAATACCTCTACTGCAACTAAATGAAAAAGTTTTTTTTTTTTTTTTAAACATAAATATAAATAAAATAAACTCATTTTAGCCTTAAAACATTTTGCAGCAAATGCAGGTATCTTTTTCTTTTTTCTTCGTCTGTTTTACATCTTAGGCATTTAGTAACCACCATTTGGCCAACTCCATTAATCTAACGTTGCAACCAAAAAACGTTTTGTGTGTGTTTTTGTTTAAAGCAATTTTATTAGTGTTTGTGGGGGGATTATGTGCAACAGTAGCAGCCAATGAATCTTGTAATACAACAAAGTATTATAAGACAAGGTAAAGGCATTATGTAGGGTTTTCAAATCCAGCAATATGTTGTTTTATGTAGTCAGTATTGTGTGCTTATATTAAGTACATTTTAAACCTTTTTAAAGACGATTACTGATAACCAACGCAGCACAGTGTTTGAAAAACTTTTTACTTTGGAAATAATTCGTTAGGTTATAGACGATTAGCGATATCTTAATGAAATTTCAGATAGTGAGTGCTGAGTTCTTTCTGAGTTGATTTGGATTTATATGGGCTGTTAGTTGGAATGGGGGCTAGAGGGTGGAGCTCCAAATATGCTCACTTCTGGCCAACAAAATTTTTAAACTAAAGAAACACATTCAGTTCCTACCCGAATGCCAAGCAATTTTGATATGTATTTGATAAAAATGTTTGCCCGTCTTTTTTTATTTTTGTTTTTTTAATATCAGTATTTCTGATAAAATTAAAAATCAAATAGTAGAAAGTTATAAATATGCATTGGAAAATATATATGGCAAAACAAAGTCGGCTGTACGGACGGGTAGCGATCTTTCAGATTATTTTAATACGTATTCAGGTCTAAAACAAGGATGTCTGTTATTACCGATGCTTTTCACTCTGTACATTACCGACCTTCATGATAATTTGTGTGGAGGATTGAGGACATATGCTGACGATATTGTCATTCTTGCAGATGATGAAAACGTTAATCAAAAAATGATCAATAATCTCGAAAAATATTGTGTTAAGTGAAATATGGATAAATCTGAATTGGTAGTATTAAGAAATGGAGATAGATTAGCTAAGGATGAAGAATGGTGTTATAAAAGAGATCCTGAAAAAAATGTATTTGAATTTAGTTACTTAGGTGTAACACTCACGCCAAAATTAACTTAACGAAACATGTAGAAACCTTAATAGAACTCCGTTCGTTGCGTTCAGATTGTAGAATATTTCAAGCAGTTTGAAGAGCTATTTAATCATATGGTGCACAAATTTGGGGATTGTCTTCATTGAAATCGTTAATAATCTATGGATATACTTTTTGAAAAGAATTTTGAAATTGCCAGACAACATACCTAATTATGCATTGCCTTTGAAAACAGATGCTGAACAGAGTAATTTGTATACCCTAAGTCTACATTGGACATATTTTCTATAATTACAGAGAAGAAAGATTGCCACACATGCTCTCTAAATTTTCTTTCCGGATCATATAAAAATTGTATATAGTACCGAAGAAAATTTTTTTTACAAAAGAAAAAATATATGAGCCTTTTTGGGAAAAAACTTAAAAAATATGGCACTTTTTACATGTTCCAACTTTGGATTCGTTTAACTTTTTATAGGGACAAGTTAACTGGTAAGAATTTTTTTTTATTTTATTTAGAATTTTATCACCAATATAGGTGATATTTTAGAAGAAAAAAATTCGACTCTCCGTAGGCCCGCCACATCTAAAAAACCATAAAAAGATCGAGCAAAATTAAAAAAAATAAATTAATAAACCTAAATATCTTTTCAACTAATAGAGGTAACCTACACGTGTAAGCATATTTTTTGTAGATCTTCTCAAGCTCTATTTATATTTTAAGCTCATTTCAGCTCATTCCGACCATAAATAGATTTTTGGCGATTTTTTAAAAAAGATTGAGACCCGAGGTTACCAACTTTGAGGGGCAACGCACTGGCCCCCATTAGCGCAAATCAACTCGAAAATACCTCAGCTCCAACCGTGTGGAATTTCGTAACAATATCTCAGATAGTTCCCGAGATACCGAATTATTTCCAAAAAAAATACTTTTCTAAACCACTGTAGTTTGTAACACACATAGAATCAAATTTTTTTGGAAATAAATCTGGCGTTTCTAACGGCTGATCCGATCACAACAAAATTTGACAAGGACGTAGCTAAGGAGTATTCGAGTTTAAGTTATTAAAATGGACCCTACAAATGCTTCAGGGGCGGCACTATGGGGGCTCAAATTAGTGCCTTCGACGTATAAAATGTTTAAACACGTGCCATTTTTTCTCATCCAATTGCAAAGATTTGTATATTTTTGAAAAGAGCTTGGCAAGGCATTTCAAAATTGAACTTTTAAAATTTTGCCATACCTTGCTCCGCTTTTTTAAAAATATAGGGCTTACTTTTAGACTGAATGGACTCGAATTTATTTTGTTAGGTAGAGAACTAAATTACCAATAACATACAAATGATTTTAGGGCAATATCAATTATGATCCAAAAATAAACGATTTTCAATTTAAAAATTCAAAAAATAGTAAATTTTTGCAGTTTTTTGGACGAAAAGGTGACTTAACTCTTTTTTTATTAAAAAAAAACTTTATTTAAGAACATATAACAATTTTATATGTTTCCGTAAGCTACCTTTACAGAGAACATTTTGGTATAAAAGACATGTCTTGTTTTTCGAATATGTCGGCTCTACGCTCTTCGGAATTCGACCTATCTTTTATCAAAATTTCATGTTTGGGCCACATGTTCTAAAATTCAAAAGCTGGGATCAGAAAACGGAAAGCAGCTTTGGAAACCCTGATGTGACCTCTATTTACTTCCAAAGTATTTTTCCAGCCCCAAAGGAAATTTGGGCAAAATTGTAAAAAATACTATTTTTGGGATTTTAGCTCCAATGTTTAGAAATTGCGGGATGCCCTTTGACCTTTTGATAAGTTGTTTTACATTTAGAATAACAAGTTTAAAAAGCGTTGAAAATTTCATGGAGTTTTGTCAATAAATAAAGATTTTATTGCATATTACATATTTACTGAGTTTCTAAAACTAAAAATTGTATCAAAATTTTAATAGGATTGTAAATATTAGGAACAATTTGATCCACATTTATTCCGAACTAATTTTTTTTGTTTAGACAAGTTGATTTTTGGAAGGTACCCTAATTTGACCTTGGCAACATCGAAAATCTGAAATGTCCAAAATAAGGGCCACCCAAATAATAAAATTAAACAATATATACATTTCCTTATTATTTTTTAAAATCCCTAATGGTTTTAATACTCCTACTGTTCATGCCTTTAACCAAATCTTTATCCTTCATTTTCAAACACACTATTTGTTAGTTTCATTATTCAATAGTGGCAATATTAGTAACCTTCAAAATAAACATAGCATGTTAATAGTATTACCAGAAAAACCTATACAAATAATTACTTACCTACTTAAGTACATAAATGCATCAAACCATATGTGATATGACATCGAATTGCATAATACTAACACACATTTGACGCAATTTTTGAACTTCATTGATCAAAAAGAACATAAATTTAACATTTATTGCCTGTAATTATTATCAAGGATAAATAACAGATTTATTTTGGCAAAAAGAACACACACACTTCTAAAACACATGTTGATAAGATTAGTTTTCCAAGTGTCGTGTGACAAAAGTGTGCAAACACTTTTGGGGTTAAAATTATGTAATGTTGCATCATAGTTTTCACAAGGTCAAGTACTTAGAGGAAATGAACAGTACTGGAAAAAGGACAATAACTACTTTAGAAAAAATTTTAAAGTTCATTTAAAAGGACATGTGACCCCATCAAGAAAAACTGACTACGCACTGTTTTTGAATGAATCTTTTAAATATACATGCAATGAATTGTAATTTTTTTAACTGCTTTCATTTTGCCCAAAATTTTAATGAATTCATCAGGAATTAAAATTGCTAAATGCATTCGTTTCATCCAACAAAGAATTGCATCAAAGTTTGAATGTATTTATTTTGTTATTGACATTAATTGTAATTCAGTTTTTAGTTCTCAGTTCAGATACAAATGACAAAAAATAAACAACGATTCTTAAAGAATACAGTTCACATTGCGATTCTAAACTATTTCGCAATTTATTTTAAGAAACTTCTTAAATCTTCCAAGAGTTTTTGATAAAAAAGAATTAAAAAATTTAACGTAAAAATTAATTAAAATTCTTTTCCTTTTAATCGTTGATGAATTCATTCAAATTCTAATTCAATTCGTTGTTTAAATGCAACGAATGCATTAATAAATTTTAATTCATAATGAAATGAAGGGTATATTTAGAAGTAAATGTCCGCTAATTTAGTTTCTGTAATAAATGAGAAAAACCTGTATCTCTAAAGAATCTGATATTTATTATATTTTATGTTTAGCAACTTAGAATTTTAGATTTTAAATAAAGAAATTCATGTGGAACTTTTCGGACAACTACTTTAAGAAATTCTAACATGAACAAAATATAAAAAAAAAATAAATATTAATCATACAATTTTTTAATAAATAGTTAAAATTACTTAATTTTTTCAAAAATCAGCCTTTTTGAAATTGAAAAAAAAAAAAAAAACATAAGGAGTGAGATCGAAAAATTCTTAACATACATTTATGTTAAAAAAAAAACGAAACCACTAAACTTACAGTTTTAATTTTTTTTTATTTGATTGAAATTATTTTTACAATTTACAAAAAAAAAAAAAAAAAAAAAACTTTTATACTTTTATAGTTTTAATCACTAAAGATGAAATTTTGAACCTTTTTCGGAAACGTTTAACGTTTTTATAGAGCTTTCTCTCACTTTGCTCGAACAGGTAGTCCATCTCCGTTTAAAATCTACCACACTTTTGGACACCTTTTTTGTGCTCTTCAATTCTCTTTGAAAAGAGCCAAATATCTCTCCACTGTCCTTAGCTCCGGGAAGTTTGGAGGATTTGCCTTTCTTGGTACAAATACAATATTATTGTTCTTGTACCACTCAACGGCTTGTTTACCATAGTGACAGGATGCCAAGTCAGGCCAAAAATAAGTGGACACATTATGAAGTCTTATGAATGGAAATATCCTTTTTTGTAAACATTCCTTGATATAAATTTCAATATTTATTGGGCCCGTTGTAAAAAATGATTGGCTTCTTTTGCCGCAACTGCATATTGCTTGCCATACGAAAAACTTTTTGGGAAATTTTGTCTGCTTTTGGGTCCTAAACTTTTCTTTAACATTCCCTCGAACATCAGCAACATACAATTTTTGACCAGGAAGTTGCGAAAAATCTGCCAGAGCATTTTTTATAAAACTTGACTTCTAATTCCGTGCTCTGTTTTTGGTCTCCAAATTTTTAGCAGCGTCCCTGTCAGGAAATTTTTAGAGCCTTGTATGTTTTTAAACCTGCATTATCTATAACTTTTCGTATCAATTAGTACGAACACTGAGCTAACCGGGCTGCTTTCCACCGGGTGTGTTGGGAGCTCTTTTGAAAATGCTTTCTTTTCTTTTGGCTTTAGAAACATCATATGGACCATTCCTTCTACCTTAAACAGGTTTTCTATCAACGGACAATTTCTCCTGGTACTGTTTAATAACATTGGAAACAGTTTGACGGCGGACCTTTGAATACTTGGCCAACTTTTTGTAGGACCAAGTTGGGTTTTGTTGAAAATATTTAATAATTTTAGTACGCATTTTTTTCTGGTCACTCATTTTAATCAGATTAACAACAGATATTCATTAAACATAAACATAATAACTGACATGTTTTACAAAAGTAACTTGATCAAAAAAAATCAAATAATACTTTGGTTAAAAGTTTTAATAAACAAGTAAGAGTACTATATTCGGCCGTGCCGAATCTTAAATACCCTCCACCTAAATATGATGAGAGATGTAGAAGTTACATTGGCATAAACACTTTAATATCCATATTCCATATTTGTTATTATGAGGATTAGGACAATGTTATCGAAATACTATTAAATAAATATATGAAATAATATAACAATTGTAAGAAAGACTAGTTTAAGTAGAAAATACTTTAACTGTAGATTCTTGCCATTTTGAATAGAGTTTGTCATTTATTCATATTATAACGTATGACATTTAACAATTTATATATATACCTAATAATTGGTTATCATTATCTGATTGGATTAACATTATCCTTATTCACCACAAGTGAAGAAAAATAATATAAAAAAGGGTATACAAATATATTTAGACAAAATTCAAAATTTTACATATGGAAATGAGTTATATCACAACATTCGAATTTCAACTTTGTTGTAAGAAATTTATGAGGGTTTTAGTGATTTTCGGGAGTGTACCTTATATGGAGCTATGGTCAAATATGGACCGATATTCATAAACTACAGTAGTATGATTACTAGATACAAATTACTCATCTATGTATAATTTTATTTTGATATCGATTTGTTTTAGATATTTATATAGGTTAATGTGTTTTTCGGAAGTGGTCCTTATATGGGAGCTATGACCAATTATGGGCCAAATTTGGTACAGTTGTTGCTATGTATATGAGTTTTATGTATGTCGAATTTTAGCATTATTAAGATATTTATAAGAGATTTGTGAGATTTGTGAGAGATTTACGGTCAAATATTTACCGATATTCACAAAATCCTGCAGTATGACTTATATATATATATTACGGATCTGTGTAAAATTTTGGTTTGATATTGATATTTTTTAGATATTTATGCAGGTTAATGTGTTGTTCGGATGAGGTCCTTATATGAGAGCTATAAACAAATATGAACCGATTTTCATAGAATTCGGTGCAGCGACTTTTGTGTATATGGAGATTATTTGTGTCGAATTTCAACTCAATAGCGATATTTATAAGGTATTTATGCATGTTTAAGTGATTTTCGGAAGTGAACTTTATATGGGGGCTTTGATCAAATATGGGCCGATCCACGAAAACTTCAGTCTTGTGATTTCTCTTAGCACGAAACTTATTTTTGCTGAATTTTGTATGGATACTACAATTCTGTAGGCATTTAAAGACTATAGCACCATATTTCGGGAAGAAATTTGTATGGAGGCTATGAGAAATTATGGACCGATTCTTTCCATTTTCAACAGAATTTGTCCTTTTATCATATAAATAATGTGTGCAAAATTTCATGATATTTTCTGCAATGGATTTACCAAAAATCAGAAAAAAACATGTGAAAATGATCAAAATTTTTGGAGGTTGTCTTACATTTTAATCCATAACCCTGGTTCTACCAATTCGATTTTGCTGATTTTCAATACCAAACTGCTTAGAAAAATTATAAACATTTTGGTATACATTTCATTAATTTCATTTATATATTTTGGACGTGAGAGTGTTTTACACAAACAGACAGACAGACGGACAGACGGACAGACAGACGGACATTGCTCAATCGACTTAGAATTTCATAAGGGTCAATAATATATATACTTTGTTGGGTCTCAGATGAATATTTCTCAATGTTACACACGGAATGACAAACTTATATATACCCTCTTTCACCACTTGTGGTGGTGGAGGGTATAAAAACGTGTGTTAGGAATTTTACGATCTAACTCCTTAATTAGCAAAAAATTCAAATTAGAAACCAAAAAGTGTGATTTTCTGGAAAATATGGTAATGTTGTTGGTAGAGATGTGAGCAAAACAAAAGCTACAATGTTCAATGGACATTGCTGTCTTGGCTTCAATCGAAATGGGCACGGTCTGGTCTATAAAGCGGACTATATATGTACTAAGTATATAAACTTCCCAACCACTTCATTCTAAATACTTTTTAACAGGTATTGCAACATGTGGCTGAGTTGACTCGATGGAATATTACGATTTCATGTCTGTCCGCATATTCTGGGTGCTTTTCGGGCAATGCTCGCTTGAAACGAATTAGTTGCGGTCGGTACAGGTTCCCTATGATGATCTGGTCAGATTTCAGCAGCTCATAACCTTTTGTTCCCACCAAATATAGAGATTTATCTAGCGCCATAGATATTTGGCTTTGGTGTCGATTCGGCTGGTTGGCCGGACTTTACATACGATATCTTATACTTGTGGTTATCGTAATGGATGCATTTCTGATCGCAAGTAATGAAAAAATTATATTCTTTTATAGCATTCAAACATAATTTTGGACATGCAAAATCGTATTTCGAGGTGTCTAGCTTCAATTCCTATGGTACCCAATTAAATTACCACACAGAGAAAACAGATTCGTGATTGCAACAGAATTTGTTGCCAATCGAATGATTCGGTTGCACAAATAGAATTTGTAGGTTCTATCAACAGAAAGTCAGTTGATAAAGAAGAAATTCGGTTAATTTCTGTTACCCCTTCCTAAATTTTGTAGCCTCAACTGTAAAATTCGGTCTCTAAGGTAGAATCATTCGATTGGCAACAAATTCGGTTGCCATCACGAATCAGTTTTCTCTGTGCATTTACGATATTTGGACAAAAATCACATTTCTTCTTTCTTTAAAAATCATAAGTAAGTACTCTTAACATAACTCAAATTAGAAACTTTATTCCCATTTCCAGTGAAAAACAATGCCGTTACGAACTCATTTGCTCGAACTGCCAACAATCTGTATACTTATATAAAATACAAAAAATGTTTCTACCTATGTCCGTTATAGACTCTGAAACCATCAAACCGATTAATTCCAAGCCGGTTTCAATGGAAAGGAAATTTTCTGAATATGGTTTTAGACACCTAAAATACTACATTAGGTCCATTCGGTCGATTTGTAAAGACGATTTTAAAAATTTTCCATACAAACATTTTTCCCAAATTTAAACTTTTGAATATTTCTATATCTTGAAATTTTGTATGTAGGCACCTCACACGATGTGTAGATCCAATAAGAAGAGATTTTTGGAAATCTCTATATCTCCCGAACTAATAAAGCTATATCTTAAAGTCGAACTTATACTTTTATACTTTTTGTACTTTTATTAGGATAATACGGGCGAAACCCAAGTTTTAGTACTTTTTTGTATCCCATATGCAAGAAATTAAATTTAAATGGAATTGTAATCCTTAAAAAAAATTCCAATGGATTCTGGCAGTGATTCCAAGATCAACACCAGCCGACGAACTAAATGCATGTTTGAAAGCGTCATATCTTTGGAAACATGTAGAGAAACTTACATTGTCGACAAACATGCGTATGCAATTACTTCTAGATGTTGCTGCGCAAATATTCGCCAGACAGCTTTTGGATATGGGCGATGGAAGACTTCCGTTTGATCCGACTTCACGTGAAATAACTTTTCCGCCGAACTTTTGCCAAACACATATATTAATTCAAAATGGCTTTGCGAACGAGCAATTTTGGCTCCGAAAAATGCTGATGTCAACAAAATAAACAAGCTGTTAACTATCCAATCGAGTTTCTGGTTCCAAAGTATTAGGAACCATCTGGAATGCCACCACACATCTTAACCTTTAAAGTTGGCTCACCATTGACGCTCATTCGCAACTTAAATCCACCGAAATTGTGCAACGGATCAAGTCTTGCTGTTAAAAAACTATCTCCAAATTTAATTGAAGCCACAATCATCAGCGGAAATGTAAAGGAGAAGATGTCTTTATACCACGAATTCCAATGATTTCAATCGACTTACCCTTCGATTTCAAGGGATTACAGTTTTTAGTGCATCTGGGTTTCGCCATAACAATCAACAAGGTTCAAGGCTAATCGATAAGTGTTGCTGGTTTGAACTAAGAAAATGCCTGTTTTTCGCAAGGCCAATTATATGTGTGTTGCTTGCTCCAGAGTTGGAATACCGAAAAATCTTTATGTTTACACAACTTCTCTAGGGTCAGAAAGCTAATCCATAATCCTTTGTTTGAGCCCCCCTTTGATCGTCTCTGAACGCTGTTATTATATTACGAGAAATTACCCATTGCATTTTCAAAGAGAGGAAGTTCGGCTATTTCAGCTGGGAACTGAAATGAAGAGAGCGGCTGCATCAACGAACATTTTACAGAACTTGCTCTTCTTTCTGCAGGAAGGAGGGTATCAGAAGACTGGTTAATTCGCAGACGACTAGGAGATACCAAATCTTTACAAGACATCTGAAGTCCTAGGATATTGACCTTGACGGTATATCTATACTGATGTTAAAACATAGTGTTTATACTCAATACCTGGAAGTAGATTAGAGTTATCCTAGGAAAGATTCGTCTGAGGGAAAATCTTGCTGTAAAAATATTAAAGTTATCCCTATTCTGAAGTGGGTTAGATGCGAATACTCGTAGGGCTCTTCGCCTGCTCCAGTTAAAATGTTACCTACTAGCAGTTCTCACAGTGCTTAAATTGGAAGAAGTCCAACGGTCTATATTGCCCAAGTGCAACGCAAGAGTAGCAGGGAATTCAGTTCAGTTCCTCAGGGCCGGATCTTGTCGACACTCCTGTTTAAATACTACTTATATAAACTCGCACATCCATAAAAATGGAAGTGATTGCATATTCGGACGAAGGCACCCTAACGGTATCGATCCACATAGTTCATAACCTTCATATATGGTCAGCGAAATTCACAACTTAACTCAATATAACAATATTTTTGGTATCTCTTTTGACAAACTTAACCTTATCAGCTTTTACCACTGAAATTGCGTACAGTACTTGGGAAATGAATATAAAATCTTTGTTGGTTACCTATAAAGACGATTGCTCTGTCAATGGTCAATTTAGTGATACCCAGTGGACAAATAATATTAAAAGCTGCCAAAATAATCGGAACACCATCTACACGAGAAAATGAATGTACTCACTGTCTATGGAAAATAACTAACCACAACATCAGACAGTTAAAGTCTCCCCTCGAAAACGAAGGAATGATCTTCGTTCCGTACGAGGAGAACATAGAGAAGTGTAAGGTCCACTGGATACAACAACAAGATAATTTTATGTTCCAGATCAAGGGATTATACATATATTGAATGAAAGGTACACATTTTTTATCGCGAGTGCCAAAGTTTCTCATAATAGTCATCCCAGTTTTTGAGGAGAACTCTATTTAAAACTTTCTGAGTTTCATACTAAGATTTAACAGCTTCCATGTTATACAAGGCAGTGGCAACTCTAAATGAATAACACCCGTCAGAAATTTCAATTAAGCTATTTTTGAATTTTTCCACTAATTACTACAATCTGTGTCAATGCCGCTTTCAAATATTCTCTGTAAATCTTGAATATTAAAACAAATTTTAGTGTTATTCTTGAAACTTTAAGGTTCTGGAGATTAGTGAATTAATAATCTTAAAATATGAGCATTGGTTTGATTTTTATATAAGATAACCAAATAGAGAGGATTTTTTAAATAAAGAATGTGTAACTTTTGTATTACACGTGTTCAATCAAAATCCTATTAAAACACCTTGCATAATCTATTTTGAAAACTAACTGTATTTTGTGTTCTCACTTACAGAGAAATCGATTTCATTTTTAGTAAATTGATTTGTTAAAATTCTATGGATGATGATGATGTATGACAACATGACTGCAGATAAAAATAAAATATTCATTTGACCCAGTCACACAGTTTTTCTTTTTATTAACACATTGTAGTTGTGTTTTTCTTTTTTTTTTTATTACATTTTCTTATCAATATTTACAAAATTTACAAATTTATTTCTTTATTTGTGTGTTTTTGCTAGTAACACTTCAAAGTTTTATTACAATTTTTCCTTGGAAAATTTATCATTTTTATGATGAGATGAATAAATACAAAAACATTTTCTTTACTGCTGCATATTTATTATTGTAGTATTTTTCAATAGACCATTTTACATAGCGATTTTATGACTTTACGACTGGCAGCATGCTGCTGTTGATGATGACATTGTCGATGCTGTTGCAGCCAGTTGTAGTGGTATTAGTGTGTTGTTTGCTATTAAATGTCATAAATTCATTGTTATAAGATGATTTATGGCTGAGAAGGTCTCAACTGGAAGAAAAATAAAACAAAACAAAATAAGCCAAAAGGTACATGTAACCACATCTACATAAACACGCACACTTACTTTAATACATGTATGGAAGTTGCAGCAACTACAAAAAGAAAAATAAACTAGTAAATTTTAAATTTAGTACAGCTTGATTATCATAAATTCAAAAGTATTTGTGTGTAATTTATACGAAGTTCAAATCATATTTACGAGGGTGATTTTAAAATCTTTTTCGATATCTAAAAGAAGATTCTCAGCAAAATGGATGGAGAAGTTACTTCAAATTACTAAAACTTGATATTAGTCGTCCCGGAAACTTATTAAAGGGTATTTCTTTCATTCAGCTATATTTGTAGTTGCATCTTTATGTTGGTGCCAGATGTCTTACAGTTCCGTATCATCAAGTTGTATTCATAAAAACTCATTGATCATAGTTCTGTAGAGAACTGTTCAGCCTGACCTCATAGTACACAAACACATATCAATGTATAGATGAGTGTGTGAAGGTAAGTATGCAAATAAGTGTTCTATGATCAGAGGTGAGAGCAATAAAATAACAAAATGTAACCGTTCAAATAAAAGGCGTGTTTTATGAGTGTGTGAGTTTGCATCGAACTGCAGTGCGTGCGTTTTTAGCGTATTTGTGTATTTGTTTGTTGTCAAATTGTTGTCGTCAACATGAACATACAAATTATTATACTCTTACTGACATGTATGTAAATTTTTTAGCTGGTCTTGTTGTTCGTATTTGTCATCTAAAGGATGCAAAACAAAGTCATAAACAATTTGTCAATGTCTCGGTATTAGTTTTCGAATATGTACATCCATTTCGAAGACAGCCACTCGTATCCATATTTGTATCGATGTGTGTCATTATTGTAAATAACTGTAAAATTATGTAGTATCAACGCTAGACTGGTATTTGTTGTTTGTTTTAAATTTGTCTCTATTTACTGGCATAACTTTATTGCTGTTATTTGTCTGCATTTTTACTCTTTCACTAACATTTTATTATGTCACTTATGCAATTGTAATTTTTGTCATGGACACTGCGTTCGTCCAGAGGTCATCCATTGAATAATGAACAAACAAATATTAAAGGGTTTTTGGGTTTTATGGTTTGCTTTCTTTGAAAATTAGTTGAAATAGCGGCTTTTTGGTTTTTCGACAGGTATTTCCCTAATCCTTTGGTGTGTGTTTAAATTGGAATGTATTTATATAAATATGGTCTAGTTTTGCTTTAGTTATGGTTTAATGTTTAACAAATATTTTGTGTTAGATGCGCTTGGTGATGGGAAATAAAGGAAATTGTTTAAATAATATATAAAAATTTTAAGTAAGCATAAATGTCTCTTAAACAGTAGGAGACGATATTTTACTTTTAGCATAATGTGGCGCCATCTTCTTCATCTATATTAAACTCCAAGCTGGAAGCCTATGTGCATAATTATTGAAGTATGTTGCAAGTATAATTGCAATGTAATGAATTAAAGCGTATAAGAAGTATATAAGAAGTATATAAGAAGTATATAATGATTAGCCATCAACAAAATATACCTCAAATTGTTGCAAATTTCAATAGTTACAATATCTTTTAAGTGTTATTGTCAAAATTTATTAATATTAAATTATTAAATACAAGTCATCTGAATTTTAGCCTAAAAATCGAATAATTTTTTATTCAAAAGTGAAAAATTGTATTCATTCGAATAAAAATTATAATTTTTCCATGATTATTCGAATAATTTGTTTTCGTCTCTAGAGTATTAAATGTAATATTTTATTAATAACTTTTAATAACCGTTTGTAACACATGGAAATATTTGTCACAGTGAGGCCAAAGGCCACTTTGATCCACAAATTGGTATGTCAGAGTTTTTGGAGTTGCTGATTACGAATCCGATTTCAGAATTAGCAAATTTAAAATGGCCGACCTAATATGGTTACCTGTCATACGAAAAAACTTATAACAGAATTTGCTAATTGATTAAAAGTTTTTGTTTTGATATTATTAGGGTATATAATTGAAATTGTTTTTAAAAATAAACAAATTCAAAATATTGGAATCCAATATGGCGATTTTACATACTAAAAAAATCAATAAAAATATTATTATTGTATATTTTATTCAAATTGAATATTAATGTATGTATGTCTGTTTATTTGTTTGACGATCCTGTTGAAATTTTTACTGTGTGTGTTCCTCTATATCTGAAGGAATAATAAGATGCTTTTTTATTTTGAAATTTCTAGTGGGCGTGGCACTTCCCATAAAAAGTAAATAGTTATTATGAAATATGTTTTGAAATATAATTGTGAAAGCCACAAAACTTCATGAAATTTACTTTGAGACCATTGTGCGCTTCTTGTCTAAAAATTGGCGTGGCACCACCCATACCAAGTAAATATATAAACTTGTGGACATTGAATTAAGTCATTTAATGTCTCTGATATTGCAGTTGATAAAAAAGCTTGTTTAATAAAAAGTAAACAAAAACAACTTCATTTTTATTAAATTTTAAACTTATTGTATATTATAACAAAACAAATTCAATTTATTCACTTTTAATGATTTTATGTACTAAATAATATTTATATCTCTAATTTGGTGTGGACACACTATTAAGTTATTTCAAAATTGTTTGAAAAAATATCATTAAATTGAAATATTTTAAATAAAATATATTTTTAACAGCTAATATTTAGTAGGAAATCCTTTCTGGCGAATTACTTTGGCATTGTTTTTACTAAATCGTTGCACTGTTGTGGAGTAATATTATTCCCTTCTTCTTGAATAATATCCCAACGTGAACGTTGGTTTATGGGCTTTCTGTCCGAAACGGCTCGTTTTATGATCCCCCATAGATTTTCTATGGGGTTTAAATCGGGACTTCGTGGTGGCCACTCAAGAACATTTATTTAATTTTCATCCAACCAAGACTTAACGACCCGAGATTTATGTTTCGTGTTGAAACGTCCACCCTGGTGGTAAATTTTCAGCATAATCGTCATTAAGGTTATTTTCTAATATGTTCTTATACATTTCACCGGTCATTTTATCCTCTATTTTAATTAATGGACCCACACCAGACGAGGAAAAACACCCACAAACCATCACTGATGACCCACCGTGCTTAACCATTTTTATAGCCTTCACCTTCGTGAGAAGGGTATATATAAATTTGTCATTCCGTTTGTAATTTCCACAATATAATTTTCCAACCCTATGAAGTATATATATTCTGAATCCTTATAGATAGCGGAGTCGATTTAGCCATGTCCGTCTGTCTGTCTGTTGAAATCAATTTTCTGAAGACTCCAGATATCTTCGGGATCCAAATCCTCAATAATTCTGTCAGATATGCTTTCGAGAAGTTTTCTATTTAAAATCAGCAAAATCCGTCCATAAATAACGGAGATATGAGCAAAAATCCGAGACAACCTCAAATTTTGGCCTATTTTTTTTATCTATATCTCGATTACTGAGTCTTAAATATAGACAATATGAATATCTAATGATAGATATTTCAAAGTCCATTACAACGATCTATATAAGGCTATACAAAGTTGGACCTACAATGGGTCAAATCGGGAAAATATTTTTTAACCCGAATTTTTTTTCACAAAAAACATTCTTTTGTCATAAATTTTTTCACTAAAAATTAAAAAAAAAAAAATTTAAATTGGAAAAAACTTTTAAAAAACAATTTTAAAAAAATTAAAAAAAAAATTGTAAAAAAATTTTTTTTAAAAAAGTCAAATTTTTTTTTAATTTTATTTTAAAGTATAATTTGGTGAAGGGTATATAATAGCTCTCTTACTTGTTTTTCGTATAGTTGGGATTCAATTCAGCATTTATTGGTCGTCGTACATATAGCCTACCTACCATCATTTCCAAATACATTAAATTTGGATTCGTCGCTCCAGACTATTATTTTCCAAAAATTTTAATCTTTATTGATATGATTTTTGGCAAACTGCAGACGTTTCTTAAAATTTTTCTTTGACACGTTTGGCTTTTGACGTGCTATGCGACCATGAAGGTTATTTTCGGCCAATCGTCTTCTTACAGTTCTTGCCGTTATTTGAACACCATATTTTGATTCCATCAGAGATCTAATTTGAGTGGATGTCAAAAATGGGTCAGCTGACCAAAATCCGGTCTTCAGTTTCGGTCGCTTTTCGCGACTTTTTAAATTGTTAAAAGTATTATATTTTTTATAATGCGTAATTGCGTTAACAATTTTTCCCCGGGATAATCTTAATGTTTGTACCACTTTGACGATAGAAGCAACATTTTGGAAACAATTTCAAATGATCTCCCTTTCAGCGGGAGTAGTGCTTTTATTTTTACCCATTATTAAGAAAAATCTAACGACGTTATGGGGGAGGGTGCTAAAATATTTAAACTGTCCATTAGATCCATTTTTACAACAATTTACCTTTTTATTATATCCATTTACCTTTTAAAATTAAAATGACTTAATTAAATGTCCACCTAAATTTTGTTGAGGTTTCAAGAAATGATTGACTATTAATAAAGCAAGGCACTAAAATGACAAAAATTCTTATATTTACAAATAATCCTAACGGAACTTTTTTTTGCATAAACATTGCAATGTAAATATAAAAAAATAAACAAGTTTTTTACACTTAAAAAATAACTTGCATTAATTACTTAATTGCATGTCCACAACTGTATGTTCCATTATCTTTAGAACAATAATTGTGACAGTCTTTAAACTTGCATGAAGTTAAACCAAGAATTGGGACGGATTGGAACAGGGGGTGAGTCACCACCCATACAAAGTAAACAGTTATTTCTAAATACTTTGAAAACCATATTTATATTTCATTACGATACGAGTATAATATAAAATATCTTCGTCAATTCCTGTTATTTTTGCAGCTTGTATAAATATTCAACGGGCAGCTAAATTTTATTTTATTTGTTACATAATAGTTTTGACTTACTAACTCCAATAGCATAGAGAACAGGATCTAGCTAGATAAAAAAAGAATTCACTCAATCTAGCCCATTATCTTTTTCTGGCAATTTACTATTTACAAATTTACATTCAGGTTTATATTTTACTTATTGTATTTACCTTCGGCTGTAGAATACATTTTTTTTTGCGTTTGATTTGCTTTATTACAAAATCTTTGACACGTGTTTTAACGGAATCTCCTACTAGTCGATCTTTTCTACGGTAGTGTGCCATTCATGTGAAAGCCTCATTCAAACTGAAATTATGAAGGACATTTGAGGCAAGGGACCTTACTATGAACATTTTGCAACTCCTAGGGCATTCTTTTAACCAACACAATGACAAAAAACCCCCAACTAAAAACTAGTTTTTTTCGAATTTTGACCGCACAAAGGGGCATTTTGCCGCACTCCTAATACAATTTTGCACAAATTAGTTCTAAGTACTCTGAAATTATACTGTAAAGTATGGAATATGTCCCTAGTCTCCATACAAGGTCCCCCTCGGAATAAGACTTAAACATTCATAATAGTCTTATAATAATATCGTGTTGAAATTTGACATACACAAGTTTTGTATGAACCTGAAACTTTCTTTGCCCCTATATTTAACGCCTATATCAGAAAAATATTTTATTGTCAGTAAATAATTTATACATATATTATATATATTAAAATAAAGTTTTAAGAAATTAATCATTCTATAAAATTCTGTATAAGTAGTTCGAACCATAACTGATTCAAGTTCCCATATAATGACGGGTATACAAGATTCGGCACAGCCGAATATAACACTCTTAGTTTTTTTTATAATTTAAACACATGAACAGTTTGAGCTACATTATAAAGTATAATTATTTTGGCATAAAATAATATATTTTATCCTAATAAATGATTAAATTCCAAAAAAATATTATGATTTACTAATGTTTATAGCGGCACTACCAAGTGCAGCATAAATATTTGAAAATAAATCAACAATTTAAAACACAAGTTTTGAGATACAAACATTTAATTTATAACGCATAGAAACACACAAACAAAACAAAACACAGCTAGAGAAAAATAATGACGTTTATACTTAATTATAATTGTTTATTACTACTATTGTAGTTGTTGCTGTTGTTTATAAACAAAATAATACTTTTTTTTTTTAATTATTTTCTACGCTTCAATTATTGTTTGTTGTTGTTACAATATTTTTCTTCATATTGCCGCAATTCGTTGCAATTAAGCGGATTCTGTTTATTTTATAGTTTCTATTAATTTTAATTAAGACAAGAAGTTTGAAAAATACTTCAAAAAAGAAAAGAAGAGGTCTGTCAACGACAAAAGTAGTAACAAGAAATAAGAGTGTTATATTCGGCTGCGCCGTAATATATGTGATAAAATATTTTTCTAATATAGGGGTTATAGGGGGGGTAGGGACAATTATGGACCGATCCAAGTTGGTACACAAATTTATTTTAAATTAGTTTATGACTAATTGCATCACGATAATCAAGATATTTATGACTACTCAAACAGTATTCCGGGGGTACATTTGTATGGGGGCTAGGTGAAATCATGAACCGATATTGCCCGTTTATAATACCAAAAAATACCTTATTAAAAGAAAGTATTTGTGTGTTTTCAACAGACAGACAGACAGACAGACAGACAGACAGACATAGCTAGATCGTCTTAGAATCTTTTGAGGACCCAAGATATATATAGTTTGTGGTTCTACGACCAATATTTCTATATCTTACAAACATAATGACAAAATCAATATACCTCAATATAATTTTTGATGTTAATTGTAATTAGCAGTAGCAGCAAACGAAGACATGTACGTAAATATAAATGACAATAAATCTGATCAAATATAAAATAATAGTTTAACAATTACATATTTATGTTTAGTAGCACAGACACAATACACACTCGTACTTTTATGTTGATTTTGTCATTTCTAGTTGAAATGAAAATGTAATAAAATACACAGCCATGTGATGAAAAAGAAAAAAAAATATAGAAAGACAGACAGACAACCATACAGAAATGTTTAAAGACAACATTTATGTTTTTAACACACACTGATAACAATGACCATGACAGCAAAGTTTGACTGAAAATACTTGGATGAATGATTGGCTAACTGAACTGAAGAAGAATATGTAGTTGTAACACATGTTTAATAGTTTGTATTGTATATTTTCTTTTTTAAAGAATAAACTTTGCCCAGTATCGCTTTAATAGTTTATATGTTAAAGTTATTTTTTTTTTTTTAAGTAAATATTTATGTTTGAGTTTATTATTGTATATTTTTGTAAATACTCGTACGTAGCCAATTCGATCGTTTTTAATTACTTTTCTTGTATGTGCTTATTATTTGTAATTTGTTTAACATAAATATTTAATTATTTAATTATATTTATACCCTACACCACCATAGTGGGGAGGGTATATTGGGTTAGTGCTGATGTTTGTAACGTGTAAAAATATTGTCCCAACACACCCACCTTAAAGTATACCAATCTGCTCAGGATCACTTCGATGTAAACCTTGTAATCAAACTAGAGGTCGCAGAATTTGGTACAAGCTTTGCGCCCCAAGGACGAAGTCTATTGAATTTGGTTAGAATCGGTCCATTATTTCTCCTAGTCCCCATACGATTGCCCTATCTGAAAATAGATAAGCTCTCAAATATATCTTAATTATAAACATATCCAAAGCAAATTCAGCACAAATAAGTTTTATATAAGCTCAACTCTTACTTCCAAATTTTGTAACGATCGTTCCATAATTAGTCATAGCTCCTATATACGGCCCACTTTCGAAAATTATTTTAACGAGTATAGATTTCTTAAAAACAATGATATTCAAATAAAATTCAACACAAATAAGATTCATATATACAGAAAACATGCCACCTATTGGTCCATAATTAGTCATACCTTCCATACATTGTACATTTAAAAAAAATCTGTTTATAATCTTCTGGGTGTAGGGTATCATATGTGCGAGCTTGACCGTCTATACTTTCTTACTTGACTTGTTTATAAGTGTTTGTTGTTTTATACAGTTTTTAAATTTTCTTAAATGAATTTGTATGGTTTTTTAATTTATAATATATCTTTATATATGAGTTTGATTATATATATGTTGAGTTTCGAAAATGTATGCCAGTTACTGATTCATTTAGAAATTTAGCTGATTCTGCAAAATTTAAGTTATATGCGGTCAAATATTATGGACTACTTAATACTATTCCATTTAAGCCACTTTATTGGTAGATATCACTTGAATTCGAATAAGAAATCCATTATATTTCCTCAAAGAAATATTAAGGAAAAAACAAGTAAGAGAGCTATATTCGGCTATGCCGAATCTTATATACCCTTCACCAAATTATACTTTAAAATTTGAAAAGTTCTTATTTTTTTAACAAAATTTCTTTTCCAAATTTTTTTAAAAGTTTTTTCCAATTTTTAAAAAAATTTTTTTTTTAATTTAAATTTTTAATTTATTAGTGAAAAAAGAGTTTTTAGTGAAAAAAATTCGGGTTAAAAAAGATTTTTCCCGATTTTGACCCATTGTAGGTCCAACTTACTATAGCCTTATATACATCGTTGCAATGGACTTTAAAATATCTATCATTATATATCCATACTAGCTGAACCCGGTCCGCTTTGCTGGCCCTTAGAAAACATCTATTTTATATTGCATATCGATCTCGATTTTAATATACAGTGTCGGACAAAGTCGGTGATCCAACCGGTGGCAGTCCGGCTGGTTCCAATGAATTCAAAAATTCAGTAGGATAATCGACGGCTTGTTCTTCGTTCATTACTGTGTCAATCGATTTGCATTTTATTGTTTCGCCAGGCACTTTCAATTGTATTTGTTTATTGAGCTTGTTAACATCATAATTTGTTGGTGCCAAAATTGCATGTTCCCACAACCAATCCGAATTTTTGTAGTTGGTTGTAAGACTTGGGAATACCTTGTCAACAACAAAATCTCATTTGTGGCGGGATCAATTGAAATTTTTCCATTTCTGGTGTCCAACAATTGTTTTGAGAATGTTTCGGCAGAAGGGTATTGCAGCTAATGCACACGCATGTTCGTTGATAGGGTTCGGCTTCTGTAGATTCATTTCCAGTGAAATAAATTTGAAGGAACTTCGCATCATCATTGGGAAGCGGGAGCAATGATCCAATTCTGTGGTACATTTGGCATTGAACTTTAAAGGTGGGCATGAAGCCGACGTCATTTGAAATCATGAGTTGCACTTTTGGATATTTTGAAGGAAGTGCTTGGAAATAGGATTGGCGCCGGAAATGTAACTTATAAGCAGCTTAGGCGGCTCAATAACTGGTGGCAGAATAACATTACCGTTCGAACAGCACATTCCCGGGGATTCCTTAGGGAACTTCAAAACGCGGCAATGTAAGCAATGTTTGTCCATTGCGGCAATCAGTACGTCTTTGTGATTCCTGTAGTTATCATACTTATTGTAATAAAATGCCGGCAACTTTAAATCGATTCTTTCTCTTGATCGAGCCATTCGGGAGCGATTGGCTTCTAGTCTTCCGATATGCTGTTGAGGTGTATCTGCAGCACTCGATGAAGATGCAATGCGACGCATTTGCTGAAGCCGTGATTCTCGTTCTCTTCCCGTTTCTGCGGCTCTAGACGTAGATGCCCTTTATAAAACAAATTTTATTTGAATGAAACCGCTATTTTTTATTAAAAGTGGAATGCGGAGAGTTATTCAAAATATTATTTTATTTCATAGATTTCATATTGAAATTTCTTATTCATGCACCTAATATGCAAGAGTAAACAAAATTGTTTATCATCGATTGATAAACAATTTATAGAATGATGTTAAGCAACGAAATGAAAATTGTCATTGTTTGAACGTTGGGAATAAAAAAAAGTATTTATGTATTTCTCCAATTGAAAAAAAAATTTTTTGGTCGACAAAATTAATTTTTTTTGAAAAAAATTTTTTTTGCAAAATTTTTTTTTACAACAATCACTGACTTTGTAAGCCTGTATATAGGAAACTAAATAAACTATCTGTAAGAATTGAAGAAAAGGCAGATCAACAATTATACAATAATCTTTTTTTTTATGTCATTAGGGGTATTGAATAAAAATTTGATTCTGCCACGCCATTTCGTCCATAGACCGAATATTAAAAATCTGACTTTACAGTGTTACCCGCTAGGCTTTTCAGAAGATTCCGTAAAAATTTTATCAAAATCGGTCCAGCCGTTTTTGAGTCCATGCGGAACATACATACACAAATCTGTTTTTATATATATATGGCATTAACGGTATAATGTAAAAATTTGAATTTTACACACCCCTCCGCCCACAGACCGAAAATCAAAAATCTTTACAGTGTTATCCACTGGGCTATTCTGAAGATTCCCTGAAAATTTCATCAAAATCGGTCCAGCCGTTTTTTATATATATAGATGGCATTAGCGGTAAAATGTAAAAATTTAATTTTGCCACGCCCCTCCGCCCACAGACCGAAAATCAAAAATCTGACTTTACAGTGTTACCCGCTGGGCTATTCTGAAGATTCCCTGAAAATTTCATCAAAATCGGTTCAGCCGTTTTTGAGTTCATTCGGAACATACAAACATACATACATACATACCCACATACATACAAACATCCATTTTTATATATATAGATTGTCTATATTTATGACTTAGTAATCGAGATATAGATCAGGCAACAAAAATAGAGGTTGTCTCGGATTTTTGCCCATATTTCCGTTATTTATGGACGGATTTTGCTGATTTTAAATAGGAAACTTCTCGAAAGCATGTCTGACAGAATTATTGAAGATTTGGATCCCGAAGATATCTGCGGTCTTCAGAAAATTGATTTCAACAGACAGACAGACGGACATGGCTAAATCGACTCCGCTATCTATAAGGATTCAGAATATATATACTTTATAGGGTCGGAAAATTATATTGTGGAAATTACAAACGGAATGGCAAATTTATATATACCCTTCTCATGAAGGTGAAGGGTATAATAAAAGTATTATATGAAATCTATATAAATAGAAATCAAAAGACGTTCGGTGGTTATTGAATCAGTTGAGAACGGCTTGGCTGATTTGGCCGTGCCTGTGTTCGTCATAGTCAAACTTACGTTTTTACGAAAAGAAAATTGTACTACGCCCACTTTTTTTCAATCACCCCTATCGGCAAAACATGTGAAATTTATGTTCCCATGAAATATCCATTTCCCTCGAAGGGGAATTTGCTATCGTGATATTCCCTTAAACTTTTCATTCACAATAGTTAACTTTGTTCGTAACAGATGTTTATTGTTTACAAAATTCCATCTAAAAATTTTTTTTCACGTGAACAAAGTTGATGAACGAAAAATGGGAAAAGGGAACACATTTCATGTGAAATATTGTTTCACGATAGGGGTGAATATATCTAAAAACTTAGAAAGCCTAAACCTGTTTTTATTTTTAAATGTTCGCAATAGTCCTCAAAAGATTTTTAGAGAAAGAGCAATTGTCCACTACCGCTAATACACCCACTTATCAAATACATTTGCATATACCAAGGGCAGTGACATGGCTGTGATTGGAGTTTGTGCGGAAAATTCCAACGATGTAGACAATCAATTTCAAATGGTCTGCTATGTTAGCAGTAACGAAGCAATTTGCCATTAATGAAAGATATCGAACTGTTGTTCATTTAGCCGTGCATCTGGAAAATAGTCAGGTGTGCCGCCATCTGCAACATTGTCCAGATTTTTTGAATTTGCCGAACGCTGTTATACTCCGAAATCTCATGATCGCTTGGAATCAATCGTGAAATTAATTTCAACGGCGGAAACAAGAAAATCCAGTTCCAGGTTTCCTCATGTATTTTCCACCTACGCATTATATCGGATTTATACAGTCCATCCAAGAAACGATGAGTGTTTCTATTTGCATTTACTGTTAGTCAACGTTCGTGGCCCAAAACCATTCCATGATTTGCGAACTATAAATGGTTAATTGTGTGAAACGTATAGAGAAGTGTGTCAACGCTTGCGATTGTTAAATAATGACACTCATTGGAGATGTGATGCTTTCGACAAATGCTCATCAAATATGAACATTGTTTTCGATAATTATCTCCAAATGCATCCTATCCAAACCCACTGATTAGTGGAACAAATACAAAAATGGCATGTGTAATGGAACAAACGAATCGAAAAAAAATATGAAAAAGATATGAGAAAGAGCGTTGACATAGAGACACCCTGTAGGCTGACTACAGGGTATTTTCAAATTAATTGTAAATCAAACATAACCTAAACCTTATGAATACAAATTATCATTCAAAAATATGTTTTTTTTCCCTTTTCAACTATTTTTACATATTTCAAACAGTTTCTCTCAAACACATAAATCGAACACAAAGAGCTAGTAAATAATAAAATATTACTACTCAGGAAAAACTGTATTAGTTCTACAACTAGTTTTAGAATGCATGCATATTGGCTGTATTCGTTCTACTTAGTTTAGAATTGTGGCCAATGATTTTTGTTTGAAATTGTCACCTCCAGAACTGGTTCTTAAGAAGAGTTGCGAAACTAGCACACATTCTTAGGAACAATTCTAGAACTAGTTCTATCATTAGTGATTTTTACTCGAAATTATCACTCTTGGAACTAGTTGAACGGAAGCTTTACGAAGCATACACACAAATCTTAGGAACAATTCAACAACTAATTCATTCACCAGTGATTTTTGTTTGAAATTGTCATGCTTGGAACTGTTTGGAAAAAGATTATTTTCTTAATATTGCCGCAGAATGCTGTGTTTTATTATTTCCAACATTCCCAGTACATTTGTCCAACTCCGTAATACCTACACACAGAGAAAAAATATAGTTGTGCATGTTTACAGTAACCATTTCCACATTTTTAAAAGTTTTTTAACAATATTGTTACGAATTTGCAATAGCGATTTGAATTTAATGGTCTGTAACGACTACCTGCAGCAATCATCATGTTTATAAACACGTCCATCAGTAGAAGCTTCTACTTATCAACAATGTTGATAGCATGCGCTTATTAGCATTGTTTATAAGTATGGCAACACTAAATGTTTAAGCTGCTGACATTGACATCGAAAGCTCTAGAATTCTAACATACTAGTTAGTCCGTTAAGAGCATTGTAGAAAATTCCCGAAAGATGGCGTGTGTATAAATAGTGGCAGAGGTTGCAGTCATGAGAGTTAACATCAACTGCCTTGTACATTTAAGTTTGTACATTATAAAGTGTATGTACATTTCTGCGAATCGATAAACGTGTATAAAGACACTGAGTGACTATTTGAACAGTTGTTGTTGTACATTTTAAATAAATAAAGGGTTTTTACAATTTTAAACTACTAAAACTGCTTTCATTTGCAATCAAAAGCATCCGGTTTATTTAGAGGAAATAAACCAACGTTTTAAAAAGGTTAAAACGTAATAATATGGTAAAACCTTATTCATATAAATGGTTGTCACAAACATATACGTGGTTACTGTAACAAACATATACGTGGTTACTGTAAGTTAAATTAGTTGCGACATCACTTACGTAAAGAATCAGTAGTGGTTTTGATTACACTCGTTCTGGAATTAGTAAATTTTAGAAGAAGTTCAAAAAATTGAAGAGGCTTAAACCAATTCGGGTATACTGAATTAGTGCTCGTACAAATTACTAAAAAAATAAGCAGTTATATAATAGATAATAAATATATCATTATACGACTACTTCTAAATAATGCAGACGGTATGTAGAAGTCATTGAAAACTATGTTATCCAGTAATTGCCAAATATTTTCTTTCTTGTATACCGACAAATCAAATACACACTTGCATTCGTCAAAAAAAGAAAACTATAAACAATTACCTGACAATATGAATCTACTTAATACCAGAAAAAGTCAATCAATTTACGACCATACAGTCAACATAAAACTCATTTCAATATTTAATATATTGTACTCTGGTCATAATTTTCAAAAATGACCCAAAATTTATTATTTACAACATGTCTGCACTTTGTACAGTTGTAAATACATAAATAGTTACGAATTCAAAATTTTAATGAATATTTCTAAGGGAGCCCTTCCCTATTTTATTGACTATAATTTTATCTGTTTGTAGTGTGTCTCATTTTCTTCTTTGAATAAAATTATTGTTTTAAAATATATTTATATTTTCACATACTCATACGAAATATATTAAATATTAAGAATTATTAATATGCAGATGAACAGTTTTGTCAAAAAAGTGAGTATAATTTTTGTAAATATGTTTAAACAAAATTTATTTTTTTTTTTTTTTTAATTGCGTTTAAGGAATGTCATGTAATGGCTAAGAATGCATTTGATTTAAAAATGCGTGGAATAAATAATTTGAAGAATGCTCATGAAAAGTACAAAATAAAAATTTAGGGCGAATTAAATAGACTTGTTGAAAGTTTATTCAATTACCATTAAAAAGTTAACAGAAGATACAGCAAGGGCTCTAAGGAGGGCATTCTCAAAAAGTAAAAAAGATCTTGTAAAAACCGGGCCAACCTAGATTTCTGGCCTATTTTTGATCTATATCTGGATTACTAAATCATTAATATAGACAATATGGATATCTAATGATAGATATTTCCAAGTCCATTGCAACGATCTATATAAGGCTATAGTAATTTAGACCTACAATGGGTCCAAAAAATGGGACCAGTAAATAACCAGTAGTAAATATAAAAAAAAATTAAAAATTAAAAAAAATGTTTGAAAAAAAATTAAAAAAAAAACTATTTCGAAAAAAAATTATTATTTTTTAAATTTTGAAAAAAAAAATTTTTGTTTACCTAAAAATATTTAAAATTTTTATTTTAAAGTATAATTTGGTGAAGGGTATATAAGATTTGGCACAGCCGAATATAGCTTTTTTTTACTTGTTTTTCATATACAAATTTTAGCAAATAGAACAGAACACAGTGGAATTAATTTCTATTTATATAGTAAAACACCGGTGCTTAAATTTTTATAAATTTGTAATAAGGAATATTGCAATAGCTAGTGTTTCATAATTATAAATAAACACGAAAGATGAAATAAATTAATATTGAATAGAATCGCTCTTATTTTTAATACACTTAAAAATATTTTTGTATTTTTTGTATATTATTGGTAATTTAGTTATCTAACTAATGAAAAAAAATTCGAGTCCATTCGGTTCAAAAGTACGCCCTATGTTTTTAAAACATAGGTATGGCAAAATTTGAAAATGTTTTTTCAAGACCTAGTCAAGCGCTTCCCAAAAAATTAAAAATCTTTGAAATCGGATGGAAAACAAAAAAATGGCACGTGTTTAAAAATTTTACATGTCGAAGGAGCATTTGTAGGGTCCATTTTCATAACTTGAACTCAAATGCTCTTTGGTTACTCCCACGTCAAATTTTATCCCGATCGGGCCATCCGTTTAGAAATGCCAGATTTATTTCCAAAAAATTTTGATTCTGCCCCACTGTGCTATGGTACATTGGCCCTGTTCTACCTAAAGTATTTATTGTGATAGTCTATGAAACGGTATTTTTGCAATAGTCGTACTGCCAACGTTTCTACAATATATAATATTTTAAAGAACGAAAATATTGTTTGTTCATTTTTGAGCAAACATTGTAAAAATTATGATTTTCTTTAGAACTAACAATATTATCTACACAATTAATGAATAGCTGAAAATCTTACTGAACTTATAGCTAATTATCCATTATGATGGTTAAAAAGGCATGTCTCTACTATTTATTTACTAATCATAATAAATAAATACATAATTAAGTATTAACAAATAAGAAGTTTGGTCGGTCCAGCCAGACCATGTAATACCCTACACTGAGTAAATGAGCAACAATATTTTGCTTCTAAAATTTAACTAATTTACCTTATAGTATTTATCATAGGGTAATATAGAGACGAGACGTAATTGTCAAAAACCTAACTCTTGCAACAAGAAAATACTTGCTATTTAATGTATGTTGTTGTTGTATAAGAGGATTTGTTGTATTTTTGTTTTGCAAATCGTTTCAAATTCGTTTATCTAAAATTTGGAATACCTTACCAAGAGAATTTAGAAAATTTGCTTATACATTTCGTCAATTTAGAGCAATAGTATTAGAACTAGCAGAATTGCACGTACCTATATCAAAACGCGTAACATATATATGAAGATTATTTGAAATTCTACTTTGAACTGTTAAGCAATGAAAAACAATACGAATCTAATCCAGCATTAATCGGCTTGTTTTTACAGTTTTTCTCTATTTACATTGATCTCAAATTTTAATTATAATTTATTTTGTACTTTATATGCAGTACTTTAAGTAGCTTTTAGTGGAAACGAAAAGATATACGTATTATATATCAACGTGTAGGAAATTATGTCCTATTTTCAAATATATACAAAATTTTTAAGATTTTAAAAAATTATAGAAGACTTTTTTCAAAAATATGAGAATAAAAAATGGTAGCTGATTTTTCTGGAAAATTTCAATATTTAAAATGCTATAAAAATTTTGTTTATGAATCGTTTTCAATGAAACTTTAGATTTATATAGAAACTTTTGATCGAAATACAAAAGTGAAAAAGAAATTAGTGAATAGTTTTTGACAATCCCACAATTCCCAAAAAATTTTTAAAAAATCCCAAAATTGTGATTTTTCTGATTTTTTAATTTATTGAAGGCACCAAGCTCGGGGCTATGAAATCTCTTTGCACAATATTGAAGAATATATTGGGACATACAAAACAGGTCTTAATTTTTTGAAAGCAGCTATGCGATTTTAGAATATGTTGTCTAAAGTTGAAATTTTCATAAAAAATAGCCATTTTATTAAAATCGAGCTATTCGTTTAGAAGTTACAGATTTATTTCCACTTTTTTTTCAGATCCCCCACTGTGCAACGTGGGAGAACAATGACTATGTAATTTACTTAGAAAATTTGATAGATGAAGCCATTGGCGACTGCAGCAGAGCTATTCAGCACTCGACAACATTGCATGCAGCAGCAATAGAAATGCAAAATATGCCCATTGGTCACGAATTTTTTATTGTTTAACGGTTTTATTATTATTATTAATTTTATAAACATTTTTATGATCATTTCATTTTCTAATTTTCAATTGCTAATTTCCTAATTTCAAATAAAAAATTCTAATTTTCAACTGAGCTTTTCCGAATTTTAAATAAAAATTCTCATTTTCAATTGGGATTTTCTGAATATCAAATGAAAAATCTGAATTCCAATGTTCTTTTCCGAATTTTAAACGAAAATTCTCATTATCAATTGAGATTTTCTGAATATCAAATGAAAAATCTCAATTCCAATTGATATTTTCTGAATTGAATTGAAAAGTTCTCATTTTCAATTGAAAAAGGTTTAGTTATGAAATGATCGTTATAAACATAGGTGAATAGACTTTCGTATATATACAACTTATCTGGAGTGATATTTGTGTATATGCCAATATAAATTAAATATTTATGACCGATAATGTCCTATTTCAGGAGGACATTTGTAAGGGGACTAGCTGAAATAATGAGCCAGTTTCAAGGCTCCGTCCCTCAACAAAAATGTATGTCCCGAATTTCACCGAAATGTCTTCAAAATTGCGACCTGTACTTTGCGCACAAGGCTTACATGGACACTCAATTAACCAGCCAGCCAGCCAGTTATCCACATGGACGTAACTGATTTGAGTCGATCGGTATACTTTCAGGGTGTTGAACTAATATTTTTGGGCGTTACAAACATCATCACAATCGCATAATACCATCCCCACTATGGTGGTGGAGGGTATAAAAATACATCTGTTATTGATGTAGGATGACGAAGAATTGTAGTTGTTTACAACTCTTTTGATTTGCTGACAATTTAAGGTTTGTTTTTTAAATTTTTCGTTTACACTGCGCATTAAATTCTCCATTAATATGTAAACAAATTCATAATTTCAATATTAAATATATTTGTAGTCTTACAGCGATAACAACAACAATAAAAACAATAATAAAATTAATATAAAATTAGGTCAAACAACTCATAAATATTTTAATACCAAAACATTCGGATTTTGTTTATTTATTTAGTTTTTGTTGCTCCTTTTTTTATTATTACCATTTGTTGTTTTTTGTTTTTTCTTAAACATTTTTGCATAAAACTATAAACATGCCAAATCTTATGGGACAAATACATTTAATATTTAAATAAACTTCTAAAATTAAGATCCAGCAGAAGTAGAAAAAAAACAACATTTAACACTCACACTCATTCCTACGAAATAATACCAACATACATATTTACATACATATTTACATACATAAATACATACATATATTTTGTACATAAAGTTCAAAGCGTAGGTGTTGAATTAGTTTAGGTCTATTTGTTACTCGCAGATACTCACAAGCCAACATCTGTACTCACTCACTGAAGAAAAATCTTACAAACTACAAAATTAAATAATAGAAAAAATAACAAATTTAATAAAATATAAAAAAAAAGTTTAAGAATGCGTGGTTGTTGTCTATAATATACAAAAAAAAACAAAAAAAACTCCAGCCATTTACATGGAAACATAAACACCCAGAGAAAAAATTTTACATGTTTCAGTGGTTTTACACGATTTTAAACTATATTATGTTCACTCGAGTTATTTATATTAAAACCGCAACCATTATCATCATTGTAGCAATCATACATCATTGTAGCAATCATACATATATACTTATCATTGTAGTTAATCTTTCATTCATATTTTGTTCTCAGATTTTTTTTGATTTTTTTTTCTTCTTGGACCAGCACTCAGGGGATGACCCCTATTCATGCAAAACATTATGTTGGAACTAGGAAAATATGTTATGGCATAGAGGAAAGAGGGAGTAGTGTTTGTGGACATTTGATTTGAACTTTCCCACATTGGAAATGGCAGGAAATATTTCAGCGGGAAGTTTGTACCATATACGTACAGTACGTCTAAAGATCGAATTTCCCCTGTAGCAGTTTGTGCGATCCACTGGCCAATCGACCACAAAGGGATGTGTTCTTGATGAAAAACGTGTATTACGTAAAAATTTGTCGGTATCAGGAACAAGTTCCCTAATTTCATCAGAACACATTCCATTGTAGTACCGATAGAACTGTGAAACGCAGCCCACATTGTGACGGTGCTCCAGTGAATCAATAGTGTTGGACACCCTACTGTCACCAATAATCACCTTCGCCATCTCCTGTACGCGGTCTAGTAACTCCAAAATTGACTTTGAAGCACCGGCCTATACATGGGAGTTGTACTCCATTCTCGGTCGGATAGTGTAAATAGTGAGGAGATCAGATGGAGTGAAGTAATTCCAACACCGTTTTTAAAAAAACCGAGACACTTGAATGCTTTTTAAATTGAAAATTGTTTATTTTTGAATCCGTAATCGATATTGCCCTGAAATCTTTTGTATGTTATTGGTAATTTAGTTGTCTAACTAACAAAAGAAATTCGAGTCCATTCGGTCCAAAACTAAGCCCTATATTTAAAAAATATGGCAAAATTTTAAAATTTCAATTTTGAAATGCCTATATCTCAGAAATTATAAGAGATAAATAGCACACGCAAGCATGTTTTTTCAAGACCTAGCCAAACGCTTTCCAAAAATATAGAAATCTTTGAAATCGGATGGGAAACAAAAAAATTGCAAAGTACCATAATTTGAGCTCTCTTAGCGCCGCCTCTGGAGCATTTGTATGGTCTATTTTAATAACTTAAACTTGAATACTCCTTGGCTACGCTGATGTCAAATTGTATCCTGATCGGACCAGCCGTTTAGAAATGCCAGATTTATTTCCAAAAAATTTTGATTCTGCCCCACTGTGCGACACTTGAAAAATGTGTTTAGACCAGCGGACATCACATTGTATTTTCATGCCCAGGACATCAACAGCGTCTGATTCCACAATATTTACACCATCCATAAATACAGATGAAGCAACATTGTCTGTTGTTCGCTTTTGTGTCAACATGCAACACTGGGTCTTGCGAGCGTTGAAAGCGACTCTATTCAGAGATTGCCACAAGGTCCAGATTAAGGGAATCATTCATGTTTTGCCTCATTGCACCAATCTCCGACAGGCTTGGTCTATAACTGAATGAATATGAATGGCAAATATTGCTGTCATCTGCAAAAGAATAGATAGGGTTGGAAGTTTGACGTAGAAGGTCATTTAGAATAATAAGGAATAGAGTAGGAGAAAGAACGAAACCTTGCGGTACCCCTGAATTTATCTTGAACTCGTTTGATGAGATACCATCTATAACAACTCGTATAGTGCGATATAAATCGAGAAAAGTTATTATCGGCACCAAAAGCAATAAGTTTTGACAAAAGTGCAACGTGCCACACTCTATCGAACGCCTTGGAAATATGTAGAGCCACCAGTTTACTTTTGCCAAAACGGTGAATGGAACGATACCATTTTTCCGATAGGAAGGCTAGCAAGTCTCCCGTATAGATTATGGTTCATCATAAAAATGTTTGCTACAAATATGTACTTAATTACTACAAGCATATATATGATTGCTACAATCACATAGATGGTAAGTTTAATATACTATGATTGCCGCAATCATATAAATAATTACAGTGACCATAATAATATTAAACAGATTTTAAATATTTTGAATTGATTACGTTTTTCTCTACGTGTGTGTTTTGGATGGATGTAGGAATGTTTGTACCCGTATGTTATGATTGTAATAAAGTACTCCTCCCAAAAAGTTAAAAAAAAAAAAAAAGAAAACTAAATAAAAGAACACGAGTCAATTTGTTAATGGAGAATAAAGGTAGCACTAACATAAATATGAGACATACAACATACAATCCCATATCTATGTATAGATATGTTCTACAGCAGGCAGCTTCAGTAAAACTTTTTTTTTTTTTTTGTAGTTCTTTATTATAAACATAATATTATATTAGATCCTACTATTTGCTTAAAAATACATTCTAACTTGTTTTTGCAAGTATTTGTGTTTATTGCTTGTTTTTGTTTGTATTTCTTTTTTTGTATTTTATTAAAAAAAAAAAAGTAAATAAGCACCGGAAGTAGGTCACATGCATCTATAAAACCGGATCTTATCTTTTGTTTAAGCAATAAATGCATGCAAAAAAGTAACAAAAAAAAACATTGTGAATTTGAAAAAAAAAGAAAAATTTAACAACAAACAAAACGTGCTACAAAATGCAAATAACTTTTTTTTATTACACTGTGTTAATATTGTTGGTTTTGGTTTTAGTTATGCACTGTGGTGTGGCTGCCCAAAATAAATCATTAGAGTATTTGGGAACATTCTCTGAGAAGTATTTTCATCCATATCAGACAGATTTAAGTATTTTAGTTCATTTTAGTGCTCGACTCTGTACATAGGGCTAGAATAAACATTTTCCGGCCAGAATTCTTTAACGTTGTTGGATCAGTTTTTGAGGGTCTAAGAGTTACTGAATCTCAAAGTTAAATAAATCTTTGAATTCTAAATGTATAGTCCGATTTTACTTAAACAGCTCATGACTATATGTAGAAGAGGTACAGTTGAGTTTAAGTTTTAAATTTTTAACCTTATAGAATAACGCGCCCAAAGATGGTCCCAAAGCGAAATACATCTGGTATATATATGCAAAATTTAAAATGATCCCAATTCACTGTTTTAGATCTGATCTGAAAGAATATATTATATAGAGAATCTCATAGTAGAGGTCTATAAAAACACCTAGTTACGCATATAGATTATCTCTTATAGTTTACGAGATATTCGCATTTTTTACTAGTATAAAATGTAATATAGAAATATAAGTCAAATTATAGGCAATTTTTTAAGGTCCAAATTCAAAACATTCGAAGTTTAGAAACTACAGATTTATTTCATCTTTTTTTAGCGATCCATAGTATTTTTAAGCATATTTTGAGGACATATTTTCCTCCATTTATAATTGGGTGTATGACTTAAAAATGCGGGATTTACAATAGATTTTTTTTATTATTTGTATTTATTTACTGCAACTAAGTAGTTATATTTTCTTTAAAACTAACAAGCAATTTTCTTCAGTTTATATAAGTATTTGGATGCGAGTCATAGATAGGCTCGTAAATATAAATAACTAATACACCAATACCCCGGTTTGTGTCGCTACGTTCTGTGTCGTTTCGAAGTTGTGTATTTTTAAAATCTCTGTGATTTCGAAGTTGCTTTGATTTGCGTGGTATTTTTTATTGAAAAATCTATTTTTTCAGCTAAAATTATAAATCTTAGAACTAATTAAATGCTTCGGCTTGCGTCGCGTTTCTCCGGTTCCAATTAGCAACGAAAACCTGGGTATTAGTGTATCACGCTAGGTCACTAGGCTTAATTTGCTTCAATCTTCGCCTTAGACCAACTGTGTTATTGAGTTGAGAAGCTTTTATGTACTCTTAAAATACAATACCGTGTGACCCGGTATTGTATTTTGTTTTGTGCCATGTATTGGGACATATGTAAAATACATGTGTATGCTTTATGACACATTTAGAGCATGTTCTATTTTCGTGTGTATTTTGAAATACAACACTGTGTTAGTGCAAAATAAAATAAAACCGTAACAAAATAAGTTTCATTGCATTATATATATTTATTGTGATTTAAAAATGTTTTAAATAGATATATAGTTAAAACCAACAAACATATATACTAATATAGGTTATGTCACATGCAATAACATATGTATGTGTGAACGTGGAAATTATGAATCGTATGTAATTCCATATGTATCGAATACATGACGCAATACATATGGAATATATGCATATACCTTTTAGTCTGAAATTATTTTTTGCAGCCACGTTATGTATTTTTTCCTTAACAGTTTTTAGTCCTAGATCGCGATGAAGGTCTGAATTACGAATATAATATACTCCTGAACACCCTCCGTTTCGACAACAGAAAGGATAGCAGTGTCATCAGCGAATGTTGCTACTTTTGACACGTCTAGAAAAATAGCTGAACATATATTTGTATCTTATATAGCCTTTTCAATTACATTTATAATGCGATGAACTTGGTCAATTATTAAGTGCATAGATGACAACTAGATGTCTAAAACCTAATTCATGAGAATGTATTGCATGTATTTTGTTATTGTATCACTTGTATGAGTGAAAAGAGAGTAATTTTTCCATTGATATTACTCTCTCCTTCCGTTCTATTCGTTAATTGTATGATTGAGTGATTATTTCGTAAACCAAATTGGTGCGTTGGAATAAGAAACTTTTGTTCAATTATTGATTTTAGACGTTTTAGAAATTTATGGCCTCATTTTATAAAACGAAGCGTTCAGAAACGTAAGCAATTTGTATGAAGAATACTGGGAAAAAGGTTTGAAACTTGACTTTTTTTCATACAAAATTTGTTTAACGTTTGTCGTTTCGTTTTACAAAATTAGACCTATAGTGTCAATAAGTTTCTACAAAATAGGTAACAGCGAAATTGGCCTATATGAAGCTACTTCAGTCTCAGGTTTTCCAGGCTTTGGTATTATAATAACATCAGCAACTTTCCACATGCTTGGTACATGTTGAAGGCTGATACAGGCGTAAAATTTAGATACTTAATCTAAGCAAATAAGTGGCAGATGCCTAAGCAGCTCCGATGTTAATAAGTCTAAGACAGGCTATTTTTTAAATTTGTATTAAATATTTCCTCTGGTATTTCACTTGTTGTGGCGTTGTCTATTCTAACATTTTAATGAGCATTGTTATTTGTAACAATATTATAATATTCTAAGGGCCTCATTTTATAAAACGCAACGTTTGGAAGCGTAAGCAATTTGTATGAAGAATACTGGGAAAAGGGGTTGAAACTTAAATATTTTCCATAGAATTTTATTTTAACGTTTGTCGTTTCGTTTTATAAAATTAGACCCTAAATCATTTTTATAGAATATATTTGAAAGATAATTTGAGAATAATTCAGCTTTTTCGATATTCGTTTTCGCTCCATTTTATATATTTATTGGTCGGTCTATATTTGTTGCTGTTTACCATAGCGAATATTCTAGGGATATATAATTTGTAAGCTCTTTACAATATATGTCATTTTGAAGGTTACATCTGTCATTTACTCTCACTTAGCTATTGAACTTAATTTTTTTTGCTTCGAAAATACGACAATTTTGCCTTTACCTCTATAATTTGAAAAAAAGTGCCGCTGAAGCACACCGATTGCTTACCAAAGCATGTGAATGGTGAATGTGTTCCATCGGTTTCAATGTGCGAGACATGGTTTGTGCGGTTCAGAAGTGGTGATTTTGACACCAAGGCATTGGAAAAATTGGAGGCATTACTCCATGAAGATTGTTGTAAAACTCAACAAGAGCTTACAAAATCATTGGGAGCTACTCAAGCAGTTATTTCAAAACGTTTGGGAGCAGCAGAATTCCTTCAAAAGCTGGGAAAATGAATACCATACGATTTATAAGCCGTGAGACCTTGAAAGATGATTTTGTATATCCGAAATGATGCTTGAGCGCTATAAAAGGAAACCATTTTTGCACCGAATCATAACTTTCTATTAAAAATGGATCCATTACGAAAACCCGAAGCGTAACTGCCGAATCGATACCAAAGCCAAATATCCTTGGGGCTAAGGCAATGCTCTGTATTTGGTGGCAGCAAAAGGGTCCTATCTATTATGAGCTGTTGAAATCGAATCAAACATTCACAGAGAAACTGTACCGAACGCAACTGATACCTTTGAAGCGAGGATTGGAAGAAAAACACACAGAATATTCGGCCAGACATAAAACGATAATATTCCATCACGGCCACATGTTGCAATACCTTTTAAAAAGCATTTAGAATGAAGTGGTTGGGATGTTTTGCCTCATCCGGTTTATAGTCCAGAACTTGCCCCGTCCGACTACTATTTATTTCGATCGATGCAGAACTCTCTCTCTCTGGGATACGCTTCACTTCAAAAATATTGCACTTTTTCATAATAAAAAGTTTTTATAAATTGTCTTAATGTTTTATTCAACAACAAGTCAATGGTTCTGACATATTATACAGAAATATGAAAAAGTGCTATATTTTTGAAAGACGGAGCTTTGAAGTGGCATATTTTTTAATCTAATTGAGATATTGACTTGACATTTTTTGTGAGACCAAAAATTAACTTTTAAAAATAAAATAATTGGTTCGGAATAAATGTGGATCAAATTGTTCCTGATATTTTCAATCCTATTAAAATTTTGATACACATACATATTAGTTTTAGAAACTCAATAAATACGTTTTTTTTCTCTACATTACCCCTCTTGGAAGCATGTGGCTTCCACAAAGCATCTTTATCTTACACGATTTGTAGCACCGATCCACCTCCATTTCCTACGTTTTATTTGCGTTAGTATGGGTTCCTCGTTGGTGAGGTTCCAGAGATTTGTATTGCTGACATTGAATACCTGTAGTTTTTGCGTGATGGTGTTCGATACTAACCAAGTTTCACTTCCGTAAAACAGGATAGACTTTAGACATGCGCTGAATATTCTAAGCTTGGTTCGTCTGGATATTTGTGAGTTTCTCCATACTGGTTGTAGACTTCCTAATGCCGCTCTCGCTTTATTGAGCCTGTTACTTACGTCTATTTCAGCGCCTCCATTTGTTGATACTGTACTGCCTAGATAGCAGAAGCTTTCTACGTATTCAACTGGTTGGCCTTGTAGCATGATGTTATCGGTGCTAACGATGTTGATTCTAATAGCTTTAGTTTTCTTGATATTTATCTCAAGTCCAACATTCCGTGCTGGTCTTTCCAGATCATCTATCTTTGCTTGTATGTTGGAGATCTTATGCGAGAGTAGACAAATATCATCGCATAATCCAAATCCTCGAAATGGAGTGAGAGGCTCCATGTTATTCCTCTACTCTCTGTACAGACTTCGCTCATGGTGTCATCCAGCACTTAGTGAATAGCAGAGGTGATAGGGGATATCCTTGTTTTACTCCAGCGTTTGTGTGAAATGGTTGACTTATATTCCCGTTGTGAAGAACTGATAGTTCTGCATTCTTTTCTGGGGTACTCCTTTTCTTCTCAATGCTTTTCATATGGCAGCCCTTCTGATGGTGTCAAAGACTTTCTTGAAATCTACGAACAGTAGGTACAGGGGAGTATGCCATTAGATTGATCTATTATAATGCGTAGAGTGTTGACCTGGTCTACGAAGATCCTGTTTGGCCGGAAACCTGCCTGTTCATCTCGTAGAATATGGTGTTAAGCAGAGTAATTCCTCCCCAGTTGTTGCAATCTTTCAAGTCGCCACTTTTCGGTAACTTTACGATGATGCCATTCTTCCAAGTTGGTGGTAGCCTTTCATCCTCCCAGACTGATGTGATGTGTGGTCGTAAAAGTTCAGCCCAAAAAACAGCAAATATCTACTTTTTTAAATCGTTAATTTTCGGATCCATAATCCATATTGCTCTGAAATCGTTTGTAAATTTTGAAATGCCTGTAACTCGGAAATTATAAGAGATAAATAGCACAAGACCTGGCCGAGCGCTTTCCAAAAATATAAACATCTTTGAAATCGGATACGAAATAAAAAAATGGCACATGTTTAAAATTTTACATATCGAACTTTGAGTCCTCATAGCGCTGCCCCTGGAACAGTTATATTGTTAATTTTCATAACTTAAAATCGAACATTCCTTGTCTACTCCCACGTCAAATTTTATCCCGATCGCATCAGCCGTTTAAGAATGCCAGATTTATTTCCAAAACATTTTCATTCTGCCCCGATGTCAAGTTTTTATACTAAATGTATAAAAATCGGTGTCCGTATAATTTTGGAAATATACCGATCTTGTTTACTTGTTTTATAGTTATTATTATTATTTTAACAATTCCACTTGATAGTGAAATTAAAAAAAAAACAATTTTATTTAATTATTGCAACCACAGTGCACAACGCATAATAGTTTGTTGTATTGAGAAAAAAATTAACGAATACAATCATGCGAATACTAGTGCCACATGCAGCAACAATAAAAATAACAATTTAAAATGTGGGGTATACAGAGAGAAAAATTAGTGGCATGTATACGCTATAAATAAACATAAAAATACGGCATAATGAACTATAGACGAACAACAAAAAAAACTTTATGCATGTGGCATAAGACCACAAAAAAACAAAAAAAAACATTGCCATGGTCTCTGTCACAGTTGTTGTGTTTAAGTCAAAGTCACTGTCTACTGCTGCTGATGATGATGATGGTGACGGCCGGCTTTTAGAAAAACAACAATAAAAACATACTGAACATACTGAAACTTTAAAGAACTAACGGAGTGACTAGCTGGCAGGCAGGCATGCAGATCTACAGACAGAGGGAGAGACATACAGCCTGTTTGGTCCAACGGCTGCAGGGTTAGTTGTTGAATTGTTTGATTATTTAGATGGTTGAATGGTTCGGTTCAGTTTGCTTTGGCCTGCCTGTTTATCCGCCTATTTTGCTGTTCGCCAAACAAAAATAAATAAATACAAAGAAAAACCCCAACTCCAATAACATCATTTCATCTTAAACGAAAAAGTCTTAATCATAAAGTACGTGGACGTGTACGTACTTGGAGTCGTACACTGTGGTTATTCACTTAAACTCATACGTACTATGTACGTTCGTAGCCAGCCAAACCGCCACTCAGTCAGTCACTCAGTCATCCTCCACATTTGTTGGGTGTTTATCAAATTTTCCAACTAGTTTTAGTTGTTGTTGTAGCTGTTGCTGGTTGGGGTCTTAGTTTTGTTGTTGCAGCTTGTAACATTTTATTAAACGTCGTCTGTAAGACACTGTGTCTGGCATTCAGAGGTTGTTGCAGCGGCTCTGTGTCCATTGTTGTTGCAGTTGTTTGCTTTTAGTTTGTTTGAATATTTGTTAGCTTTTTATTATTATTATTATTATTATTATTTATTGTTGTTGCTGTTGCTGTTGCTGTTGTGTTTGTTTTGTTTCTTCGCTTAACTTGACATCAAAAAAGAAGTATGAAGCATGGCTGAATGGTTGAATGTTTAATAATGATGCCGCCAAAATCAATGTTAGCTGTTGTAGTTTGTGTTTCTTTAAACTTCATTTTTTTTGTTTTTGTATTCTTGGTGAGATTTTTATTAAATATATTTTTTTGTGTGGTTTTTGTTTCTATTCTTGCCACTGTAACCTCTTTGTGTCAAGTACCCGATAGGAAAAGTTATGATTGTTTTTGAGATATTTTCACTTTTAAGTTTTCATTAAAGCCCATATTTTTTAACAGTTTTATGTAGGACAGACTATAGCTTTTTACTCTAACTGAAGTTACAGAAGCCATCAAAGCAGCCAAATCAATTAAGACGATTGGCCCAAATGGTGTATCCATGCTGACCTGACAATCCCCTCACTTGTCAGTAAGGGGATTGTTTAAACCAAGTGCCTGAAAAAAAGGTAAAATCATTCGGGTTCCTAAACCTGGGAAGGACGCCTTTTGTTGCCTCTTGCAAAGACTCTTGAAGCTCTTTTCCTCCCCAGCTGACCCTTCACCTATCAGCAGCTAGTCAACAGCATGGATGCCGTAAAAGACTTAGCAGCATAATGGCATTAACCGCCATTGTCACTCAGATCTCACAGGGCTTAAATGTCGATGCTCATGGCCATTCTCTTCCAGGACATCCTGCAGTCCTCAACCAACTATCTGGGTGGTCGCCAGTCGTTCGTAGTGTTAAAGAAGGAGTTCTTCAAGCCGGGGTTCTGTCCAACTTCTATATCTCTAAACTTCCCACACCTCCATAAGGAGTGGATGTGATTTCATATGCGGACGACAGCACCATTATGGCAACGGATCACGACATTGATTACCTAAGAAATCGAGTGTATGATTATCTCACTGCGCATAACCTGCTACTTTTACCAGCGAAGTCTTCAGCAATACTCTTCAACACCTGGAGAAAGGAGTAAAGCTCAACTTTGGCGTCGTAGTCGATGGAGTTCAAAGTCCGACTATGAACAACACGAACAGTTTGGGTGCCACCTTTGACAGCATCTTTACCTCCACAGTCCACGCCACTGCAATCAAGCGCAAATTGTGAAGTAAAAACATGGTTCTCAAAGAAAACTATGTTGGTAACATTGTCAATATAGACTTGACTATTTTCATAAGTAATACATTTCCAAATGGCCTTTATTTGCTTATTTGTTTGTCCCAAAGAAGAAAAAAGTGTAAATTCGTTTTGATACGCTCACACGTTCTTGAATTAACTATTCTTCTGAAGATTTTCTTAAGTTGTGCGTTTTTTTTTTTTATTATTTTGCATTCAACATTTATTTACTCAGCTTATCTGTGGTTGTTATTTTTGGTCATTTTGTTGTTGATGTTAAATTTTAATATATTTTCTTAAAATATTTAAAAGACATAATCATGAAAGTGGGTGTGATAAAAGTATTAAAAACGTTTTGTAATCAGGGTTTTTAAGTATTTTATATTTTGTTTAGCATTAACTTTGCATATGTACACCAAAAGATGAATTTGTGGTAGGAAATCTTTCACTAAGTTTTTAGCACTTTCAAAAAGTGTTTCTTTTTTTTATTATGCGTGTTAAAAATGTAAAAAGAAGTAGGTTGATATGTTTTTAGTATAGCATAGTATGGATAACACGACGTAAAAGATAAAGTTTAGTTAGATGCTAGTAAATATATAAATAGGAACTAAAATTAGCTTAATAACTTTCATCCTCTTTGTAACAACTGACATCCTTTTGTTGAACTAATAGTTAAGGTGGGGCACTAAGTAATTAAACATGATACTTGAACATTTTATCCTATTTAAATCTAAAGAAGTAGGGTGATGCGTTTAAAAAAATTTAAACGAGTGAATGTAACTCACTAGAATGACTTAAAAGACTTTAATCATTTTTTGTCGATCTATAATAATAAGTACATAGGAAGGTTCGTTGGGGATGATATTGTCAAAATCTAACGTAGTTTTCTGAATCACCGAATGTCGTCTCCAGTTCGAATTACATCTGTCAGTCGATGATACATTGAGACCTTGAAATCTCCGATTCATATAACGATAACAGCCCATGACTGCTCCTTATCTCTTAACTAGATGACTGAGCAGTTTAATTAAGGACAGTGCACAGATTTAGAGCACTAATTAATTTACTAGAATGTGTTCCTCAAATTTTGGTTTCAATTCTATACCACAAAATAATTGTGCGCCATAATTTATTTTGCATTAAATCTGTAAGTTAGAAACTGTTAGGAATGATATCAAAAGAATGAAAAAAACTCTTGTAAGTTTCAAAGCATTTTTATAAATTTGAGCTTTTATACAAACATAACCTTAGGAGTTGAAAGATTAAGGACTGAGATCATAAAATTCTTGACACACATTTTTCATTAAAACTTTTAATCCAAGTATTTTTTGTTTTTTTTATCAAGTTACCTTTGTAAAGCATGTCAGTTATTATGTTTAATGTCCATTATGTTCATTTGTTGTTAATCTGATTAAAATGAGTGACAAGAAAAAAGTGCGTACTAAAATTATTAAATATTTTCAACAAAACCCAACTTGGTCCTACAAATAGTTGGCCAAACAAGCAAATGTCTGCCGTCAAACTTTTTCCAATGTTATTAAACAGTACCGGGAGATCTTGTCCATTGATATAAAACCTGGTTCAGGTAAAAGGAATGGTCCACATGATGTTTCTAAAGCCAAAAAAATAGAAAGGATTTTCAAAAGAGTTCCCAACACATCCGTTCAAAGCTGTGAAAGAATGAATTCAATTGAGAATTAATTCACTTATATTTTTAATTCAGCTTGAACTTTTTGAATGTATCATTCAAATTATATAATTCGGCTTTAATTATTAGAATTTTCCATTCGTTAAAACCATTCACCGTAAATAATTCCTTAGCTTCATTCATAAGGCTGTACATTGAATAGAATTAATTCACAACAGAATTCATTCTTATAAGGAATGAATTCACTTGAATGATCATTCTATTTTTTTAATTCCTTTTATTACAAATCGAATGGTTGTAAAAAGTTTTAATTCAATTTGTAATAGTTTAATATTAAAATCAATATACATTCGGCAAACACGAAATATATATACACTTTTCAAAATTGAATATTTAAATGTTTGTAATTAGGGAGGAAATCATAAAATATTCATAATAAAAATAAACCCATTTGTTAGGATATATATATTAACATATTTATTTGTCATAATATCGTCATATCTTATCATTTGTGAACTTTTACTAATTTAAGTTGGTACGGTGCAAATCAATTTCTTTCATTATATAACAAAACTGCCAAGAAAATATTAAATAAAAAATATTGTTCAATAATTTATATTTAAATAAAAAAATAAAACGAGCGAATGTGATTTTTCCTACGACGCTCAATTGAAGATGTAAATTATGATCGTTATCCTGTTGGAACCTCCGTATAAGTGACATCTCTTCACTGGCATAAGACAACGTTACATCTTTCAACATACCACGGTACATGAACTGATCCATAATCCCATTAACTTTATGAATTGACCCAATTCCTTGACCAGAAAAGCAACCCCTGGCCATTACATTACCCCCCTCCATGTTTAATTGTTCCTATGCAATACTTAGAATTCAGTCTTTCTCCTTTTCATCTGCGTACACGCCTTATTCCATAAGAACTTTTTAATTTGTATTTTGATTAGTCAGAGAACAGAACTGTCTTCCATTTTTGAACACTCCAGTTAATGTGGGCTTTGGCAAACTCCAGTCTAGCTTTCTTGTTCTAAGCTGATATAAACGGTTTTTTTTTGGTGGTTGTCGGCTGAATAATCCTGCTTCTACTGCTCTTCCACGGATTGTTCTTTCGATAAAGCATAATCTTAAACTTGTTCTTACTTGACTAGCTGATGCTATAGGATCTTTTTGTATTGCTCCTTTGATCAAGGAACCATCATAACGTGTAGTTTTACGGGGGCGTCCTCCAGAATGAACCGGTGAAATACGACCATTCTGCAAAAACTTTGGAATCAGCCTGGAAATAACTGATCTGTTAATTGAATTTTTTTTACTCAATTCATGCCGTGATAAGCCCGCCTTCCAGTCTTCAATAACTTTAATTTTAAATTCACTGGAGTACTTGTTCCTTGCCATCCACAGTTTTTTCACAATAAACTGTATAAAACTTAAATTATACATACTACGCCTTCCTTTATTTTTATCTTCTGGAATTTTTAAATGCATCCGTTGTGAGTCCCGTTAACTGACATTGCAAATATGCAGAGAAATAGTAAAATTTTTAAACTTCTTATAAGAGGGTGCTTTTGTTTTGTCCGTCGTGTTTTGTGTTTTTGTATGTTTTATCATTTTAAATTAATTGTTCATAAAATTATCCTTTCCTAAATGAACACTATATGAACATTAACAATATAAGTTAATAAAATATACACAAAATACATCCCATAAAAACCATTTTTATCCAAAAAATTATGATATGATAAAATCCATTGAGGGGGAGCTTTAGTTATGGCCAATACTGTATATACCTCATTCCAACGTAACGGGTTTTCCAACCAGAGCTGTTATTTTGAATCACCTGGTATTTCGGCAGCTGTCACTTTTGAAGCACTTTTATTCTTTGACATTTGACAATTAGAAACTATGCCATTACTAAAAATGGAACTAAATTATTAAAATTTACTACAAAAATGGTGAAAATCTTGCAGTCACATTTCGCAAAACTAAAGTATTTTTGGGTCGTCGTGATGCACCTTGTCGGACTGCAATACAGAAATTGGTGGAAAAATTCGAGCTGTTGTGACATGTTAGTGATGTGAAGAATAAAACCCGTGCACGTCGCTCAAAAACAACTGAGAATATTGCTGCTCTAGCCCAAAGTGTTGAAATAAACTGGATACTTTTGATTGCAAATAAAAAGCAGTTTCAGTAGCTTAAAATTGTAACAACTCTTTATTTATTTAGAATGTAAAACAACAACAGAATTAAATAGTGACTCAGTTTCTTTATACACGTTTATCAATTCGCAGAAATGCACACACACTTTATAATGTACAAACTCATATGTACACGACAATTGATGTTAACTCTAACAGCGCCAATGGTTAACTCCACTCACTACTGCAACCGCAATCACTATTTATACACACTGCCATCTTCATTCGAGTAGTCTAGATTGTTATTAACGGTCAAAACTCGTATGTTCGAATTATAGAGCCTACGATGTCAATGTTAGCAGCCCAAACACTCAGCGTTGCCACACTTACAAGCAATGCTAATAACCGCATGCTTTTGATGGACGTGTTTATAAAAATGATGGATGCTGCTGGCAGTTGCTACAGACCAATAAATTCAAATCGCTATTGCACATTCGTAACAATATTGTAAGTCCTACATCATAAAAATTGTTGTCACAAACATATAGTTATTTATTGTAACCATATAAATGGTTGATATAATCATGTGAATCGTAAATTAACTATATTATTGTTACCACAATCATATAAATAGTTACTGTGACTATAATATTGTTAAAAAACTTATAAAAATGTTAAAAAGTTTACAGTAAACATGTTTGTCTATTCCTTGTCATTCTGCGCTATCGAGAGATGATTAATGATTTGGACAAGGATGATATTGATCTGGACAAGGTTTATTTTCAACAAGACGGCGCCACGTGTCACACAAACAACGAAACCATTGCTCTTTTACGGGAAAAGTTTCCGGACCGTATTACCTCTCGAAGAGGTGATCACAACTGGCCAGCGAGATCTTTAGATTTAACACCTTGCGACATCTTTCTTTGGGGCCACGTGAAAGATTGGGTCTACGTTAACAGCCCAGCGTCGATTCAAGACCTCAAAGATAGAATTCGTGAGGCTATCAAGGACATAGTGCAGCCACTTTGCTATTTAGTTATGGAAAATTTCATGAAAAGGATATGGTGTTCATTTGGCTGATTTTGTTTTTCATCTCTTATTTTCTTTCTCTTTATTATGAAATAAACATCCGATCGCACAGTCGGGCAGAATCAAAATTTTTTGGAAATAAATCTGGCATTTCTAAACGGCTGGTTCGATCGGGATAAAATTTGACCTGAGCATAGCCAAGGAGAGTTTAAGTTATTAAAATGGACCCCACAAATGCTCCAGGTGAGGCGCTATGCGGGCTCAAAGTAGGGTACCTTCGACATGTAAAATTTTTAAACACGTGCCATTTTTTTGTTTCACATCAGATTTCAAAGATTTTTATATTTTTGGAAAGCGCTCGTATGGTCTTGACAAAACATGCTCGCATGTGCTATTTATTACTTATATTTTCAGTGTTATAGGCATTTCAAAATTGAAATATATAGGGCGTACTTTTGAACCGAATGAACTCAAATTTCTTTTGTTACTTAGACAACTAAATTACGAATAATATGCAAAAAATTTCAGAGCAATATCAATTACAAATCCGAAAATAAACGATTTTCAATTTAAAAATTAAAAACATAGTAGATTTGTGCTGTTTTTTGGGCGAAAAGATGACTTAACTCTTCCTTTATATAAAAAAAACTTTCTTTAAAGGCATATAACAATTTTATGTTTTTCTGTAAGATATCTTTACGGAGAACATTTTGGTATAAAAACCATGTCATAGTTTTCGAAAATGTCGTCCCTACGTCCTTTGGAATTTGACCTATTTTTTATTAAAATTTCAAGTTTGGGCCACATGTTCTAAAATCCCAAAGCTGGAATCAGAAAACGGAAAGCTGTTTTGGAAACCTTGATATGATCCCTATTTATTTCCAAAGTATTTTTCTAGCCCCAAAGAAAATATGGATCTTATGGGCAAAATTGTGAAAAATACTATTTTTGGGATTTTCACTACAATTTTTAGGAATTGCGGGATTCCCTTTGACCTTTTGAAAATTTTCTTTACACTTTGTTATTTGGAATGAAAAATTAAAAAAACTTTGAAAATTTCGTTGAGTTTTGTTAATAAATAAAGATTTTGTTACATATTACATATTTATAGACCTTCTAAAACTAAAATTTGTACCAAAATGTTGATAGGATTGCAAATATTAGGAACAATTTAATCCAAATTTTTCCAAAATATTTTTTTGTTTAGATAAGTTAATTTTTGGTCTTATAAAACAAATTTGAAGTCAATATCTCAATTAGTTTCAAAAGTATACCACTTTAAAACTCCGTCCTTTAAAAATATTGGAATATCCAAAACAAAATTTCAAATTATGAAAATTTATTTAAATTTGATCTTTGTAACATTATAAATTATTGGTTTTGTTTATTTAAGAGTTCTTCTTCAATATTTGTAAATAAATTATTCGAGTACATATTCGATTATTCGACAATCATTGAACGAATAATTTTTTATTCTGAACTTAAAAATATTATTCATTCGATTAAAAATTATTTTGTTCTCGATTATTCGAATAATTTTTATTCGAATAACAAACGTAACATGTACTGCTATGAAACAATCTTCATGGGATCAGCATCTGACTTTTCCGTGGTATCACAATGGATTAATAAGTCTGTATTTATGGGAATTAACTCTGATAACTTTATATAGTTAAGTTGCAAGTTAAAAAAAATTTCTTGCATTTATGAAATTTGATTAGAATATGTATAATTCTATATTTAAGCACAAGGGAGATTTGAAGCTCAATACAATTTCCAGCATTTGCAACCCATTACACAAAGTCACTAAAAGAAAGTTAATTTATTATTCAATTTTCTGATCAAGCAATAAATAATACAGATCTAGCTTAAGGGATCTGCAACCATTTAATACATTTTTCTTTTAAATAATAACATACAACTATATAACAATTTACTTGTTCATTAATCTCTCAATCACAGATCTGTAAAAATGAAAGCAATCAATAATGAAAAAAAAAACATGTTTTTATTTTTGGGAACATGAAAATAGGATCACTGAGCACGAGAAACATAAAAACAAAATCATTACATTGCCAACAATTACAGTACATTTCTTTAGTCTTCTTTTGATTTAGTACAGGCCACCATTTTTGTTTTAATTTTACTTTTACTTTAAGATTTTAGCGAAATTATTCCCACCAAACATCATTGGATTTCTTTAGCAATTCCAAGAATTCATCTGTTACATTCCAGCAGAAATTATTTCCTCTACAACAACGAGTTTTAAAGATGTAATAACCGTGACTTGTTGAAACAGCAAACAGCAGGATGTTGCTTCTGCTCCTTTAGTAAAATGAAAAGAATTTGCAAACTAAAAAAGAAAAACAACGTACAACAGTTTCCACGGTAAGTTCATGTAAATTTACAAAAAAATTAAAAGAAAGAAAAAAATTTGCAAATTTGTTGTTTCATCTACAAAGGTTTGAATTTGGCATAGTTTACGGCACCACCTCACAACCATTTAAGAAAACCACAATTTTCTAAGAGAAATGTTTTTTTTTTTTTTGGTTAATCTTTTATGTTTTTCTTTTGCTAATAAAGTGTAAATGTGACAAATTTGAAAATATTTGTGTCTTTGCTCAGGTTACCTGTAATTTTGATTTAAGTACCAGTTTTCTTTCACTTACTATTCATTATATAGTTTTGTACCTGTGCTAGTTTCCTTTTGGGACTTTTGTTTTCTATTCATCAATTGTTGTTTGTTGTTTGTAGATTGTGTTTTGTTTGGGATGCTCTAGTTTTTAAATAAAGAAGTCACAAATTTGCAAATTTGTTTTATTTTTGCCAAGACAATTTACTTGACTTGTTTGTTGTTGATGTAGGCGTTTATGTTTGAATTTAGGGCGGTTGTTTTTACAGGAAAACCACATGATACTGAATGGAACAATTGGTTAATCCATTTAAAAGTAACTATTTGTTACCATTTATAAGACGTTTCTTTTTTAATTTAAATAAATCAGTAAATTGACTTTAGTTTCTTTCTAAATTATGCCACAACTGCATATTCCATCCATCGTATGTTTAAAAAAATGGATATTACTGGTCTACATCAGGATATCGAAGTGGAAAGTTTTTATGAAGAGATTGCAGTAGTTAAAAAAAAACAAAAATAAAGATGGATATTGGCCTCTATGGAAGTTGCACAGTGGGGCGTATTAAAAAATGGAAATAAATCTGTAATTTTTAAACAGATAGTCCGTTTTAACTACGTGTGACTAAAGAAAAGGTATAGTAGAGTTTAAGTTTTGAATTTGTACTTTATAGGCGGATGGCTCGAATTAATAAATTTAATGTTTTCAATAGGTTCTTGGACCGAACGTATTACATGTAACAAACTTTATCGAAATATCTTCAAAAATACGACCTGTACTTTGTGCGCAAGTTTTATATTGACAATCAAAAATAAAAACGGAAATTTCTAAAGTACTCTAAAAAGTATTTGTTTACCGAATATGATCAAAATCGAAAGAGCATAGGTAAATTTGTTTTGTGATGTCTTATGGAATTCAATATCTACTTCCTACTTTAAATATTGTACTGTTCTGGATTTTACAGTTTCATCTGTAAGTGGTCTGATAGCAGCATGACTGTCTATGAAAATTCTGACAATGTTCCTTTTACCATTGCTCTTTTAACATATAATATACTAGCTAACCCTGCAAATGTGGGTTTTCCTTCAAATTGCAGAAAATCTGTGGTCAATTCTCCACCACATACTCGTCCTCTAGTGATAATGTCAGATATTGATTCAAACGGTTTTACCAGATCTATGTACTCTGTGTTTTGATTCAGAAGTTGAAGTATAATGGAATTTTGAAAGATCCTTTTCAGCTTCGATTTTTTACATTTTTAAAATAAAAGCGGGTTTCAATCGATCTTATGGAATGGTTATTTAAAAGGAGATTGGAGATCTTGAATGAAATCGAAATCTGATTGTTGCAATTCTTTCGGTACGTAACTTGAGCTTGACCATGACTTACTACCTTTTCGATATCCATCCACTTAAAAAAGCTTTTGCCAGTGATATCACTCAATCGTCTCTGGCCAGCGAGTAAATCTGTCAACGCAGGTAAGGCAATATCTATATTCACCTGTAAGTAGTCAAATTAATCAATTGAATCATTCAATGTGATGTTGAACTTTACATTATTGACATTTGATGCTAGATTTTGTCGAAGTTGAAATATCCTCTTTGTATTTGGCCAAACAAATCTGCTTGAAGTAATATTGATTGAAGATTTTTAAACTGGAATGAGAAACGTTATGTAACTTATCAAAAACTGTTTTTCGAAAACATTTTATTATGAATGGTCTAATGCACCGTTCACACGAACGAATTATTCGTCATTCACGCTCTCATTCGTCATTCAACCCCCAAGTACGAACTGTCATCTCTAATTTTTATCGATTATTTATGTATCAAAATTAGCTGTCTAAACAAAAATGTCAAAACAAACAAAATAAAGAAAAAGATTTTTGTATTAAATAAATAAATTAAAAGAAATAAAAAGTCTGATTAAAGTTAAATTCATTTGTAGAAGTATTTTAAAAACTAAAAAACTAAATTTCGCACCAAACAAACAATATAAACAAAAAAACAAAACATGTAAACAGAAGAAAAAAAACAAGAAGAAGAAATAAATAAATGTCAAACTGAATTACGAATGTTGTCGTGTAAACGGGTTGATTCGCAATCGAAATTCAAAACGCGAATTAAGTAATTCAGACTGCCGTGGAAACATGGCATAATCTTTTTTTGTTGGAGAAGTGTCACAAATTATTTTATGGGGAGTATTTGAAGTGCCTTCAATTCTAAACTTGTTGTTAATGATTTTTTGCATGAATTCCAGTTAAGCATTTTTCAAAAAAAAAAAAATTGCTACAAAAACAATTTTCACACAATTTGGTGGAAAAACAATTGTCGCCAAAAATTTTCATGAAGATGTCGTAATTGTCGTAAAATCCCTCCATATAAAATGTATGGGAAAACAAATTATCTTCATATTTTTTTTCGGGGATATTCCGGTAATTTTCTTGGATATTAGTCTTGTTTGGCCGGATAAAATAAAAAATAAATAATGCGAGGCCTTTAATGTCAGTTCTGTTTTGACATTTGTGTAGTAAACACATACGAAATACACGTTAATAAACAATGTTACGCTACACTGCTCCAGAACGCGGAATATTGCTGACTATTTATTTGACCAATAATCGGCAAAATTTATAGCATTTTCTGATAGGAGGATTACTTTTGTGCCACCTTGTATATAGGTTTTGTGATTGGGTGTTTAGTTTTCATGACGGTTTGTAGTCCAGCATGATTCTCAAATACTTTCCACTAAAGCAAAAGTTCCAACCAATTCAGGAGATGTAGTAGAAAAAGTGGAATCCTGTACTTTGATGTCCATTATTCTAGAATTTATTTTCAAGTTTTCTTCTTAAAATTACACTATTATTATTGTTGTTAATCGAATGATTTGATTATTTATACTCATTGATTTTTTCGATACTAACAACAGAAAATCTGCTATTTAGTAGACCTAAACTCGTTCAGATTGCATTGATATGTTTAAAGGAGTTGTTCACCTTTACCGTAGCTACAACTTTGTAAAATAATAATAGTGAAAAATTATGAGTCCCTGTAAGTTATTCTAAAAAAACTGAAAAAAAATTTTCTTCCTATATTTTTTCAAAAGAAGTACACGAAAAAGCTATATTTTTGTGAAAAAATTTAAACAAAATATGTTTGGTGGACTGTTAACTATATTATTGCCATATATAGTTAAGCAGTATTATCAAGTCTGAATTAGCTGTTGGCCAAAAACTGATGACACCTTTTTTTGAGGTCCCACTGATATTTGGAGGTCACCAAAATCAGCAAACTCAGTGTAGGGGCTTACTACCCTTTGGTAGTAAAGTCGAATCGATACTGTCATGACCGTGTGTTTTTCCAAAAGTCTTCATTTGTTGCATAGTGTAATCGGTCGGTTAGCATAACCAAAACTATTTGCTCTGTGCGACAAAAACAGAATAATGTTTATTAGAACCTAGGAAATTAACTTTTCTACACCATTTCCGACTGAATTTTAAAATTTTTCTTATCATATTTGGTGTATGACTTAAAAATAATGCGGGACTTTTTCAAATCGTTAGCTTTTATTTGAAATTTTTTTACAATATAAATTTATACAAAGTATTGGCCATTGTTACTGCTCATCTTTTGGGGTCAAGAACGAATCAAGCCAATGTAGGATACAGTGTTTCAAATCGATCAAAACAAACAGTATTCGGACGGGTAAGGAAAAACTTCCCAACCACTTCATTCTTATTAGTTTTTAACAGGTACTTATTGCATAATGTCGCCGAGCGTTGTCATGATGGAATATTACGGTTTCATGTCTGGCCGCATATTCTGTGCGTTTTTCGATCAATACTCGCTTCAAACGTATCAGTTGCGTTCGGTACAGGTTCCATGAAATGGTCTGGCCAGATTTCAGCAGTTCATAATAGATAGGACCCTTTTGCTCCCACCAAATACCTTAGCGCCATGGATATTTGACTTTTGTGTCGATTCTGCTTCAGGTTATCGTATTTTGACAACAATCATCATGTAGTAATGCCTTCAATTCCTGGTCTTTAAGCTTTTTTAGCCGGCGTTAGTGATATTTGTCTTCCGTGTCAAAATCGACACTTCTGAAACGCACAAACCATCTCTCGCACGTTGAAACCAATAGAATACATTCACTAAAAGTGTTGGTGAGCAACATGTGTGCTTCGGTGGCATTTTTTTCAAATTAAAGATATAAAGAAAATCTTCGCACAGTGGTTTAGAAACGTTTTTATTTTTTGGAAATTATTCGGTATCTCGGGAACAATTTGAGATATTGTTACGAAATTTCACATGGTTGAAGCTGAAGTATTTTCAAGTTGATTTGCAGTTGTTAATGGGGGCCAGTACGTTGCCCCTCAAAATTGGTCACCTCGGTTCTAATTTTTTTTTTAAATCGCCAAAAATCCATTTATGATCGGAATGATCTGAAATTTAAAATATAAATAGAGCTTAAGAAAATCTACAAAAATGCGCTTATATGTGTCCATTAGTTGAAGAGATATTTAGGTTTATTGATTTATTTTTTTTAATTTTGCTCGATCTTTTAAGGTTTTTAGAGGTTTTTTAGATGATATCAGCTATTTTAGCGATAAAATTCTTAATAAAATAAAAAGAAATTGGTAACAGTTATCTTGTTCCTTTAAAAAGTTAAAAGTATCCAAAGTTGGAACATGTGAAAAGTGCAGTATTTTTTAAGTTTTTTTCCCAAAAAGGCCCATATATTTTTTCTTTTGTAGAAAAAAAATTTCTTCGAGACTATATACATATTTTATTATAAACCAGAAAGAAAATTTAATGCAAAAGCGTTTAAAGTAAACTTTGGCTCACTTAAGCGGACACCCAGACCTATCCAAACATGGCCAATTTTTTAAAAAAAATTTAGATTTGAGTAAAAAATTCTTAAAAGGCAAAACACCGATCTTCAAAAAAGCTTCATATTTTATAACCGTATATGCTTCTTAAATACCTATAACGTTTTTTACTATCACACGGTAAATAACGTCTCAGTAAGCACTTTTCTAAAAAAACTCAGTTTTTGGAACACATTTTCCCCGGTTAAGGAATTTCGGTATTTGAAAATAAAAAATGTCAAATATTATAATGTCGTTGCTTTAAGAAGCATTGAGTCTATATTCGTTCCAAATTTTGTAATGATAGCTTTAACCGTTAAAATTTTACATTAATTCAAATTTTATATTTTTCTTCCTTGAAAATCACCATATTATAATTTTTTAAGTTTTTCAAGTAAATGACGTCCCAAAAATTTATAAAATTTTTTAATTTTACTAAAATATCAATCCTCATGTCCTAATGTTTTCAACAATAGCAAATACTTATATAAAAAACCTTTATTTACTCCTCAGAAGTTCCACAAACCTTGCCCCCTTTGAAAAATTTGTGCGTGTTTTCATATATTGCATGCAAAATGTGTTACAACAAACTTTCAGTTAAGTCAGTATGTGTTTAAATTCAGAATTTACATTTGATATGTTAATAACATTTTGCATGAAATGTATGGAAAAATGTACAAATTTCCGAAGGGGGCAAGGTTTGTAGAACTTCTGAGGAGAAAATAAAGGCTTTTTGTATAAGTATTTGATATTGTTCAAAACCTTATGACTTGTTGATTAATATTTTAGTGAAATTAAATAATTTTATAAATTTTTATGACCTCATTTACTTTAAAAACATGTACAATTTTAATTAATGTAAAATTCGACAAATTACTCAAGAAAAATTATTATTGAAATTTGGAAAAATAGCTAATATGATAATATTTCAAACAATTTTCGCTATTAAGTTTTGAAAATATAGAGAAAACATTTGCATATGAGAACATCGAGAGCAGAATGGAGTCAGATGAGCTGTAGTAATTAGGATTTGAAATAAACGTATTAAAGAACTCGCTTTTCGCTGTTCTTATTTATACAGACAACTAATAGTATTATTTAGGACATTATTTCTAATTAATTTCTGCCAATTATGATGATTATATTAGTTACATCTAGAATTTTTATTTTCCTCAAATAAATCTAAGTCGAAAAAGTAAATTAATTCATTAACTCAGTACACAAACAAAAATTTTGTCTTTCCATAATAAATCATTCTTTAAATTAAGTTTCCAATTCAAAAAGAAAACATCTCTCCAAATTAAAGTTGCATTAAAATTTGTTGAAAAATATTTTCCCTGATTATCTTATTTTACATACTGATGCTATCAGCATTTCTAAATCTTACAAAAGTTAATCTCTTCTTAAGCATACAATTTTTAATAAAATATTTATAATTTAATTTATCAAATTTAGCCTCTGGTCGAATGGACAAGCATAATTTATAATCAAATTGTTTTGGGTGTCTAGCAAAAGAATTCCGGTAATAGTTTTCTGTTTTCTGTGTTTTTTTGTTTTTTTTTTTTTTGTAATTTCTTCACAACATTTTTGTAAAGCCATTACCAAAGACAGCCGGCAGTTGTTTAATAATGTCTTCAACCGAAAACAAAACTTAGTTGGGAGTTTAAGTGCAACTAAAAATGTGTGTTTGTTGCAAGTAGTATTTGAGAGTGAGTGACGTGAATGAGTGTAAAAGTATGTTGGAAGAATGACTATAAATATGCAATTTTGCTACAAAATGAGAAAAAACAGCATGTGGTAGTTTTAGAGATTTTAGTTGAATTGACTTTAGTGACACATAGAAGTCACATAAATGAAGTTTTACTGGTTTCCAAGAGTTGGTTATTGTGTGTGCTATTTTCATTTGCTGCTCTTCGCCTCTTGATTTTAATATTGTGGCACTATTTTTTTATTTTACAACTTGCCATAATGTTGCTATTACTTTATACTATTTGTGCTGCAGTTGCTGCTGCTGCTGGTAGTGGTTGCAACCAGTCAACCAACCAAAGAATTCTTTAGTTAGTTAAATTTAGCAATCGGTTAGTAAGACACTAATTCAGTCAGTCAGTTGACTAAAACGTCATTGTGTTTTCTTATCCGTATACAAAAAAATAGTTAAAACCACTTTTCCTACCAACAATAGCACATTCATCCATCCGTCCATACATGCAACAACATCTAACCATGGTTGACAACGACACTGACAATAGCAACAAAATCTTAATTACAACATGCTTGTTTTAACTAGTGTTTGACATTTGTTGTTGTATGTGTTTTTTGTTTGTCAACTCTAAAAGGAAGACTTAAAAACGTAAAAAAAAATACAAAAAGAAAATGACAACAAATAAATCAAACATTAACAGCAACAAGTTCATCATTATATCTAAAACAACATTGACTCCCATCTACTAAGTTGTTGCACATGAAAACAAGCTTTACCGCAATAGAGGGTAACTAAAACTGAAACGTACTAGCAGCAATACAAGTTCATTACAGAAAGTAAATTATTAACAAATAATTAAGAAAATTAATGTTTTCGTAAAGACCGACATTATTTTAGGCTCTACTTATACATTAGGGTGCCAATCAAAATTATGAGGAACATGTTTGTACTTTTTACCATGATATATATAGCGGATTCGATATAGATGTGGCTGTCTGTCTGTTGAAATCATCTTTCTGAAGACCCCAAATAACTTACAAACGTGATTGATATACCAATAGATCGGGCATAGTCCTGAAATGGCTGAGATAAGCAAGATGTAAACATGTACATAAATTTCAAAGACATTTCAAAGACCCTACCAACGACTGCATAAAAATTTGGACCGACAATGGGTCAAAATGGGAAAAAAAATGTTACCGGAATTTTTATTTTACCAAAAATTTATTTTTCAACAATATTTTTTTTAATCAAAATTTTTTGTTTTAACATTTTTCACCAAAAAATAGTTTTCAATCTTCATCTTAAAGTATACTTTGGTGAAGGGTTTATACGATTCGGTACAACCGAATATAGCACAAATATTGGTCGTATAAGATTCTTTGCTGATCAGAAATGTTCGGTATTGAAAATGGGCGGAAACGATTAAGTTGAACCACAGCTATTGTCCAAAACTAAGACAACCTCCAAAATAGTTGATATTTTTCAAAAATATTTTGCTATTTCTTTAAATATATTGCAGTTAATATCATGAAATTTTCCACACATTTGGTCAATCCACAAAGCTTTTTAATGTCCTAATATTTCACAATGGTTTTTATAGCTTTTCAAGCAAAAAATGTCCTAAAATAACAAAAGAAAGTATTCTATGCTATGTATATTGTGTTATCGTAACGAACCAGCAGAGACCAACGCCGAATGCCTAAAAGTCGGTTAAGCCGAGCCGCCGAGTCATGATATATTAGGACATTATGACAATATGACTGATAAGAGACCTTGTGAATTGACAAAATGTTCTTTTGATAATAAAACAAGCTCTGTTGGAAATGGTAAGAGTCGGTCTCCATACAAATTTCTTGCCGGAATATGGCTCTATTGTACATAAATGTCTATATAATTGCAGTATCCACTTTATAAAATCACTTAAATATGCACAAATCTCTTATAAATAACAATATAAGGTTGAAACTCGGAATAAATAATTCTAATATATATAGAAATCGCTTACAACTTCCAAACTCCAAACTACAAAAGAGAATCTGTATTGAACCAAAATAATGTACAGATCAGTAATTTTGATTCAAAAATCATACTACTGGATTTTGTGAATATCGGTATATAATTCGCCACAACTCCCATATAAGGACAACTTCCGATAATCACTGTAAGTAATATCCATAAAACTCTTGTAAACAACGCTATTGAGATGAATTTCAAATACATAGAAATTATGTTTAAATACTTTATGAAGATCGGTCCATAATAGGTCTCAGCTTCCATGTAAGTCCCACATTTTTTTTAATTTTAATTGATTTATTGTATCTTCAGTTCTTAATTATTCAATTAGCCCAGCCAGTGCCGGACGAAAAATTGTTTATTCATTGCTTAAATTGGCATACTTCCTTCTAGTCTTTGAATTAGGTCTGCTGTGTCCCTTCTTAATCGAGAGTGGCCACGGTTATCTAATATGATGCGGGCCAGAGGGTTTGGGTGAATTTCAAGTTTTTTTTAAATATTTTTCTACATTTTTCGTGATCTCTGTATTTTCAAGGGGCAAGTTTAGATGTTTGTGTATTTATATTCGCGTTCTTGATATACCAGAGGGCAACTGTGATCATTCTTAAATCTTGTTTTGGCGTCTTTGGATCTTTTCTACATTTGACGCTGAGGCCGTGCCTCATAGCTGTATGCCGTAACACCATATCGGTTTTATGATCATGTTATAAAGTAGAAGTTTACAATCTAAATAAATTAAGGCATATAAATATTAATATCTATACATGAATGTTACATTTTAATTAACCACTCAACTTACGTTTTGGATTTTTTATTGATATTATTATTACCAAAGCAAAGTATACCAAGTAGTCCAACTCTCTATTTTTTAAATTACTCTCTCACATATACGGGTACCATGTGAATTCAACACCCTTGTGAGAGAATTGAACACTTGAAATTTTATCTTGGTTTGACCGACTAAGTAAAGGCCGAACCACGTTATTACACTTATATACAATATTTTACGGATTTTTTTGAACACTTTGCAGCACAGTTTTATTTCCAAAAACAACAAATGAAAAAAAATATTTTTTTTTTAATTTTTGACACTCAATTTTATTTGTGGTGGAATTTTAATTATAGGACAGAGTTTAAATTTTTAGTATTGAAAATCAAACAAATTGAAACTTAACACAGTTTTATAAAACTCTGTAGGTCTGGTGAAAATTAAAAAGCCACCAACACATATACATTTTTGTTACTAACACATATTTAGACTTAGGTACTTTTTCACTAACACATGTTTAGAGTTAGGTGTCAAAGAGTCAGACTACTTGTTATACTTTGATTATTACAATTTACAATAGATATTATATTTATAGTTCTAATCAATAGTGATGAATTTATGAAAATTTTCCGGAAACCCTTCCATTAAGGATTTTAAAGAGCTTTCTGTCACTTTGATCGAATACGTAGTCTCCGTTTAAAATCTTCAATTCTCTTTTAACATCCCAATATCTCTCCACAGGTCGTAGCTCTAGGCAGTTTGGGGGACATTCCTGTCTTACATTATTGTTCTTGTACCACTAAAGAGCTTTCTTGCCATAGTGACAGAATGCCAAATCAGGCCAAAAATAAGTGGACACATTATTTATAGAGCCCTTTGTAACAAATGTTTCTCTTCTTTTGCCGCAACTGCATATTGCTTGCCATACCAAGAACTGTTTGGGAAATATTGTCTGATTTTGGGTCCTAACTTTTCTTCAACATTCCCTCGAGCATCAGCAACATAAAAAAATTGACCCAGAAGCTGCGAAAAATTTTCCATACGTACATTTCGTCATGCATTATGCAGCAGGGATATTTTTTGTATACAATTTGAATTCAATTTCCGTGCTCTGTCTTTGGCCTCTAAATGTTTAGCAAAGTTCCTGTTACGAACTTTTTGAGCCTTGTATGCTTTTAGACCTACATTGGCTTTAACTTTTCGTGCCAAATAGTCCGAGTACTGAGCTAACCGGGGTGCTTTCCTACCGGATGTGTTGGGAACTCTTTTGAAAACGCTTTCTTTTTTTTTTTTTTGCTTTAGAAACATCATGTGTACCATTCCTTTTACCTGGACCAGGTTTTCTACCAACGGACTGTTGAATAACATTGGAAACAGTTTGTCGGCTGACCTTTTTGTAAGACCAAGTTGGGTTTTGTTAAAAATATTTAATATTTTTTAGTACGCACTTTTTTCTTGTCACTCATTTTAATCAGATTAACATCAAATGAACATAATTGACATTAAACATAATAACTGATATGCATTACAAAGGTAAATTGATAAAAAAAAAAATCAAATAATACTTGGGTTAAAAGTTTTAATGAAAAACGTGTGTTAAGAATTTTACGATCTCAATCCTTATTAAGACTATATATTATACTATTATGGATATTAAAGTGTTTATATCAATCTGATTTCAATAATTTCCATCATATTTAGGTGGGGAGTAGTTTTGATTCGACACAGCCGAATATAGTACTTTAGGTACCGTGAAATAACTCCCAAATGAAATAACTCCCAATGAATTAAATCCCATCAAAAATGAAATAATTTCCAAACTTGAAAAATGAAATAACTACCAAAGGGTAAAATGAAATAACTCCCAATAATCGGCGGTTTCATAATTTTAAAAATATTAGTCCCAAAAAAAGCGAAATAACTCCCAATGAAATAAATCCTAATAGAAATGAAATAATAATGTAATCTAACTGCCAATGAAATACAGAACTGGTATTATTCTTCGCTCGTGGTATTATTCTTGCATTGAGGGCCTATGGCGTAGCGCAAAGGTTTTCTCCTCTGGGGTGTATCAAAAATGTTTATAGTGTGCGAAGCCGGTTTTTAATACACTTTAAAAATTACAAAAATGAAATAACTCCCAATACAGTGAAATTACTCCTAATTCCCAAAGTTAAATGAAATAAAACCCAACAAAAATTTCATTGGCAGTTGTTTCATTGGGTGTTATTTCATTATGAAATAACTCCCAACAAAAAATTATGAAATAACACCCTACGCGTTAGGAGTTGTTTCATAATGAAATAAGTCCCAAGTTGTATGAAAAATTTGTTGGGTGTTATTTCATTTTTTCGTGGGGAGTTATTTCATTTGGGAGCTATTTCACGGTACCAGTACTTTAATTTGTTTCTAATTAAAAAACTTAATTATATACAATTTTAGAGACTTGTAAAATTTTCATTTTGGAGAGTTATTTCATCCAGCAAATACTTGATAATGACTTTGCAGATACTGAATACCATAGTTTTCAAAAACAAATTCCCCGTCTGGGCAACTAAGAAGTGGTCGAATAATGACTTATATATTATCTGTTATATAACAGCTTATTTTCGGTTTCTGTGAGACCTAACTATCAATGAGTTATTAAAGTTAATACTTGTAGCAACTTTTAGTGATATTTAAGTAGGAATTATTTATAAGTGGTTAAGTAAATTTTATCTCATTATTTAATAATGCAAGATTTTGCTGGGTATTAGTGTAATTTTCCTTACTAAGTCATTTAAAAATTCAAATTTTTATTATTCTTGGTTACATACTAAACCATATATTTTAAATACCAGTCTTATGGTATGTATACAAGATAGTTGGAAATGATATTAACTAAAATAAATAACTGGCACAAACAACTACAGCAACTACAACAATAATGACAATTGTCTTAACTATCCGCTCATTTAATAACCAGTACTTGCCCTCAAACTTAACAACTTTTATTTTTAATGTTCATTTACAATATTATTAATAATAATAATAATGAGTTTCCACTAGAAATGATTTTTCAACTAAGACCTCCTTTACTTTTAACAGCTACTCACTACTTTCTGTCTCTTCTGTACGAGTAGTGAGTTCTCATTCTTACATTTTGGGTGATTCCAATGAAACCAGTCTTCATCACAAACTCAAACACACAAATTTTATACAATATATGAATAAATATGTAGATATTTTCGGGCTTTGAAAATGCCTGTATATTTGTTTGGTGGTGGTAAGTGAACATCATAAAACTGTAGTGCGTGTTCTTCCAGTAGCAAGTAGTAGCAGGCAGCCCGGTAAGTACTTTTTGGTATTTGTGTTGAAGCCAGTAAGTGAGCAAGTAGTTTGTGGCTTCCACCTACTTTTTTTCGGTTGTAATACTTTTGTTGATTTTGTTTTATACATTTGAAGTTTTATTTTTAGTACATTTTTTTTTGTTTTTGGCATATTAATTTATTCTAGTATGCAGATGTCGTTGTTTGGCTTTATGGTTAATACATTTTTTTATGACGTTAAAAATTGTTCTACTTTTATTTATTTTTCTTTTTTTTTTTGTAGTCGTCACAAGTTTGTAGTTGTAGTAAATTTTCTTGTTTTAAATACATTTTGTTGTTGGCCTAAAACAAGAAGCAGTTATCATTATTATTATTACCATTTCTACCTTTTTTTTACTCTATTGCGAGTACATACCCCCAGCCAAAAAAAAAAAAAAGAAACAGAAACAGATCTAAAATTTGATTTAAGATTTTTTTGGTAGACATATTCACGTATTATATTCATACTTATAGAAATAAATATCTACATACATATGTCTATTCATACATTAGGTAGTTTGTCATGCTTTGGCTGTTATAATTATAGAGATATACACGTTAATGTTTTAATATCAAGTACTTGAAGTTTTATTTATTATAATTACAGTTAGAATTTAAACTTTATGAGTAGTTTTTCGTTTTTTTTAAGAGCTAACAACTTTCATTTTTCTTTCTACTTTATGATTTTTAAAATACGAGTATATAGAACATCAGATTTGTTTACATATCGATGATTAGGGAAATTTTGTTTTGTTTTGTAGATTTTCTTACATATTCAAAATAATTAAATACTTGTCTAAAATATTGTACATTCATACCTACATACATGTAAGTCTTTTTAGCAATTAGAGCATACTTCGAATATATGTCACAAAACACATCAAAATTTTATTAAAATAGTCTTTTCCTGATTTTTCTCATATCTTTCTAATACGTATTTTTGTGTTTGTACAAAGTTACATAACATATTCTTCAGCTAAAACAAAGGATATAATTTGTACCAACAAAATAAAACTATTTTTATACAATATACTACCATAAAACATACCAAGTAAATTCGTTATTAATAATGTAGCAAAAGAAGATATAAGGAGTGATTTCGAAAAATTCGTAACATACATACCACTAAACTTACAGTTTTAATAATTTTTTTTATTTAATTGAAATTATTATTACAATTTACAAAAAAAAAAAAAAAAAAATATTTTTATAGTTTTATTCACTAGTGATGAAATTATGAATCTTTTTCGGAAACCCTTCCCATTAACGTTTTAATAGTGCCTTCTGTCACTTTTCTCGAACAGGTAGTCCATCTCCGTTTAAAATCTACCACACTTTTGGACACCTTTTTTGTGCTCTTCAATTCTCTTTTAACAAGAGGCCAGTATCTCTTCACTCCACTCAGCTCCAGGCAGTTTGGAGGAATTGCCTCTCTTGGTACAAATACCACATTATTGGTCTTGTACCAGTCAAGACCTTTCTTACCATAGTGACAGATGCCAAATCAGGCCAAAAATAAGTGGACACATAAAGAAGACTTATCAATGGAAACATAATTTTTAGTAAACATTCCTTGATGTAAATTTCGGTATTTTTAGAGCCCTTTGTAACAAATTTTTGGCTTCTTCTGCCGCAACTGCATATTGCTTCCCATACCAAGAACGTTTTGGGAAAATTGTCTGCTTTTGGGTCCTAAACTTTTCTACAACATTCCCTCGAGCATCAGCAACATATAAATATTGACCCGGAAGTTGCGAAAAATTTTCCATAGGCACATTTCGTCATCCATTATGCAGCAAGTATATTTTTATACCCTTCACCTTCGTGAGAAGGGTATATATAAATTTGTCATTCCGTTTGTAATTTCCACAATATAATTTTCCGACCCTATAAAGTATATATATTCTGGATCCTTATAGATAGCGGAGTCGATTAAGCCATGTTCGTCTGTTTGTTGAAATCAATTTTCTGAAGACCCCAGATATCTTCGGGATCCAAATTTTCAATAATTCTGTCAGATATGCTTTCGAGAAGTTTCCTATTTAAAATCAGCAAAATCCGTCCATAAATAAAGGAGATATGAGCAAAAGTCCGAGACAACCTCTGAAAATTTCATAAAAAAAGACAATAAATGCATGCTTTGACAAAAAAGCAACAAAACGTACATATGTTGGGATGTGTGTTGGCTTCATTGTTTTGCGTATTTTGTTTTTGTTTTTTTTAGTGTTTGACAAAAAAACAACATAACGTACATATGTTGGGATGTGTGTTGGCTTCCTTGCTTTGCGTATTTTGTTTTATTTTTGGTGTTTGACAAAAAAGCAACAAAACGTACATATGTTTGGATGTGTGTTGGTTTCATTGTTTTGCGAATTTTCAGGGAGTGACCCCTACTCATGCAATGCATTGTGTTGGAACTAGGAAAATAGGTTATGGAAAGGAGGATAGAGGGAGTAGTGTTAGTGGATATTTGATTTGAATTTTCCTACATTGAAAGGGACAAGAAATACTTCCACATACGGACGGTACGGCTAAAAAAGAATTTTCTCTGTAATGTGTTGTGCGATCCACTGACCAATCGACCACGACTGGATGAGGCCTCAATGATGAACGCGTATATCGTAAGAAACTTCGGGTTTCGGGAACGAGTTCCCTTATTTCATCAGAACACATTCCATTGTAGTATCGATAGAGCAGTGAAACACAACCCACACTGCGACGATGCTCCATAGAAACAATAGAGCTGGATACCCTACTGTCACCGATAAAGACCTTCGTCCTCTCCTGTATGCGGTCAAGTAACTCCAAAATAGACTTCGAAGCATCGGCCCATACATGAGAGTTGTATTCCATTTTCGGTCGGATATAAGTGCTGTGAATAGTAAGGAGATCAGATGAAGTGAAGTATTTCTTACACCGTCTTAGATAACCTTGAATGCTTCTTTCGACACTTGAAAAATGTGTTTTGTCCAGCAAACATCACACTGAATTCTCATGTCTAGAACATCAAGAGCTTCTGATTCCTTAATATTTACACCGCCCATAGAAACAGATAAAGCAACATGATCTGTCGTGCGTTTATATGTTAACATACAACATTGAGTCTTACGTGCATTAAAATCGACTCTGTTCGCATAACCTCATTCAGAGATTGTCACAAGATCTTGGTTAAGTGTATCATTCATGTTTTGCCTCATTGCCCGAAAGGCTTGGCCTATACTTGAATGAATATGAATGGCAAATGTTGCTTTCATCTGAAAAATAATAGACAGGGTTGGAAGTTTGACTTAGAAGGTCATTTAGAAAAAAAGGAAATAGAATAGAAGAAAGAACGGAGTTCTGCGGTACCCCTGAATTAATCTTGAACTCATTTGATGAGATCCCATCTACAATACTGCGATCTCTGAGAAAGCTCAATATAAATCGAGAGAAGTCATTACCTACACCAAAAGCAATAAGATTCGATAAGAGCGCACCAAGCCACACCCTATCGAACGCCTTAGAAAAATCTAGAGCCACCACTTTATTTTCGCCAAAACGGTGAATGGAACGGCACTATTTTTCCGATAGGAAGTCAAGCAAGTCATCCGTAGAGCGTCCTTTACGAAAGCCGTACTGCCGGTCGCTAAGTAAATTGTTCGACTCTAGATATTTCACAAGATGGTGGTTAACCAAACTCTCCATAACTTTGGAAAGTGCAGAACAAATTGCTATTGGGCGATAATTTTCTGGGTTGTTAGCCTCTCCCTTTTTTGGAATTGACGTTACATTAGCAACCTTGCAACATATAGGAAATTCTCCGGCACGGTATAATATGCTGAAAAGGTTTGCTAACGGACGGGCTAGCGATGAAGAACACTGTTTCAATACCAGTGCTGGTATACCATCCGGCCCAGGAGACTAGTTTGTGTTGAGATCCGCTACAACCTTTTTAACTGCACTAGCACGAAAGAATATATTCAGCATAGTTACTGATACTCTTTCAAGCTCGGGTAGTGGTTGATTGCAAATAATTCAACCAAAAGGTTAACTTTATCAACCGGGTCAGTGAATGATTGGCCATCCTTTAAAAAAGTAGGAATTGAGAAACTAGCATTATCCTTTATTCTTTTAATAAAGAATAATGCTATAACTTTAGCTCGGAGGCGTTGCTCGTGTAGAGATTTTTCACGTCTCAGCAATTCAGTTTCGGCAGCGATTTAGCGATTCTTTAAATTAAAACAAAACAATGTGTGTGTGAGATATCATCGACATTTTTTATTCGTTTGAAAAGCCTATTGATGCCATTAACTATGTATGAAATATAAGATTGTGTAAATGTCCACCGCGGCTTCGCTAGCTGTTGGCTTTGAGGGCCGCTGCATAGACCTGCGACTTTATAAAACCCCACATGAAAAAGTCTAACGTGGAAAAATCGCACGATCTCAGTGGCCAGTTCACATCACCTCCAAGTGAGATGACCATGCCCAAAATTTGAATGCCATTCAATAGTAAACATAAATTATCATTACTCGCAAACTAATGTCATGGCGATCGGTTCATAATTAGTCATAGCCAGGCGCTGATCCAGGTCAACCATTTGGGGGTGATTAACATTTGTTCTACATATTTTGTTTACCTTTTTTATATGAAAACTTTTCGGTATTGGGGGAGGGCAACTCCTATTTAACATCCTCTGGATCCGAGCCTGGTCATAGCTTCCATATAAGGCCCGCTTGCGATAATCATTTTAACGAGCATAAATCTTTTAAAAATGTTGGTATAAACATACAATTCATACAGAAATAACTTTCATATTGTTACGAATTTGCAATAGCGATTCGAATTTAACAGTCTGTAACGACTGCATGCAGCATTCATCATGTTTTTAAACACGTCCATCAGTAGAAGCTTCTACTTATTAACAATGTTGATAGCATGCGGTTATTAGCATTGTTTATAAGTATGGCAACACTAAATGTTTAAGCTGCTAACATCGACATCGAAAGCTCTAGAGCATTGTAGACGATTCACGATAGATTGCGCGTGTATAAAAAGTGGCAGAGGTTGCAGTAGTGAGTGAGTTTATCATAGGCGCTGTTAGAGTTAGCATCATCTGCCTTGTACATTTAAGTTTGTACATTATAAAGTGTGTGTGCATTTCTGCGAATTGATTAACGTGTATAAAAACACTGAGTGACAATTTGAACTGTTGCTCTTGTAGATTTTAAATAAATAAAGGGTTGTTACAATTTTAAACTACTAAAACTGCTTTTATTTGCAATCAAAAGTATCCGATTTATTTAAAGGAAAGGTAAAAACGTAACAATATACACGTAAATCACACGAGCTAATTTCATGGCGATTGGTCAATAATTAGTCATAGCTCCCATATAGGGCCCTCTTACGAAAATCATTAACGAAAATAAATTATAGAGTAGGGTATTTTATAGTCGGTCTTGACCGACCAGACTCTCGTACTTATTTTGATCTGCTTATAACGTTTTTTGTAAGTAAAGCAGATTCAAAAAACAAAAAAAAAAACCGCATTAAAAGTTCAAAAAATCAAGAAAATATCTCTCCATTAAACAAAATTCTAAAATATATCTATTGGTTCAAAAGTTACAGAGTTTTGGCCGATGAAAAACTATCCCGAGCCACTGTGCGGCGTTCTCAAAGAAAAATGGAGCGATGACGCCGCCAGCGCAAAATCTACACCAAACAGTGACTTTTTCCGAATGCTTGGACGCTCTTCGATCGCATGCGGATTGATATTGTCCTAAATTCGACAAATTTGCTGAAGACGATTTTTTGATGAATATTAGGATCAGAACTAATTCGAGCTTCAAAAATATGGCCGCTATCAACTATGAAAGTTCGGAAGTTCCAGTTGGAAGACGCTTTATGTATATATATGTCTTATATCTCAGCCATTTGTGGGCCGTATATATTGATATATCAATCACGTATGAAAGTTATTTGGAGAATTCGGAATGAGTGATTTCAACCTTTATAAAGGAATGACAAACTAATATACAACCTTATTACTCAAGGCAAAGAATATAATTATACAACATACATCGATACAACACCAGTTGTGAATTGGGTAAATATTAGAATTTGCTTTAAATAACATTAATATTGTTTTATTTAACTGTGCCTCTCAAGTAGTATTTATAAAATACAGAAAGCTCTAATATTCTTCATTTATCAATTTCAAAATAGCCGTATAATAAGCGGTATAAGTCTTTAAATAAATATTAAATACGCATTTAAAGCAAAAAAAAAAATACACTATGATGAACTTAACATCATTTTGTCATGTCTTTCTTTAGCCAGGATTAATATAGACCTCGACCCATATCGCAACTATAACAAATTAATTTGGTGTATCTTATGGCAGCTTAATTTGTCTTACCAGTTTTAAAATTATTTTCTCATTTAGCAGTTTATTATTAATACATATTTATTTATTTATTTGTATGTTCGTTTTATTTGTTGCAATGTCTGTTTTAAAAAAAAAGTCATACAAACACTCTTTACACTTACTTATCATAAAATGTGTGTGCCCCATATCTGTCATGTTAATATTTGCAACATACTATGTATTGTATGTAAGTAAGTACGAGTATGTATGAATTTTGTTTGTACGTTTCCAAAGAGTACTTGTATAGATGAATGGCAATATATTCTTTATGTTCTTAAATATAAATGTACCAGCAGTACTTTTTTTATTTTTTTTGTAACATTTACGTTTTGTATTTATGAAGCATATTGTATGTTTATAAGTGAGTGTTTTCCTATCATCTTTCTTGCCAATAAATTTAGGTCATTTTCTTAACCAACACCACAGAGGAGCACACCACAGCACAGCACACCACAGAACAGCACACACTCTGTGCAAAGTCATTCATTTATTCAACCAACCTATTTGGGGCATCCCTCTTCTTTTAAGTCTTTTTTTTATTTATTTATTCTTTTTTTATTTTTTAATTTTATAATCTCATTTACTACTCATCTATATAAATATATAAATGTCTTTGTAAGTTTGTTTGTTTGTTTGTTTATTTGTTTGTTTGTTTGTTTGTTTGTTTGAGCATCACGCCTAAACGGCTGAACCGATTTTATTGAAATTTGGAACGTAGATAGATCCTTACTTGGAAGCGTCAATAGGCTATAAATTATTTCACTACTTGGACCAGAAAGGGATAAAAAGGGGGAAAAACGGGTAAAATTGGTACCTTTAGTTTTTAAACAATAATTACTAAACGGCTGAACCGATTTTTACATCGACAGGGGTAGCGAAGCGCACCGGGTTAAGCTAGTATTCGTATAAATGAAGATTATGTTGTTAATTACACATACACTAACTCATTTATTTGTTTATTTAAATACTCACTATACAATTTTATCCATAGCTACGAGGGTCGTAATATTAAGCGCCAACAAAAAGAGCTTTATGTAATTTTTCAAAAAACCAAACAATTTTCAGAGACTTCTTTCTATTAGTGAAAAAAATGGTTCAGACAATACTCTGTATATGGCCAATTTTGAATCAAAAGTTAAGATTTATGACAAAATATAATTTTTCTATAGCTAAATATATGTATATGGGTAAAGACACAATTTTTTTTCAAATTTGAGTAAACTCAAACTCATTGGCTCACTAATCGATTTAAGTTTTAAAATAAATTATAAAGAGATACCATTTTTTACAAGGATTTTTATATTCATCCATTAAATCTGCAAATAGCATTCAGTTCTGAAAGCTTTTACGAAGGATCTTCTATGTGCCTCAGTAAAATGTGTTCAGATAAAAGTATCCGGTTTCCCCTTACAAAAATTTATTTAAATAATTTTTGATCCATATCACTTCAGTAAGTTTTACATTGTTGTATGTATATCTTAGACTATTTTTGATACTTAATGAGAACATTTTAAAGTTGTCCTTAAAATGTTTGCATTACTAAATTTCCACGTGGCCCTCTTGTAATATTACTGACTCTTTACAAGTAAGAGTATTATATTCGGTTGAGCCGAATCTTATAATAGCTATAATACTGACAATTGTTTTTGTAAATTTTGTATAAAAACATTTATTTTGATCAGATCTAGCAAATTTTGTATGGATACTACTATTCTAAGACATTTATTTATCATAGAATCATATTTCGATGTTAGGAAAAATAAATGAACCGACTCTTACCATTTTCTACACAAATTGTTCTTTAATAATAATGATAACATGTGCAAACTTTCAATGTATTATCTGCAATAAATTTAAAGAATATTGCAAAAAAGTTTTGAATTATCAACTTTTCTGGATGTTGTCTCACGTTTTGGTTCATAACTCTGGTTGTACTTGACCGATCTTGTCCATTTCAAACCTCTAAGTCATTCCATCGTACCTTCAACATATAGTTAGACGGAGACACATAGCTAGATCGTCTTTGAATTTTATCAGAACCCTTAATATATATACGTTTGTGAGTCCGCGAGGAGTATTTCGATGTGTTACAAAAAGAATCAACGAAATCAATATACCCCACATCTTTTTTGTGGTGAGTATAAAAATTCACACAAGAAACCAGTCTAATCTAAGTACATAGTCCTGTGGATGAGCATCATGAAAAACTGTCGCTGATTCTTTTAGTTTTAAAAGCAATCAAACTCTGTTGTTAATAAGGGCATACTTATCAGTAGCATATGGGGAATTCCATGTCATCGTACGTGACATTTGTACGCCTATAGAGTGGAATAGATTTTGCAAAAATAAAAGTATCTGAAAAATTATTTGGTCTTTATGTTCCATTCAGAGGGTACTATATTTTAAAAAAATAATAAGTTCTTTCGCAACATTGTTATCCAAAATATCGAGCGAAATAAGAGTATATCGTACATGACATAAAACGGAAGTAATTTTGAGGTACATGTAAAAATATGCGAATATTTGCGAATCGTGAGAGGCGTTATGTTTTCTTTTAATTTCTTACACTAAACGAAATATTGTTCCTTTACAATCCGTCATATTTAAATAAAAACAATCATTGGATGATTTTATAATAAATAAAATTTTATATCGTACGTGACATACCGTACGTGACAGATTTTTCTCTTATAATAGAACAATATATATTCTGTAAATATATGTATACAAAAACTAAAAAAATGAATAGAAAATATAGATTCAGTTTCAATAAACAATTTTATAATAGCAATAAACAATCAGAGTCAAATTCATTTCACACTATATGCTAATTGGGAGCTTAGTTCTGACCGCAATTTAGCATAAAACACGCCAATTAAATTAATAAATTAAATATAGTTAGTTTAAACTATTATTTTTGCCAATAAAATGTTTTAATAAGCTTTAAATACTGACACGTAGTAATATTTTAGTGTTTTCTCCTATTCAAATCATATTGAAAAAAAGTTTCAAGGGTTTTTGGGTTTTCCCAAAATGTCTTAAATGAAGAATAATTATGTCAGTTTTTAACCAAGTCGTTTGCGTCTAAATTTGTTAAATTTTTTATAACTTCCTACAGAATTGTGATTGAGTAATAATGAATATAAAAATATTACTGCTACACTTGAGCATTTCATTCTTTATACTCTAAATCCAAATGTTTAAATTTTAGATAAAAATTAAAAAAATGAAAAAAAAACTCTTGTTCGTTTCAAAAATTGTTTAAGAAACTATAACTAATACAGATATAGACTGTGGATTCTAAATTGTGCAATTTCACTGCTAGAAATCTTATGCTTTTATACGTCCTAGGAAATTTCAACAACCATCATAGATTTGATGTGGCTAAGGATAGAAATTAGAATAAGTACTTTCCAATAATTCAAAAAGATTTGTAGAGATTTCAAAAGAGCCGTTCCGTGCATATTAAGAAAGTACTATGGAAAAATGACGACGTCTTCAGGTGGCTCTGGCTAAAGATCCCAATATGCCAGGATTTAAATGAAACCGTATAGTAACTTTTCTGAAAGTAAAGAACAAACTATTTGAGAAAATAGTCCGAGGGAAAAGTTTTAACAATTGAGCAAGTTAACCCCCTAACTGGAGAGGTACGAAAATCTTTCGAACTACAAAAGTACTGTTCGTCAATATATCTAGATGTTGCCCAGCCTTTTGACAAGGTTTGGCATAAAGGTTTAATACACAAGATTAAATGCCTGCTGCCTTCTAAGACACACAAAATACTAGAGTCTTACCTATCGGATCGACAAGCGACTATGCGATCAATGCTGGTGTTCATCAGTGAAGTGTTATACACCTCTCATTTACCCGAGTACGAAGAATTAACAATTTCTACCTGCATTTCTTAGTTCTCATGTGCACTTAAATGTAGCATCTAGAAACATAGATAATTATATCAGGCACGTGGAGACGTGCTTAAAAATTTGGAGAATACAAGTAAATGAAATCAAAAGCAAGCACACAACGTTTTCACTTAGAAGAGGAAGTTGTCCACAAGTGACACTAAACAGTGTGAACATCGCACAGTCTGATCACGTTACATACCTTGGTATTAATTTAGATAGATGGCTCCACATGAAACTAAGGGCTTCTAATTTACACTGGGTAATCCACCATCAATTGAAATTAAGCCTTAAATGTAAAGTCATCCTGTATAAGACAGTCTTAAAACCAATTTGTATATAGGGAATCCAATTACGGGGAACAGCAGTCAGTACCAGCATAGATCTAATACAGAGGGCACAATCCAAAATTCCTTAAGCCATAACGGGAGCTCCATGGTACATAAGAAATGAGAACAACCACAGAGACTTAGATGTGCCATTGGTCAAAGACGAATTTAGAAAAACTCGTGAAGGTTATTTGTCAAAATTACATCATTACCCGAAGCCGCTCGCAAGGCTACTTACAGTAACTCAAAACAGATCAAGGATGCGTAGAGCTGATTTACCACTCATCTAATTTGAGACTAATTTTCCAAATATGATTCTCCACTGAGAGAAAAATAATTGTTTAATTATAAGATTTAATTACTTATTGTAAGGCCTAGTTATAGAAGGAAGGAACAATATCATAACAAAATTATAAAAACAAGAACATGGGACAGCTTATGAGCATTGAAGGAATGACAATTCTAAGAGCTCATTAGAAACAATTTTCTCCATTAATTTTTCAATAGAGTTTGGACTAACACAATGATGATCAGAACATTATGAAAATCGTTTGACTACTAAAGACCTAGAAAAGGTAAGAGGTCTCTGCAATAGATTTATAATAAATTTATAATACATTTTAGTGAAACGCTTAAGAATTTATTGAAAGCCTTATACGAATATAAAAACACTTTGTAATCTAAAGTCTTTCAATCAAATTTTTGTTCATAAAATACTTAACCAGACTTTAATAATTTCTTTATTTTTTAATTATTTATTTATTCAGTAGTTATTTAAGCCCTTAGGGCCAATATATTGGCATACAATTCAAATCTTATATCTAGATGTTTCTTTCTTTTACAAAGTTTTAATGATTTTAGAAAATATTTTTCAACTAATCTGAAAGAAAAATAGAAAAATTAATTTATTTCAAACCCCCCTGCATTTGCATAAATGTTAAGAGTAAATAAAAACAAAAAATATAAAAAATAAAATGGGTATTTACAGATAGCAATCATAATTAATTATCCTGTTTAAATTATGTTCTACATGTTTTCATAAACAACTTTTTTAAATTTTTTAATAGAATGCGAAAATTTTCCCTCTGAATAAGGAATTATAGAGTTCCATAGTCCTATAGATCGAATAACAAATGACCTCTTCATTCATAATGAGTGATACCGCGGAGGCACTATTTCATTGGTCCTTGTAGAGTTACCAAATAGAAATCTTGCTCTCAAATACGGAGGACATTCTGTCCTTATTACTTTATAAAGTTGAGTTAATAGCCTTATATTCACAAAACCCTTAAAGTTGTATCCAAGAAGTGATATAACATAAGATGTCATACGTGCTCTGTACTTAAGTCCATATATATACGTTACTATTCTATTAAAGCAATGTTCCAATCTATCTATATTTTGTTGTGTCGTATATATTATATTTCCATTCCATAGAGAAAAATAGGTAAACATACGGAAGCTACAAGTTGTCATCTCACATTAAATGGTAGGTAGCAACGTAATGCATAAAATTTTCTTAAAATGAATGATATAGATGCAACAATATGATTTATATGCACTCCAAAATCTAAATTATCATCCAGATATATACCAAAAGATTTGATGTGTGAAACAAATTGTATTGGATTTTTTCCCAAAGAGAGCATAAAATTTGGATGATTATTATGCGAAAAAAGTAATGCCCTAGTTTTTGCAGGGTTGAGGCTTAAACAATTTTTATTTGACCATTTCATGATAGACTGTAAATCCTTATTAACATTTAAGATTAAATGGTCAATACCATTTCCATTATCACTTGCGATCAACTGTATGTCATCAGCATAGGCGAAACATGTACAAAATTTTACCTGTGAAAAAATATCATTAACGTATATCATGACTAATAATGGTCCTAACACAGAGCCTTGGGGTATGCCTCTAAAAGTTTCTGAAATATTAGACACTCTACCTTGGACCTCTGTAAATTGTCTCCGGTCAGTAAGGAAAGATCTAATTAGTCTGCAAGATGTACTTTCAAGTGCTTTAATTTAGTATTTTTATTCATTCGTAACCAAATTATTTTAAAATTTTCTGGAATAATATTTTTTCCTCGTTCGAATAATCGATAATATTTATACACTGCAAATATACTTTTTTTTTATTTTTTTTTTCATAAATAAGAGTGTCCTACGAAATGGCGAAAATTAATTATTAATCGGATACTGAGTCAGAAAAAATACTCAGTACAAGTACAGAAAGTGATGAAGAATGCAAAGATTACAGTTTTGAACTTGCAGACAACATAGAAACAATTCTTGAAACACCAGCTTTATTGTGTGACATGGCTAGAGAGAATAAAAGTCGGACACATATGTCCGACGCGTCGTACACATATGTGCAGTGTCACACATATGTGTCCAACGTGGCAGTCAATGTGTTAAAAATTAATCGATCACTCAAATAATAAAAAAATATAAACTTTTATTCCATTAAAATAAAACTCGAATAATTAAGAACTCTGCATTTTAACCAAACTTTTTTTGGGTTTTTTGCTATTCGATCTAGTTCGAATTTTATTTGATTTTGTTGAATCCTTTTTTCTCCCCGATCTGATGTTAGCTATACATATATAACATACCCAATATGGATATCAAAAGTAAGCAGAATTTCATAAGATTTTCATTGCTATAAGTATAATGGTTTATAATTTCATTATGTTATAAAAAATAATTTTAGTTTAACTAAAAATGAGGGCGGATCAATAAGTCCGTGTCTTTTTGAATTTCCCGTCATTTAACTGAAAATGCAATACTGTTTCTATCAACAGACCTCTGTCAGTTGACTCCTGTAAAAATTTGAACAAGCTGCGTCATTTAGTTTGCGTTTGATAGCCATTGATAGCAGACTAACGCGTAACATGAGGAGAAAATGGATAAAAGTGAATGAAAAGTATTATTTTGTGCGGAAAAATATCACCACTCAAACCAAGTCTAAGCTTGATAAAGACTATGGAAACTCTGCAGCATCAATTTCAATGGTGAAAAAGTGTTTTACTGAATATCGTTATGGCCGTACAAGTGCGGAAGATGCCGAACATTCTGGACGTCCAGCTGACGGGTCTATACCCGAAACAATTCACGATATGGTGCAGGCGAGAGGTCGTGGAAGCCATAGGATTTACTCATGGCTTTTTATATGATCACTTGGGTATGAGGAAGTGATTTACATTTTAAATGTTTGAAACTTAACATACAACTCTCGCATATAACTTCGTATAATCGTAGAAGTATATATTCTTTATGATTTAATTCCTATTTGGTTCATTTATTAAATACTCGTACTTGTATTTTATAAAAGATATTTGTTTTCATTACTCAATTGATTATATTTTGTTTACGATTTGTAGTTCAAATTTCAGGTTTAAAACGTCGTTGTAGTTTAATTTGTATTAGAATATTTTCATTTGTATTTATGAGTACGTGGATTATTAATATTTATTTGTTTTTATTTTCTCAGCTTTTCTTTTTACTGTATTTGTTTATTTATTTTAGCTGTTTTTGTTGTTCTTATTCTTTAAAAATGATTTATGTATCCTGTGGATGGTAGAATTAATTTCTGTTGTATTTTATCAACAGTTAAAATAATATTGGGAGCTATTAATTCATTGTAAAAAAAAACACACAAAATATGTATATTTTATTGCGGAAATTATATTTATTGTTCGATTAACAGTTGTATCAATGTGACTTGTACAAGTTGTTGTGATGTTTGACATATCTTTTGTTGGGATTTAGAAATATTTGTTTCTTAAACATAAATCATCCTCTTTTTTTAAATATATGACAGTAAATACATTTAAGATATTAGTAAATTAGCGTTGACTACTTTGGACTATCTATCGGACAGTCTCGTTGTAATCCAATAGGGTCAATTGACCCCTTGCTTAGTATATGCACGTGTTAAAATCACTAGTAACGTAGCTAGTTATGTAACTAGTTGTCACCCTAAAAGATAAGTAAAATCACTAGTTCGGGACAGTATTATAGAACTGCTGGGAAACGATTGTCACACATACGAATGTATTATATATACATTTAGATTTTTGACAACTGAGTTAGGTCTTCCGAGTTTCCGATTTATGTGTATTTACCTATGGTTTGTTATATTCAAAAATAGTATTATTTTACATCCTAACCTTTTTCTTTTGCAACTAATATTTTAATTTGTTTCTATAATACTCCTGAGCATTAAGAATTTAGCACACACACATCTAAAAATAATGAGTATTTTTCATTGCCGCAAACTATTTTCATACAACAAATAGAACTCCTACATGAAATGAAACCACAACAGAAAATATTTTTGAAATTGCAGTGACACAATACGAACGAAATGAAATACGAGTATTTGAGTTTGAATAAGTATGACAGTAACTGCAATTACTTTCAGTTATTGTGCAGTTTTAGTTTTGTTTACATTTTTAACATTGATTCGTGCAATTTAAATGCTATTTGTTGCACATACAATTAACACAACACATAGTTATGCATGTTCATATGTGCATTCACAAAATTACAATAATAATACCTACAACCACAGCCAGTAACAGCAATAATAATTATGATGATGATAGAAGAATAAATCATAAATAAAACATATTTATACTGTTGTAAATATATATTATATCCCTACAATTTACCGAGTTAAAATCTATGACAAGTTTAAGTTTATGCCAAGGTACTTCTTGTAAATAAAAGTACTACGAGTGTATATATGAGAGTAGACTTCAAAATTGCAGCACCTTTAAGCGTGGATAGATGGATAATTTAAGGGCAACCTTCAATGTTTGATTAAATATTTAATCTTCATGACATTCTCATTTTGATCTTGTTTTCAGATAACTAATGGTATCTTCAAAAATATGTGACTATAAATTTGCTCTTAATTTATATTGAAATAAAACAAGTAAGAAGGTATGGTCGTTCTAGTCTGACCATATAATACCCTACACTCAGTCTATGAGCAAAATATGTTTCCTTTAAAATTTCAATATATTTTTCGTGAATGATTTTCAGAATTCTGCCTTATATGGGAGCTATGACTAAACATGGACGGATCGTCATAAAATTAAGACTCATGATTTCCGTAGATGGAAAAACCTATTTGTGTTGAATTTAATTTGCATACCAAATGTTTAAGAGATTTATGTTAAAATCATTTCCCAAAGTGGACCGTATGTGGGAACTACGATCAATTATATACCGATCATCATCAAATTAGGCCGTGTGATTTCTTTATATATATGAAACTTATTTCTGTTAAATTTTATGTGGATACCAACATTTTTAAGGTATTTATGCTTGTTAAAGTTATTTTCGGAATTGGGCTATATATGACAGCTATGACCAATTATGAAGGATCGCTACGAAATTAGGTCGCGTGAGTTATTTCAGTATAAAACTTATTTATGTCAAATTTTATGTGTATACCAGCATTTTCAGGATATTTATTCTCGTTAATTTGAGGAATTTGTATAAAATTTATAGAAATTAGACATTTCTGACAACGAAGTCCTATTTCGGTAGAACATTTGTTTGAAGGATAGGTGAAATAATAAACCTACTTCACCTAGGTCTCATTAAATTGCCTACCCGTAATAGGACTTTTTTTCATTAATGTCTGATTTATATAGGTGACCACACAAATTCATAATTTACCATAGCTCCCATATAAAGACCACTTCGGCATTCAGCTACGGGGAACAGCCTCCTCATCTACCGTTAAGGACATTAACAGGTGCCTCATGTTACGTTCGCAATACTAATATCCATAGGGATCTCATTGTCCTCATAAACTGAGAGGAGTTCAAACTCTCTAGCTTAAACTTCCTTTCAAAACTATTGGATCAGCCAGGGAGTTGCTGTCATTTGAGGGTCTTAGACAACTGAGGCAATTGGAAACACTAGATCTGGCCAGATAATCATTTTAAGGAGCACTCATGTTGGACATTGCAGCGACAATAACAACTTTAGTTTTAGTTTAGGTTATGATTTTAATACTTATTGTAAATTTCTCAAAAGAAAGATTCAATCCATATATATATATATTTGTAAGTTTGTTTGTTTGTTTATTTGTTGGTTTGTTTGAGCATCACGCCTAAACGGCTGAATCGGTTTGATTGAAATTTGGAACGTATATAAATCCTTACTTGGAAGCGTCAATAGGCTATAACTTTCTTAAACAATAATTACTAAACGGCTGAACCGATTTTTATCACGACAAGGGTAGCGAAGCGCACCGGGTCAAGCTAGTATAGAATAAAGATTAAAAAAAATAAACATAAATGACTATAAATCTCATAAAAATGGAATCCAAATAAAATTAAACAAAAATAAGTGACCAAATAGGAATTCAAGGAAAATATCTAAGCTTTCTTTTGACAAAAAAGGGACCATTTTGTAAAAAAAGTCAAAAAAGTTTATGATTTTTGAAAAAAAATTAAAAAAAAATTTTTTTTCCCGAAAGATTAAAGAAATAGCTATCTAATCTATTGGGAACACATTTTGCTAAGAACAATAGGTTACATGGATGAGAAAAAACATCTTCTTGGCCAAAATGTCAAATATTGACCCCCTCTAACTAAGAAAGTTCTCGACCGATCTTGTTGAAAAATGGTGTCTGAATTACTTGACATGAAATTCCCCATATAATTAAGTATATAATCAGTAGAAGCAATGACTTAATTAGATGTGGAACAAATTTGTATATATTTTTAGCTTATTATTACTAGCACTAAGTTAATTGAGATCTCCAAAGTAATTGGCATTTGATCTAACGCATATTATTCAGTTTAATTCCATATTTAAGATTTCCCATGAAAGTTTATAGTGAAGTACTAATTAAACGAATTGTAGAGTTCGTAGTCATTATTACGAAGCTGTTTAGTAGCACAATACAAATTAAATTACAAAGTTAAAAGTAGATGTGCTTATTTGATATTATCGTTTGTTCGTTGTAGCTCCTCGGAAATTGATAACATCTTTTACGTGACTTGCTTCATAGGTGTATTTTAATATTACCCTTCTAATCTTATAGATTCTGAAGGAAGTGAAAACCAAAATATTTACAATGAAAAGTGTTTTTCATTTTTTCACCACACATATCATAAACGCACATTTTAGAAAATATCTGTGATCATTCACTTCTGTCAATTCGGTTTACTCATACACAGAATTCTATTTAGTTAATGGCATGTCCACAAGCATATCATCTGCATAGATCGCAAAGAATAATTCCAGATTAATGTGAAAAATGCTATATGAGTTTCTAAGTCTAGAGCTGTGACTAACTCCTTACTTTTCGAAATATACTCCCTTTGCTGTATTATATTAACTTTAAATTCACATCTGGAAACTTGACTTCCTTCAATCTCATTAGTATTATTTTCTTTGTAAATAATCCCGTCTAACTTTTTTTGGGGTTAACGCCAAGAACAGATCTGGTGTACCACTGATATCTTTGTTTTAGAAAGCATTTCATTACTCCAGAAAGAGAAAATGTTCCTTTATTTAATAATATAACAGCAAATGCTACTAAGTATATCCATTTAAAATCCAAGAGAATTGGATTATGCTCTTATTTGCAATGATGTCTATAAACTTCTGTACATATTTCTGCTTGAATTTTTCATTGCGAAAATAATCTTGTAATATTTGCATCTATGCTGAGGTTTGTAACGTCCAACAATATTAGTGTAACATTATTCGGCTCAGAATCATTTTGTGAATCGATTTAATGATGTCCGTCTGTCCGCCTGGCTGGCTGATTGTCCATGTAAAATTTTACACACAAGTCTAAATTTTGAAGAAATTTCTGCAAAATTTGTTACATGCGTTTCGTTTGGACCAGGAGGTAGCCTATTTGAATTTTCTGAAATCAGTCCATTATTTAATCTAGCTCACATACAAATGTCCTCCCGAAATAAGACTTTATCGCACATAAATGGATTTATAAAGGAATCTACACAAATTTTGCTCCAAATAAGTTTTATATTTTATTTTATGACGATCGGTCCATTTGTCATAGCTCCCATATAAGGCCCACTTACGGAAATCTCTTTAACATACACATATGTGGTCGGGTTTTACAAACTTTACTTTCTTACTTATTTTGTTATGCATTTAGTCACTGACAGAAGTACTGGGGAACAAATTCTCTGTATATGTTGTAATGTTCTCATGGCAGGCAGATTTCTTTCAATACCGTTAAGATCCAATAGATTTTCAATTTTAATTATATTTTATTAAAACCGGGAAGGATTTTTTAATAAATATTTGGATAAGTTCATTTTGTACATTAAATCCTAAAACGGTTCCACCAAATTTGGCTGATTCGAAACTACTAAAAAGCTAATGGAAATGGAAAAACCGATTTAACGAACAACTTAATTTTAAACATTAACTTTAAAAAAAACAAAAACAAACTGCGAAGCGCCTAGCTTGTCTGCAGATATACCCAGAATCTCTAGCGGGAATCGAACCCATAACCCTCAGCACACTATCGACTAGTCTATCGGGGTACCCATAGACTACCTTATATACCGAATGTTTAAAAACGTTTGAGATCGATATAACGAATGTTAGGAAAAAACGATAAAATGTTCAACATTCAAAATTATATCAAGCTATCAAGAATGGTAAAAAAAGTCGTCAATCTCTAAAGAATGATTTTTCGTCCAGAAGGTAAAACACATTCCAGTTAATTGAATTGTTTTAAAAACTAGAGCCATAAAAATACAAAAAGGCTTTATAATGGTGGATTTCATGCAAGTGATGGTTGGATATCTAATTCAAAAAAATATACGGTGAGAGACTTCTTAAAGAATCAGGAGAGAAGTTATCATACCGAGCTGATTTAGTTAGTATTCTCAATGCGTATGAAACTGGCCTCTATTTGCGCTAATGCATCTGAAACAAAGAAATTTAAACGCATTATTAATCCTTAGCAAATCCCCAAGTCAACCTCTCGAAGAACCATTAATATGCCTGACAGCATATCCTTAGTTATACCGGGATTTGCCGAATGAACTCTATAAAGTTCTTAAATGATTTAGAATTGGCGAATAGCGGTGATAAGTAAATGTGCAATATGAAGGAACTCAACTTGAGACTGATATTACAAGCATTATATACAATGATATAAGCAAGCTTTTGGAATCAGTTAAGTATGCTGAATGATCTCAACAACTTCCAAATCAAAAATATCTTATTATTTTGCACGTTATCTCTCGGTTGTCAGATCTTACAACGTTGTCAGAAAAATGTTCAGAAAATGGTTAACAACCATGTCAACTTATGTGTTGTTAACCATTTACTGATCATTTTTCTTAGAAACGTTTTTTTTTTTTTTTTTTGGATAAAATTCGGTAACTCGGGAACCATTTGAGATATTATTACGAAATGGTTGGAGCTTCCTAGCGCTAATGGGGGCCAGTGCGTTGCCCCTCAAAGTTGGTCACCTCGGGTACGCTTACACGTGTAGGTTATCTCTATTAGTTGAAAATATATTTAGGTTTATTAATTTATTTTTTTTAATTTTGCTCGATCCTTTTATGGTTTTTTAGATGTGGCGGGCCTACGGAGGGTCGAATTTTTTTTACCACCTATATTGGTGATAAAATTCTTAATAAAATAAAAAAATCTTCCTAACAGTTATATTGTCCATATAAAAAGTTAAACGCATCCAAAGTTGGAACATGTAAAAAGTGCCATATTTTTTAAGTTTTTTCCCAAAAAGGCCCATATATTTTTTCTTTTGTAGAAAAAAATATTTATAAATAGATTAAGATTTTGTTTTAAAAAGTAAGGTATCGAACTGATGAAATGATAGCAACTACAAGAAAGTTTAATAGCAATAGTAGTCCAATATTTATTAAACGCCCCACTTACCTGCCACTTTATTATAACACTGTCAAAATTACAGTTGGTTTTGCTGTGCCTGGTTTTTGCGGTTTTATTGTGGATTACCAGTATTATTAAGAAGTATAAAATATTATTATGGAAATGGATTTGTGATGAAGTCTGAATACATTCCAAATCACTAGATTGCATGTACATATGTATATAGTATGTAGTTTGTGTATAATTTTACATATTTATATACCAACAAAAAAGTAGGATTGTTAAGTAGTATACATACATACGTTTGTATATGTAAGATTGTATATCTACATGGGTGACAAGTTCATTGACAATAACTGAAATCATTTTTACAAGTTGAAGAATAATGAGTGGGAAAATTGAATAAGAATTACTTATCTGGCATTCAGCACTAATGTTCATGTAATAAATGTTGCAGAAAAAAAACAAAGAAGTAATTTTTGTATTATGAAAAAAAAATTAGAAACAATAGAATATTTTAAGATTTCTTGCCAAGATAAAGAACAGCAAATAATTGGTATTTATGTTCTTTTTTTGTTTTTGGTTTGTTCTTAAAGTTGAAATAAATATTTATTAGCTAGTGACTTCTTTCTTTTCTGTTTTGCTTGTATTGAATAACTAAAAAAATAAATATATATATTCTGTAAGATAAAACAAAATACGAGTATGCGACATTTTCAAGCGGTTAAAATAACCGAGATTTTTGTAACTTAAAACAAAAGAGTTGATACAAAAACATGTTCATGTAACACTGGCACCACATTTGGGAAAACGGTTGCACTCAACAGTAGTTTATGGCATTTTTTAACATCTTAAATGCTGTTTTAAGTTGGCGCATACAACTAATTTGTTTTTACATATAATTTCTTTAATTAACGTTAAACGAATGGGAGTGTAGCTGAATGAACGAGGCGCCAGGTGGTGGGTAAAATTAAAGTTGGAAATTAAGATCTTTTTTACTTTTTTGTTGGTTTGTGGTATGTTTGGGTGCTGTTTAAGTGTGTTTTGTTAATGTTTGGTAAGTGTCTTATTTCTTGTAGTTGCTAATTAAATAAATATTAATGTGATGGAGTAGCTTGTAATGAAATAAAAATTGTCAAAACTGTTTAAATTTAATCCTTTTGGTCTTCTCATTTTAATACAAACTGTTCGAAGAGGAATTAATATGGTGACCTAGTTAAAATTACAATAATTTAGAGTTCTGATTTGGAAATTATAGTTATAGTACTTTGTAGTTTAGATATAGGGAAGAAACGAAAAATAATATTTGATATACATGTTTTACATGACCATACAAAATTTAAGGTTCTCAAAGATTTCGGAATTCGCTTTATCTTGGTTTTTATATGATTTCAAAGTTCATATATAACTGCTAATAACTTCGGAAGTGTTAGTTAGAACATATGCACATTAGGGTGACAATCGATTTTTTATTTTTAGATTTCAAGGAGTGCCGGGTGGAATATTGTGACACTAGGTTTAAAAGTTAAGTGTTGAAAATTTGAGCCAAATCGAACAAGGATTTCGGGACGCGCATCGTCAGATATATGTCTGTCTGGGGACAAACACAGAGACAGACAGACAGACAGAAAGACAGACAGACAGACAGACAGACAGACAGACAGACAGACAAACAGACAGACAGACAGACAGACAGACAGACAGACAGACAGACAGACAGACAGACAGACAGAAAGACAGACAGACAGACAGACAGACAGACAGACAGACAAACAGACAGACAGACAGACAGACAGACAGACAGACAGACAGACAGACAGACAGACAGACAGACAGACAGACAGACAGACAGACAGACAGACAGACATACAGACATACAGACATACAGACATACAGACATACAGACAGACAGACAGACAGACAGACAGACAGACAGACAGACAGACAGACAGACAGACAGACAGACAGAAAGGATCCAGAGTAAATATACTTTATAGGGTCGGAAAATTATATTGTGGAAATTACAAACGGAATGAGAAACTTATATATACCCTTCTGACGAAGGTGAAGGGTATAATAAGTGGATATGTATGTGGTACTTTTAGATATTTTTTTTTATCATTATTAAGGGCGAACACCAAGTTCTGGATCTTTTTTGTATCCCATATCCCAGAAATTAAATTAAAATTGAACTGTTGCCCTTCTAAAAAATATAAAACGTATAAGGGGTAACATTTATCCATATTTTTGTTACTTGTTATACCCTTCACCTTCGTGAGAAGGGTATATATAAATTTGTCATTCCGTTTGTAATTTCCACAATATAATTTTCCGACCCTATAAAGTATATATATTCTGGATCCTTATAGATAGCGGAGTCGATTAAGCCATGTCCGTCTGTCTGTCTGTCTGTCTGTCTGTCTGTCTGTCTGTCTGTCTGTCTGTCTGTCTGTCTGTCTGTCTGTCTGTCTGTCTGTCTGTCTGTCTGTCTGTCTGTCTGTCTGTCTGTCTGTCTGTCTGTCTGTCTGTCTGTCTGTCTGTCTGTCTGTCTGTCTGTCTGTCTGTCTGTCTGTCTGTCTGTCTGTCTGTCTGTCTGTCTGTCTGTCTGTCTGTCTGTCTGTCTGTCTGTCTGTCTGTCTGTCTGTCTGTCTGTCTGTCTGTCTGTCTGTCTGTCTGTCTGTCTGTCTGTCTGTCTGTCTGTCTGTCTGTCTGTCTGTCTGTCTGTCTGTCTGTCTGTCTGTCTGTCTGTCTGTCTGTCTGTCTGTCTGTCTGTCTGTCTGTCTGTCTGTCTGTCTGTCTGTCTGTCTGTCTGTCTGTCTGTCTGTCTGTCTGTCCGTCTGTCTGTCTGTTGAAATCAATTTTCTGAAGACCCCAGATATCTTCGGGATCCAAATCTTCAATAATTCTGTCAGACATGCTTTCGAGAATTTTGCTATTTAAAATCAGCAAAATCCGTCCATAAATAACGGAGATATGAGCAAAAATCCGAAACAACCTCTGAAAATTTCATCAAAAAAAGACAATTTATTGCATGCTTTGACAAAAAAACAGCAAAACGTATGTGTGTTGGATTCATTGTGTGTTGGCTTCATACTTTGTGTATTTTGTTTTTATTTTTTTTGTGTTTCACAAAAAAGCAACAAAACGTGCATATGTTTTGATGTTTGTTGGCTTCATTATTTAGTTTTTGTTTTTTTTTTTTTTTGGTGTTTGAAAAAAAAAACAACAAAACGTACATATGTATGTTTGGATGTGAGTTAGTTTCATTGCTTTGCGTATTTTGTTTTTTTTTTTTTTTGTTGGTGTTTCGTTTCGTTTGGCGTTGTTGTTTTTGGGTAGGGTATATATAAGATTGTTGTTTCGTTTGTAACTTCTACAATATAGCAATAGCAATTAAATGTAAAATTTTTAAAAGTTTTCTTGATATATTTTTTGGATGATATACGCTGAAAATACGCAAGTAATGCATTCACAACGATGGTGAAGGGTATATAAGATTCGGCATAGCCGAATATAGCTCTCTTACTTGTTTTTACATTAATATGGTACAAAAATGTTTATTATATAACTCCTTTATTAATATAGAATTAAAAAAGAAATATGTTTTTTTCTACAGAGGGAAAAAAATTATACCACAACGGGTGAATTACGCATAGTGCTTTACTTATTAAAACATAATGGTTTCTGGATTAATTTTCCTTTCTAATTCGAAAATGGATTTTTTTAACTGTCGTATTCAAAACTGTTTGTCATTAGGTAACAGATAAATAATTACAAATTGCTTGGACATCATTTGATTAAAGTATTTTATGATGCTACCAAACTTTAGCTTATGAATAAATATTATCTGAATTTCCCACCTAACAGATGTTTATTTTAAAGTATAATTTGGTGAAAGGTATATAAGATTCGGCACAGCCTTACTTGTTCTTCTAAATTTTGGGTAAAACAGCTTAGAGTGAAAATGGTCTACGTAAACATATGTTGCTTTTGAATATAATAATTCTGGTGGATGTTTTGGAATATTTGTCTGATCTTTTAAGAATGTTGAAATTTGACTCTTTTAGCTTTATCCTCACAAAAAAAATGTGTATTCCGAAAATTATAAATAAATCTTATACAACATTTTAACTTTGAACCATGACGAAAAACAACCCAAATCGAATTTAACAGTTTTGAGCAGCTTTAAATTTTATATGACCACTAAGAACCTGTTAATTGCCTTATTGAACATTTTTGTTTCCTCCCTATAAGAGTGAATAATTTTTTAAAACCTTCATAGTTAAACATGACTTCTATAAATTCCAAAAATGTACTAAACTTTGTCAGTATGTCATATTACACGCAGTTATAAGCACTTAGTACGTATTTGCCGAGATTCATTATAAACAAAAGAAATTTGTTTAAAATTGATCTTTAAAAAAACCCCAAGCACTCTATTCATACAACAAAGTTTTAAAAGACTTTGGCACCACAAACAAAAATATCCAGTATACGCCAGTACTCTTACTGCCTAGTTAACTGTATTTGCTAAGATATCCACCGAAAAAAACTGACTAAATCTAGATCGCTTGTTATACAGTTTTACACCAATGTTCTCAAAAGTCAACAAATATAACGCTCATTTAACAGTTATTGACATAACGCTAAAAACGTTTAACCCCACAGCAATTGACGAACAAATATTTGTTTTGTAAACCCCGTTAAATGAGAGGAAAAACATCAATAAACCTCAAAAACTTTAATGTACTTTTTACAAATCCAACAAAACCTTTTTTTTTCTTCAAAAAAGAACAGCTAGAATTCTATTAACAAAAAAAAAACATCACAAACAATCAAAGATGATGTCAAATGGCAATCAAATAAAATCAATAATCTTAGACCCACAAATAGTCGTACCTCGTACACATGCGTACACAATGAGACCCCCAAAAAGTACCCAGAATTCAATAAACAAAAAAGGCATTTGAACATTTTGTACACAAAAACTTCTAAGACACATTTGAAAGACACACATCACACACACTCACTCACTCACAAAAACATCAAAGTAAAATAATGAAAGAATGATCAAAAAAAAAAACTGAGGGAATTGAATGCATACAAAAGTACTCGATCAAATAATAAAATAAAATTGAATTGAATACATTTTGGTTAGACAACGGCCAGAAATAAATGAATTTTTAAAAGGTGCGCTTATTTGTAAAGACCATCAGCAAAACAATGGACTAGAAGTGGAAGAAATTTTAAAAATAAAATAAAGAACTTTTTTTCTCTTTAAACGAGCTTACGGACTTTTGAACACTTCTTCTGTTGCTCAAAATCTTGGTAATTGAAACACTTTGCTAATGGCAGCCTAAAGAAGTACAAAACAAAGAAAGACTATTTCATTCGACCGTGATAAATTTTAAATGCCCGGCAATATGAATATTATTTGATTTTTAACATACACTTAAAGAAATAAATGCATTTCTAAGAATGTTGGTTATAAATTAATGTAAAATATTTATATTTACATAAAGATTTCTGGTTTTTTTTTTAAATTTGTTAAGAAATGTTAGTGTTCACTTATTTTAAACAATTAAAGTGGAAAACATTTTTTGGAAATAAAAATTGGCTTAAAGGAAACCCATTGCAGAACTGAATATATGTATCAAAAAGTACTATTTGAAGAAGACAAAAAGTACATTTAGTTTCCATTTGCAAGGTTCTTATTATATATATGTCTAATTTTATATATTATCCCCATTTACTCTTTTGATCAACTCGTCAATTTTATCATTTTAGCATTAATTTTCAGACCGTAATGGCTAGCTGATTTGGCGATGTCGCACAGTGTTCCAAGTGCTCAATCTAGCCGGAAAAAATTAATTTTTTTAAATATTTCAAAAGCAATGTTTTTTTGTAGATCTCGTTGAGTAGATTCCATATATATAAAAATCTTTCAAATTGGATAGCAAACAATTATTTTTAATCTTTGATATACCCGAAGTGCCCCACTTTGGAGTATTGTGGCTAGGCCCCCCATGGTGTTATAAGCCCTCCTTTATAGCCATGGAACATTTTATCAGTTTGAAAGTTACCGATTAAAACTATTATAGTTTATGAGTTATCCGCATTTGAATAGTAAAATTTTATTCTTTTTACCTAACTTTGTCCACTTTTTAGCTAATAACGGATCCAATTCTTTCCCGATTTTCTTGAAATATCCTTTTTTGAATTAACAACAAATTTATTAACAATAGTAAGAAATGTTGTTTAAAAACCTCTACTGAGTCAAAAGTTATGTGCATTCAAACTTAAAACAAATAAAAAAGTAGATTTTTCCCTATTTTTTTTTTTTTTTTTTTTTTCGAAAAAAGTACTTAAATTAATTTTAAATTATACAGAAAATAAGAACAATATATATAATGTGCTTATATTTTTCTGAAAGATAACATTACGGGAAATATTATAAAAGCAAAATAATATCAAAATTCGTATTATTGCGTGGTCCAGAGCCTTCCAAAGTAGACCTATTTTTTATGTAAATTTCATCTTTAGACAACATTTTCTCTAATCGCTTAGCTGTTTCCTAAACATTAAGACCTGTTTTGTATGACCCCATATGTTCGTCAATATCGTGAAAAGGGATTTCATAGCCCGGAGCTTGGTGACTTCAAGAGATCAAAAAATCAAAATTCCAAAATTTCCTCGATGACAATGAGAAACAGTAGAGGAGTTAAAGTGCAACACAGCCATACGCTCGATTTTATAGCTATCGAAGAAGATAGTTGATTGATATGCCTCACTTGTACTTCAATTTTTTCGCGGACGTCTTTCCTTCTAAGTGCATCCCATAAGTTTTGTATTTTATTCGATCAAACGCTTTTTTAAGTCGAGGAAGAAGACAAGGTAAACAGATTTTATCATTTCATAAACTTACTCTAGTACTATGCAAAGAGTAGCAATGTGATTAATGCACGATTTTATGTTGCGGAAACCAGTTTGCTGTCATCGGAGAGTCACATCAATCTTCATTTATATCCTAATTTTTGCAGCTTTTAAGAGCACTTCATAAAATCTTTATTTCTCCGCAATTACTGCCTTTTTAGGTATTTTGACTATAATGACTTGTAAACAAACGTAGGGAAATACTTCAGTCTCCCATATTTGGCCAAACAACTTGTATAATATTTGGGCTGATAATTTGAAGTCCGCTTTGTAGAGTTCAGCATGGAAGTTGTCAATACCAGCAACTTTGCCACATTTCAAACTTTTGTTAAATGTCTCAATTTTATGGAAACTCTAGCATTGAGAGCTGATACGATTTATTTGTGGAACCGTTGTATTAGGTTCAGTATCTGAATAATAATCCATTTTGATACATGAAAAATAACAGCTTAATGTTCATACCATCGAGCTCGCTGATCCGATTCAACAGTTAGAGAAGATTGTCTTCGGTAGCTTTAATGGGAATATTTCCCTGCACTTTCCTGGATGTGATACTTTTGCTGCATGCATATAGTTTTCCCCGCCCAACTATCGTCACTTGATTTCCGCCTCACATCATTGGTAATAGCATGGTATTCAGGTTGTGCAAGTTCTTTTGCGGCACGAGTTCTCGCTGAGTTTATGTCGGCTTTTTTATACCGTCGTTTTTCTATGTCTTACCATGAGGAGTATGTCATCCAATCTTATTATCTCACGACCACTATACAGGTAGGATTCACTTTTCGTTTTTGTTACTTTTGGGATACGACTCAAACTATGTAGATCTGCATTCGTTTGCTCAAGAAATGTATTTTTATCAAACTGCATATACGTATTAATACTAACATGTAAATTGGCAAAGGAAACATTTAAGATATCATGAATTCCACCAAAAAGCACAGAAAAAACACCTTGGGTGTTCCAATATTTACCATTTGACATAAATTTAAAATAATAGGATACGAATATTTATATACATATATACAATATCCCACTTTTTATTATTTTTCAAAATTTAAAAAATATGTTAAGTTAATTTAAAGAATATGATTGAAATCGGAAGACGCAAGGTTAATTTGTTTGTGATGTCTTTTGGAACTCATGAAATTTAAATAGAGAAATATTAAATGCTGAGTTATAGATTTGGAATAAATCTTAGAAACTGTACGTGACTTCTCATTTCTCGATTTTCCAAAACTTCTGAAACTTTTCCGAAACATTTCCGGAACTTCAGAAAAAAGAGCCAGAGGACGACATGGTAATAGATGAATCTAAAGACAAAACTGAAACTAGTCTTTTATCAGAAACTATTAAACGTATTCACAATCTAAAAATCTCCAAAAAGGACTCCAATGGTATAATTGAGGATTTTATATGAGAAATTTGATATACTTTATCATGCCTTACTTTTGATTTCTTCAACATCTAATCAGTGGGAGAGTTCTTTCCAAGTCAAGTTTTATCAAAACTAATGAAAAAATAGTTTAAAAGGAAAATATTTCAATTATATTCTTTTTTTAGAAGCTTATTTCAGAAGATCAGAAGAAATATTTTTTTTTTAATTGTTATGTTTTGTTTGTTTTCTATGATTTTGTTCTTTTTATTAATAAAATGTTTAAATAAGTACACAAAATTCATTGCTTTATTTTCAATTTAAAATTAAAATATAAATTATTCGGTTAATCGAATAAATTAACCGATTAAATCTAAACCCCGATTAATTATTTGGTCGATGAACCAATTAAACCAGAAACCCGATTAATTGAATACCCTAGTATATACGGTTTGAATACAGCGTTTCATCCCGATGTGGAATTCCTGACTTAAACCTGTAAATCTGACTAAAATGACTGTAACAGACCAATTATTGTGTAATTTGTATACCCTACCCTACCCTACCCTTGTATACCCTACACCATGGCAAGGGTATATATAAGTTTGTAATTTCTACATTTTTCATTATTTTTCATTTGCGACCCCACAAGGTATATATATTCTGGATCGTTATAGATAGCGAAGTCGATATAGCCATGGCCGTCTGTATGTTGAAATGAACTTTCTTGAAAATATTGAATACATCAATATATCTGGAATTCTTCCGGCTCGGTTGCTATTTAAAATCGGCCCACAAATGGCTGAGAAATAAGAAAAAAACCAGGACAACCACGATTGACCTATTTTTGATCTATATCTGTATTGCTATACATATAGACAATATGGATATTCATGATATTACAATCCCACTTTTTTTTGAATTTACCCCGAATTTTGTTCACCAAAAAAAATGAAATTTAATGAAATTTTACACTTATATAGAAACTTTTGATCGAAATACAAAAATGAAAAAGAAATTACTGAATTGTTTTTGACAATCTCTGAAACCCCTTTGCACAATATTGAAGAACATATTAGGACATACAAAACAGATCTTAATTTTTTGAAAGCAGCTATGCGATTAGAGAAAATATTGTCTAAAGAAATTTACATGAAAAAATATGTCTACTTCGAAAGTCTTTGGACCACGCAATAATACGATTTTTTTATATTATTTTGCTTTTATAATATTTCCCGTAATGTTATCTTTTAGAAAAATATAAAAACATTATTTATCTTTTTTTTATTTTCTTTATAATTTAAAATTAATGTAAGAACTTTTTTCGAGAAAAAATTTCGAAAAAAACGAAATAACTTTTGACTCAGTGAAGATTTTTAAACAATTCTTCCTTACAATTATTAATAAATTTATTATTAATTCAAAAAAAGATATATTAAGAAAGAATTTGATCCGTTTTAAGCAAAGAAGCAGAAAAAGGTAGGTAAAAAAATAAAATTTTACTTTTCAAATGCTAACAACTCGTAAACTATAAGAGATAATGTAAGACAAAAGAAACTTTTTTTGAAGACCTCGTCGAGTAGATTCATATACATAAAAATCTTTCAAATCGGCTTGCAAAAATTTGGTATTATTTTTAATTTGTGTGCCCTACTTTGGGGCATTGTGGCTCGGCTCCCCCTTGGTATTATAAGTCAAAATTCAAAACTTACACTTATCAACATCTTTATTAAAATTGGGCTATTCATTTAGAGTTACGGTTCCCCCTGCAAGATGTAGCTAATTACTACGAGTTTTGAATTTTGATAAAATATTAGGGGATATTTGTTTTATCTTTTGTGAATAAAAGTTGTGGACAGATTTTAATCATTTAGGGCTTTTTTTATTTGGAACTTCGTTTTCTATAAATGTAAAATTTTTAATGCCGTTTTAAAAACAAAAATTTCGAAATTTTGCTAAAAAATATATATTTCTGAAACGACTGCGAAGATTAAAAATAAGTTAAGCCTTTCACAAAGGTAATTTTATTGCGGAATTTCGTTTTTCCAGTTTATTCAATAAACTAAACCGTTTTTAGTTACGCGAATATATCTTGTGCAACCTCCTCCATTTTCTAAATGGAAAAAAGAGCTAACCTAAAAAAACGGTTAGCACCACTGAATTCAGCGTACCCGAATAAGTTTAAGCCGCTGGGTGCCCCTTTTGACAGAAAAAAAGTGTAAATTTCGTGCACAGTGTTATTTAAGGTTTTTATTCCACGATAATGGAGTCCTGTTAAATACCAACTTCTATTTTACTACATAAGATCAAAATGTAATTTTTCAAACTGCCTTATAGATTGTTCCTTATCAAAGTAGTTAGTTTTTCGTTGATCGCCCAGAAATATCAGTCCAACACAAACCGTTCAATGACATTCTGAGTCAATTTAATGATATCCGTCCGTCTGGCTGGCTGTCTATGTAAACATGTAAAAAATTGAGGTCTCCACATAAAATTCAACAGAAATAAGTTTCATATAGAAAAAATCACGCCAGCTGATTTCATGGCGACAGGTTCATAATTTTTTATACTTAGCTCCTATATAAGGTCCATTTCCAATAATAAACTACTGATTAAAATTTTAAGATAACAATGTTTTGCTCCTATACCCAGTGTAGCGTATTATATGGTCGGGCTTGATCGACTATTTTTTCATACTAGTTTTATCTAATTAATTGAGATGAAATATTAAAAAAAAAAACCCTACTATACCCCATAAATCGCAAAGTAGGGCAAAAACACATTTAACATGAGCTTGAAGAAATAAAGTCATATAAAAATAAGTCAAAACAAACAACTAAGTATGACGATTACAATGATTGTTTGCATACAAAAACAAAACAAAAATGTAGATGCGTGCAACCTACTGATGACCCAACATGATGTGGGGATTAATCAGCAGTGGCAACAACCAGCAAAACTTAGAACTTCTCAAAAATAAGAAGAAAAAAAAAACACAAACATAAAACAAAGTGTACTTTAATAAAACAATGGCCAAGAAACCAATTGTATTTTAAAAAGGTTTTTGTTTAATACTTTTTTTCAAAAAAAAAAAAAAAAAAAACAAAATATAATCAGGCAATAACAACAATACCAAGTAACAACATTTAAACATTTATTTACATGAAAATCTACTCATACCCTCAAAACTCTCTGCTCCATGTAACCAGTCAAGCAGCCAACTAAGCAACCAACTGACTGACTACAAGTACACTCCACTCCATCCATCCACTATTATGTACAATGAGGGTTCTTATTTTTTTTTAATTTTTGTGCATTTCTTTTGGCTGGGAACACAATATACGTACTGGTACAAGTTTAGCTACAATTGGAGAAGAAAAAAAACCATCAAATGATGATGGTTAAATATGTAAGAAGAAAAATAATATTAATAAAAAAAATGTAAATCTAAAAAAAAAAGGTTAAAAGCTTTGTCTGAACACGATACAACAATTGTTGGCCAAGTTAAGTTAAGTAAAGAAAAGGTAAATAAAACAAGCAACGAAAGAGTCTGAAACTGCTGAGGAGCTGAGGAGGCACTGGGGTTAGAAGGCTAGCGAAGAATTTATTTAACAAATTTTTATATAATTTTTTTGACATGACTTCAATACACTACAACCAACAAAGCAGCCAAATAAAATTATGAACAACAAACATCAGCCGCAAAAAAAACTACTTAAAACTGTCTATAAAATTGGGAGTGAATAGTAAATGATGTGAAATATGAGATGCCATAAAGAATAATTATTTCTTCATAATAAAACACACACAAAAAGCCAACAAGAAACATTAAACATTTTTGATGAAAGTGTTAAAAAATGAGATGCTGCTAAATTGAAATCAAAAAGACATGAAAGAGTGTGTGTCTTTCTTTCTTTGTTCGTTCGATCATATGTTCCCAAAGTTTTTTTTTTTATTAACTGTGAGTGTGTGTGAGCGTTTGTATGTTTGTATTTTAAGTATATTTCTTATGTCTTTTGTTATAACAACATTATAGTTTATGATGTTTATGATGATATTTAGGTTTTTGTTGTCTTTAATTAATTGTAAGTAATTTTAATGTGGTGTTAAGCTCAGGGAAATCTACTAAATGATACAGATAAATCATTTCAAAACAATACAATACGAGTACGTATGTATGTATTTAGGACATGCGATACTTTTTATGATTAACTGTTGTTTAGTTTCAAATTTAATAAAAATATCTTAAACAAGTTTTAAGTAAGTATTAATGAATTAATTAATGAATAAAAATTTGATAAATTTTACTTTATTACTGTATTACAATGTGAACCAATGAATTACGGAACTGTTTTGTCTGTCACCTTATTAATAGCTTTTCTAGAATTTCAGGGCGCATATTACATATTCCGATGTAAACAATATTAGATATTAAATTCTGCATTTTTATTTCCATCATAGGGAATGGCATAGAGACGTGATCTTGATTATAGCATATCCTACTGAAACGACAACCTCACCCGGAAGTGATACACCCTGCCGTTAACAAACGAGGCTCTATCGACCGAACTTGGATGGAATAACCCTAAGCAGATGGTTACTAAATCGTTTACTAATGGCCAGATGATTCCATGATCGAATACTGTTGACCAATCAGTTACACATCTTAAATGAAATTATTAGCGAAACCGTATAAAATTTTAAGCAACCGATTCCCTCGCTGACTTTACAAACTTCTCACAATTTGGAACATGTAACGTTCGATCACACGATTGGTGCATGTGTGCAATGTAATGAAACTCGTATGCCTAAAAGTGGAGAACTCAAAACATCGTGTACTACCACATTTCTATACTCCGGAAGACCAACACGACAGCCCAAAATAAATGGTGTTACTCTCTTATTACCTAAACCTGCAAAAGATGTTCTTATTGTGTGGAAACCATACTTGGAAGTAATAATAACTGCATGCCTCCGAACGCGCGCATTAGTCCAATTCTACACAACAACTAAAATTTCTGATATGTCTATAAAATACTACTTTTGCAATCACCAATGGATTAAGATTTGCGGATTTATTTATGTTAATGAGAGACTTTAACGCTCAACTTGATTCGGATTATTTGGGAAGAGCTAGATCTATGGGACGCCACGCAGTGGTTTATAAAAGTTTTTTTTTTTGGAAATAATTCGGTATTTCGGGAACTATTTGAGATATTGTTACGAAATTCTACATGGTTGGAGCTGAGGTATTTTCGAGTTGATTTGCAGCTTCTTTGCGCTAATGGGAGCTAGTGCGTTGTCCCTCAAAGTTGGTCACCTCGGGTCTCAATTTTTTTTTAAAAATCGCCAAAAATATATTTATATTCGGAATGAGCTGAAATTTAAAATATAAATAGAGCTTGAGAAGGTCTACAAAATGTACAAATTTTCCAAAGCGGGCAGGGTTTGCAGAACTTCTGAGGAGTAAATAAATGATTTTTAAAATCTTAGGACATGAAGATTGATATTTTGGTAAAATTAAATAATTTTATAAATTTGTGGGACCTTATTTACCTTAAAAACTAAAAAAATTATAATATGGTGATTTTCAAGGAAGAAAAATATAAAATTTTAATTAATGTAACCTTTTAACGGTTAAAGATATCATAACAAAATTTGGAACTAATATAGACTCAAATGTCCTTAAATCAACGATATTATAATTTTTGACATTTTTTATTTTCAAATACCGAAATTCCTAGACCGGGGAAATGTGTTCCAAAACTGAGTTTTTTTTACAAAAGTGCCTACTGTGACGTTATTTACCGTGTGATAGTAAAAAAACTTTTTAGATATTTAAGAAGCATATAGGACTATACAAATATGAAGTTTTTTCGAGGATCGGTGCTTTGCCTTGTTAGAATTTTTTACTCAAATCTGAAATTTTTGTTAAAAATTGGCCAAGTTTGTATAGATCTGGGGGGTGTTGTGTCCTCATAAGTGAGCCAAAATTTACTTGACACGCTTTTGCATTAAATTCTCTTTCCGGATCATATAAAAACTGTATATAGTCCCGATGAAAATTTTTTTCTACAAAAGAAAAAATATATGCGTCTTTTTGGGAAAAAACTTAAAAAATATGCCACTTTTTACATGTTCCAATTTGGATGCGTTTAATTTTTTATAGGGACAATGTAACTGTTAAAAAGTTTTTTTTTATTTTATTAAGAATTTCATCACCAATACAGGTGGTATTTTAAAAAAAAATTCGACCCTCCGTAGGCCCGCCACATCTAAAAAACCATAAAAAGATCGAGCAAAATTAAAAAAAAAAAAATAAATTAATAAACCTAAATATCTTTTCAACTGATAGAGATAACCTACACATGTAAGCGTATTTTTTGTAGATATTCTCAAGCACTGTTTATACTTTAAATTTCAGCTCATTCCGATCATAAATAGATTTTTGGCGATTTAAAAAAAAAATGAGACCCGAGGTGACCAATTTTGAGGGCAACGCACTGGCCCTCATTAGCGCTAGGAAGCTGAACAACTGCAAATCAACTCGAAGATACCTAAGCTCCAAGCATGTAAAATTTCGTAATAATATCTCAAATGGTTCCCGAGATACCGAATTATTTAAAAAAAAACTTTTCTAAACCACTTTGCGCCATACAAAATGGTGAAATGTTACACGAAACCTGTTTAAGCAATGATCTGAATATCAAAGGAGACATATTCCCTCACAAAAATGTTCATAATATCACGTGGGAATCGCCGGATAATGTAACCGTGAATTAAATTGGCCATATAGCTATCGTTTAAAAGTTGCCGCCTTTCGGAAAGAAAAAACGATCCAATGGCGGTTCTGTATACAGAAGCTCGAGAAATCCGCCACTCAGATCCCAACTAGGAATCAATTAAAAACTTCGTTATAAATGAAACCACTGCACAGTGGTTTCCCTTATATGGACAAGCGATAAAAAATCAATATCTCCAAAACTTAAAAAGCTAGCATCTTCAAAATATGTCTGCTCATAGCATGCCCGATGAACTTAAAGTTTGCATATTTTTAGGAAAAAATATTAACAACTGCAGCCACAGTAGCTATTTGATCTTTGAAGGGTTAATTGCTTAAAGATTAGTTTTAAGAATTTTTTAAATAAAGTATTTCAATATTAAAATGAATTTTGAGAAATGATGCATGACTATAAATATATAAATAACTATTGCCACTTTTGCATCTCGGATACTTTCCTAATCAATATACAATTTCTGAAAGGGTTTCGGTTACTACTTCATTACCTATCTCTGGCATTAAGTTTATATTTGATGGTTTGGTCTCTTTGTACTCTTGACTTTTTTTTTACAAACTCTTTGATTTGACCAGTAATTTTCTGCCAATAAAAGTGTCTCTTGACTTTTTCCATTATTTTCGCCGTTCCACCATGAGCTGACACGTTTGTTGTTTGGGGTTTTTCAATTATTGTTTATGTTAGGTTTGTGGGTATCCATAACTTCCATTGATACTGCTCTTCTACATTTTGATCACAACTGGTACGTTTAAAGATTTTTCCATCTACTACTTTAAGATCCGGTAGTTTATTCTATTAAATCTGTATATTCTTTGAATTCAAATTCTGTGGTTTTGAAATCCAATAAATCTTCTGTTTCAACTTCTTCCAAATCATGATGTTGTGGCAGACGAAAAAGCTTGTCAGCTACAATATTTACTGAAACTTTTCTGTGGTTAATCTTGTTGAAAGACCATCTGGCAAGATTTCTGCTTAAATCTTTGAGGGTCATTAACCATTAGAGACTTGCGTGATCGCTTATGATCGAAAATGGCGTCATTTCGACATAGGATCTTAATTTTTTCACAGCCATTAGTAGCGCCAAACGTTTTTTCTAGGCGACAGGATAATTTTTCTAGCGAGGATTCAACTTTTGATTATAAAAAGCTAAGAAAATACTAGGAAGCAGTGGATCTTGAACAAAACTTGGAAAACTATAACAGAGAGAAGAGTATTAAAAGGTATTTAAAATATGGCAAAACGCGTGCTGAAATTGCTAGATTACATACCGCTTATTACGTAGAAAGAAAAACTACAAGAGCGTATAAAAGGCGATGGTATCGCTAGAGATGTCGAAACTTATTTTTATATAGCTTAACTAAAAACTAACCAACAAAAATTTTGCAGAAGTGATGGCAAAGTAGTCTCATCCAAAAGCTCAAGGAAGGAGTTATCATACACCAAAAAAAGGCAGCCTTACAAAGTGCAAAAAATGTTGATGTCTGTTTTTCGTTAGCTTTTTGAATTATGTTTCTGGTACATCTCTGCAATAACCTCTTACCTAGATATCGTTTTTTAATGTTAACAAAATGCTAGCGGTTGTCCAAATAGAAGAAGAATATTTGAATGGTTTTCTTCTCTTTTTAGTAACACCCTTATCTTTTTCGAATATATAAGTTTTTAAGCGGAAATATTTTCCTGAAAATATCGCAATGACTTTGTGCTTCACACCACTCACGCAAAATGCGTAAGTGTTTAAAATTTTAGGATATTTAAAAAAACTAATATCGTAATGAGCTCAAATTTAAAAAAAAACCTAAAAAACTTTGACTGATTTAAAGGTTTGAGTAATCAATCTAAGATTTTACTAAAATTTACTCTTTTATTATCTTTGTCTGCCTCTACTTAATAACTATTGAGTTATTATTTTTGTAACCCATTTACACACATAGTCATGTACAAAGTCAATAAACGATCGTATGTATAAGACAGTTTTCCTTTTATTTTTATTTTTTTTTTGGATACCAAAATGTGTTTATCTTTTTCAATTTATTTTAATTGAAGTTTAACAAACGCACAAACTTGTTACAGTTTTTACAAAAAAAAAAAAATGAAATGTAATACAACAAGTCTACTAAATGGAAAGAAATATACAAAAAAATACACAGAAAACAAAATTGTGCCAAAAACTTTAATAACACACACATACGGAAAAGAAAATTTAAACAGTTAACTGGAAAATAAAATCACACTCAAACGTATGTATATATAGAAATGCACACACTGTAAATCCCATTAAGGCGTCTATGGATTAAACTGCACAATCATCCATTAAATATATTTAACAACAAGAAAAAAATGCACATCATGATATTTTTATTTCAGCTTTTTTAATTTTATTTTTGGTTTGGTTTTACTTTACATTTAATAGTGTCTAAATCAAGCAACAAGTAGGCTGGCAGGCAGGCAGGCAATCCGTATGGCCGTCTGAATAACTGACTGACCAACATAAAAAACTCCCTGACTCCGCTGCATATCCAAGATACAAGTATATGAAACCTGACTTGGTTAAAAGTAAAATAAGCTTAAAATAAAGATTCTAAAGTTAACGATGTTAAATGGGTGATAGTAATGGTTACGCGCTTAAAAGTGAAATAAGCCCAAAAATATATTCACACAGACATTGGGACACATACAAAACAACAACAACAACAAAAAACGCACAATAATAAAACAATACTTGCGTAATAACGAGGGTTAATTGTTAATTAATCTACTGAAGAAAAAGACTTCTGTAGTATGAAGTCTGCAATAAACAGACTGTGCCTTATTGGAGAAATTTACTTCTTCCGTATTTGTACTGAAGGACGAGATAACTTTTTACTTTGTTACCAAAAATACAGAACTGAGATTTTCAAACATTAAGAGCGAAAATACGCTCACAAAACTTTCTCTCTAATTAGAAAAATATGCTCTAAAAACATAAATAAATTGACTATAAAATGTAAAATATTCACAAAAATAGGTATTAATGGAGAATATATGTGTACTGAAACCAGAAAATAAATAATTTTAAAATGCATATTTATTATACCCCGTACTTAAAAAAAATAATCTCGTAAAATTCTGAAAATACTAATCCAAATCCAAAAATTCAAAATATTCTTGGTTCCCATGTATAAAAAAATTACTTGAGAATATGTGCGTCCGTTTGAGTGTTTGTCTATCTGTTAGTTGAAATAGATTTTTCTAAGCCCATAAGCTATATTAATCACATGTAAGTTGTATATATCTCAAAATATTTTGTAAAAATTGTCCCATTAAAAGGGATTTTGTAAGACCATGGACCTTTACAGTCATTTCTGTATTAGAAATATTACATTCATAAATAAAGTTAATTTGAACAAGTAAGAGAACTATATTCGGCTGTGCCGAATCTTATATACCCTTCACCAAATTATACCTTAAAATAAAATTTAAAAAATTTTTTTTAAATTTTTTTTTTTCAAAATAGTTTTTTACAAGTTTTTTCCAATTTAAAAAAAAAAAAAAAAAAAAATTTATTTATTAGTGAAAAAAATTTATGACAAAATAAAGTTTTTTGTCATAAAAAATTCGGGTTAAAAAATATTTTTCCCGATTTTGACCCATTGTAGGTCCAACTTTGTACAGCCTTATATACATCGTTGCAATGGATCTTGAAATATCTATCGTTAGATATCCATATTGTCTATATTTATGACTTAGTAATCAAGATATAGATAAAAACTAGTAAGAGAGATATATTCGGCTGGGCCGAATCTTATATACCCTTCACCAAACTATACTTCAAAATAAAAATTTTAAATATTTTTAGGTAAACAAAATTTATTTTTTTTCCAGTTGTTTTTTTTAATTTTTTGAAAAAAAATTTTTTTTTCGATTTTTTTTTTTAATTTTTTTTAAATTTAAAAAACTTTTTTTTTAAATTTTTTTTTTTAATATTTAGCCAAAAAAATTTTTGGTGAAAAAAAATTCGGGTTCAAAATTTTTTCCCGATTTTGACCCATTGTAGGTCCAACTTACTATGGTCTTATGTACGTCGTTGCAAAGGTCTTTGAAATATCTATCATTAGATATCCATATTGTCTATATTAATGACTTAGTAATCCAGATATAGGTGAAAAAATAGGTAAAAAATCGAGGTTATCCTGGTTTTTTCCTTATATCTCAGCCATTTGTGGACCGATTTTGCTGATTTTAAATAGCAAACTTCTCGAAAGCATGTCTGACAGAATTATTCAAGATTTGGATCCCGAAGATATCTGGGGTCTTCAGAAAATTGATTTCAACAGACAGACAGACGGACAGACAGACAGACAGACAGACAGACAGACAGACAGACAGACAGACAGACAGACAGGCAGACAGACAGACAGACAGACAGACAGACAGACAGACGGACAGACAGACAGACAGACAGACAGACAGACAGACAGACAGACAGACAGACAGACAGACAGACAGACAGACAGACAGACAGACAGACAGACAGACAGACAGACAGACAGACAGACAGACAGACAGACAGACAGACAGACAGACAGACAGACAGACGGACATGGCTAAATCGACTCCGCTATCTATAAGGATCCAGAATATAGGGTCGGAAAATTATATTGTGGAAATTACAAACGGAATGACAAATTTATATATACCCTTCTCACGAAGGTGAAGGGTATAAAAATAGGCCAAAAATAGAGGACGGATTTTGCTGATTTTAAATAGGAAACTTTTCGAAAGCATGTCTGACAGAATTATTGAGAATTTGGATCCCGAGGATATCTGGGGTCTTCAGAAAATTGATTTCAACAGACAGACAGACGGACAGACAGGCATACAGACGGACATGGCTAAATCGACTCCGCTATCTATAAGGATTCAGAATATATATACTTTATAGGGTCGGAAAATTGTATTGTGGAAATTACAAACGGAATGACAAATTTATATATACCCTTCTCACAAAGGTGAAGGGTACAATTGTATTGAGATCACGTTTTATAATCCTAGAATGTTTGTATAAAAATACTCTGGACAGATTAATTCATGATTCGCATGACATATTTCATATACGATTATCGCTAAAGTAAAGAGGTCATGTCTTTCAAACCAACGCTTAAGTCCGGCGACAAGAGCTTATTGGTTTGGGGATGACTTTCAGCTTATGCAGTAGGTAAAATAGTGATATTAGAAGGCAAAACAAATTCCCAGATTAACATAAGTTTGATGAAAGATGTAGTCGTTCCTAAAGGAAAGCGTCTAATAGATGAGAATTTTATTCAAAAACAAGACAGTGCACTAATAAACATGGCCAAAATCGTATTAAAATGTATACTATACATTGTATAGTTGATAAAAAAATTGATATTTTAGAGTGGTCTCCTCAAAGCATAGGTTAGGTTAGGTTTCCAGGCAGCCGCGAAGTGAAAACAGGAAAGAGAGCAGCTCACGCGAGTCCAGGCAATAGGTCCCCTTGTGTTACCTGAAAGTATAAAGATAAAAAAGAGGGACAGATAGAAATGAAAAAGAGAAGAGGACAGTCAGATGTGATGAAAAGATTAAAGAAGTGAAGAGGAAGAAGGTCCGAAGAAGGAGAGGAGATTAATTGAATGCGTGCCAGTAAATTGGTGGTTAATAGGTCACTCTATGGAGTTCCCCATGTCTGGTCTGATTACTATTACTATTCCTTATAAAGGCATTAATTCACTCTAGTCTCATATTCGAGAGCTCAAAAAGACTACACAGAGAAAAGAGATTCGTATTCACAACCGAATTTGTCGCCAATCGAATTTTGTCGGTTGCATGTACTATCACATATTTCGATTCAGACTGTTATATGGTAATCACAACTGTTAATTAAAAAACAATTCGGTTGGAATAACCAGCAATTTATATATAATTACATTAGACTGGCACAATGAAAAAAAATATTTTTTTTATTATTACTAAATATGTGTTCTAATTTATTTATTGTAATTTATGTAACAAACATTAATATATAATAATATATAAAATAATTTACTATACATGAGAAGAAAAGACGTTAAAATTTGATTTACTTGAATGCTACAGTTCATTCTTTATACATATGTATGTACATGCTCCGATATTTCCAAAAGCTACATGGACACCGGTACACATATTACCAAACAATTCAGATTATACCACGTATCAACATTGAGGCTTGACGACGAATTGCGACGTACCATAACGATATTGATATTTACGAAAGAAATGCTTGATGATAATGCTAAAGAGAATTTACAAAATCAGGAAATAAGTGATAGATTGTACCTATTTTGCAAATTCATAATTGCCTTACCGTTATCCTTTTATCTCTTGGGAACCAGTCAGACTATGTATAACGACCTGCGTAATGAAGTATTCTCCAACTGCATCATTTTGATTACCACATCACCAGAAATCATTGGTATACATCCTACAAGTAGCATAAGACCGAGCATCTTCTGTAGAAAATACAGTGAAATTCATATATCATAAATTACCCACTAATGGCTTACTTACCATCCTAAGACCGAGTGTTGCTGTTCAAGTCAATCTTCAATCATCTATTCATATTTTTCTATTTGCTGGAATATTTTGTGTTCTTAAATATTATTTCAATTAATTTAATTTTTTTTCAGTTGTCAGAAGCTCATTACCATTTCATTATTGCATTCGGTAGAGAACATCGTATTAATTTGTATTATAATCAATTATTCAGTTAGAGTATTCGAATAGTTATTTTAGAAGTTAAGTTTTTTATTACAAACAATTTTATGATTACAACAACCAATAATTGGGATTTGAGGCCAACAAAGCTAAATTCAATTCAGTTGTAATTTTCGAATTAGTTAAATAAAATTTAGCTAAGACACATATCGGTTAAAGTGACCAATTTTTCAATTGTTGAAATCATGATTCGATTGCAATTGTGATTTTGATTTTCTAGACATTGAAAATGGGTTGTGTTTATATATTTTCAAGATTAACAACTAATTTTCTGTTTGTCTTATTAAATATTAATATGAGGAACCGAATTCCGACCAATCTGTTTTCTGTGTGTATTTAGGGAACAATGTCCCAGAAACTTTGAGCGTAGATCCTAACGGACAGTGATAAATGAGATGAAAAGTGGTCTTATCCTCCTCCTCGTTTTGACAACTTCTGCAGAGTCGTTGTAGCCAAAAATGCATTTTCCGGTAATATACGTCCACGATTCAGTCGGGACCATATCGTTCTGGTTATAGTAAATGTGGGTTCACAACCCCATCCTGTCTGGGCGAACTCAAAGTAGAAGTTACTAAGTAATATGAAGCTTACATTTGGATAACGTAATCCCACATAGGAAGTCTATGTCTCCGTCAGCATGGTACCATTTGTCGCCAAATCATCAGCAACACAGTTGCCCGTAATATCTCCGTGTCCACTTACCTACTTGAGAACGACTGTTGAATGTCTCGCCATCCTGTTTAAGGATGTCCGGCATTCATGGACCAAATTAGATGTTGTGTATACACCTATTAGAGATTTTATTGCGGCCTTACTTTCAGTGTATATACGAATATCACAGTCTGATATCTTGTTATAACTGAGTCAATTAGCCACTCTTTTAATGGATGATATTTCAGCCTAAATAATGCTGCATTCATTTGGAAGACTAAGAGATAGCATGGATCTATCACTAATAGAAAAGTCATGGACATCGCTTAAAACCACAATTAGTGAGAAGAATTCTAGAAATTTGATCTAACTGAATAGAGACTTGGTCTATTTTTTCTCCAAATACCAGGAAACTGGTCGCCTCTTTATTCATCATCGCACCCCTTCTGGCCAATTCATCAGCGTTATCATCGAATGTCTCGCTATCTCATTCAAGACACCTATAAATGAGATAGTTAACCTAAATGTCGTGAAGGTATCCTTTATTCCATTAACTGCAGTCTTGTTAGCTTCTTTGGTAGTTCTTTTTTTTTCCTCTGAGAATGACTAGCATATTTCATTTATTCCTGCTCAATTTCCCCACTCATGTCTTAATACAATACAGCTTTTTAAGCCCTAAAACTCTGTATAGACAATTTTGAACGCACACAACAACAAGAAAGCAACTACGAAAGAAAATTTTACCGACAAAACTAAAAAACGAAGTCACCCAAAAATTTTTTGGTGGCTGCACCGTTATAATGCGTTTGCTTCGTTGATTTTTGGTTGTTGTAGCCTGGTAGACAATCGGTAAAAAAAAAAAAACTAAAAACTTAAAAACAACTACAAATGAAGAAGAGGAATAATGAACAACAACTACAACAAACAGTCGCATTTAATAGTTTAAAGAAGTCTTGTTTTGGTCTTCGCCGTAGTAGAAGTGGTGGTGTTTGTATATAATTTTTTTTTGTTTGTACTTGTTGCAGTATGTGTGTTGGTATGGATACAAGTCAGGGAATTAAAATGAAAATTACAAACTGTACCAATGAGTTTAAAAATTGTACCTTTTCAAATAGGTACAATTCAAAAATGTCTATAAAATAAATTAATTCTTGAATCTTTACTTTCAAGAATTGACTTGAATAGATTAGTCCATTTAAAATCAATCAAGTAGTCCAATATTATTTGCAGGGATTATGAATTAAACACATTGAAAACAACAGGCTACACACCTTCATGACTTCAAATGCTGGAGGCTGCAGTTGTAGTCGTGTAACAGAAACAGAATTTAATTTAAAGACGACAGCTACAAATAAACAGCTGATTTATAATTCAGTGGTGCCACTTTAATTTTATTATTGTTTTTACTTTTACTTGTTTTACTGTTTTGTAGGTGATAAAAATAAAAATTAGAATAAGTTGGCTACAGCGGCAAAAGTAGTTGTGTGTCCGTGTAGATATGATGTCGTCAAAATATCGTCTTCATATTAATGTGTGTATTTTATTTTTGACAGATTGTAGTCGGTAGCCTGCTGTTAGGGTCTTTGAAAAAGGATATCTCGAAATTCATGTTCTTATTTTTTGTATTTTGTATAAAAGTAATTTTAACTGTTGGGTAAAGATGGCAACAATTTGAAATGGTATTCTAAGGATTTCATAGGATATAGGTTACTTTTGCTAAGTACATAGCATATTTTCCAATCAATTTTTATTAAGGAAGAATTTTCAATATATCAAATATAATACAATCTTTTGATCTAATATAATATAAGATACATATAACTTACCATATTTAAGTATTACTTGTATCATTAATTATCATTTTATATCATTAAAATATCGCCAAATAATAATTAAACAAACATATTTAATATATTCTTGCTTAATCCTTTTTCATTGGTTTTTGGTGAATTTATAAAAATTGGACCACTAATTACAAAGATATGCCTATAAATATATTTGAATTTTTTTGATTAATCTTCGACATATTAGGAAATATTTACTAAATGTTCATTATGTTGGAATCTCCTCATAGTCTAACTCCGAATTTAATTTGTGTTGTTAACCATTTACTGGCTGAGGAACATTTTTATAAAATGGAAGATATATTTTTTGAGATAAGGACTGAGATCGAAAAAACCTTAACACACGTTTTTTATTACAACTTTTAACCCAAGTATTATTTGATTTTTTTTTTATGAAGTTAATTTTGTAAAGCATGTCAGTTATTATGTTTAATTTCAATTATGCTCATTTGTTATTGTACTAAAATTATTAAATATGTTCAACATATCCCAACTTGGTCCTATAAAAAGTTGGCCAAACAATCAAAAGTCTGCCGTCAAACTGATTCCCGTGTTATTAAACATTATCAGGAGAACTTGTCAGTTGCTAGAAAACCTTGTTCTAAAGCCAATAAGAAAGTATTTTCAATAGAACTCCCAACACATTCGGTAGGAAAGCAGTTCTGTTAGCTCAGTGCTCGAACTATTTGGTACAAAAAGTTAAAGCCGATGCAGGTTTAAAAACATACAAGGCTCAAAAAGTTCCTGAAAGGAACTCTGTTATAAATTTAGAGGCCAAAGATAAAGCCCGGAAATTGAAGTCAAATTTTATTCAAAAAATATACTTGCTGCATAATGGATGACGAAACTTGTGTTCAGAAAAATTTTTCACGCTTCCGGGTCAATATTTTTATGTTGCTGATGCTCGAGAAAAGTTTAGTAAGCAAAAGCAGAAAATTTTCCCAAAATGTTCTTGGTATGGCAAGCAATATGCATTTGCTGCAAAAGAACCCAAACATTTGCTACAAAGGGCTCTATAAATACCGACATTTTCATCAAGGAATGTTTACAAAAGAGGATGCTTCCATTCATAAGACTTCTTTATGTATCCACTTATTTTTGGCCTGATTTGGCTTCCTGTTATTATGGTAAGCAAGGTCTTGAATGTTAAAAAAGAGAGGCAATTCCTCCAAACTGCCTGGAGCTAAGGCCTGTGGAAAGATATTGGGATCTTGTTAAAAGAGAATTGAAGTGTACAAAAATCGGTGCCCAAAAGTGACATTATAACAATATAACTGATAAGAGACCTTTTGAATTGACCAAATGTTTATTGTTTTGTCATAAAATATAATTTTTTTGTTTGAGGCACAACAACAATTTCTTTAAAGTATCATAATATAGTAGGACTTATGACAATATGACTTAATAGCAGACCGTTTGAATCCTCCAAATATTTTTTGAAAGATGTAATAATAATTTCAATCAAATAGAAAAAATAAAAACTGTGGGTTTAGAGGTCTCTTTTTTATTAACATTTATGTATTTTTTCGATCTCCTTGGAACCACAAAGTATATATATTCTGGGTCTTCATTAGAGTCTGAGTTGATCTAGCTATACCCGTCCTTCTGTCTGTTGAAAACACAGCTGGCTCGCTGAAATCTTCAAATACACTCTGTTGATAAGGTTCGTTTGGTATTGAAAATTGACAATATCGGTCCATTATTTCACCTAGCCCCCATACAAATGTCCCCCCGGAATACTGTTTGAGCAGTCATAAATATGTTGATTATGCGGTAATTATAATCAAATTTCGCACAAATTAGTTCTAAATACTCTAAAATTAAACTGTAAAGTATGACGAACATCGGCCTACATTTGTACCAAGTCCCCATACAAGGTCCCCCCCTCCCCTCAGAAACTTGAACATTCATAATTGTCCTATAATAATAAATATCATGATAAAATTGCATATAAACTAGTATAATATGAACCTAAATCTACCAACTTTTGTGATGGTTGGTCCATAACTGACCCTATCCCCCATATAACCCCTATATCAGACAAATGTTTTATTTTCAATTATCTATATTTGTACATAATGCCATAAATTGCGATATAAGTCATTTAAAGTTTTAAGAAATTAATCATAACTGCTTCAAGTCCCCATAAAAGACCAAAAACTACATATTAGTGGTTGGTATACAAGATTCAGCACAACCGAATATAACACTCTTACTTGTTAGATTTATATTGTACCCCGAAAAAAGTACATTTCCAACAACTTGCTCAACCCTAATACAAGTAGTATATGGTGCATACTGTAGTTGTTGTTGTGCGTTGTATTAAACCAAGCCGTGCTTTAGTTTGTCTTGATGGGACGCAGCATAAAATTGCGTTCACATACCGTTACTTCTTTGCCTGCCTGCCTGCCTGCCTGCCTGCCTGGCTGATGTCTGTCTATAAAATGTTTTACGCTGTAATAGCCTCAGTAAATCAGTGTGCGAGCGAGTACATATCGTAAATATAGTGTAAGTCACTGTATATGTGTTGCTGTATATATTATGAAGTTTGAATTTTTGTTTTTATTATTATTTTACATCCACCACACTTGGCTGACTTTTGGAGGAAAGAAAAAACAAAAATTCTTCTTTTTTTTTCTGGCTTGCGGTTATGTTTACTTTAATTTAGTTTTTTGAGTTTTTGAAATTTACAGCACAAACACACACTCTATTCAGGAATAATTTTTTGGTAAAAAAAAAAAAGTACCAAAAATTACAAGTTAAAAAAATTATATTTCATTGTACAATTTCGGTTAATTTATAAATGTTGTTATTTTATTATATTTTTTGGTTTTTTCATTATTCGGTATAATAACACAACAAAAACTATATAAAAATTGATTTCAATTAAAGTTGTTGGCAAAAATAATTCTGTAGCCATTAATTTTAATGTTGCTCAAAATGAAGCAACGAAATTATTTCAATTTAAATCATAAATCAAAAGACTGAAGTAACAAAGCCAACACACAAATTTAATTTTTATTTTTTGTGTGTACAAATCCATCCTCAGCCGTTTTAAATTTATTAATATTTGGTACACATATACATTTTTAACCGCTTATACAATTTTCATAAAACTCATTTTCATTTGAATATAGGATATTGAATAAAAATAATGAGATTTTTGCAATTCCTTAACCAATCCTGAAAACATTATTAAATATTAAAGTAACAAATGACATTCAATTAAGAGCGTAACTACCGTAGATTCTGATGATATATATAGCTTTTGAAAGAAAAATATCTCGAAAACTGACCGTACGATTTTAAAATATTTGCCAATCACATCACAGCGACCAAAAATTATATAAACAAAAGTTTTGTTGGATGAGCCCTTCTCGAAAACTTTATTTTGTAGTGTTTTTACCAGTTTTACTAAGGAGTGAGGTCGAACAATTCTTAACATATCTATATGTTAATAAAAACGAAACCACTAAAATTACAGTTTTAATTTTTTTTTTATTTGATTGAAATAACAATTTACAAAAAATAATATTTTAATAGTTTTAATCACTAGTGATGAAATTTTGAACCTTTTTCGGAAACCCTTCCATTAACGTTTTTATAGTGCTTTCTGTCACTTTGCTCGAACAGGTAGTCCATCTCCTTTTAAAATCTACTACACTTTTGGACACCTTTTCTGTGCTCTTCAATTCTCTTTTAATAAGAGCCCAATATCCCTCCACTGGACTTAGCACCGGGCAGTTTGGAGAATTTGCATCTCTTGGTACAAATACCACATTATTGATCTTGTACTACTCAAGGGCTTGTTTACCATAGTCCCGATCCACACTATGAAACATTTGCTGCAAAACATTTTTAAATTCTCTTTTGAAACTGCATTCGTGTCCACACAGTAAAGATTTTGCTTTTCAGTTTTTGACATTTAATCGACAAACTCAAATGTTTTGCAGCAAATGTTTCACAGTATGGATGGGGACATAGTGACAGGATGCTCCAAAATAAGTGGACATATTATGAAGTCTTATGAATGGAAGCAGCATTTTTTGTAAACATTTATAGAGCCCGTTGTAACAAATTATTGGCTTATTTTGCCGCAACTGCATATTGCTTGCCATGCCAAGTACTTTTTGGGAAAATTTTCTGCTTTTGGGTCCTTAACTTTTCTTCAACATTCCCTCGAGCATCAACAACACAAAATTTTTGATCAGCAAGTTGCGAAAAATCAGCCAGAACATACGTTTCGTCATCCATTATGCAGCAAGAATATTTTTTTTGGCCTCTTAATTTTTAGCAGCGTTCCTGTGAGGAACTTTTTGAGCCTTGTATGTTTTTAAACCTGCATTAGCTTTAACTTTTCGTACCAAATAGTCCGAGTACTGAGTTAACCGAACTGTTTTCCTACCGGATGTGTTGGGAGCTCTTTTGAAAATGCTTTCTATTTCTTTTTGGCTTTAGAAACATCATGTGGACCATTCCTTCTACCTGAACCAGGTTTTCTATCAACGGACAAATTCACCCGGTACTGTTTAATAACATTGGAAACAGTTTGACGGCAGACTTTTGAATGCTTGGCCAACTTATTGTAGGACCAAGTTGGGTTTTATTGAAAATATTTAATAATTTTAGTAAACACTTTTTTCTGGTCACTCGTTTTAATCAGATTAATAACAAATGAACATAATTGACGTTAAACATAATAACTGACATGTTTTACAAAGGTAACTTGATAAAAAAATCAAATAATACTTTGGTTAAAAGTTTTAATGAAAAGCGTATGTTAAGAATTTTACGATCTCACTCCTTACTTTAGGTATTTTGCACGCGTTTATTAAAAAACATGTAAGAAAGTTTAGTCGATCAAGCCTGGCTATATCATACCCTACACAGAGTATATGAGTATAGGCAGTAGCCTTTAAAAATTTAAATATTTTCGCGAAATAATGAAGACTTAAAGTCAGTTTCATCAGTTTGATATTTTTTGACCTATTAAGCATCATTTCTGTACATATCAAAACATATTTGAGTTAAACTTTATCTCAGTATCAGTACTTGTAAAAGATTTATGGATGTAAAAGTGATTTTCGAAAATGGTCCTTATATGTGAGCCATGATTAGGTATGGATCGATAGTTATGAAATTAATTGCCATGATTTTTATGCTTATAAAATTTATTGGTGTTGAATTCTATTTAGATACCAACATTTTTAAGAGATTTATGCTTGTTAAAGTGATTTTTGGAAGTCAGCATTATATGGAAGCTATTTATGTACCGATTGTCATAAAATTATACGTCATGATCTGCGGAAGTCGGTAGATTATTGATTTATATTGTTATAAAACTTTATTATAGAGAATGTTTTGTGGATACCTCTATATATCAGACATTTACGACGGCTAAAATCTTATTTCGGGGAACATTTTAATGGAGTTATTGAAAAGAGCTTTAAAAAATGTCCATGAAAATGGTTTAACAATAATTTAGTACCAGAAGTGAGAGAGAATTTTTAGAAAATCGGTCTAAAAGATTATAGTAAAATCATTCTGCTATCGGACTTCAATGCAAAAAACGTTATTGTGAAATTTTTTCCACCAAATTGGACGATTTTCATCCAACCGATGGATCAGTGCGCAATATGGAGCTTTAAGTGTCATTATCGAAAAAATGTCATTATTAAAAAACTACCAAAAATTGGTACTCAATTAACCGGGAAAATTGATTGTCCAGAATGCTCCCGGTCCCGGCCATTACGGATAATCGAGGTCTCACTTTAATTAAAATGTTTGCCGTATATTTCCTAACAGCATAAACTTAAATATATGAAAACAAAATACAAAAATTAAGGACATGAATTTCGAGATATCTTTCTTCAAAGAACAATAATCATACAAAGTATCCACTTTATGATAAAAATGTTTTTTTGGAGTGGTATATTAGAATATAAAACGACAAGGATTAAGTTTATAAAAATTTAACAATTAGTTACAAAACTATACACATTTCTGAATTTAATATATCGCTCATTTGCTGCAACAACGTCATAATTCAAAAAAAGTCGTTTCGAGAAAAACGGCTTTGAATGTTTTATGACATTTTACTATTTTTTAAATAAATTTTCAGCAAGTCATAAGATTTCAGAAATAAAACCTGATTTCAATAGTAGATGTTAATATCCTTCTAATCTGTATTTAACCCACATTTTTTCTTGTCAAATATACGAGAAAACATGCATTTTGATTTTGATATTTACAACAAAAAACACTCTCACGCCAAAAATAATTGACTTTTTTGAAAACTGATTGAACTATACGAATGACTATAGAACGGCGCATATTTTGTATTACTCAGTTCAAAAAACACGGATTTCGAGTTATGACGTTGTTGCAACAAATGAGCGATATGTTTTTATACCCTTCACCATGAGTTGCTAGGGTATATATAAGTTTGTCATTCCGTTTGTAATTTCTACATTTTTCATTTGCGACCCCACAAAGTACATATATATTCTGGATCGTTATATATAGCGAAGTCGATATAGCCATGTCCGTCTGTTCATGTGTATGTTGAAATCAACTTTCCGTAGCCCCCAAATAACTTACAAACATAACTAATACATCAATATATCGGGAATTCTTCCGGCTAGGTAGCTATTTAAAATCGAGAAAATCGGCCCACAAATGTCTGAGATATAAGGATAAAACCGGGACAACCTCGATTTTTGCCCGATTTTTGATCTTATCTGGATTACTAAGTCATTAATATAGACAATATGAATATCTAATGATAGATATTTCAAAGTGCATTGCAACGATTTATATAAGACTATAGTAATTTGGACCTACAATGGGTCAAAATCGGGAAAATTATTTTTTAACCCGAATATTTTTTTTTACCACAAAAAAATAGTTTTTATAATTTTTTTGCACAAATAAATTTTAAAAAATTTGGAGAAAAATTAAAAAAAAAAAAATTGGAAAAAATTTAAAAAAAAACAATTTCGAAAAAAAAATTTAAAACAATTTTGAAAAAAAAATTTTTTACATTTTGAAAAACAATTTTGAAAAAAAAAATAATTTTGTTTACCCAAAAATATTTAAAATTTTTATTTTAAAGTATAATTTGGTGAAGGATATATAAGATTCGGCACAGCCGAATATAGCTCTCTTACTTGTTAATTGTGCAATGGCTCATATTTAGGTAAAATCTTTTGAAAATGGAGAATGGATTTTTTGGGATATCCTTTGTTTAAGGACGATTTTCTATGCAATATTTTGTTTTGATGAGAAACTTATTTCTAGAACAAAACGTTGAAATCTATTAGTTAACAGTTTCATCTAGGAATTTTGCACGCACCTATTAAGAAAAATATGAACTTTGAACCTATATATATAAATTAAGAGTTAATGACCAGATCCTGCTGTTGTATATTTTCATCTGGCAAATGGAACATGGCTTTTATTTTATATGTTTGTCCAACTAACGAAAGTTTCTTAGCTTATTTAAGTATCTGTATAAAAACGCATTCACTTCTTTGAAACTCTTTTAAAGAAAAGTAGGTCTAGGTTTATGCTTATAATTAAGACTTTTAATTAAAAACTATATGGAAAATACATTTATAAAATATATACAATATATATTTATGCAAAAATAAAACTAAGCTTTAACATAATAATTAGACAACTACGAGTACTTGTGCTGCAGAAATAAGCAAAATAATGATGACTTTAATAAACTTTTATTGAGGATGAGAATCAAAAGTAAAAAAAAAACAAAACGAATGTTTGTCTGTCCCCCTGTCGTTAGCAAGTAAATAAGCAAGTGTGTAATTAAAGTAACAATAATGATGAGTATTTTTTTAAAATATAATTTGTCTATACTTAAACATAAATCATCAGCAAAGAAATTAAAAAAAAAAAAAAAAAAAACACACAAACAATCAGAAATAAATAAAAAATTAGCTAGGTTTGGCCTGGCCTATGTATGGTCGATGAATCTTTTTCTTTTTTTTTTTTTGTTTGCAAGTTTATTTTTGTTTATTTATTTTGTTTTTTTTTTATAGTATTTTACAATTGGCAACAAAACTACTAGCACTATGGATGGAGTAAAAAAGAACAAATAATGGAAATAAGTAGTAAAAACATTTTACACACAACTCTAATGTTTAGTGTGCGTGTATTTTAACATTTTGTGTATTTGGCTGTGAGTGAGTTTGTGTTAAATAAAATTAACAATACACAGATAGATACACACTCAAACATACTTAAACAATTTAGCTAACAATGAAATATTGGTTAGATATAGACAAGCTTTCATTTTCGCAGCAATACCGTTATAAACAAATGAAATACAGTGGGCCACTTAATAAAATATTTTTCTTTCTAAGAATTGTGTATAATGAATTTATGAGTCAGGTTTATTTAATGATGCAAATTTATACATAATACTTGTAGTTTATTTTGGAAATGAAGATGAATAAAACTTAGAGGAACTGTTTAAGCTATAAATAGAATTAAATTGATAATGCAAAAATTTAAAAATGTGAAAGAAAGTTGTCAATAGATTGATACATACATAGATTAGATTGATACATACATACTTGCATAGAGTAATAACTATGGGCCCTAACTGGTCCTTAAATTCCCTCTAACCCACAAGAGTGCCTCAAGGCATGCATTACAAAACACCAATTATCTCAATAAGTAATTATATATTTTTTTAAATTTAAAGGTGACTTTAGTTACAGATTTGTTAACATTTCCCCCAAAGGTCAAACTACATTCTGATGTGAGTGATGTCATAATTTTAGCACGTGAAATTTTGTGTGATTTTTGTTTTAAATCAAAATTTTACTAACTTTAAGTCGCTTGATCTATTCGAAATATATTTTTTTTAGAGATAAGATATTCTTCTTTCAGTTTATTATCAGTTTTTACATGTTAAACAATTAACAAAAAGTGTGTTGAGAACGCTAAAACTAAGGGGTGCCTCAGGGCACTGTTGCGGGTTGTCAAGGTACAATAGCTTTTCTATTGTATTTGTGGGCTCAGTACCAAAATCTTTGAGTCTTAATCACATAAAGGTTCTTCCAATAAGGACTACCAAACTTTGACAGTTGAAGCTACTTCTGTCGTATTAGCTGTTGTTTCTTCAATTTGTTTTGCCAAACCACCATGGATGGATTTAGAGTTCAACAAAACATGCAAATGATAAAATTATTATTAAAAAGTGTGTTGAGAACGCAAAAACTAAGGGGTGCCTCAGGGCACTGTTGCGGGTTGCGGCTAAATTTATCGGCGTGTTATGGAAAAAGTCGGAAATACAATGTGTTTGCTCGACTACTAGCCCGATTACAAAATAATGTACGAACGAATCATAGAGAAGGTCATAAAATTTCAGAAAATGAAATTTTATGACCTCCTCTGTGTGTCGAAAGCAACCACCACTGGTGAGCTCGCAACTTGTACAAATATAAAAATCAGAGTTCGTTTGGTGACCAAGTCACTTCATTTGTTTTTAGGGTATCACCATTTTTTGAAGGTTTTTGCGTAAATAAAAATAATGGCATAATTTTTAAATATTTTATATCCCTTACACTACTGTGCGCAACAAGCAGAAGAATCTAAACAAACAAAAGAGCAAACAGAAAACACCATTTTATAGAAAACGGCAGCAAAAAAAAAATATAAATATAAAATTAAACGCAAAAATAAATTTTAAAAACAGCAACACCAACACTCTACTAACAGTAGAGATACAACAAACAACAATGCAATTAATGCTTGAATATATTTATTTAAAAATAAATTTGAATTAAAATTCTTCTTTAATTTTATTTTTTTCATTATTATTATTGTTGTTTTATACGTATTTATATATGCATATAAGTATGTACTTTTAATAAAAAGCATGCATCGCGTGTTTAAAATGCATACAAACTTACCCACTTGCAACAAAGCAACAACATCAAAATAAACCACAACAACAAGTGCAGTCAGTCATTCAAAAAGAGGAGTATAAACAACGATATTTTTATAAAAAAAAAAAAAATCCAAATTCAAAAACAAAACCCAGTGCAATGCAGACTTATTGAAATTTCAACAATTTATTCATCACATTTTTTTCTTTTTAGTTTTATTTTTTTATTATTTTTATTTTAATTCAACACCATGAAAAACATCATGATCATGATTAATGTCAGGCAACATTGTTTATGTTTTAGAATACTATAATTATTTGTTGTTCACAACTCTACATGTTGCAGCAACATGGCTACAACGGTAAATTAATGTTTACAAGGCGAAATAACAGGAAAAAATGTTTTTTAGGTCAAGTTGCTAAGAAAAATAAATGAGCGAAATAAATTCATTCACACACACACACGCATACACACTCTCAATTGCCAACAAAAACAACCAAAAAGAGTTAAAGCCAAGAATTAAATAAAAAAAAATCAAGTCAAGTGATTTGATGTTATTGCTGTTGAAGTCTGTGTGAGTAAGTGAGTGAATGAATGACTGCGTGTTTAAATACTGGGAGAGTCACTGAGTGAGTACTTTAAGAGCAACATGTTGGTATTTTTATTGTTTTTGTTGCTGTCTTAGGTATCTGTGTGTTTTTAGGTGTGCGTGTTTTAACAATATTTGTATTGTAATATTCATGCTGTATTTTTTTATATATATTTTTGTTGTTGTTTCTTTTATTTAATTATTTTAACATGATTTTTTTATTTTTTTTGTTTTGTTTAATTTTCTTGCAAATTATTAGTTTTTTATGGAAAATATTGTAAAATTTATAAGAAAATTATTCAATTACTTGCTGGAATATATTTAAGAAAAATAAGAGCTACTCACTGATTTATGTTTCAGTGCTAAGATGGCAGTGTATTTGATGAGTTGGTAAGCTGGAGGCTAAATACACCAGTTGGGTGAGCTTACAGTTTATGTACATTTGTATTTAAGGAATATTTTGGTTTTAAATGGAAATTGTTTGAAAGGAAGGTTCTTTACCAACTGTATTGTCGATACAAAAGTTTTATGGATGAGAATTGCAAATATTTTAACTTTTTCTAAGTAAATGAAAGCTCTAGGTCATATAAATCTCCCAAAACTGATGCTATTATACCTGTCGATCTTTAAAAAGTATCAAATAATTTGGTCGATAAGAATTTAGAATTTAGAGATTCTCGAAAGTCATTTTTCGCATATCAATGAATCTAAATATAACAGTGGATACAGAACTAATTTCGCCATACTGCTTACTAAAGAGAAATACAACATAAGCAGTTTTCATGAGCTATTAAAAATGTTTGAATATCGATGAACCTTTTAGTAACATCATACCAGGATAATGGGAAGTATGCTTCTAGTAAACATTCTACTCTTATGTGGACAAATATCCTGTGAGTTTGCCTCATCCACTATTATCCCTATTCTTTACAAATATATTGGCGATGTAGAGTATCCGCTTACTACTTTCCTGTTATTTCTTGGTTGTAATGTAAGTATAAGTGACATCTTTTTTGTTGTCAAGGTACAATAGTTTTTCTATTGTATTTGTGAGCTCAGTACCAAAATCTTTGAGTCTTAATTACGTAAAGTTTCTTCCAATAGGGACATCCGAACTTTGACAGTTGAAGCTACTTCTGTCGAATTGGCTGTTACTTATTCAGTTTGTCTTTCCAAATCACCATGGATGGATTTAGCGTTCAACAAAACAAGCAAATGATAAAATTATTATTATTTAAGTGTTTTGTTTGGGCAACATTCCGCGCGCTTCATATATTTTACAGTAAGACTCATTTCTGGATGAAGGGGTATGTAAATAAACAAAATTGTCGAAATTGGGACGGCACCAATCCACATGAGATCCAATAGCATCAAATCCATACCGAAAAGTCACTGTTTTGTGTGGATAACCAACTTCGTTTGGCCTGAATTGGATGATATGTACAACAACGACATTTTGGGCATTCTGCACGAGCGATTTGAGCGCATAGTAATCTCACGTGGAGGTGATGTGAATTGACCACCGTGATAGAGCGATTTGACCCCGTGAGGTTTTCGTAAGTCACAGTTCTATGCTAAAAAGATGCTAAACACTGCCTCAAAGCATTATAACCCATTGACCGATGGTCAAATTCAGCCTTATTTCAAACGAATGAAAATTGCCGATGATATCTCACACACACTTGTTTTTATTCAAATTTAGGTAGCGCTTTACGAATGACAGTTTGGCGACCAAGTTTGTTACATTGAAAATTGTATTAAAAATTATGTTCTACATTTGTTTTCTGATTAAGCGGCCTTAGTCTTATATTAATTCTTGAAAGTATTTTATTCTAATGTTTCTAATTACACAAAAAAAAACAAACATTTTAATCAGAAAGGGGATAATTAGTTTGATTAGGGTTTATTTGCAGAAGGATATCTAGAAATGCTAAGAATGTTAGAAGATAAAGGTAATTTTTTAAAGCTGCATATCATATATTCTAATAAATTTTCACTTAAGAAGGATATTTTGATATAGTTTATAAAAAAGTGCCACTGAAGCACACCGATTGCTCATTAATACGCATACCTAAATTGGAGCGTAAGGCGTTTTTTACTTGTCAAAAATTCTCATGCCCATACAATTTGTATGCAGCATACCAAAATAACGTGACGGCAACGCTTTGCAATTGGAAAATCCAATTCTGACAGCGCGTTTAATAGTGAAGTTAGTTGCAAAACACAATAAATGTAAACACATACATACAAAAGGACAAACAAATATGCAAGAAACTCATTTTTTAAACTTTAATATTTAGTTTTTTTTTCTAAAATTTTAGTTTACAAATCACGAAACAAAAATCAGAAACACCAATACTGCAATGTACTTTATTGTTTAAATAATCCGGGTTTGTTTTTTTTGTTTGGCGTAGCGTTGCCGCTTTTATTTAGGTACGACATTTCAGCGTTAAGGCTAAGCGGAAAAAAACGTTCCGCCTTACGCTTTTATTTAGGTAGGCCAGTAAAGCTTATGGTGAATGTGTTCTATCAGTTTCAGCATACGAGTGAAGGTTTGTTCGGTTCAGAAGTAATGATTTTGACACGGATGACAAAGATCGCCCAGGACAGCCAAACAAGTTTGAAGACCAATAATTGTAGGCATTACTCCTTGAATATTGTTGTTTAACTCAACAAGAGCTTGCAAAATCATTGGGAGTTACTCAAGCAGCAATTTCAAAACATTTGCGAGCAGCAGGATTCATCCAAAACCAGGGAAATTGGGTGCCATACGAATGGAAGCCTTGAGACCTTTTGCATGTCCGAAATGATGATTGATCGCTAAAAAAGAAAATCATTTTTGCACCGAAACATTATTTGCTATGTAAAAATGGATTCATTATGATAACCCGAAACGTAAGAGATCGTATGTGAATCCCGGCCAACTAGCCAAATCGACACCAAAGCCAAATATCCATGGCGCTAAGGTAATTCTAAGTATTTGGTGGAAACAAAAGGATCCTATATATTATGAACTGCTGAAATCTGACCAAACATTCACAGTGCAGCTTAACCGAATGCAACTGCTGCGTTTGAATCGAGCATTGGCTGAAAAACGCTCATCATTACATTGCTGGGCCATCTGATGCAATATCTGTTAAAAATTATTTAGAATAAAGTAGTTGTGAAGCTTTGCGTACGACTGCTATTTGTTTGGTTCGATGCAGAACGCTCTCGTTGGGATATGCTTCAATTTGGAACAGAGTATCCGATATTGGCGTGATTTGTTCTCCGCCTCAAAAGATGAGCAGTCTTTTGGTTCGGAATCCATATGTTGCCTGAAAGATGGGTAAAGGTCGTAGCTAAAAATGGGCAATACTTTGAATTAATTCATATTGTAAAAATGTTTTAAAATAAAAGCTGAAATCTTGAAAAATCCCTCATTTTTAAGTCATAAACTTTGTGTCCAAAAGAAAATATTTTTAGGAAAATAAATTGCAACTAGGATACATAAGTAGTACTATGAACAAATATTGTAAAGTTGAATAATGACTTTACATCATTCTTATATACAACTTCAACTTTGCACCTCGATAAAAGACAAACCAAAGCGAATTAAAAATGATTAAGCAACTTTAAATTTTGTGTTACCATAAAGAACCTGTGCACCAAGTTTTAACAAATTTTTGTGTCGAACATTTTCATTTTTTACATTTAAGCTTTGAAGTATGGGTTTCTATGTGCTAAAATAAATTAACTATCAGTTATTCAGTTCACCATAAATTTATTAGAAATTTCAATGAAAATATAAGCAAAGATTTGTTAAACTTCTCGCGTTGCTCGCGCTTCTCTCATAAAAGCTAAATAATCAATTACAAAAATGTTTTACATTGTATAAGAGCATGTTGCAACATACATACATTTTTAGAATTTTGTCCAGCTTGATTTGGGATTAGAACCACAGTGCATTGCATGCAGAGAAAAACTAGAGTTGTGCATGTTTACAGTAATCATTTCAACATTTTTAAACGTTTTTAACAATATTATAGTCACAATAACTATTTAGATGATTATGGTAACCATAATATGGTTGCCTTACGATTCAAATGAAAGTATCAATCATATATATGGTTACAATAATTTACGATTCAAACGATTGTATCAACCATATATATGGTTACAGTAAACATGTATATGTTTGTGACAACCATTTATATGATGAAGGACTTACCATATTATGTTGCTTTCGGCTTATGGGTATAATAACCTGAGAACAACATATTATGATAAAATTATTCATCATAAAAATGGTTGTCACAAGTATATACTTGTTTACTTAACCATATATATAGTTGATACAATCATGTGAATCGTAAATTAACAATATTATTGTTACCACAATCATATAAATAGTTATTGAGACTATAATATTGTTAAAAATGTTGGAATGGTTACAGTAAACATGCACTACCATATCTTTTTTTCTGCGTGTGGTTAAATAAAACCACGTAAAAAATGTTTATTATGAGTTACCCTTAAATCCTTTAAGAACACCATTACAACAATAAGTCTACAAGGTTTATAGCATTTTTCTCGACTCCTGTCAAATTTCCTAAAGTTTTTATAAGCCCTTTACACGTCCATACTTAAAGTAATAAGTGTAATTTATTCATGTCTATTATATTCGGTACAGACTTTCAGTTGCGCCAATTAGGAAACAAATAACACTTAATAAAGATGGATCTTACATAACAGCAAAAAAATTTGTACGTGTTTCAGAACTAAACACATAATTTTTAAGAAATATCTTCATTAATGTCTCCATTAAACTATTTAAATACAAAGTTGGCTGCACAATTTCCTCTAAATTGATATTAAATATGAGGCTTCTACATTTCTGCATGTCTTTTTAAAGTAACACCCCGCTGTAAATTTGCTCTAAATTCTATTTTAAAATCTTTCAATAACTTATAAAAAAAGCAGTTTTAAAACGATTCTTATCATACAGATAATAAAATGTTTTATACAATTCCGTACATGATTTAGTGAGACCCATTAATTTATAGTCAATCATCTAGTAATACAGTTTATCTTTGAATAATAAAAACAAAAGAGTTAAAAAACAAACGCCATCATTAATACAAACAAGTTTGTTGTCGTTTTTATCATTATTTTCATTTTTTTTGTCAATATATTTTCAACAAAACTTCCCAACTATTCACACTCAAAAAAAATGGAAGGGGGTTGGGAGGAAAATCAACAACGAACAGAACAAACAAAAAAAATAAATCTATGCCACATTGATCACGTCTTAAAATACAATGCAACATATTGCAGACGTTGTAATAAACAGCCAAACGAATCAGCGACAGACAACCTATAATTTTTTAATAAAATAAATATTCTCCATAAAATATTTAAATGTATAAGTGTCTCTAATGAAAAGAGTAACAAAAATTAAAGATGAGAGAGAGAGAGAAGAAAATAATAATAATAATAAGAAGAAGAAAAGAACTGGTGAAAAAAATCAAAACAAATATGTCCCTGACTTTGACCAAATTGAAGGTAAAACTAGTAAGTTTCTTTCAAAAGGTTAAGCAACATGTTGCTGAAACATATTAACACTACAGAGAGTAAGACAGACAGACAGACAGAGAGAAAGAGAAGTGTTGTTATGATTTTAAGCCAATATGTGTGTGGATCTGTGTGTGTGTGTTTATGACTGGTTTTCAAATTCTTCATTTAACCATTCTTAAGCAGAGAGCAGCATTACGGTCTTGCTAAAGTTGTATGGCTTTCCGTTATACAGCAGTGTATGAATGTATTTATGTATGTAATGTTGGTTGTTTAGTTTGTAGGTTTGTTAGTGGGTTCGTTAGTTGTGGTAGCTAGTGGCAGGCAGCAAGCAGCAGCATCGTTTGAATTTCTTTTTCATAACCGAGCGCCTGCGCACAGTTGGCTTTCTACCGTTGGCGTATACGGATTTGTTAAAATTTTCAAACGCGTCGCTAATGAACACAATAACGAAAAAGAAAGAAAATTTACAATAACAACAACAAAATTATGCGTATAATATTTCAAAACCCACAAAGAAAAAATACATACATATACTCAAAAAATTCACTCACTCTAAACCGTTAAATTGTTTAATTTTTGGAAAAAAAAAAATACAAGTGGAACACAAAAATTATGAAAATTCAAAATTTCAAATTCATTTTGAAATTTTTAAAAAGTACTAGTAAAAATAGTTTTCTTTAAATAAAAAAATTAAAAAAAAAAAACATAAAATTCGCTAAAATATTGAAAGTTGAAGAATAACAAGCAAAAAGTTTCAAAAAAGTGTAAACAAGTGCAATTTAAAATAAAAATAACAACAAAACACACAAGTTTGAATAAATACAAAAAAAATAAAGAAAATTATAAGGAAATACAAAAGTTGCAATATTATTTTGAAAAAAAAGGAATACTTTTTCAATATATAATCTACATAATTCTAAAAAATATACAAAACAAAACCAAGACCTAAAAAAATTTCAAAATTTTTTTTCAAATCATTTAAACAAAAAAACCAAAAGAAAACTGTTGTAAATATTTTCATTCAACAAAAAAAAAAGAAAAACCAAATTACCAAAACAATAATTAAATTTCTTTCAAATTTATTAACCGTCTTTACCCCTGCTCAACGATAAAACAGTCCTCTTTGAACCCTTAAAAACAAATTAAACAATTAAAATATCCAAAATTTAAATCTTATTAGTTTTAAACAAAAATTTGTAAATAAAACAAATTCTTTAAGCAAAAAACCAACATATCCTCCCTCATCTCAACTCAATACCAGCAAACAATAACAATTTGGCTTAAATTCTAAATTTAAATCCAATTCCAACATCTCCATCACTGTACCCCCCCCACTTCATACAAACTGTCGTTCAACAAACAACAACAATTAATCATTTATATTCTATTAATATTTCTATGATATTGTTTTGTTTTGTTTTTTTTTTTTTTTTAATAACTATAAATAATTAACTCCCCAAATATAAACTATTTTTATGTGTGTGTGCTATTTTTTTGTGAGTACCTTCCCTTGGCTTTTTTATTTAAACAAAATTTCAATTTAAATATAAAAAAAAAAAAAAAAAATCATTAAAATTTCGCTAGTGTTTTTAATTTTGCCTGCATGCTTTTTTGTATTACTAACATTTTTCATTTGGTGTAAATATTTCCTTTATTTGTCTTGTAGTCTAATTAATTTGCTGGCTTTAAGCTTTTTTTACACATTTTTTTTTTTTAATTTTTTGTTGGCATGTCTTAGTTTTTCCTCAATTTCCTTTTGTTTTAAGCTTAAACATTTATGGAAGTGTTTTTTCTATTTTTTCTCATTTCATTTTAATTACTACATGAACCAAAACTTTTGAAATAAACTCAAACCAAAACAAACTAAAATATATATATAAATACATAATTTGAAAACAAATTGAAAATGTTATAAATTCCCAAACCCTCCTACTAAATATATAAACTGTGCTAAAGGAATAAATAAATAATAAAAAAAAAAAAAACCAAACTTCTTGCAACGGATTACAACTGTGGATTACTTTGATTATCACTACAACTACACAGCTTTAAAATGGATTACCGCTATCAATGATGTTTAACATTGTTTTAACTAATAAAGTGTAAGTATTTTTTTAACAAAAATTAATCAGTTCTTAGACTAAACTGCTCTCATACAATTATGTTTTAGACGAATTTAATTGTTGGTTAAGTTTTGGAAGATTTAGCTTTTTTAAAAGCTAGTTATGAAAGCTTTAAAGCTTAGGAAACCAGTTGACGCATTAAAACTTAGTAGAATCTTTAAATTTACTAGATATTTTGAAAAAGCTTTTTAGTTATCAATTTAAAGTTCATAAAAAGCTTGTTTAAGCAAATAATTTAAAATATTGTTCTACATGTTTACTGTAACCATTTGACCATCACTGTAATTAAGTATATGATTGCGGTAACCATAATATGGTAAAGTTACGATTCACATGATTGTAGCAAGCATATATACGAAAACAGTAAATATGTATATGTGTCTGACATATTATGTTGTTCTCATCTTATGGATATCATAATCTGAGAACAATATATTATGATATAATGATTCATTATAAACATGATTGCCATCAGGCGCGGATCCAGAGGGGGTGAAATGGTTGACCAGTATCCGCGCCTGATTGCCATAAACACATATTCATTTACTACAATCAAACATATGATTGCGACAATCATGTGAATCTTAACTTTACCATATTATGGTTACCGCAAGCATATAATTAATTACTGTGAGTATAAACTTGTAAAAATGTTGAATTGGTTACAGTAAGCATTTACAACTATATTTTTCCACTAAGTATATCTGAAAGCTTTAATCATTTTCTAAATCCAAAACATTTCATTAAAATATATGTATATTAACTAGTCGTACAGGCGCGGATCCAGGTCAACCATTTGGGGGGAGAAAAACTCAAAATTTGTTCTACATTTTTCTTTATTTTTTGTCTTCTTTTTGATATGAAAACTTTTCGGTTTTGGGGGGGGGAGGAATTCCTATTTCACCCCTCTGGATCTGCGGCTGTGGTCGTGTATATAATTTTAATGTTCCACATAAAGGCCAAGTTTAAAAACTAAACAATTTCTTTCTTAAAGTTTTCCTCCAACTTCAAATTTTAAGATATTAAAAATAATTTGTACATCTATTATAGATAAATATACGGTATTCATAAATATCGGATTCAGGTTTTCTGATAAGAAAGTTTATTTTAAAAGTGCACAAAGGTCTACCAAATTTTGTAAACAAAATTAACCCCCTGTCTATACTTGACAAATATTTATCATAACAATTCATGACGTTTGTTGTCAAGACAAAGTTGTCTGAGCAAAAGCACTAACGAAACAATAATACTAATAAATGAAGGCTATAGCTAATAACTTTTTATCTTGACAACCATTTTGAAGTTTATCGTGATGAAAATTTATCAGGTATAGACAGGGGGTAAACAGCAATAATTTGATTATTAAAGGTTTATGAAACAAAATTTTTACAAACATTTTTTTTCTTATAAACGCTTAATAAAATAGAAATTTCATTTCATGAATAAGAACTTTAGTTTTAAAAATTCTTTCGAATGAATTTTAAAACATTGTTTCTATCAAAGTATAACAAGTAGTCCGAGTCTTTGACAGCAGTACCTAACTCTAAACATGTGTTAGTGAAAAAGTACCTAAGTCTAAGTATGTGTTGGTGCCTTTTTAATTTTCACCAGACACACAGAGTTCTATAAAAATGTTTAAATTTTAATTTATTTCAATTTTCATCTATTTTCAATACCAAAAATTTAAACTCTGTTCTGTAGTTTAATTACACCACAAACAAAATAAAAAGTCAAAAATTAATAAAAAAAAATATTTTTAGTTTATGCAAAATGGACGTGTTTCGGGAATGAAAAAGTGCCAAATGTGCTGAAAAAAATTAGGAAATAATGTGTGTTAATGATTTACTGTGTATTGACCTATATTTAATCTACAATTTCTGGTTAAAATTTCGAGACTTTTAATGTGTTTAATTCTCTCACAAGGGTGTTGAATTCAGTAATTTAAAAAATAGAGAGTCGGACTACTTGGTATACCTTGATTTCAGTCTATATTTCTTTCGAGATCAATGAACTCGCATTTAATATTACCAGTAAATTACCTTGTTTTATATTCGGGAAGCAAATTAGATGCAAATTGTTGTATACATATTAACCAGACTGAGGAAAAAACGTAATAGTATTAGTTCCACTACTAGTTTTAGTAAAATTGTCATCTCCAGAAGCTGTTCTAAAAATCCGTTGCGGAGATAGCACACGTTATTAGGAACAGTTCCATAATCAATGATTTTTGTTCGAAATTGCCAACCTCGGTACTAGTTCTAAGGAAGCTTTACGGAGCAAACACACCTTAAGAACAGTTCTGGAATTTACTTCGGTACAATTGTGCGTCTCTTGACTGCTGAAAATTGGCGGAAATGTAAAGAGTTATTTTCTAATATCTGCAGAACTATAATTGTGAGAGTCTTCAAACTTTATACGAATCAATTTCTTATCCCATACAAAGTAAATAATTTTTTTCGTATAACTGGAGAACTATAGTTGTGGAAGTCTTAAAATTTTACCCGAATATCTTAGTTATTATTGTACATAGTTTGTGTTCAAATAAGTGGCATTGTATTAGTGGGCGTGGCACCTATCAAACAAAGTAAATAGCATACAATGTAAATCCTTAATTTCGAATAACTGCACAGAAAAAAGTTTCAACATAAATAGTATGATTTGATTTCATTGATTTCAATACATAACATTTATAAATAATTTCTTAAATAGTATAATTTTGTTCATATTTTTTGTTTTTAAATAAAATCTAGGAGGCTTGAAAAAAATATTTAAATTTTCATTTATATTTTTATGTTGTTTGAAAATGTTTGAAATTTTCCTTGAAAAATATTTATCTTTTTATGATTATCAGCTAAAAATAAGCAAATATGCATGAAATTGACTGCATTTTTTGAAGCAGATGAAATGCTTTAATATTAATGGAAGCTAAATGATGTTTAATGATATTTTTTATGTTTCAGACTTTTTTGATTCATTTTGAATAATTAGTAATATAGGGCTATTTTACAAACATATTTGAACTAAGTCATTAGGTAATGCAATTTATTATAAAATATCTAGAAATGTACACTTTTATAATATTTATGAACATGTTCTTATTCTGAATGATTAAAGTTTGGTAAAAAAGTCATGTTCAATTAATAATATCTATTAAAAAATTCATTCCAATTATGAATTTCTTTTATCTGTGTGAAGAACTATAATCTTAAAAGTATTTAAACTTTGTACGAATTAGTTTCTTATCACTATACGAAGTTTGGCTGAAAATAGGCGGGATTGTATTAGTGGGCGTGGCACCTATCAGGGTACAGCGGGTGAGTCACCTCCCATACAAGATAAACAGTTATTTCTAAACATCTTGAGAACTATCATTACGAGATTATTCAAACTTTGTCCGAATGGCTTGCTCATTTTACGCATACATTTTTTTAACACTAAACTTTTTTATTTCATTATGGGTCGAAGTACACCGGGTTTTAGGTAGTATACTAATAAATAGCTTAATGTAATCACCGGTCATTATATTAGATACTAAACATACATGTATTGTTTAGAATGTGAAATATGAATCAATTATCTCCACAGATCCAACATTGTATTATGTCCAACCCACGCAGTACATTAGTCCAAATGCTAAATTAGAATTACTTTTTCTACGATTTTTATATTTTGATATAAAAATTCCATTTATTTTAGTATTTAAACTTATTCCAGAACCAATAAGTGATATTTAGAACTAGTATAGAACCAATGCATAAATAGTGCCAAAGAACTTAATCTGATGTGGTTCCGATTACACTTGTTCCTTTTCCTGGAGAATTCAATTACTATTAGATAAAATATGAAGAATGTATTTCGAGGATATTATTCATTATAAAAAAAAGTTATGTTTCTTTCTATATGAGATAAATTCATTTATTATAATTTATTAGCAAATTTCTTAATGTCGAAAGTAATTAGAGATGAGGAGTTGTGCCCATTGAATCAGTAACAACTGTTTTTTTAGGAATTAAGGTAAAAAAATTATAACTTTTACAACTTCTAAAAATAATACCAAGACTTTCATTGTCCGGATATAACTTGAAATGGATTATTTGCTCATATTGCCCCCCTACTCTTGCAATTGATTTGACTTGAAATCAATTTGAATTGAAACAAAAATTGCGAGTTCGCTCCAGTGATGCATGTTATTCCTTGTACCGTTTATTTGTGTTTATTTGTGTTTATTTGTATTTCATTACTTTCATTTCCAAATGTTTACAAAACTATTTCACTTTTATCTAAATAGAAATAATCTTTTTGTACCGCCTAAAAATATTAGTCAACACCCTAATATCACTTTCTAAGTCGATACAAATGTCCTCCAGGAATTTGACTTTATCGGTGATAAAACTTTAATTTATATTGGTATCTACACAAGTTTTTCTCCAAATAAGTTTTATATATACAAAATTCATGTCACCAAATTTTATTATGATCGGTCCATAATTAGTCATAGCTCCCATATAAGGCCTGCTTCCGATAATCACTTTAACGAGCATAAATCTTCTTTAAATGTTGGTATACACATAAAATGCGACATAAATAACTTTCATATAGACATTAATCACATAACCAAATTTCAAGGTGATCGGTCCATAATTTGTCATAGCTCCCATATAAGGCCCACTTCCGAAAATCACTCACGAATATAAATTATTGAATTTTTGAAAGAAAAATGTTTTTGCTCTTTTATTTAGTGTAGGATATTATATGGTAGGGCTTGACCGACCCTACTTTCTTACTTCTTTTACCATAATTTCATACGATTATTCTCCTAAGACATTTTAATTTAGTTTTAAAAAACTCATAAAACGCTTTAAAAGTTTAAAAAACCAAAAGAAGAGTTTCGAAGAAACGCCCGGTATATATTACCGCTATTTAATTTGCTATATTTTTAATTTATATAATGGGCGTGGCATCTTATTAATCAAATTTGTCTATTTTTCATAATTTAATGTAAATTAATTACATGCATATATTAAAAGCTATTTATTATTTATATAAAATAATAAAAATTTACAGATTTCAATGTTTTTCGAGAATATTCCAAGAATTTGTTTTCGTATTATTTATACTGGTAAGACATTTCTTTTTAATTATAAATTATGCAACAAAAGTGACATACTTTTAGGCATTATGAAAACAGTTATTGTATGTTTTGTTGAAGATCATAAAAAATCTGAATGAAAAATAAATAATTTTTGCATCCATTCAATGTTTATAACAAATTTTAAGTTTTATAAAACAAAACAAGCATAATCATTACTTCAAAGTTCGCAAAACTCCTATAATATTTGCATAGTATAAAAACAATTCCTATATTTTGTAGTTCAAAAGATCTTTAAATTAGATATTTAACAACTAAAGATCCATTTAATTTACATAACATTTATAACAAACATACAAATCCTGAGAATATATCTTTAATTTCTTGAATTTCATTATACTTTTTATTATAATTATCAAAACAGCCCTAGTTAACTTAAAATTCATATTATTACTATTTTCATTATTCTTATAAAAAAAAAAAAAAACATTAAAGCCCGTCAAAACAAAAACAAATACACAGAAACCGACATTTAATTGGCTTTTAAAAATTCTTAAGAAATTGTTAAATCAAAAAAAAAACGCAGAAGATGCAAAAGAATAAACTTTAAATTTTAATCTCTACTTCCTTAACAAAAAAAAAAAAAAATACAAAAATCTACCAAAAGAACCGTTAAAGCCAAGATGATGACGTAAATTTTACGTCAAGTCATGAAATTCAAAAATGTTTAAAGTGATTCAAAATATATATATATAAAAAAATAGTAGTAGAAAGAACAATAAGAACAAAACAAAAACTCATCATCATCAGAACGAATATTTACACATGACAACAGCGAAAAGAGCTAGAACTAAGAATAGACAAACTAAAAATAATTGTAGAATTAACAAAAATAACTACAACAACAATTTGAATTTCATAAGAGCACAGAATTGTCCCTCACCCATTTAACGAAATAATCTGTAAACAATTGTTGGTCAAAAAGACGGTTAAATAATGATTATTTAAATAGAAATTTACAGTGCGGCTCAGTTTAAATGAAACTTGAGAGAATTGGCTTTAAATTTGTGAAGTTGTAGGAAAAATATCAGAAAAACATTTGTTGAGAGTTTCTGAAAATCTTTCCATGTATTATCAAATTCGTTGTTATTTTAACGGGTCTGCTTTTGTCAAAAGTTTTAGCCTGGGGGAAAACTTGAAGTTGATATCACTTTACCTGAGTTGACAATGGTTATCCCAGTATGAATTGGATTATTTCCAAGCGAAGTTACAGCTAAACAAATATAAAAATATGGAAATCTTAAACTACTGCTCCAATCTATACAAATCTTGGAACATTACTGAAAGAAGAGTTAAAGCATAGAAAAAATATATATAGAGCGGAAACTAGAAAAAAACTCTAACAAAAAAATTACTCAAAAAAGTTACACATACGAGTGTTGTTTTTGTTTTCACATAGTTTTATTTACTAATACATTCATACCACTTAGGATTTTGGCAACTGAGTTAGGTTTTTGACAGGAGAGTTTCCCTTCCATGTGTATTCTCTATTAGTAAAACTTTTATATTTTAATTTGTACACCTTTTTAATTTAAGAATACGAGCGCTACATTGGGTCAATGACGATCATTTTGTAGTATGAAAAACATTTCGGAATTTTTAGTTTTTACAAAGTTGTATTGGATTTTTCTCTTCTTGAAATTATTAATGCAAGTTTATATTTATAAAGTGTTTAAATTCATCACAACATCACGAGATGTAGAAAATTGTTTTCCCAAATTTTTTTTTTTTTTTTTTTTTTTGAGGTTATCCCACATTTTGTTTTGTCACTTCATACCTATTTACTGCACCAATTTTGCTGATTTTCAATACCAAACTGCCTATAACAATGAAAAACATTATGGGTGAATCTCATTAATTTCGAGTTTGTAAATTGGACGTACGTATATTTTACACACACATTGGTATATAAAACCAATAATTTTAAAGTCCTTATTTCAATTTTAGAACATAAATAAAATGTCTTTCTAAAATATACTTCCTTTTTTCTCCCTCACTGTTTTCTTGTAAAAATCTCTTTATTAATAACATCAGTTCTTTGCATTAAATCGCCTTAAATCTCTTGTATCATAGAAAAATAAACAAATACTGTTAAATTTATGAATACAAATCACATAAATATTAAAATTTGTGTCGAACATCATCCTCCAGATCCAAAAAAAAAAATTAAAAAAATATCCAAAATTCAAAGCAAAAACCAAATAGAAATAAATAAATTACAAACAATTTCTAGTAGACATGCCGTATGCATGTTCATCACTATTTATTTATTTATATAAATTAAACAAATCAAAACAGTATATATATTTATTTTTGTAGCTTTTGTAGCTGTTATTGCCTTTTTTTGTTCCAGCCAAAAAGTTCGCTGACCCAACGTCGTTTTTATTTTATATTTTTTTTTACTATTAAAGCTACGAGATAGACATAGACATATACGCCGGAGACGCTGCTTTTCTAAAACACACATTCAAAATACCAGTATAAATGTATGAAAGTGTGTGTAGCTGTTCAGAGTTAAAAACTGAACGGGGGTAAGTCAGTATGAATGACCAAAAACTAAAAAAAAAAACACACAAAAATTATAAATTTTAACATGCCAAAATTATGCGCACAAAACAGAGAGCCATGGGATACATTTACTCGTATCTATAGCTATGAAGTATGTAGAAATATGTATTAGTGTGAGTGAGTATTTTATAGACAAAGACGAGGTGTATAAAATATCATCAGAGTTATTAAGAGTTTTTTTTTTTTCTTTTTTGTTTAATTTATTTAACTATTAACTATCTATGACTAACTACAAAATAGGTAAATTATAGTTATAAAAATCTATAAATTAATGTCTTAAAAGAAATTAAAATTTCTTTAAAGGTTGGCCAAAAAAATAAATCGCATTTTATATAAATAGAGGAAAAGAACTAATAATAGGTTTGTTCGTTTATTTGAACAGATAAAAAAAAAAAATTGTATGGCCATTTTAAAATGTTTGACTTCTTTAATAATAATTAGTAATATAACCTTAACACAAACATAGTTTGCTTCTTATATATAAAATATAAGTTATAAACCCACCTATAATGCAAAAGTCCAGTTAGCGGCAGCGTTTGTTCGTCTCTCTGTTAAAACAGAATTCGAAATCAAAATATATGTCATCATCCTAAACCGTTTGGGGTTAAAAATCTTCAAAACAGTTTCAGCATGTAATTAGTACTGAACCAAAATTCAAGACTACCTCGAATATATTTAATTTATTTCCCGTTTCCACTCCACTACCTCTCGTCTTTAATGGGAGTAGATATAAGTTGATCGTTACATGGGTAAAACTTTAAAATATTTATCAGCAAGTTAATACATATATTCTTGAGCCTTATAAAATTCTAAGTCGGTTTAGTTATGCCCTACATATGTGTAATATCTGTATCTGTTAGTGTAAATCACATTTACATCCAAAATACTGCATTGAAATTAATAACCGTTTGGTATTGAAAATCAGAAAAATTGGTTGGGTAGATTGAATGTCATAAACCAAAATGTGAGACAACCTCGAATTTCAAATGTCACAAATGTCTTATCACTTGGCTGACTCCAATTTATATATTTTGTTAATTTGACACGTATGTGCTCTATGTAGTGCAGAGGGAAGACTTTATACTTTGGTTACTTTATACATCCCAGGTAATCTAGCATAAAGAAAATTGTCACTTAAGTGTCTCTAAGTAATCTCGACTTTAAACGTTTTGTGAGTAATTCTTTCAAACTGGTTTTATACAAATTGGGTTGATATAATTCACAGACAGTTAATTTTTATTTTTGCTTAAGTATACTGATATCCCATGTAATATCAAGTCAATTGTCACTGCAGTGTCTCTATGTAACCTAGAATTTAGTCACTTTAAATGTTTATTTTGCACTTTAGAAACAAGCTATTAGATAGTCTCATTGTAGTCAAAAAGGGTCAATTGACCCCCTGCTTAGGACATGCTCGTGTTAAAATAACTAGTCACGTAGCTATTTAAGTAACTAGTTCCCACCCTAAATGATGTGTAAAATCTCTGGTTCGGGACGATCTCGTAGAACTGCTGAACGTTTTCAACATAGCTTTCATCATTAGCTTATTATACCCTGCAATATCAAATCACATGTATTCTTATGCCCTTACAATTTAGTAGTCGTTGTCCACTCAACGAGACAACTACAAAAGCGCATGAGCACTGGTGTATGACTTTTTCTTAATTTTTTCAGTTTTTGTATTTGTTTGTTTGAAGGTGCGCTGAACAAAATAAGAAATTGAATGTGTTGGTGAGAGAATTTACTTTTGCACACTTCTGTTCTACAATGTGGAATGAATAAGAATTATAAACAGTGTTGCCATATATTTTTTGAAGAAAACTTTTTATTTCTAAAAAAAAAAACTTTTTTTTCAACAAAAAACCTTTTTTTAAGTACATACATACTAAAATTAGAAAACCCAATTCGTACATAAATCAAACTGAGATAATTTATGTGAATTTAGTACTTTAAATATATTTAAATCAATCTCCCCATTTAGTAAACGAATTTGGAGACAATCATTATGAAATGAACGGTTCAACTTATTGATAACATAGGTTTACAATTTTCCAAAAAAACTTTTTTTTAAAAAAATAAAACTTTTTGCATCTGAAAAAACTTGCAAAAAAAGGGAAAACTGGACAAATGGTAACACTGATTATAAATCAAACACACGCATGCATAATTTCGTTTATTTTAATTTTTGTTGTTGTTATTTTTTCAACACACAATTGTGCAAAATAATTTTTGTGTTTATTTGGTTAGTTATCAGTGAGCACTCAACGTGTGAATATGATTATCGGATGTTTTGCGATTGCATCTGATATAATATTATGATTTTTTCTTGTTGTTGCAGAAATTTGCATGGATAAAGGCAATGTACATAAATATGTATACTTTGATGAAGGGTATATAAGATTCGGCACAGCCGAATTTAGTTCTGTTACTTGTTTTTGAGTTAAGTATGTAAAAGTTTTTTTTTTTTTTGTGTAGCTTGGATTGTTTTTGTATTTGTTTAGTCTCCTTTGGAAAAATCAGCTCTAATGTAAACTGAATGTGAGTATTTTGTCCATTCATCAAAAATAATAGCTTACTAAAAAAAAATCTTTAATTTTTATATTATTCCACATTTTGTTGTTTTTTTAACCACATTTTTCCTGACTATATGTTAATTTTATATATATCAAAATATAAGATTTGTATTTGAATCCAATTTTCAATAATTTCTATTAATAAGGAGAATAATAACTTTACAATGAATGACTTACGATAAATGCCAATATAATAAAATTCTTTCTAAACCTGTCTTTAATATTCATAATAATACTTTATTGTACCAATAACTTCTAATTTATTTCGAGAATATTCCAAGAATTAGCTATAGAATATGCATGAATAAATTAGCAGAAGTTGTATGGAAAAAATTGCATACTTTTAGGCAGTTAAAAAAATATTCCATGTTTATTGTAATAGATCTGCTATATTCGCAAATTCTTTCCTAAGAAGGAAACAATTAGTTTAGTGGGGCTGTTATAATGTAGGCAAAAATTAAGACTAATTGCGTTTTCTTTTCTGGCATAAATGATGCCATTATTCTGCCTTTTACCCTTCTTTGTGTTCTATTTTGAAAAAAATGAAGTTTGGTAAGGGTATAACGTGTTCTTTTCAAATAATGTTCCCTAAGAACCCGAAAATATGGTACATGTTACACCCTCAATTTTATCAAAGTTTTAGAAAGGCATTTCTTGTTGTTCGTTTGTGTCAATAAAATAGTTTTTGTATTTTTTGATTAACACCCGTTTTCTCAATGAATCGACAAACTGCCTGATACTAAATGTCGACATAAATTTATTAGGCCGATAAACTGTCCGTTAACAATTTTGGTTTTCTCAATATACCGACAAAAAAACATTATTTTCAGTTGGCAATACCTCTCAAAATAAATGTGAAAGTTGGGAACCCTGTCTTCAAGTGACAACATGTTGACATAAATCAGCTGTTAAATGTTCCCATTGACAGCCGGAATCTTTTGAAAAATTCATTATCTTCCATGTCTGCCAGGTAGTTAGGGCTCTCTCTCTCTCTCTCTTTCAACATTCACTTGGAACTCATGTTCTTCGAGTTCATCCTCCATCAAATTAATGTTAATTCCTCTATTAAACAGTAGTCAGCTGATTGAATTTATCTGCACGAAAAATAAATAATTGGCAGATGAGGTCGGGAATAAAAGCAAATGAAACGTTGAAAAAAACAAATTTCTTTAATATTCAGTTTTTCGTTGGGAAAAAAGATAATCACGTAATGAGAAAACGGCCGTAAAAGTGTTAAAATGGAAACAAAATGTATAGTTTTAGAATATTTAGAAGCTACATAAAAGAAAATTGCATAAATCGTAATGGTTTTTGCTCTATTGTGATCGTTAAAAATCTAACATATACCCTCATAATGTGGGTAAACTTTAAAAAGTGGTATAAAATATATTGGCAACATTTTGTGTCAGAAAGGGAAACGCCTTAAGTTTGACACATAATATTTTGAAAAACATTTTTAAGAAATATTAAATATTTTCTTTCATATTAACTTCAGGAAAAAGTTCCCAAAAACTGTACCTATATTTTACAACTTTACTGTCTTTGGTCGTATTGTCGTTAGTGACTAGGTTCATTTCGGAGCACATTTGATATTTTCAACACATACATCACCACTATCCTACCGAAAATTTAATGCTGCTCTCATGTATGGCCCTCTTTTTCAAAATATAGTTATCAACTGAGTACAGTAGAGATTGCAGCCTGGTTGTATTCTCTCTTCACTACAATGCAATTTTCGAGAATTTATTCGCGATACCTTATCTTTTTGGCATAATACTCGTTCTTTCATGAGAGCTCATTCACTTATTCACTTGTTCTTTATCTGCTCTAATCGTATGAGGATTAAACTCTTTGCACAAATCACAATACACTACATGAGTATAAAACATCCTCTTAGTTCTGTTTCGATATATTCTTATTACATAATCTTTAGCATTACCGGCAATTACTGTACTATTTCTCGATGTAGAGTAAAAGTGAGTCAAAATCCATTCAAATAATTTTTCGTAATAATTATTTTTGTCACATTTTACCACTCCTTGAGTTTAAATCTTACATCTATGCTGATAATTGTCTGTACGCTTTACATATCGATAGCTTAGTGTGGAAACGTGGTAAGTCCATTTTCACAAATTTTACAGCAGACACAAAAAACTGTCTGAAATCTTTTGTTTTTAATATTTTTTAAATCTGATAAATAATCACAGTTTAGAAGAAGTGCTTTGACGACTTAAGTATAAGTCTTTTAGATATTTTCTATTACTTATATTGTTTTTTAACGGTCTTAGAACATGTTCTTATAAATTATTTGCATTATTTTTATAGTTTTAAATCTGTTATTTGATTTAAAGTCTCTATTGTGACTGAAGTTGCTCTTAAAATACAATGTAGCAATGATTTTGACAGCAGTATCGAGATGAAAATTATCCAATATTTCTTTCATCATTTTATGAGTTATGTTCTTTGATTCAAATTAAGGGAATATTATTTATTAAGGTAATTGGACTTAGCATTTTTGCATACCACTTTATAAAAATATGCATAAACTAAATAATTGTAAATGCTTTTTAAACAGACTGTGTAATTTTATGTATTCTAACGTTTTGTATTAAAATCTCAATTTTCATAAAAAGTGAACTTAACACATTTACACACTAAGCCGACGATATGTTCTATTGATATTTCACTTTTCTACAGTTCAGTCCAATTATTAACAAATTTGTGTGTGTGTCTACTTTGCATTAAACTTTAATAAGTCCTCCGCTTCTATTTTGAAAATGGAAATAAGATAGACACTTTGCTTCCGGAGAAATTTTGTATATATTTCCGTTTTATACAAAAACAGCTGGCAATAGCTTCTAACTTCCTCATATTTTCAAAACAAATGAAAGGGAAACGATTTTCATAACACTTTTTAAGGTTTTGAGTCAAAAAGTCAACCTAATTTCAATTAAATGATTTTAAATAATATTTCACTTGTTTCAATCGAATTTCAGAAAAAAATAAATTCCATTGACACAATAATATTTCTTTGAGATTTCCTAGAAATGCTTGCTAATTTTGTGGTTAATCTGCTGTAAGTCTACAGAGAGAGACAAAATTAAGACTTCCTCTCCACAACAAATACTTTTAGTCCCATTTTTTCAATGCCTGTTTATCGTTTTTCATAACCCCCTGTTAATACTTGACAAATATTTATCATAACAATTAATGACGTTTGTTGTCAAGACAAAGTTGTCTGAGCAAAAGCACTAACAATTTTGTCATAACGAAGCAATAATACTAATAAAATCCGTCCATAAATAACGGAGATATGAGCAAAAATCCGAGACAACCTCTATTTTTGGCCTATTTTTTTATCTATATCTCGATTATTAAGTCATAAATATAGACAATATGGATATCTAATGATAGATATTTCAAAGTCCATTGCAACGATGTATATAAGTTGGACCTACAATGGGTCCAAATCGGGAAAATATGTTTTAACCTGAATTTTTTTTTTTCACAAAAAACATTCTTTTGTCATAAATTTTTTTCACTAATAAATTAAAAATAAAAAATTTTAAAAATTGGAAAATACTTTTAAAAAACAATTTTGAAAAAAATGTTAAAAAAATAAAAAAAAAAAATTTTTTAAATTAAAAATATTTTTTTTTAAATTTTATTTTAAAGTATAATTTGGTGTTTATATTAACAACTATTTTGACGTTTATTTTGATACAAATTTATCAGGCACAGACAGGGGGTAACGATATACTGCCTGATAAAATACTTTTCGTATTAAATCTGTCAGTATATTAGTACGATTAAAGATGGCCACACATTTTAGGGATTCCATATTTTTTTTCATGTTAACTAATCATTTTGATCAGTAGCACTTGATATAAGATTTTTAATATCATCAATTACAAATACTTTAGAGAATTACTGAAGGTCTCTTGAAATTTATTAGCAATTCTTTCTAATATTGACTTGTACAAATCTCTTTATTGTTTAAGGGTTTGTTATTCGATGCAAATTTCAACAGGGTATTGAAAAAAAGAGTTATTATAAAAAAAACATGTTTAAGTTTTTAAGTTTTGTTGCTTTTTTGTCAAACACCAAAAAAAACAAAATATGCAAAGCAATGAAGCCATCACACATCCAATCATATGTACGTTTTGTTGTTTTTTTGTGATAGCATGCAATAAATTGTCTTTTTTTGATGAAATTTTCAGAGGTTGTCTCGGATTTTTGCTCATATCTCCGTTATTTATGGACGGATTTTGCAGATTTTAAATAGGAAACTTCTCGAAAGAATGTCTGACCGAATTATTGAAGATTTGGATCCCCAAGATATCTGGGGTCTTCAGAAAATTGATTTCAACAGACAGACGGACAGATTGACAGACAGACAGAAGGACATGGCTTAATGGACTCCGCTATCTATAAGGATCCAGAATAGGGTCGGATAATTATATTGTGGAAATTACAAACGGAATGACAAATTTATATATACCCTTCTCATGAAGGTGAAGGGTATAAAAATACATGCTATTCGGGTACAGTTGAAAATATAAAAAAAAAAATTTCATCAAAATTTTATTCTTCTGAAACACCATAAATATATTTAGGTCAATATGAATACTTGTTAAATAAAATTCTTATTAGCATCTTCAAGATGTAACCTTAGTTGGCAAAACAAACAAAAAAAAAAAGCGAAACATATTACAAGGTTAAGTTCTTAACTTCACAGCACCACCACAGCATCATCATAATTTACAGCAGCAAGCGAAAAATATTTGCTAAAAACCCAAAAACAATAAAACTTAAAAAAAACAAGCTTAAAAGATGTAAAAGATTAACAAACCATAAGAACCTAACAACAAAAAAGAAAAATACACATAAAACTTGACCAAGACCGAGAATTTTTCAAACAGGGTTTCCTTTGCAAACAAACTAAAAAAAAAAAAAAATAGAAAAACAAAAACTAAATTTTATATTCAAAATTGTTTTTTGTTTTTTCAATTTTTCTACTAATGTAGACCGACTGTAGCTTGTGGCAAATACACAAGTCTGGCCATTACGTTTCAGTTGGCACATTGATGCCACATAATGTTATGGCCAATGTTAGTGCTGCTGTTGCTGCAACCAACACATGCAAACATTGAGGTCAGCTTATGAAGGCTAATGTTGTTGTTTAGTTTTTCCTCAATGTGCAGAGGCTGAGGCTAAATGAAAAAAATAAAAAAAAAACTAAGAAAAACTTCACATATTACAAAGAATAGGCAAAAATTAGTAGTTGTATAATAAAAGAAAAATACTGCCACATAAAATGAAAATAGAAAAAAAAACAAAACAAAGAAGTAGTAGCAAAAAAAAAAAAAAAAAAAACTAAAGCAAGTGATCGCACGTGCCACTTGTGCGGACCATACAATACCAGGCAGCAGCAACAGACAAAAACATCGTATTGCTACATGGCCATTTGTGGCAATGAAAAAATATATACAAAAAAAAAAGCAAAAACAGAAAAGAAAAACTTGGTCATCAATTTGTTGCAACCAACAGCAACATTAACTTTTTTTTGTTTAATGTTGTTGCTATTGCTATTTAATATGTTTTTTTTAGCAACCAACAATCTACCAACCGTCCGACCAGCTGTTAATGTTTTAATGCTTCTTGTTTTACGTTTTCAGCCAAATGTGGTTTAAAAGATATGAAATTAAAAAATATAAAAAAGACACACAAACACACTCACTCCAGGAACATTAACATTAAACCACTCCAATCTTTTTTTGTTTTTATATGTATTTTTCATGCCATCCATATCTTTAAAACACGTACATCTTAAATTCGTGGTATTTTATATCCGCAGTTAGTTAGATGCCTTTGTTTTGCTGTTGCTATTGCTGCTATTATTATTATTATTATTATTTTCATTTCTTAAACTAGCTACAGCAGTAGCCAGTACCTTTGAAATAATATCTAATACAGGCTGTGCTTAACTAAATAAGGACTTTTTAAATAAGGTTACTATTTTTATAGCAATTGTTTAGCAATATTTTTACAATGTGCCTTTCTAATCTAAGGTATCTTTTTTAAAAAGTGATTAATTCGAAATATACCGTTTAAAACCTTTTCAAAAGTTTCTTCTCAAAATGGTACTCGTAAAAAGCAGGGACTGAAAATAATAATTATTCTTGAAATTTCAAAGGAAAAAAGCCATCACTAGAAAATATAGGAGAGTCAAGTCAAGCATACCATTTTGATCGTTTTCAACTATATTTTCATACATTAACATGATTTTTATTTTTTTTGTCAAAAATAATTGTTATTTTTTGATTTTCATTTTTTTTTGTCAGGAATATTTGTCACACTATGATTTTTATTTATATAGTCTGACAAATATGTATCACAAAAAAATAACCATTATTTCTGACAAAAAAAATAAAAATCAAAGTCTGACAAATATTCCTGACAAAAAAAATAAAAATCAAAGTTTGACAAATATTTCTGACAAAAAAAAATAAAAAGCAAAAAATAACAATTATGTTGTGATTTTTATTATAAATGTCATAATTGTTACTGTCCCTGGTAAAAAGTGCATTTTCAAAGAAGTACCTTTCTTAAAAGAACTTTTTGATACAATTTTATTGGTAGTTACTTGAAAAATTTTCTAACAGGTATCATTTGTCACTTTTGCAAAAAATACCTCTTAAAACAGTAATATTTTCACAAGATTCAACCATTCAAAAAGCTGTTATTCAAAGAAGTTACGTTTCCATAAAAGTACTTTTGTAAAAAAGTATATATTAAAAATACAAATACTTGTTTTAAAATTTTATTATATTTTAAATAAAGTATTTTTAATGAGTTATTGTAATGAAATATATTTGACCAATTCATGTCTAAAATATTTTTCAAAATAATTTGTGGGCCAATTTTGACAAATTTACATATCAACCTAACCAGGACTATTACGGTTATATTAATGTAACAATCATGTAAGTTATTTAGCGGCTTCGGAAAGTTGATTTCAATTTACAGACATACAAACAGTCATGGCTGTATCGGTATGAAAAGGTACTCATCGCAAAATGCCAATAAATGCAAAAAATAACTGATATTTCAATTCAAAAACTTTAAAACTTTTCAAAATAATTTAAGTACTTTTTTAGCAACTGTTACATGAGTTTTTGAAATGAAAAATCAGTTATTTTTTTTATGTATTGGCATTTTTGCGATGAGGGCCTTGAGTATGCTTAAGCATTAGAGAGTTTTTTTATTAAAAATTTATACTTTATAAAAAAAGAAAATTGTACTTTATGGCAAAAGGAACTTTATTGATTAAGGTACAGTAAAGAGTAAGGAACTGTATTGAAAAAGGTACAGTAATGAAGAAGGTACTTTATTGAATAAGATACTTTATTAAAGGAACGTACTTTATTGAAAAACGTACATTATGGATATGGATTCCGCATAATTTACTAAATAAGTTGTTGAACAAGGTACTTTATTGAATATATTATTTTTATACCCTATACCACCATATTGGGAAAGTGCTTAAAGTATACCAATCTACTCAGGATCACTTTCTGAGTCGATGAATCGATGTCCATCCGTCCGTCCATGTAAACCTTGTAATCAAACTACAGGTCATATTTCGTCAAAATTTGCCACACAGATTCAATACAAAATAAGTTTCATATCAAAAGAAAACTGTTTATAATCATATACTCGGTGTAGGGTATCATATGGTTTGGCTTGCCCGACTTTACTTACTTACTGGTTTGATATAGGTACTTTATTGAAAAGGCTAAATAAATACAATGGAAACATATTCTGCAATAACTCTCTTTAACGGTTATATGTAACTAAATATTATGAACATTGAAAACTCAAAAAGGAATAACATTCAAATTGGTCTGTCAATATAGGGCCCATATACTCAAACCGAATATATGTATATGAATAAATGTGTGTATATTACTAAGGACATGCAGTTTACAATTTGGTTGTCTTCATAGAGTAACAAAGTATTAGCAACAATCAAAGGAACATACCAGTAATGGATAAATAAGCAGCATAGCTGCCGTAGTTATAGTTTTTAAAAGAAACCACCATTTGTGTCCGATCCATGCATGTCAACAGGTAAGAATTCTACAATAATTGGTAATTAAATGAAAACTATGGTCTTAAACGTCATATGCATTCCTCCACTCGACTTGTCTAAGCAACATAGCTATTTCACAACATCGTACAAATGTCCCACAAAATGTACACCATTAAAGAAGAATTACAATCTACTTAAGAGTATATTCAGAGTATAGCTACCCTGTAATCAGTCTAGAACCATATGCCTATAAATCAACACTCTTTCTCTATCGAAAATTGCACTAGTTAAAATGTTTTTTAAGTGTCTGTAGATATACGTTAGAGACAACAGTTCTAGTGTATTTCTGGTGACATTGTCAACGAACGTGTCAATAGTTTGGGTTTTTTATTATGCTGGGCAGTCAGTAGGTATATAAAATAACTACGTAGTCAGTAGTTCTACAGTCTACTGGTGGATTTTCAATGACAAGCTAATGTTAAATGTCAATAGAAGATTATATTGGCTGGGGTACATCTGGTCTCTAGTATTACTGACAATGTCACTAGTATATCTCTACAGATTCACTATTTCCATTCTCTGCAGGGTATAAATATTCCCTGAGGGAAACCTGGCGAGAAGTGTCTCCAAGTCACCAGTTTTGTCGACTATTTTGATGACTTTTTGTCGACATTGTCAATGAAGCATTTATATTTTTATATTTGTCTTTGATGAGAAATAAAAAGAAAAACATGAATTTGAAGACCTAAAATTTTAACAAAATATGCAGTTTTGTTATCCACATCTACTTCAAAAAAGTACCAAAAGTGAAGACTAGAATTACTAAAATGTACTAGTATGGTCCCAAAAGAAGTACCTATTCAATAATACTATCGTCAGTAGTAGACTTCCAATGACTCGCTCATGTTAAATGTCTATAGTTAATAGCATTGTCTGGGGTATAATACGTCACTAGTACTGGTGACTGTGTCAATAGTAAGTCAGTACAGTTTCACTATTGACATTTCCAGAAGGGTTTTAATAAATGTCTAAAATTGAATTTATGTTTCAATTCAGTTAATAGAATTATTGATAATTCAATTAATAGTTTCAGTGCTTCTAATTAATTTTAAAATCTGTTACTTCTAACGAATAACTACATGCTTACCAACAAAATAGTTGAAAATTACAACCAATTTAAAAGTAGTTAGGTAAGGTTAAGAAGGGGTGTACACTCTGTATACCTTCACTCGAAGACCATAAGGTCCATTGTGATTCCCTTCAATAGGTAGATAGTTGTTAAATTGATAGAGAAGAGTTGAGTCCGAAAACCGACTAGTGAGAGAAAAAAGAAAGAGAAAGAGAAGAAGAGTAAGAATAAGATTTTCATTGCGGGTTCGGATTTGCCGTAGATCGTTCCTTAAATACCCACCCTATTCCCTTAATGAAACCCAGTATGTTGCACAGTTCACAACCAGCGACATTACTGAGCTCATCCAGAAAGTAGTTGAAACCAGCATAATTTGATTGGCGACAAATTCGGTTTGACAATATATCGCACTGGTTCCTCTAAAGAGAGTCAACTCAAAATTTTTAAATTTTCCTTTTTTGCAAGAAATCGATGTACAGTGGTCATATCTACCCACATACATAATTTTCTCTACACTTTCGCCAAAAAATACAGTTGTATCCGTCTTCAACTTGCATTGTAATGTATAAAAAAAGATTTTGCTTCTACTGAAAATGTTTAAATTTTGAGTTGACTCTCTTTAGAGGAACCAGTGCGATATTTCAAAAGTAATTTAAAGTTCGAATACTTAATATATATGCTTGAGAAGAAAATTTTATTTTATTCTTCTTTCATAAAATGAAATAAAAAGTCCTAAGTGAATTCTTACAATATTTTATGGATTTCGTAAAAAAAAAACGAATGCAAAAAGATAAGTGCGAATTAAAAAGAAAATTTCTTAAGTGCATTGTTATTTTAAACAATAATTGCTAGTCACTGTCATTCTCTCAGTACTTAGTTCTGAGGACGGTCCCCAAACTAGTGATTTTAGGATCAAAACTGTATGCCGACTATTTAAATATTTGCTTGTCATTGGAGGAAATCAATTGATTTTAAATAGATTACACTACGGTTTAGAAAACAAACAATTAATAGAAATTTACTCCGCAATAGATTACTTCTGGCGAATAAATCTAAAACACAATTAAACCGCTAAACTCTAGATTATTTAGGGATACTAAAGAGAAGTTTTACTCAACACTAGATGACTAGATATGTCAAAGGTAATATATTGATTTTTCTTTGCTTTACATAGAATCCATAAGAGTCATATGATTAAAAAAACAATCACGCACACAATTTCTAGTGCTAAAATTATGACATCACTCAAAAAACTGCTAACAGAACAAAATCTATAAGTTAGAATGCATTTCGACCTTCAAGAGAAATGTTAACAAATCTGTAACTAACGTCACCGTTAAATTTAATAAATATATATAATTAGTTTTGATATAATTGATGTTTTGTAATGCAAGCCTTGAGGCACTGTTGCGGGTTAGAGGATTAAAAATATACAAGTTGGATTAAGTAATTAAATTCGCTAACAAAAGGAACTATTCATTAGAGAAAATATAATTTCTTGATTTAATTTTGCACATTTCGAAATATATTTAAAATATGTCCCCACTTCTTTGGCCACGTACTGTTTTTACCGCGTACTTATTTATGACAATTTGTTAACTCTCTAAAAGTACATTATTTTCAGTTTATTGTTTTTATTACATTTAAGATAGTATTTTCTTGCTTTTCAAGATCTTTCTTAAGATTAATGTTAAAAGTAATAAATGAATTTCTTTTTAATAATGATAAATCTCTAATAAATGTTGATACATTTATTTTTTTTTGTATTCATTTAAAACTCTTACTAAACTCTTTATCCCGTACATTATTATTGTGGCTGATATTAATCAGTTGGAATTTTTATTTGTATTTTACATGTTTGACGTGTGCCAGCAGCAGCCACTAGTGTTGATATGTAATTTTACATGAGTTTTTGTGGTATTTAAGAAGATCTGTTTCGCCAGATAAATCTGGTTTATAAACATGATAATAATGGCTTATGTTTACTAAAAGTGTGCTTCATGATGATGACATTTTTAGAAATTGTTTAAAGGAAAATTATTAAATGATAAAAAGAAAAGAAAAAAATTTTATAAAATAAATCTTTATTTATTGTTGAATTTGCAAAAATGTTTTAAAATAAATCCAAATTTTATAAATAAGATAAAAAATCATAAAAAAAACCTAAACAATCAATAAGCATGAAAAAATTAACGTTATAATCATCATAAAAATTCCATTATTTTATGTATTCATGGTTTAACAAACCAACTAAATTTTATTAGAGCATTTAAAAAAACTTATTACTGTAAAAATTGTACACAAAAACAAAAAACAATAAAACTCTAAACCTCTAACACTTCTAACACCTTCAAAACCATAAAATATAAAAAAACATTGAACTTGATATTCATTCAGAGTAATAAAAAGTTCAAACAATCAAACATAAAATTATATTTACAACCTCTAACACTGCTTCAAACATAATTTCAGACACAAAATTTAACTGTTACCAAAAACAGAAACACCGTTAAATTTACACTAAAAAAAACTTTACAACAAAAGGCTACAAAAACAAATTGTTAACACTTCCCCTTTAACTTTAACAATACAAATAACAATTGTTTAGACAAAAATCCCCCCACCCATGATAAAACAATAACCAGGTAGAATCAGTAGGGAGAGTTTAAAATTGTATGCCTTGTTATGTCAAATATGAGAAAATTAGAAACAAATATATGAATAAAAATAAAGAAAATTTAAAACACAACGCCGCAAGCAGTACTCCATTCTTAAATTTTTTGTTCAGGACATTTTAAAAATCGTATATCCTTTTGTTCAAATGAACATTTACACACATCACATTTCACACGCATATTCTTGTTAAATTGATTTCTTCACAAAAATACTTAATACAATTTTTTTAAATTTTGATATTTTATTTTTATTTTTTATTTTGTCTGACAATTCAAGGCATGAAAAATTGAGAACTTACTTTTCTACTGATTCTACCTTGTAATAGTTATATTATGCCCCCACCCAAAAAAAAAATCATAGAAAAAAAAAAAAACTTCAATTTATGACAATTGACTACATAGAAATATGAATAATAATAGACAACAACCAAGTAATGGCAAAAAACGCCCACAAAACACCCAAAAATATAAAATACAAACTCAAAACAAAAGCCATAAAATCTGTTAAAATAAACAATGGAAAGACAGACAATAAAAAAATATAAACTAAAATAATGCCAAGTAAAGATTAGATCCTATCTAAGCAAAATAGGATCAAGATCTATTAAAAATATATGATAACAAATTAATTTATCCAAGATTTGTTAAACAAAATTAACAAACAAAATTAGTTTATTTAACAAAAAGCTTATTTTACCCCTAACCATTTAATTTAATTTTATTTAATTTTTTTTCATGAACTTTACAATATCTCAAATATTTATACAAAAACCGGCATTAATTTAAAAATATTTAGTTTACTTCTTCTACCAAAAGATCTCGTTAAACCATTTCCAAAAGTACATCTCATTGGAACACTCTTTTCTCTCTCTTACTCTCACCATTTCTTTACAAAACTCCAACAAGTTGCCGTTAAAGAAAATAATAATCACACACTCTCATTCGTTCCCCAACAAACGTTGTTTTTCTTTACTCGTTTTAAACCAAAAAAAATACTCGTTTTTTCTTTCTTATTTCTTTTCAGTTGGTTGTTATTGTTTTTTTTTCACGAAGATCACGGAAGTATGTCAGCAGGTCTTTTCGTATAACGGTACATTTGTTATGTAGTAGTAGGAAAAATATTGTTGTTGTTGTTGTTATTGCCTCTCTATACTGGGTAATATCTGACAATGATCGTTATTATTGTTGTTGTTGAAGTAGTAGTGGTAGCCATCGTCTTTATCATCAACATGCATGCCTTTAATAAGTTTCGAACACGAACGAAATGAAACGAATACGAGTAACGAATACAATAATGATAATAATAATGGTGAACAGTTGAAAAACAGCAGAGAAAGAGTTTAGCTTTAACAAGGGTTGCCAGTTATTAGAGAATTTGTAAAGAAAGTGGGAAGTTTTGTTAGGGAGGAAACAAGCATCGGACCTTGGCCGTTCCAAATTCATTAAGACTTGGATGGTACACATATTCTTTGGGATCATACAAAATTTAAAGTTGTTCAAAAGTCTTAAATTAGCTTTCGTTCGAGGTCAAATGTTCAAATTTTATTTACAAATGGTGTAAAATCTCTCAAAATCAATTTCATAGATATTTTTAACCGCTTATGCATGATTTACCTTATGTATTCTAGTTTAAATATATTTGGGGGATTCAAATGGTCTGCTATTAGATCATATTGTAATAAAGTCCTAATATATTATGATAGTTTAAACAAATTTTTGCTATGATTCAAACAAAAAAATTCTAAACTAATAAGACTTTTTGAACTATGTTTTTTTGTAATAAAATAAGGGTTTTTTTTTTGTTTAAACTATCATAATATTGTTACGAATGTTCAATAGCGATTTGAATTTAAATGTCTGTAACGACTGCCTGCAGCATTCATCATGTTTGAAGGCACGTCCATCAGTAGCATGCGGTTATTGGCATTGTTTGTAAGAATGGCAACACTAAATGTTTGGGCTGCTGGCAATGACATCGAAGGCTCTAGAATTCGAACATACGAGTTTTGTCCGTTAAGAGCATTGTAGAAGATTCCCGAGAGATGGCGTGTGTATAAATGGTGGCAGAGGCTGCAGGCGTGAGTTGAGTTTATCATTGGCGCTGTTAGAGTTAACATCAACTGTCGTGTACATGTGTGTTTGTACATTATAAAGTTTGTGTGCATTTCTGCGAATTGATAAACGTGCATAAAGACACAGAGTGACTATTTAATTCTGTTGTTGTTGTAGATTCTAAATAAATAAAGAGTTGTTACAATTTTAAACTACTAAAACTGTTTTTATTTGCAATCAAAAGTATCCGGTTTATTTAAAGGAAATAAATCCACGTTTTTAAAAGGTAAAAACGTAACAATATATTAAGATATTATGAATTTGAATCCCCCAATTATCTTAAAACTTCTTTTCTGTTGAACACAGTATATGGAACCAACAAATTGTCCATTTTATAAAGATTTTCTTCAATTATAAGCCATTGTATGGTTAACAACATATAAGAAATACAGAGGAGATCTCGATATACCAAATATTTAATAAACATGTCCTATACTTTAGAAACAACAAATGCACTCTAAAATAAAAATACAACCTGAATATTAGTAACAACGAAATATTATTAAAAAAGTAAAAAAAGATAAAAAATAATACAAAAAACATATTGGATAAAAAGAGTATCGCAGTAAAAGTTCACTCTTTAAATTTAGTGTAATTTTTTGGGCACCCATTTGACGGATATTATATTCCTTACTTGAACGGAACATGTCTTCTTTACATATACTACTTATATTTTGTTGCAAAACCGCAATTCTTCAAAAATACCGCACATTCTTTAGCCATAGAACTAATATGATTCTCTATAATTGTCATTGGAATAGATAGATGATCATGCCTAATTCCCGATTTAACTATCTACAAGTATTTACTATTTCCCACAAATTGTCTATAGAGTTAACGTCGCACAGTGGCACCATTTGAGTTTTTTCGTTACAAAAATCATAACTTTAGAACCAAATGAGATTATCAAAAAAATTAAAAAGCATATGATAGATAATAGATCAACCTATGAAATGAGTGTTTCAAAAGGGTTCTACGCTTTTTAAGTACGAAGAAAAATCAATTATGGGAAGTAAAATAAAATATTTTTTTTTTTTTTTTAATTTTTGATTTTTTATGTTTTTTTTATACCCTACACCACCATTGGATTTGTGCAGATGTTTGTAACTTTAGTTTGTAATATTAGTCTAACACCCACCTTAAGTATACCGATAGACTCAGAATCAGTTTCTGAGTCGATTAAACGATGTCCGTCCGTCCGTCTGGCTGGCTGTCCATGTAAACCTTGTGCGCAGAGTACAGGTCGCAATCTTGAAGATATTTCGATAAAACTTGGTACATGTCATTTTTTCTGCCCAAGAACCAAACCTCTTGAAACTGGCTGAAATCGGTTCTTTATTTCATCTAGCCCCCATACAAATGTCCTCCCGAAATTGGACTTTATCGGTCATAAATGTTTAATTTATATAGGTATCTACACAAGTTTTTCTCCAAATAAGTTTTATATATATGGAATTCATGTCACAAAATTTTATTATGATCGGTTCATAATTAGTCATAGCTCCCATATAAGGCCTGCTTCCGATAATCACTTTAATGAGCATAAATCTCCAAAAAATGTTGGTATACACATAAAATGCAACATAAATAACTTTCATACAGACGTTAATCACATCACCTAATTTCATGGTGATCGGTGCATAATTTTTAATAGCTCCCATATAAGGCCCACTTATGAAAATCACTCACGAATATTAATTATTGAATTTTTGAAAGAAAAATGTTTTTGCTCATTTACTTAGTGTAGGGTATTATATGATCGGGCTTGACCGACCATACTTTCTTACTTGTTATGATTTAAAATTATTCCAGAAAAGATAAAACTTTTTTTTACATTTTAAAATGTAGATCTATCAACAGAATGTAAATCTATCAACAGAATATAGATCTATCAACAGAATGACGATCTATCAACAGAATGACGATCCGTTGCCTAGCTTTCGAGATAGTGTATCTAAAAGCAGACCAAATTTCCTAAAAATGGTCTGTTTTTTTTTTTAAACTGAAAATCAGTCAGCTTAAAAGGGCTTTATCTTCTGAACCATAAATTGTAATAAGAGTAGCATATTTGAAATCTTTAAACAATTCCCTGTAAAATAGGTTTATTCAATATTTTTAGGGATACATGAAATTTTTGAACCTGACTTATTCTACGGGCGCCACTGTGCGTCGGGTGAGTGTGCTGGCCACTGCATCACATTAAAGTTCTTAATTGCTGTAAAAACCTCTTTCACCGATTTGGATGTGTGTTTAGGGTAATTTTCATGTAAAAATATTCATTAATGGGGCATTTTATCAATGTTATGAGGCAGCATCTTCTGTTGCAATTGTCCATAATACCGAAAATTTTGTGTTAATGTCCTAAACTTTCATAAGATAAGCAACCCCTCACCATAACATGTCCAACTCTAGTACAGTATTTGCAATTTAGTAGCCGTTATCCGAGCATCTTCGTTAGCTGTTGTGTATTTTGGTCGACCGCCTGGTGAATAGTTTCAACAGTTTTTATTATGTAGCAGACTGTAGAATTTGACATACAAAATTTTTGGAAAATATCTTTTTGTCTCATTCCTCTTTGATACTATTTTATTATATTATTTTGAACAGTTGAGCAATATTTTGTTTCAGCCATTTTAATTAAGTATATCGGTCTAAAATTAATTTATTTTAGTATAAAATCGCATTTAATTTACCTCTATATCACTGCTTTTGTTTTTGATATTAGTTTTATGTGAAGTTAATAATAATTTTCAATTAAAAGTTTTATGGAAAAATTGTACTAGTAATTTTTTATTGTTTTATTCTTACAAAAAACCAGTTTCGTTTAATATGTTTTATTGCTAGCTTAATACAAGCTATTTATTGTTTTATTCATAATCTTACTTTTTTAATTTTTTTAGGTATGTTTTTGTATTAAAAAACAAGCAAATTTGTTTTCCCTATAGAAATATGTAGAATAGAAGTAATATTTGTCGAGTGTATGTTGAACGACACTGTATGTATGCATGTATATGTATGTAATTGAGGGAGTAGTTGGCTGACTTCATGTGCGTTAAGTCTTTCGTTTTAAAATAAATCGATTTATAAGTTTTGTTTTTAACTCTTTCTATATTGATTTACAAAGAAAACGAATTAAAAGAGTTAAGAAACATTTTTGCCGAATGAGGATGTAATTGAGAGAGAGAGAGAGGACATTCGTTATTTTCTCTCATTTAGGTCTTTTAAAATGTAAATAAACAATGTTTGCTTTTTAAATCTTTTAGGGTAATGCATTAAACACATTGAAGACAGCAGGCTACACGACTACACGAACATACTAAATCCTGCTGGCTGCAGTTGTAGTCGTGTAGCAGCTACTGAATTATTTTAAAGACGACAGCAACAAAACAAACAGCTGATTTATAATTCAGTGGTGTCACTTTATTTTTTTCTTTAATTAAGGCTCTAAAATTTTTTAAATTTTTTATTATATTAGCAGCACTATTTCTGTTTTGCAGCGGCAAAAGTAGTCGAGTGGTCGTGTAGCTGTGCTGTCATCAAAAGAATCGTCTTCACATAAACGTGTGTATTTTATTATTGACAGATTACAGTTGGTAGTCTGCTGTCTTCAATGTGTTTAATGCATAAGTGTAATCAAACATAAACAGTTCGGTTCAAATTTTCCATTAAACTTTCAGAACTTCTTTTTAATGCATAATTAAGTAATTATCAAGACATTTGATAGTTGATTTCTTAAAATTTAATTATGTATTTCTGTTCTTAATTATAACAATTATATTACAATGCAAATTATATTAAAAGAATTATAACAAGTTTGCTAATTGATGGAATATAATTCATATCATAATCATTGTTTATAGAATTATGACTTATAGTTAATGTTAACTTTAAGTTATGTTTTAATTGTTAATGGGCGTTAGAAAAAGTGAGAGTAAAATTAAGTAAATTAATAATAAATACAAATTTTTTAAACAAGGTTTTGTTTTAATGTCCTAAAAAGGAGAAAATAAACTTTTAAATAAATTAAACTATTTATTATATCATATTAATTAGAGTTTCGTGTTCGGTTTTAACCGAAACGTATGGGAAATGATAGCATATAAAACATTTTTTCACGCTAGAGAAACTAGTGCCCCAGGCATAAAGTTATCAAAGGATAGACTAATAATTTTGATTTGCTCTTATGAATGTGGAAACAAAGAATATTTTCTTCTTTGAAAGCAAAGAAATGCCGCTCGTTTCGTAACAAAGTGATGTTGTAAATTATTTTCCTTGAAATAATGGATATTATTAATGGTAGAATCATTTTTAGAACCGAAATCCGTTTCAGTGAAGGTTTTATTAATCCTTGGTAATGCCTCAAAACAACCTACCAAAGAACATCTAATAAAAACTACAAAATAAGAAAAAATTTTAGACGATAATGTCACACCGCCTAAAACTTATTCAGAAAATAAATCTCGATATAACGAATTTCTCGAAAAGGCTAGGGATGGAAACCTTTTAATAATGAATGACACAAACTTATTTAAAAATGTTGATGATACGAGTATTTCATGACAAATAAACTTCAAATTACTGCTAATAAACTTCAAATGACTGCTAATTTATTTAATTAAAAAAATAATAATACAAAGTTTTTGAAACAGTTTTTACTTCTCTAAGCTAATTGGGACCGAAGAAACACGACGCATTCTTACTCATTTAGGATAACATGTCTCTAGTTTCATGTTTATTGTTTCATTGTGATGTGGATTCTAGCTCATTCAAAATGTATTATTAGAAAAAAAAACTACCATATAGATCCACATTTTGTATTCATAGAATTAGGAATTCAGCATCATGAATGACTAATTCAATATTTCTGTGTACATTATTATAGAAAATACAAACGAAAGGTACCACTAAAACACCTTTTGTGAATTCTACCTCATTTAGAATAATGTACGCATAATTTATAATTTTTAGGTTTATTATTATAAAATATTCAAAAAGTACCATTAATTATCCCATTGAATTCCTATTCACTAAACCATAAATGCTTTATTTCGTGTTTCTAGGTCCATCGTTATAAAATATACAAAAAGTACTATTAGTTGGAAAAAAGTCCCTGTAAGTCTCTTTTATATATTTTAACTCATTCAGGATCATGCTTATACGTTCATTACTATAGAATATTCAAAAAATATAATTTAAAGAACGAAGAAACCAACTATCCTTGATTCTTTCTTTACTCAGAAGCATATCAGCCAACTATTATATATGCTCAATAAATAAAATAATTTAATATAATAAAAAGTATTATATTAATATTATATAGTATATATTTTGCACACATGAACCCCCGTCAAGTTTGAAATTTCAAAGTAATTTCCTGATTCTAGCATCAATATTATAAAAAATTCAAAAAGTACCAGTTTACGAATGAAAAAGTACTCCTTAGCTTGGTTTAGATCACCTTTTTTGGTATCATAATAACATTGTGTTCCCTATTCTTGATTAGTTATTTCTTTACAGAGAAGCATATTATCAAACTTTAATATGTATGTATAAGCTAAGTTAATATTGTTACGTTTTTGCCTTTTAAAAAGTGGTTTATTTCCTTTAAATAAACCGGATACTTTTGATTGCAAATAAAAGCAGTTTTAGTAGTTTAAAATTGTAACAAATCTTTATTTATTTAGAATGTACAACAACAACCGAATTAAATAGTCACTCAGTGTCCTTATACACGTATATCAATTCGCAGAAATGCACACAAACTTTACAATATACAAACATACATGTACACGACAATTGATGTTAACTCTAACAGCGACAATGATCAACTCAACTCACGACTGCAGCCTCTGCCACCATTTATACACACGCCATCTCTCGGGAATCTTCTACAATGCTCTTAACGGTCAAAACTCTTATGTTCGAATTCTGGAGCCTTCGATGTCATTGCCAGCAGCCCAAACACCTAGTGTTGCCATACTTACAAACAATGCCAATAACTGCATGCTACTGATGGACGTGTCTTAAAACATGATGAATGCTGCAGGCAGTCGTTACAGACCTTTAAATTCAAATCGTCATTGCACATTCGTAACAATATATTAAAAAAGTACCATTAAGAGAAAAAGTATCAATTATCCTTTATCCTCTTGAACACCCATCAAGTTTGAATTTTCAATTTTTATAACATTTTCTATATTAAGTATCAACTGATTTTGTTTCTATAACACTTAATATTTAGTAAATTATCTTAAAACCGAAAAAAACGAAACCAATCAGTTTTCATATTTTTTAAATCGAAACTGCGGTTTTGAAATTCTTCGGTTTTTTGGAAACTCTAATATAAATTGTGTAATGTAATAAATAAATACTTAGTTTGAATTAAATGACAGCTTATTTCCTTCTTGTTAGAGCATTTAAATAAAAGCTTTTTTCAAAATGTTTTTTTTTTTTAATAGTATTTTATTTTGAATATGTATTTCGAATTTAAATTCGAATTAGCCAACATAGTATTTTAAAAAGCTTACAGTCGATACTATATTGCTAATATGTACTTTAAAATTCATGTATATCTTGAACTTTTTTTTTTCAAAAATTTTCAGCTTGAAATTGTAAAAGTTAAAAAATAAGCCACAAATGAAACTAAAAGTATTTTTTAAGAATCCACATGATTTAGAGGTTATTTTAACAGCTTTAAACATTTTTGGACATAAGTTATAATTCTTAAACATAACATTAAATTGTCATCAGTTTTTGCATGATCTAGTGTTTATTTTAATCAAATTTTCGAACAAAATATTGCATTTAACTGATTTAAAATTCAGTTACAAGTTATGACCCAAACAAACCTTACCCAACAAACAATCTAGCAAGTTAAATAAAAAGTTTAAAAAAAAAACACAACTTCTTGTTAGCATTTCCAAACTTACGTTTTTGAATTAATTTGGTATCTCTATACTCGTATACCATTAACCATATGAACGTATTTAATTTACCCGACCAGTTTCCAATATTTGCTTTATGGTAATGGCAACTCTATGCCTTCAGATTCATAAAGAGTTACAAATATGAGAAACCGGCAACAAAAACTTGGTTTATGGTTATTTTTGTTATTGTTCGATATAATGTTTTAAACTTATTTCACACACACAAACATTAAGCTGTACGTACATATATCTAAAAAAACAAAAAACAAATGTATTGGTTAACTAGTGGGTTGCTAGAGTAATTTTATCAAGCTTGGTTGAACATACAGTGGTGGCCATGAGGTTAGCACACTAGCTACTTGCTATTTTTAAACGCAAATATTTCCTATATTTCTTAATTTTTTCATTATATCTTTTACATGCGTGTTACATGTCCTTCTAAGATCGCGTCCCAATATGTCCAGCATTATTCCTTTATATATATTTTACGTTTTTCTATCCAGAATAGAATAACCTCCAAAAAAAACTGGACAGTATTTTAGCACAAAATAAAAAAGTTTATTCATATTAAAAAAAGTAACAAAACGAAAAAACTTATTTCATTAAAAACTTAGTACTTAGTTGGATACCCTTTATTTTTGATCACAGCTGCTAGTCTCCTTGGCATAATTTCTACAAGGGCCATTAAGCGATCCACTGAAATTCCATTCCAAGCTTTTTATACTTTTTTCCATAAATCGGCCAAATTTTTAGGCTTTTCTCTCATTACATGCTGCTTCACATCATTCCAAAGGTTCTCAATAGGATTGAGATCCAGAGATTGGGCTGGCCATTTTAACACGTCGATATTGTTCGATTCCAAGCAACACCTCACTAAGCGTGAGGTATGTTTTGGATCATTATCTTGCATAAATCGCCACCTAAGTGGCATGTTGTCCTCTGCATAAGGTATAATTGTATTTAGAAGTATACATACTGGTCCATACGAGTATCAATCTTTTTTATAGGACCAACACCATGCCCAGAAAATGCTGCCCACACCATCACATTACCCCCACCGTGTTTTATTGTTTTACTGGTGTACTTTGGATTATGTTGCATGTTCGGAGGACGCCATACATACCTCTTACCATCGGATCCGAGTCTACAAAATTTAGATTCATCACTCCATAGGACATTTTTCCAAAAAATTAACGGCTTTTCCAAATGCTCACGAGCAAATCACAACCGAGCTTGTATGTTCTTTTTTGAAACATGTGGCTTATGCTGAGAAATGCATCCACGTAAATTTTTTTCATTAAGTCTTCTTCTTATCGTTCTGCTGGACACGTTGATACCATATTCCCTGAAATTTCTCTCTGGATTACGGTGGAGCTCTTAAAAGGATCTTCGACAGAGGCTCTGTATATTAAAGAGTCCTCTTTACGTGAAGTTTTTCTGGGCCGAGGAGCCTGTGTAACATTTTAAGATGTTTTATACTTCTGAATATGTCTTAGAGCATTATAAACCATCTTCCTAGAGCATTCCAAAGTATTAGCAATCTCACTTATACTTGTTCCTCTCGAGTTCATTTGTTGAATAATCTTTCGTTGTTCCTCTGTACACCACTTTTTTTTAGCCAAATCTAAATAATGTTTATTAATTCAATTTGTCTTCCTCATTAATTAAATAATACCTAAACTTACCAATTAATATTTATACCCACAAAAAACTTTAAAAAAATTTAATTGTACTTATATGTGCTAAAATTGTGTCCAGCTTATTTTACATATTACTGCACTAATATGCAAATTTGAAAGAGAATAGCGATAGAATACAAAAAAAAAGTAACGGGACTTATTGATCACACCATAAACAACACTAATTACCAAAAATTTTTGTTTATAATTGCAATGAAATTAAATAATTTGCTTTAGAAAACAGCAAGTATGATGTGTGCTAACCTCATGGCCACCACTGTACATAATTATAATGTTGCCTCTATTTTGTTTTCAATAACTACATACCTACTCACTTTAAGCCAAGAGTAAGAGAGTGTTTAGTGCTCTCCTGGAACATGTTTAGCAACATTTTTGGAGCTGCAACAAAAAGCTAAATGTTTAGCTTCTTGAATGCATTGTAATAAAAAACAACAACATTTAATTATGTTGTCTCTTTTCATTTCTTCTGACGCGTTTTTTTCTACGTTTTTTTTTTTTTGTGTTTCATTTCGTATGACGTCGTTTTGGCTCGTTTTCGTGTGAGTGTGTGTTGAGTCCGCAAACCTGTTGAAAGCGAAATTTATATATGTTTTCTTTACAATTATTACCGTTGTAGTTGTTGTGTCTATAATTGCGGTTATTTTTTTGTTGTTCGGTTTTTGGTAACCTCAATTCTGTGTGCTTTTTCTACATTTTTTTTTCTTTAACCTGTACAATAGCTTTCTTTCTTGACTTGTCGGTTTTGTTGTTGTAGTTTTTTTTTTATTTTTTTATTTAAGTGCGTGAGTGTTTTTTTTAAATAAGTTTTTTTTTAAAACAAACTCCATAAATAGATTTTATTTTTAAGCTTTTTTTTCAATACCCTCTATCACCACTAACTGTTCTTACTACTTGATCGATATACATAAATGTATATTTAATATTAAATAGTAGTGTATTAATAGTTGATACCTGTTTCAAAATCCAAAAATCCCAACTCAAAAATGATCTTAAATCATTGATAAGAATTGGAAAAAAAAAAAAATCAAAAATTTTTGGGAGTGTAGCTTAAAGATTATTTGGGGTTTCTGTTGCTGTTTGTGGAATGTTTAAGCTTTACACCTGTATTTCAGGCAAATAGTGTGTGCTGTGTCTGTCCCTGCGACTGTCTACATGACGGTGTGGCTCTATCATTATGATTCTATTGGTAACCAATCAAACACGACATTTTACAGCAACACCGCTGAGCCCCTTAACAAAACCATAATAAGAATACAAAAACAACAACAACAAAAATAATAATAATAATAATTTATATGCTAATTTTTTATGTTCATTTTAAATTCTTCTTCGTTTATTTTTTTTTGTAGTTCTGTTGTTGTTGTTGTTGAGTTTTTATAGATTATTAATGTTTTTGACCTAAATACCGTTTGATTTTTATGTTTGTCTGTGTGCGTATGGTTTGTGTCTTGGAGTATCGATCGGTCGGTCATACATTCGATATCATGTGGTGCTGACTTGTATTCTTTATTAATCTTTTTAGACTCTGTTTTTTTTGTTTTGTTTCTTGATCTTAACAGCCATACAGCCATATTTTCCTCTTTAATTAAATATTTATTAAACTTAAAATGCGTTTTTTTCCCTCAAATTTTAACCATAAACTAACAGGTTATAGAAATAATTTCTCTATGACATTAGATTATACCTGATTATGGCCATAAATACTATCAACACCCTAAAACCTTAAATACATTATTACTGATTTCTGTTATAATTTTCGGTATATTTAAAAAACTAATATTTTAATGATCTTAAATATCTCAAGTATTATGAATGAAATTCGAAATACCTATATAGTTGTGTTCTATTTAGGAAAATATTTTAATTTTGTTAACGGTTTCATAATTGGCTTAAATGGTTGAATTTTTTCTCTTGAATATTACATTTGTTCTTGGACATATTTAGCCTATAATAACCCGAAGTCAAAAATACTCCTCAAATCAATTTCGAATACATATTTGAAAACATCAAATTCCAAAACCATTTTTATACCCTTCACCTTCGTGAGAAGGGTATATATAAATTTGTCATTCCGTTTGTAATTTCCACAATATAATTTTCCGACCCTATAAAGTATATATATTCTGGATCCTTATAGATAGCGGAGTCGATTTAGCTATGTCTGTCCGTCTGTCTGTTGAAATCAATTTTCTGAAGGCCCCAGATATCTTCGGGATCGAAATCTTCAATAATTCTGTCAGACATGCTTTCGAAAAGTTTCCTATTTAAAATCAGCATCCGTCCATAAATAATGGAGATATAAGCAAAAATCCGAGACAACCTCTATTTTTGATATATATCTCGATTACTAAGTCATAAATATAGACAATATCGATATCTAATGATAGATATTTCAAAGTCCATTGCAACGATGTATATAAGGCTATAGTAAGTTGGACCTGCAATGGGTCAAAATCGGGAAAAATATTTTTTAACCCGAATTTTTTTCACAAAAAACTTTTTTTACACTAATAAATTAAAAAAAATTAATTTTCATATTAAAAAAATTTTTTTTTAAAAAATTTGGAAAAATCTTTTAAAAATAAATTTTGAAAAAATATTTTTTAAAAAAATAAGAATTTTTTAAATTTTATTTTAAAGTATAATTTGATGAAGGGTATGTAAGATTCGGCATAGCCGAATATAGCTCTCTTACTTGTTTAGTAAAGCGTTTATATTGGGGGAAATCAGTCTTCGTTGCAAACTACCTTTGCAAACTTTGCATATGTTGCAAATCTAGCATAAATCTTGCAGGGTAGTTTGCAAAAAAAATAAAATAACGCTTTCCTGCACGAAAAGATTATAAATTAATAGTTTTTATTAATTTAAGCCTAGTACTCTGTTCATATTTGCGAAAAATAATGATTTCTTCATGCAAAAAATTGTATTTGCAACTGTTTATGTTATTTCGTAGCTAAAAAATATGGTTGCCAGATTATATATTTCATTCCAAATATTTTATATGTAGTTTGACAAAGTACTAAGCTTAATATTTTAAAGACTATGACATAATCATAGTCAAGCAATAAAGTCGGTTCTTTTTAAAACAACTTTAAAATAAAAACCCGCTTTTAATTATTCTCCAACTATAGTCAAAATTAAAGTATGTTTAAAATTGAACCGACTTTAACTGGGTGACACCTCAAATGTAGAAAATGTTTTCACATACAACAAAATATAGAAAATATAGATCGCTGAACAGCTGACTTAGAAAATTAAAAAAAACAAAAAGTGACAAACAATAAATGTAACCGGGAAACTAAAGAAAAAAACAGTTTGTGGTGGTAAAATGGAAAAGGAATGATTAATAACAAATTTATTCTATTTTGGTACTAATTTTATTGTTTTAATATTCAATAATTGCAAAATCTCCGCCAATATCTTGTAACTTAAACATTTTTGTCTTTTTGTCGAACTTTTTTACATGGCGAAGAACATAAAAACAACTTCAGCTAGTTTTATATTTACAGACGACTTTAACGTCAGAAGTATACTTTAACTTGTCTATGGTAGTCCTAAAGTCCTCTCTTAAGTAGAGACGACTTTATTTTTCTTAAAATATACCTTATTTTTGACTATGATTATGAGCCTATTTATTCACTCAAGGTTATCATAAGTTAATAAAGTCCAAGTAACCAAATATATTATATTTTTAATAGTTAGTACCAAAGTACCAAAAAAGAGGGATAAATTAGACCCTATATACATTCAAATTTCAGAAAGTGCCAAAATCCATTTTCAATTTCTTAGAAGAACCACAATTCTATTTAAATTTAATTTCTGGAATATGAGATACAAAAAAGTCCTAAAACTTGGTTTTCGTTCGTTTTATCCTTCTAAAGGTACAAAAATCAAAAAGTACCACACACCAGCTCACTTATTTTTTCCGTCAATTTAGATTAAGTTGGATTTTTGATGCTAGTTTTATTAGTTCCGGAGATATACAAAGACCGATTTAACCAGTTTATAACCATTTTTACCCCCTTACAATTCGAATTTCCAAAAATTCTTTCTTATATACGCATATCAAGGCATAAACATTTTCAAAACTTCAAAATTAGGAAACATTTTTTATAGGAAAAATCGAAAAATCAGCATTACGAATAGAACAAATAGATTTAATGCAGTCTTTTAAGTATCTAAAACCATCTTCACAAAATTGCCTTTCTAATGAAACCGCTTTTAACTTCATCGATTGGACGGTCTTAGAGTCTATAACGGACATATGTAGGTAGAAAAATTTCTTGTGTTTTATATATTGTTACGTTTTAACCTTTTCAAAACGTTGTTTTATTTCTTTTAAATAAACCGGATACTTTTGATTGCAAATAAAAGCAGTTTTATTAGTTTAAAATTCTAACAACTCTTTATTTATTTAGAATGTACAACAACAACAGTTCAAATATTCACTCAGTGTCTCTATACATGTCTATCAATTCGCAGTAATACACACACACACTCTATGATCAACTCAACTCACGACTGTCAGCTTTGCCACTATTTATACACGCGCCATCTATCGGGAATCTTCTACAATGCTCTTAACGGACATACTAGTACATTCGAATTCCAGAGCCTTCGATGTCATTGCCAGCAGCCCAAACATTTAGTGTTGCCATACCTACAAACAATGCCAATAACCGCATGCTACTGATGGACGTGCCTTCAAACATGATGAATGTTGCAGGCAGTCGTTACAGACCGTTGAATTCAAATCGTCATTGCACATTCGTAACAATATGTATATTAGACCAGGTCACATCATTTGTTTCTCGGGTATTCCCCTTTTTTAAAAGATTTTTGTGTAAATAAAAATAATGGCGTCCTTTTTTGAAAATGTTCACTCCTTGTGAAAGTTTGACGCACCTAAATACGCGGATTTTAAGTTAATTTTTCTGTAGTGCAAAAACGGTTGAATATATTGCAAATCTGATTTCACCAGTCAATTCTGCAGCAAAAATTAATACAATATACGTTTTTTTAAACTCTTAAAAAAGGTTCCAAAAACTCACAAAAGGTGGCGCAAATTAATCACGTCTGTATGTGATCATATGTAAAATTAAACTGTCAAACTTTGAGGGATGGTACATGATCGATAAACGAGAACAAGTTGGTAATGTAACAAAATCGATTGCTGTGTTTTCCAGTTAATGGCTGTTTGCAGATTTGGCCTTATGTTCCCCCTTCTACCCTAAAGATGTATATAGTTTTGATGATCTACTAAATAATTGTGCCTAATTCATTCATACCGTTACAATATTTAAAAAAAGCTTTGACTACTTTCACTTTATATTAAACCACAAAACAACTTTATTGAATTTCAAACAAATGAATTAACTCAAAACAATAAAATGAATATATTAAGAACAGTTTAACACAACCACCATTACAACTTTTGAAAGTGAATGTATAGGCCTAGTTCTTAATTCTTAAATAAAGAAATTGCAAATATATGAAAAGAACTCTTAAAAAACAATAAAACTCTATTGTTTATTGTAATAATTATATAAAAATTCAATAAAACAAATGAATAATTTTTTTTTTTTTTTTTTTTTGCATAAAATTATTAATATTTTGTTTAAATAGAGATCTAACTTGAAGAACTTTCTCCTTTACTAAATTATATATTATAACCCTTATTTTGTAAATCACTGCAGCTCACTTTAATAATATTTCTTATAAATTGTTTTTATATTTTAAAAATGTTTATGAAGTATTAACAAACAAATATATTCTAACTCTTTCTCTAACTCTCTAATTTTATCTTTCTACTTTCAGGTTAAAATGCATTTACGACATTTAAAACGTTTTTTATATATAAAAACCTGCAACCATATATAAATCTACAAGAACCACACAAGTGAGCTAAATTAAACACCCCCTCAATTGGAAAAGTTTAAATACAACCCAAAAAAACCAAAACCAACTCCCCAACAATTCCTTTAATATTAATTTCTCCCACCATTAAAAATTAATATTTTCAACTATTCCCAGTTACATAACAAAACAAACAAAAAGAAAAGGCGGCTACGAAAATTACACCGCTAAAAAAAAAAAACTTAATTTAAAAGAAAACTTCAGAAAATACCATGAAGTTTTGCAGCATGAACGGACCAACAGAATCAGAAGTTGAAAGCCTTTTAATGAGTCCTTGCTGGGGTCCCACACAAAACGGCAGTCAAGATCAGTATTTACTAGATGGCCATAAATTATTGCTAGAACATGATCTTGACTCGTTGCCCAGTGATACGGAACAAAAGAATTCCATGGATGTCTTAGATAATTTGCTAATGAATTCATCGTCGCTCAATGCGCTGTCAGATTTGAAACCACTACCACCATTCACAGGCTATACGGGACATTTATCAATAAACGGCATATCGGGTCATCATTATCATGCCATAGCACAGAGGCTACCAGATGAAAGCAATAATAATTACATACAGTCGGCCTATCATACGGGCACGACGACCACGAATCCTACGTCAACGGGTATATTGGGAGGCACTACCATACAACTGGCTGGCTCCTCAACGGGTACATCGCCGCATGGCGGTGGCGGAGGAGGTGGTGGCATGAGTTTATCCAGTAGTCATAATTCATCAGCCGATCACAATATTGTTTCCTCGTCCACCTGCCTGCCTGAAAGTGTTTTAAGTACGGATGCCGATGCCTGCCTTAATGATGTGAAACTCTTTGCCGATAGTCAATTAGATAGTAAGCTTTATTCTTTGGCCGACAGCTGTGTTATGTCCAATCCCTCAAACAATAGTACAACATCTGCGATCTTAAATGGCGGCCAAGACCCCGACTCAGGGGGCGTGAGAATATACGCAGATTCTAAGGATCTAACGGAGTATGTGGACATGAATTCCATCGATGACATAGCGGCAATAATTGGCAGTGCAATAGCCGACACTACGGTACCTAATCAAATGGACAAAGATGATGACAACGATACACGAAACTCCTGGATCGATTTGGATGCCTGGATAGAGGGTAACTGCATACAACAGGAGGGCAAGTTGGTGGTGTCACAGCAGGATTCTTTAAGTGAATTCATTTTACCCCAGTCCCCAGTACATCCTAGCAGTTCTACATTGCAGAGTTTGCTGACACATGGCTATATGCCCTTACTGCAAAATCGCCTGCAAAACGGGCCACCCTCGGGCAATATTAAGGGTGAAGCGCCTAGTTCTACCTCATTTTGTAATGAATTAACGACGGCGACCTCAACATCGGCCAGTCCACCTGGATCGGTGGTATCCACCACAGATAATCTCATGATCAATCCCCGCTATCTTACCAATCCTGCCCAATATCAGATTTCCATGAAATCCGATGGCATCTGTAGTCCGGACATGATGGGCAACTATCCGCATACGACCACCATTACACCCACCGGCACACCAAAAACCAAAAGATCTAGATCACAGAAGAAATCCTCAGCGTCCACATCAGCCTCATCCTCGCTCAGCAATGGTCAACTGAACGGCACGCAGCCGCATCAAATGAACTCCATCACATCACCCTCCTCGGTCAACTTCAATGCCAACGACCTGACGGGTCTGCTAGGTAAGGAGAAACCCGTGCACCGCTGCAGCATTTGCAATCGGGGCTTTCTGAATAAGAGTAACATTAAGGTACATTTGCGAACGCATACCGGTGAGAAACCATTCCGTTGTGAAGTGTGTGCTAAAGCCTTTCGACAGAAGGCTCATTTGCTCAAACATCAACAGATACATAAGAGAATTGGGCGTGACTGACATCAGAATCAAGCCTCGGCGAAAACTTCAAACTACCACTCCATACGAGTGGACAATGAAGAGTTTCGTTTTAAACCGATCATACTACAAAAACCCAAAGTATTTCTACATCCCTAATCCCATCCACCCATCCATCCACGTTTGTAGTATGCATTTCGGTTGAAAAAAAAAAACTTGTCGAAAATTTTTGCAAATAATTATTAAAACAGAAATTCAATTTCTGTTTTAATTCAATTTATTTCCAAATATTTTCCAACTGTGTGTGATTTGGTTTTATTCCTTGCGATTCTATATTGCTCTCAGGCGGCTCAAAGTATACCAACATATTGAACGGATGCAGCTCTTTTCAAAATGGAAGAGTTTTTTTCTTTTTATTGCTTACAATTAGAAAACAAATTTATTTTAAATAGATTTTGTTTCTGTGCAAATGAAAAACTTTTCCTATTTTGTTTCCAAAATTTTTAATTATTTTGCTAGAGCATTGTTACTCTGTCAAAATAAACCAAAGTGCTTCATACGATCAATTGGGAAATTTGGTTTAATCTTTGATGGCTACAAGTTTTGGTTATAAAGCCTGAATAAAACCCTTTCACATGCCCCATGAAAATGATACAAAGAAAACAAATATCAATTGTTATTCGTTGTTGTTGATTGCTTTTGATCTCTTAGCTATTCTTATGTTAAAATAATTGTAATATTATTAGGAACTAACTAAATATTTAGATAATGCAGGTTTAAAACTAGGCTGGCTGGTTAGTCTTATGTTTTCTTTGTTAAAATGATTTTTATTAATTGTTTAAGGAAATTGTATTTAATGATATGTGATAGAGAGTAGAACTAGTAGAACTATATTCCTCATCTACTTATACTTAAAAATTAAAATTTCAAAATATATTCTTAAATACTTAGCACTAGAAAAGTTTATAGTTTGGTACGATTTGGTGGTCTTATATCTATATAAAGCTCAAAATTGAAAATATTGTCCAATCACTACTCCTAACAAGTAAATAAATAGTTCATTCATTTATTAGAGCAGTGGTAGGGACACTTTTTGGCCCTAATGATTGTTAAATGACATGCCTGGAAACTTTTAACTTTGAGTACTTATTTTCTTAACTGTTCTACCTCATTTGTAGAATACTTTACATAGATTGAAAAACCCAGGGTTAAAATTTTATATGTTGAAATATTACTTTTCTAGAAAGTACTTAAAAACGACTTTAACAGATATAAAAAGAGTGAGAACGTTTGGTACTTTTTCGTGTGTTTTGGTACAATTTTACTGTCTTTGCACAAACACTATTCCTACAAAGTAATAATACTTAAAACCTGCTTTCGGCTCTCAATACTAATCGAATCCTTCCATATTACAAATGGTACTTTATTTACCTCAAAAGTACAAACATTGTTATGAGTTGTAATGAATAGTTCAAAAGCTAAATATATTTTGAAATAAGATTTATTATTTAAAAACTTAATATCTTTTTAAACCCAGACATGTAGTATTTACTTTTTGAACTAAACTAAAAAAAAATAAATAACAAGCTGTTAGATGTATCCGAATTTTTTAAAAAAAAAGTATATAGATTTTGAAATCCTTTTGGGACTTAACAGTCATTTGTGATCCTTTTGATTTTTATACAAACCTATTCCTTTAAAACCAGCTTTTGCCACTCATTACTAATCAAAATCTACCATATTAAAAAATAATCTTGAAATGGTACTTTATTTACCTCAAAAGTACAAAATTTGTAATGAATTGTAATGAACAGTTTAAAAGCCAACATTTCGTAACAAACATGATTCAAACAAATTAAAATATATTTTGAAAACAGTTTTAATACTTAACAAGTAAGAGAGCTATATATTTGGCTGTGCCGAATCTTATATACCCTTCACCAAATTATGCTTTAAAATAAAATTTAAAAATTCTTATTTTTTTAAAAAAATTTTTTCGAAATTTTTTTTTATAACTTTTTTCCAATTTTTTTTTAAAAAAAATTTTTTATTTTATTTTTTTTAATTTATTAGTGAAAAAAGAGTTTTTTGTGAAAAAAATTCGGGTTAAAAAATATTTTTCCCGATTTTGACCCATTGTAGGTCCAATTTACTATAACCTTATATACATCGTTGCAATGGACTTTGAAATATCTATCATTATATATCCATATTGTCTATATTTATGACTTAGTAATCGAGATATAGATCAAAAATAGGCCAAAAATAGAGGTTGTCTGGGATTTGTGCTCATATCTCTGTTATTTATGGACGCATTTTGCTGATTTTAAATAGAAAACTTTTCGAAAGGATGTCTGACAGTATTATTGAAGATTTGGATCCCGAAGATAACTGGGGTCTTCAGAAAATTGATTTCAACAAGCAGACAGACGGACATGGCTATATCGACTCCGCTATCTATAAGGATCCAGAATATATATACTTTATAGGGTCGGAAAATTATATTGTTGAAATTACAAACGCAATGACAAATTTGTATATACCCTTCTCACGAAGGTGAAGGGTATAATAAAATAAATAACAAGCGGTTAAAAAATAAAAGTTTTGTATTAAGATGTATCCGAATTATAAGAAAAAATATATAGATTTTGAAATCCTTTTGGGACTTAACAGTCATTTGTGATCCTTTTGGCACTCAATACTAATCAAAATCTACCATATTAGAAAATAGTCTTGAAATGGTACTTTATTTACCTCAAAAGTACAAAATTTGTAATGAATTGTAATGAACAGTTTAAAAGCCGAAATTTCTTTACAGACATGATTCAAACAAATTAAAATATATTTTGAAAACAGTTTTAATACTTAAAAACATGATACGTACTTTTTACATCCAAAAATATTAATGGCACTTTATGAGCTAGAATGAATGAAATTTAATTTAATAACAAGCTGTTCAAAATTCTTAAATGTGCATTGAGATGTCTACGGTTTATTCAAAAACACTATAATTTGAAATAGCTTTGGTACTAAATACTCATTTTTGGTACTATTGTGTTACTAATTCATCTTAAAACAGTACTTTCATCTCTAACAAGAAGTTCAAGGCTCTTTAAAATTACTGTCAATTTAAGAAGTAGAAAATCTGTGAATTCTTTTGATACTTAATTGTAATAATTCTTCTCTTTTTTCTGAATAAAATTATTCAAAAAGTACTTTTATATACCCAAAATATGTAAAGCTGTCATTTATAAACTATTCCTTTAATCAACTTTGATACATTTTCGGGGTGATATTTTTAAACTCTTTTTGGTATTAAGATCCATATTTGTGTTGTATTATAACAAAAAGTACTTTTTTGAAATTAAAAATATATGCGGTATTGAGCAGTTCAAGGGAAAAATTATGACTTGTAAACTTGTTGGTACTTTTTTGTACTTCAATTTACAAACCTATATATTGGGTAGAGGAAGGAGGTATTTTAACTGCTTTACTGCTTAGTATTTTGGGGAAAAAGTTTAATACAATTTCACTAACATAAATAGGACTAGTTTCACTTTGATATATATGATTGTCATATATACGATTGTCATACAGATAAATGTTTAAAGTTAAATTTCATAATAATTCTAACTTATATACAGCTGTATTTATAACTAAAATTTATTATGGATTTAACATAAGAGTTATTTATAATGTATTTCTTATACACTCGCTAATGTTAACGACCAACCTAAGGGCCGTTTTCTCATTAGGTGATTATCTTTTTTCCCCACGAAAAACTGCAGATTAAAGAAATTTGGTTTTCTCCTTGTCTCATTTGCTTCAATTCTGTCGCAAAGCTAAGCCGACCTCATCTGCCAATTAATTATTTATCGTACAGATAAATTCCATCAGCTGACTGCTGTTCATAGTTTTTATATGTTTGTGTAAACATATTCCCAGCAGTTCTAGGAGACAGTCCCGAAATAGTGATTTTACCCATCATTTAGGGTGGGAAAAAGTTACTTCAATAGCTACGTGACTAGTTATTTTAACATGCGCATGTCCTAAGCAGGAGGTCAATTGACTCTTTTGACTTCAATGAGACTGTCTAATAGCTGGTCCAAAGTAGTCAACTAGATTACCTGGGACGTATAAAGTAACCAATTGTCTTATCTCTGCACTACAAAGAGCACATACGTCTCAAATGACCAAAATATATAAATTGGAGTCAGCCAAGTGATAAAACATTTGTGACGATTACTGTCTATAAGGGATACATTGACTACTTGCTTAACTGCTGGGTTGTCACTTGAAGGCAGGGTTCCCAACTTTCACATCTATTTTGAGATGTATTGCCAACTGAAAATAATGTTTTTTGGCGGTATATTGAGAAAACCAAAATTGTTAACGGACAATTTATCGGCCTAATAAATTTATAACGACATTTAGTAACAGGCAGTTTGTCGATACACTGAGAAAATGGGCCAAAGTCTTGCTAAATCTTTAAAAATTAAATTTGTTAGTAAAAGTGAAACATATTATAAATCTTTTGTATGGGATAAAAATAAAATTAATTAATTCCACATTTTGTTCTTCTTTTTATGATTTGAGGGAAAAACACTTAAATAGAAATGTCAACAAATACATCAGAGTTGAATTTTGTTAAATATTTGGCAATACATCACACTTTTCAGAGTTGATTTTCAAATTGTTTATTGACTGCCAAAAATGCATTATAAAGAAAATCTTTGCTAAATCTCTGCTAAGCCTAATCGGTGTGTTAGGTTACAGATCGTTGTATGCGATGTATATGGCCGATAATGTTTATAAAAGTAAAAAAGTACCAATCTGTGTAACTAGTATTTAATGTTTAATCTGAGGAAACTGTTAAATACTCCTCTCACACTCTTAAAAAGTTTCTAGTCTCATTTATCAACACGCAAAGAAGTTTCATCGTATCGTCTTCAGCTGATTGTAACACATGGCAATATATTTAACGAAAAAAGCATAACCATAACATATATCTTAATTACTTATATTTGATTTGTTTTGTTTTGTTTATTTGGAAAACTTATTTTACTAAGGACAAATCACATAATTAATTTTATTTGATTTGATGGTATTTGCTCTTACAAAGCACTTGTAACAGTAAACAACATCAAACTGATTTATGCAGAAAAAAGAATTTCATTTTTAAGTAAATATTTCAAAACACGTATTTTAGAACATAAACAAAACAGATTTTTACGATATGATTAAGGGATACAATGTTATCTAATCAAATATTTTATGCAGCAGAAAAACCCTCTAATTAACAGCGATTAGAATACAAAGATTCATTAATAAGTTAGATGTCAAAAACTAAAATTTATCACCACCATATTATGAAAATTCCAATGTAATCAAAATAAAATTGTTTAAAATCATATAAATAGCATTTAAAATTATTCATTATTAAAACAATTTTACAAGAATTTCAAAGAGAGCACAAGCAATGTAAGAACAACGGAGCGTCCAATTGTCTTTTTGCAACTGTTGTTCCGTTTTGATGCAACTCTGTGAGTCTCTATCGAAACGGCAAAAGCGCACACACAACCCAATGGCAACTCTAAGAAAATACACTGTAAAAAATATGAAAAAAAACAACAACACAACACACATACACACAAAAACCACTCTCAAGTATGCCTAAGTAAAATTTGTAAATTAACTGAAAACAAATGAAAAAAAATAAAAACTTAAAATGCGTAGAAAAGTACCTCAAATATTAAATTAAATTAAAAACAAAAAAAAAAAAAAGAAATTGTTTATTGTCAAATTAATTATAAATTTAATAAAATATGAATAATATAAATAGGTTTTACACTTACATAAACACACACATTTAAAACATGTACAAATACATATATTGAAAAAGGTTTTGGCAACAGTTTTTCTTAATTATATTTTTAATCAACATTATTATTAATTTTTTAATTAAAAGAAATTATTTAAACAAAAATGCATTAATTGTTATTAAATTTAACTGTTTTAATTTATTGTAAGTTTATTAAATTTTTTTTGTTTAAATGTTTTAATTATTTATAAAGAAAAATAAAAAAAACAGGAAAGTCCTTTATAAAGTTTTAGTGACTAAATTATAATACATATTTAAATAAAAGTTATTCTTTAATAATAAAAAAAGTTCATAAAAATTTTGTTTTTTTTTTTTTCCTAATTATTAAATATCTTGATACTTTAAATAATGATATTTCTTTTATAAATAATTCAATTAATTATTAATATTTATTTATTTGTTTAACTTTAAGTTATTTATATTTTAAATGAAATAAATAAATATTTTAGCTTTTTAATTTGAAACTTATTGTCTATGATTTCTTTATGTGTAAAATTCCATTTGTAATTTAATTATTGTGCAATTATTTATATAAAGTTCTTTCTACTTAACAGTCTGTCTCTCTCTCTTTCTCTCTGTCGCTCTCTCTGGCAGTGTTTATTTCTATTGCAATTAGTTTTCTTTTAAATAATAATTTGTGTAAATATTTATTTTTAAAAATTAAAAACAGTAAGTTGTATTTTAAGTTAAATTGTTCTTATATTTTTACAAAAAATTACAAAAAAAGAAATCTTAATAAAAAAATTGTTTATAATTTTATTTCTTGAAGAAAGTTTAAAAAAAAAAATCGAAATGCTTTTATTTTACAATGATTTTATTAAATATTTATCTAGAATATTTATTAAAATTCCATAGAAACATAGACAATTTTCTAAAATGTCCCAATATTACTGAATAATATTTTTACACTCTGACAGGCCTCCAGACATAGTGTCAGTCTTTATCTTGGCGTAATCGATCTAGTATCACCCTGGGACATCTTATTCATTTTATATTCATATTCTATACATTAATTGGGTATTCTATAACTAAAAACTATCTGGCCGATTTTCTTTTGTGGCGTATGTACAGATTTTATTGATAGCCATGTTACCCTCTTGTTCCATTTTAGCCTCAGCTTGCTCCTCGTCACAGAATATTGTGAGTTTCTCCAATGGATTCAACTGACAGCCCCAGATCCATCTCACTAAGTTGCGTACTTATTTGACCCTCTTGTGCTATTATAATGTCATGTACACCTGGCAGCAAAATTTCAGTCGGTGAACTCACGTTTGAAGTCATATCCGAATCGTCTACCCCTTAATTAATTAAACAATTATCCCAGTATTTCAGTATTTCAAAACTAAATACGAATATGATATCAATTCAGACTACACTACCATCTGTATACTTCTAAAATCGAATGAAGATTGTGATACAGAAATCGGATATAATTTATATAATAATGTTACGTTTTAACCTTTTTAAAATGTTGGTTTATTTCCTTTAAATAAACCGTCTTTATTTATTTAAAATGTACAACAACAACAGTTCAAATAGTCACTCAGTGTCTTTATACACGTTTATCAATTCGCAGAAATGCACACACACTTTATAATGTACAAGCTTAAATGTACAAGACATAAACTCACGACTATAACCTCTGCCACTATTAATTCACACACCATCTTTCGTGAATCTTCCACAATGATCTTAACGGACAAACTAGTACATTCGAATTCTAGAGCTTTCGATGTTAGTAGTGTTGCCATACCTAAAAACAATGCTAATAACCGCATGCTATCAACATTGTTGATAAGTGGAAGCTTCTACTGATGGACGTTTTTATAAACATGATGAATGTTGCAGGCAGTCGTTACAGACCGTTAAATTCAAATCGCTATTGCACATTCGTAACAATATCTTATAAACTATGGCAAAATATTATCAAATTACATATTCGTAGTTAGAAGAAATCGTAAAAAATTTATAAAGATATTCTAGAAAATGTAGCAGAATATATTTTGGATGTTATCATATAATAATTGAAAACAATTTCACAATAGTAGATTTTGTAGTTTGTAGGAATCGAATTGGTTTACGAGAGATATTCTGGAAATTAAAGCAGACAAATAATTCGTGACATATTGCCTTTTTTAACCCTTTCTGATCTAATGAAACACTTACCGATGAACTTGCAGATGATATGATCGAGAATCATCGAACAAATTTGAATAGTTATTTACTGAGGACTATTAGTATAGAGTGTGCTATTTCATAAGCGGACACGTAAGGTACTGAAAAATAGTCCCAAAGAATACTTTTGGTATTAAAAAAAGTGTCCGTTTATGGGACGTGTCCGCTTCAAAGAGGTGTATATTCATCCAAGGTTCAGAAGAGATCTGATAAGCTCCTAGTGTCTTCTGGAAGATGTATTACCTGATTAAAGAGATCTTTGAACTTTTGTACAAAAAAAAAAAAACAGATTACCAATTGTTCAACCTTTTTACGATCTCAAAATATACTGTATATGTCACCAAGGTCACTAACTTCCTGTATATTTCCTAGTTCAAAAATCAATACATCCGGACACACCCTTGATTGTCTAGTAATTTTTATAAACAGTCAGCATTGACATTCACTATTGCATGTAATTAAATGTTTCAATAAGGAATTAATTCTTTAAAGAATAAATTCTCAAAAGAATGAATTCAATACGTTGTGATACAAAGACATAAAGCCTATGAAGTAATAAATGCTTTAATAGAATGGATAAGATATCAAATTTAAATTCTATTCATCAAACTTGTTTATACAAGTCTATGTAACTACAAAAGATTATACGATTTTATTGAGCTTTTATGGACAGAAGTGATCCAGCGTCCGATTAGTGTGATAAAATTTACAAACGGCATTTTCCAACAAGACATAGAGTGGAATCCATAGGACAGTCGGCGAATCGGAAGACCAGCACGAACATCGAACAGAATACTTTGTATACTATAATAAACTAGTTATGGTCTTACCATTGTTTCTGCAACAAAATTAATATAGAAAGTATATAACGGCAACAAAAAGTCCATAGTTAAAAATTGCCCTAGATAAACCGCACTTAATTAAAGTCGTCATTCGATTTAAACTGAAGTATAAAACACCTGTGTCAGTCACATATTTTTATGGAGAAACATTTTCTAACGCAACATCGGCTATAGAACATGTTTAATTCGACAAATACATATATCACCACTTAGTTGAAAGTATTATAATGTTCATGGACGTTGCAATATTTTCTAAAGTCTCATATTGTCTCTGTTATAATTTCCATAGACCTTATAATATTCAAAGTTATTTTTTATTATTCTCATTAAAACAAACACTATTTTGTAACAGTTATTTAAATTTATTTATTTTTATATCCTATACCACCACAGTGGAGAGGGTATTATGAGTTTGTGCTCATGTTTGTAACGTCCAAAAATATTTCTCTAACACCCACCTTAAAGTATACCGCACAGTGGTTTAGCTACTTTTTTTTTTGGAAATAAGTCGGTATCTAGGGAACTATTGGAGATATTGTTACAAAATTTCACACGGTTGGAGCTGAGGTAATTTTGAGTTTATTCGTATATGTTCTGCTTCCTAGCGCTTATGGGGGCCAGTGCATGGTCAAATCGGGTCTCAACATTTTTAAAAAAATCGCCAAAAATCCATTTATGATCCAAATGAGCTGAAATTTAGAATATAAATAGTCCTTCAGAAGATCTACAAAAAATAATCTTACATATGTAGGTTTATTGATTTATTTTTTTTAATTTTGCATGAAATATATGACAAAATTTACAAATTTTCCGAAGGGGATAAGGTTTGTGGAACTTCTGAGGAGTAAATGAATGCTCTTTATATAAATATTTGATATTGATGAAAACTTTAGGACTTGAAGATTGATATTTTAGAAAAATAATATAATTTTATAAATTTTTGGGAGCTCATTTACCTTAAAAACTAAAAAAATTATAATATGGTAATTTTCCATAAAAAAAAATATAAAATTTGAATTAATGTAAAACTTTAACGGTTAAAAATAACATTACAAAATTTGGAACTAATATATATCCAAATGTTCTTAAATCAACGGTATTATAGTTTTTGACAGTTTTTATTTTAAAATACCAAAATTCCTAAACCGGGAAAAATGTGTACCAAAAACTGAGTTTTTTAGAAAAGTGCCTAATGCGATGTTATTTACCGTGTGATAGTAAACAAACTTTATAAGTGTTTAAGTAGCATATAGGGTTATACAAATATGGAACATTTTCGTGGATCGGTGCTTTGCCTTTTTTGAATTTTTTCCTTAAACCTAAAATAATTTTTTAAAATTGCCAAAGTTTGGATATACCTGGAGGTGTTGTGTCCGCTTTAGTGAGCCAAATTTTAATTTACAATATTTAGCATTAAGTTCTCTTTCTGGATCATATACAACTTGTGTATAGTCCCGAAGAAAAATTTTTTCTACAAAAGAAAAAATATAGGGACTTTTTTGGGAAAAACGTAAACAACACGGCCCTTTTTACATGTTCCAACTTTGGAAACGTGTAACTTTTTATAGGGACAAGATAACTGTTAGCAAGTTATTCCTATTTTATTTAGAATTTTATCACCAATATAGCTGATATTTCTTCTTAAGGACTATTTATATTCTAAATTTCAGCTCATTTGGATCATAAATGGATTTTTGGCGATTTTTTTAAAAATTTTGAGACCCGAGGTGACCAAATTTAAGGGGCCACACACTGGCCCACGTTAGCGCTAGGAAGCTGAGCAGCCCCAACCATGTGAAATTTCGTAACAATATATCCAATAGTTCCCGACATACCGAATTATTTCTCAAAAAAAAAAACCTTTCTAAACCACTGTGTACCGATCGACTCATGATGTCATACACTGAGTTTATTTAACGATGTCCGTCCGTCTGCCCAACTTCGAAGATATTACGATAAAATTTTGCCCATGTATTATCTACGGCCCCAAGACGAAGCCTATTGAAACTGTTAAAAAACGGTACATTATTTCAATAGCCCCCATACAAATGTCCTCCTCAAATAGGACTTTAAAATCAACAAAAAATAGTTTAATATGTAAAGAAATTTAACAGAAAGTAGTTTCATATAGAAATAAATTACACGAACTAATTTTATCACAATCGGTACATAATAGGTTATAGCTCCCATATACGGCCCACCTCTTGAAAATAAATTATTGAAATTTTAAGAGAAACGCATTTTTGTTCATTTACTCTGTGTAGGATATCATATATACGACTATACATTCTTACATGTTTATAACTGAGAATGGTAATTTGTAATACTTGGATTTATGGACGATTTATTTTTGGCCTCTGCTTAGAACTTAAAAGCAAAAATTATATAAAATGACAATTCACTATATTTTCCTGTAAGGAATAGTAATTTATTAACCTTAGAGAGAAATTTCTAATTATATTTCCGAAGTTTCCATTTGTATTTTAGACATATCTAATTGGCAGAAACTTCCCTTTTGTATTTCACTATTTTTAAATTTTTCTTAAAAATTTTTGAACTGTATTTCAGAATTTTCCATTCACATTTCTATTAGAAGTTTCTGAAATACAAATAGAAAATTAAGAAATCTAATTGGAAATTTCTAAAAATAAAATAGAAGATTTTGAAATAGAATTAGAAATTTTGTGAAATTCAATTGGAAATTCTGAAATAGAATTAGAAATTTCTGAATTATAACTGGAAATGGTGTAGTAATTGGTTTGTTTAAACTAAGTATCAAAACTCATTACCACAGAGCTGCTTCTCACATTTCATCACATTTTATTCTACGAAAGACCAGCCTAACTACTTATATCTTACGAAAGTTGTTGGAAAAAGTCAGCATTTACACTCCTAAATATTTTAAATTGTTCATGGCAAATAAAAACCTAACCTCAAATATATAAAAGTATATAAGTAGAATATAAAGGAAAAAAGTGACATTGCGAAAAAAAAGAGCCAAAAGTAACTAAAAGATCAAACAAAATGTCTTTGAGACAAAAAAAATACAGAGAAATTTTACAACAATGATAAAAATATGGTTTTACAGAAACAACAGCAGCAACTAAAATTATATAAAACCCAATAGGAATTGGTTTCGCACACTATATAATAATATTATATTTCATGCTGAACTGAGAAGGGACACAAAATCATCTCGATTATCCAGATCTAATAAACCAAAGATCACATAAATCATCTCTCAAATAGTTCAGTTATCAATTCTTATCAATGTGTTCAAATATTATAACAAATTCCCAGAAGAAGCAAATTGTGTTGCATGAACTTTGACCTTCACATTTAGCTATATAGATATATATTCTTTTAACATTTTGACTTTCTTTCTTAACACACTACACCAACCAAGACAACTACTGACAAAGTGCTGACATGTCTTGAGGACTTCTTCAGCAAACCCTTATTTTCTACTGCCTTGCCTAGCTATAGAATCACTACTGACGCTGCCTTCAAAGCTCAATTTGCCAGATGGGTATATGTAAAATTATACAAAAAGAAAGAAACGAACAGAAAAAAAACAACGAAACAAGAATTATTATTGACCACGTTTGCCACAAAGAAAGCAACAACGGTAGTAACAACTACGACGGTGCGGTAGAGTAAGAGGTAAGTAGAAATAGCAGAGAAGAAAGATAAATAGATACATACCAATGAAGCAACAACAAAAACTATCCAACACACTCACTCAGTCAGTCACTCATACTTACAAACAATCATTAGTAATGTCCCACTGACCTACATTCTCATACCAAGTCATTTATAATTCCACAAACAGACAAACTCCGGCTTTAAAAGCACACTCGATCGTATTCAGATACACACAACCCAACTCAGCCAACACACACAGCTACACATACCAAAATACATATATATTGTGGCAAAGTCATGGCTTTGGCACACAATGCCAGCAGTATTTTTGCAGATATTTTATACTATAACAACAACAACAAAAACAATGACTATAAGAAAAGCTTACTTACAAAAACAAAATAACTATATTCATACCCATGTCCAACATACCAACAAAAACGACGAGGAGAAAAAAAATATAAGTATTCGTACAATCCGAATACGAATACGTATCTTACAGATACATAAACATTATAAATCACTTCACTTCTACTGCCGCTGTTTTGCTTTCTTTGTCAAACCCACAAACTGTTCGAGTGAATGATGTTGGAAATAAAATACAAGAATTTGCGGTTGTTTATTTCTTCTTCTCTATCTTTTTCTCTCTTTCTTCTTATGAATAAATCTTGTTATTGTAGTCAATATATAAATATACAAAGTAAGTAGCAAAAACAGCAACAGCAACAACAACTATAATATAATACACTCCTCTAAATCCATAAATAAGCTTTAAATATCTATCATGTATAAATAGTATAGGTAGTAAATTGAGAGGAGTTATAAATCGGTAGTATAGCAGATCATAGAGGTCTTATGTGGAGTAATTTGAATTTTATAAGGTTCCTACAGATAAGTTAATAATGATCTATGGTTAATTCAAGATTTTCAAGAAATTCATTCATCAAAATACTTCTTATTGGTTTCATTAACCCTAGAAAGATAATCATATTCTGACATATGTTATAGATAATCATGCGTTAAATTTACGCATGCTTTTTGGAAAGCTTAATTATGTTGATTAATTTAAAATAAACTAATGTTGATTAATTTTTTCAATATAGATGAAGTAAAAATACCCGAGTTTTAAATATGTTTATTAGGGTGGAGCGATTTTTTTTTTTTGTTAAAAAAAAATTTCATTTGGTGGATGATATATATAGAGGTGCCCCAACATAACATATAATAATAAAAAATAAATAGCTCTAGAAAACGGGGGAGTGGATGTCCCCAATGCCCTACTTGTATCTTGTAGTCTTGGATGTCCTCTATCAGTAAAACCAATAACCAAGTGAATAGGCCAAGTTTCTTAAGCTACAAGTACGATTTTGCGGATTAGGTATAACAATACCCACTTCGGCATATGTGGATTTTAAAACATATGAAGTATACATTTAAAGTAAAAATGTAGTTTTTTTTAATTATTGGATATAATTAAAGGGGTTTTCAACAGGGACGCTACAAAAATATACCGATAGGGACACCAAACGACGCCATATTTTTTGCCGCTCTTTTGACATTTCTCTTCAGTAAGGTTTGCCATTTCATGATGGAAAGATATACGAGCCAACAACGAGTCGAAATTATTAAAATTTACTACCGAAATTCGGAGTCAGTGGCCATAAGATTAAGAGCGCTACCTCCAATTTATGATCGTCATAATCGTCCTACCAGATCAACAATTGAGCGTCTAGTGGACAAATTTGAATTCATAGGCACACTACAAAATGTTCCAGTGCCAGTGAGACAAATAAGTGTCCGTAGTGTCGAGAATATTGCTGCCGCAGTGGCTTCAGTTGAAGAAAGCCCAAATGTGTTTCTCACAAGTCGTTCTCAAGCGTTGGGCATCTCTGTGACGTCGTTGTGGTGAATTTTTCGAAAAGATCTTGGCCTACATCCTTACAAGATCAAATTGACGCAAGAACTGAAGCCGCTTTACCACCAGAAGCGTCGTATGTTCGTGAATTGGGCTGAGCAACAACTTGAATTTTCGTCGAAAAATCAACTTCAGCGATGAGGCTCTCAATGGCTTCGCCAATAAGTAAAATATGCGTTATTGGTCAGACAGCAATCCACACGTACTCCATGAGTCATCATTGCATCCCGAAAAAAAATACGGTTTGGTGTGGTTTATGGGCCGGAGGCGTCATTGGGCCGTACTTCTTCAGTGATGATCAAGACCGGCACGTTACTGTGAATGGGAATCGCTACCGTTCAATAATAACAGAATATTTTTGGCCCCAATTGGATGATATGGACTTGGAGGACATGTGGTTCCAACAGGACGGCGCCACAAGTCACACAGCGAATGTCACAATCAAATTATTGGAAACCAAGTTTGGAGAACGTGTTATCTCACGAAATGGTTCAGTCGATTGACCGCCTCGGTCGTGCGATTTGACGCCGTTAGACTATTTCCTGTGGGGCTACGTCAAGTCTTTGGTCTATGCCAACAAGCCAGCGACGATTGATGAACTTCGTACGAATATCGAACATGAAATTGCAGCAGTAGCGGCCGATTTATGCTTGAAAACCGTCGAAAATTGTGTTCAGCGTCTGGACTTCTGCAAGCGTGCCCGTGGTGGCCATGCAAAAGAAATCGAGTTCCATACATAATGGCATCGAACGTACTTTTACAGGAATAAAGAATTTCATTGATATCCAAAACCGTTTTTGTTTTATTTAAAAAAAAACGTTTATAGCGCTCTTATTGAAAAACCCTTTATATTGAACTAACATTACAGAAAAATAGTAATATTCAACATAAACTAAATTTTATAAAGTACTAGCTAATACCCGGTGCGCTTCGCTACCCCCTCGAAGTAAAATGCATATTAAGTAAAGGTTTAAAAAAAATATTTATTTAGTAATTAAAATATACATTGTTTCTTTAATATTATTTCTTATTCTATTTTTTTTATGTACAATATATTCAGTCTATATATACAATTTAAAAATAATAAATTAATGAACTATTTATTTCTTACTTGTGTCACGCCCACTATTGCTGAACCGCCAAAATATTCATATTGAAACTAAAGTTACTTGTACAAAATTTAGGAACTCTAGCTCTTATAGTTTACATCACATTTAGTATTTACTTCATATGGGAGGTACCACGCCCACTTTAGTTGGTCCGCCCATTTTTGTTAAAAACATTTGTATTGAAGTTAAAGTTACTTGTATTTAATTTGGTAATTTTAGCTGTTATAGTTTCTTAGAATTTCAGATTTTAGTATTTACTACGTATGGGGGGTGCCACACCCACTTTCGGTGGTCCACCCATTTTCCTTTAAAACATTCATATTGATACTAAAGTTACTTGTACAAAATTGGGGAACTCTAGCTCATATAGTTTACTTCACATTCAGATTTTAGTATTTACTTCATATAGAAGGTCCCACGCCCACTTTTGCTGTTCCGCCCACTTTTTGTCCAAAACATTTATATTGAAACTTAAGTTACTTGTACAAAAATTAGGAACTCTAGGTGTTATAGTTTTCCTGACATTCAGATTTTAGTATTTACTTATTATGGGAGGTGCCACGCCCACTATTGCTGGTCTGCCCATTTTTGTCCAAAATATTTATATTGAAACTAAAGTTCCTTGTACAAAATTTGGGAACTCTAGCTGATATACTTTTTGAAATATACGAATTTATTTTTGACTTGAAATAGGAGGTAATGTTGTATAAATAGGCGTGGCACATCGCCCACGTAAAATTTCAAAATAAAAAGTATATATATATATAAATCCTTCCAGAGATACGGGAAGACATTGTGAAGATTTCATGAAAATCGGTTCAGCCGTCTATAAAGTCCAAACAAACAAACAAATTTACATACAAACACACATTGACTTTTATATATATAGATAAGTTTGTTTAATGACAATATAAAAAGAAGGTAATTTTTCTGATTTTCAATTGTGTTGGGGCACCTCAAAACATCAAAACAGGTACGTTTAGCTTAATCAAAAAGGCAACTTTATATCGCTATGCCGTTCAAAACAAAAAAAATCTCATACATTTTCGCTCCACCCTAATGTTTATATATATTTATTAGCTGAAAAAACAAAAGAACATCTTCAGTATATTCAGTACAATATTTTTAAAGAGTATGCGTAAATTTTTCGCAGATTATCTTTCGGAGTTGTAATTGATAACTACTACTTGGAGTTATTCTGAACGCCCGTTCCTGTATACCCGACAACATAGTTGCAAACAAACTCGCTGACTCCTGTCTGTAAGCAAAATAAATTAACTGGTTAGAACGAATTCCGCTTTCATGGAGTAATTCTTGTGTACAGTGGAAACTTGCAAATTTTACGCAGATCAGATGGTCTACTATGACTATGTGCTCGACATAGAGGCTTCTATGGTCTCTTCATGACCGTTGAAGTTTGGGGATTCTGATGTGAATTTTACTTAATTCTAGTAGCTACGTTGGCCGGGCACTTCTTAATTGTTACAAATTCGAGGAGATTGAATATACCTTTTAATTATTATTGATGGAAGTTAACTAGTAAATAGCACTTACTGCCTTTGTATCCTAGCCTAAACTTTTGAAAGTTGAACTGTCATTTTCTGTTCCTGTAACCCTTTGGAAATTTATCCCTACATGGGTTATCGAGTTCTACCTTTCATAACTAATTTGCTTTTAGAATTCTTGATTCAATTTAAAAGTATTTAAATTAAAAAAAAAAAAAACAGAATAAAATAACAAAATTAATCTTTTATTAAAAGTATATTCGTCCTCGGACAGCCTAAGACTGGGACTACAAGGTCCTCTGTATAAGGCGGTTCATCCAACAGTGAAAAACTGCAAAGAAAACAATCAATACTCTTAAGAATAATTTTCGTGGTACATACATAGGGATCTCAATGTTCCAACATTACTCGAAGAGTCAAGTACTCCAGCTGCCATCTTTTGAGTAACTCAGACTCTTAAGAAATGTAACAACTTTGGGTGATGTTATTCGTGAACTACGACAATAACAACGTAATATATATTTTAGAAATATTCAATAAAGAACAAGGAAATTAAATTAACTCTTTCAGCCACGCTTTTTGTGTATAAGTTTAAAATCAAAACAATTCCATTTTAACTTTATTCAAGGTTAGTTTATTATAAAAAGTAAGAAAAAATAAATCAAAACATGAAAAAACCACCCCATTTCATGGTATTTTGTGGAGTGAAGTGGTTAGTTTACTAACCACCGTGGCCATTGGCATTAAAAGTAACTATGATAAAAATGTTTGTTTCGTATACATTTTTTAGAAATCGAATATTTTTGAAAAAATTTTCTGACCAAACAACCGAAATATCAAAGTAACACCGAATTCGATAAACAATAAACACTCTGTGCTTTTTTTTATTGAATCCGTGAAAGTCTCTTAAAAAAAACTGATTTTTGCAATATTTTCAAATTAACAAATTTATCTAACCAGAGCACCCTGTCGGCAAAGTTTTGCAAAAAATCATAATCGATGACTTCAAAAAATATAATTGTTTAGCAAGATGGCAATAGATGCCATTAAACTATGTTTTAAAGACTATAGAAAATGTGGTTAGTAAAGTAACCACCCAACCGAAAAGAGTTAAACTTCTTTCACATGCTTTGGACTATTTTTTACACTGCTTAAATAATAACTGCACATTCGCAGGAAATGTTAAAAACTGCAGCGGGACAATAGTCATTAAAATGGAGTCCAAGTCTACTTGCATTCTCTTGTTATATTCGACCCAAGTAGCTCGTGAACAGAGTCCCCCTCTGCTCTATCCAAACTTCATAAATTTTGAAGCCAAATTTCAGATTTATCAACAAATGTTTAAGATTATAAGCAAATATTATTTAAATTCACCAAAAGTTAAAAAGTCACAGGGTCTATAATGGCAGAGCGTTCTCTTATATGACAAAACTAAAAGTAAAAAATATTTCGATCTAAATAAGTTTATAATTTTATTATGATATCTAAATTTGTTCTAATTTTACATCAACTAGAATTTTTTTTCTATTCACGGAATCATGAAATTTCACTAAATCATGAGATTTCAGGTTTTAATGGTAAATATTATTCCAAAAATGAATAAGACAAATTTTAGTTAATCTTCTATCCCGAGGGATTTCAATAATACCAAATACTTTTAGATAGTGCTTTTATCTACCCTTCAGGTCACTCACAAACATTGAATTCTCCCGAAATATTTAACCGATTTCTTGATATTTTTGCGTCTAAAAAAATCGAAGTAATGTTTTGTTTTAATATGATTTTTTATTGAACGTAGTATTAAAAATACGATTTGTAACTGAAAAAACTCTTTAGATTTAATTTAATTTTCTTGATGGTCGTTCTTATATATGGAGCTCGGAATAAATTGAGCTTTTCTTACCACACCAAAGGATGAAATAATCAATCATATATTGTCGTTGTGGTAATTATGATGTCGAAACTCTAAACTTTAGAGTCTAACCCCCATATGCATAAACAATTTTTAAATTTATAAAAGGTTTTTAAAACAAAATTTCCATACAAAATTTGTTTTATAAACCCTTGATAAATTTAAAAATTGTTTATGCATATGGGGGTAAAGCTTTGCATGTCCGAAATGAAGCTTAAGGGCTATAAAAAAAATAATTGTTTGCACCGAATCATTACCGGCGATGAAAAATGGAACCATTTCAAAAACCCGAAGCGTAAGAGATCGTATGTGAAACCCGGCCAACCAGCTGAATCGACACCAAAGTGTCCTTGGCGCTAAGGTAATTCACTGTATTTGGTGGGAGCCAAAGGGTTCTATCTATTATGAGCTGCTGAAATCTGACCAGACCATCACAGAGAACCTGTACCGAATACAACTGATTTGTTTGAAGCTAGCATTGAAAAACGCCAGAGCATTGTAGCCAGACATGAAATCGTCGGCCTCATGTTGTAGTACCTGTTAAAAAGTATTTAGAGTTATAGTCCAGACCGTTTCCCATCCGACTACTATTTGTTTCGATAGATGCAGAACGCTCCTTCTTTGATACACTTTACTTTGGAACAGAGTATCCGATATTGGCTTGATTCATTCTTGGCCTGAAAAATAATTTGGCCTTCATGTTCCATTCAGAGGGTACTATAATTTAAAAAATAATAAGTTCTTTCGAAACATTGTTTTCGAAAATATCGAGCGAAATAAGTGTATATCGTACGTGACATAAAACGGAAGTCATTTTGAGGTACATGTAGAAATATTCGAAAATTTGCGAATCGTAAGAGGCGTTAGGTTTTCTTTTAATTTCTTACACTAAATTAAAAATTTTTCCTTTACAATTCGTCATATATAAGTAAAAATAATCTTTGGATGATTTTATAATAAATAAAATTTAATATCGTATGTGACAGATTTTTTTTCTCTTATAGTAAAACAATGTATATTCTGTAAATATATGTATACAAAAACTAAAAAAATAAATAGAAAATATATATTCGGTTCTAATAAACAATTTCATAATAGCAAAAAAACAATCAGAGTCAAATTCATTTTATACTTTGTTTTCGCCGCAATTTTAGCCTAAATTAAAAAATTAAATAAAGTCAGTTTAAACTAATATTTTTGCATTTAAAATGTTGTAATAAGCTCTAAATACTTTCACATAGTAACATTTTAGTGTTTTCAAATCATCTTGTCAAATCAAATCATCTTGAAAAAAAGTTTCAAGGGTTTTAGTTTTTTCAGTCGTGGTAGTCATTCTCGTGGAATTGCCCATATGTTGCCAGAAAGATGGAAAAACATTAAAATCACCTTCGCACGACCCTATTCGTATATTATTATAAGATCTCATATCATTTAGGACTTCACACAACACAGAAAAAACTAAAAATGAGTTTCAATTACGAAATTAATTATATTAATTAAAAAAATATTTGATTTTGCTCCAATCATCATAATGATACTATTAATTAAATTGAAATTAAAAATTTTAATTGAAATAAAATCCAATTAAAATAGTATTAAATATAGTAATTGAATTTCCACACAAATTTTAATTAAATTTTTAACTGAATAAATTAAGTTCGCAATTGAAATTTTGCACTATATCAGCTAAAATATTAAATAAAACAATTTTGCAATTAATTAGCAATTTTTTAGATTTATTTCAATATTATTATTTTACATAAATATATATACATTTAAAAGATTAAAATTAATTTTAATGTAATGTATGTAATGTATGTAATGTATGTAATGTATGTAATGTATGTAATGTATGTAATGTATGTAATGTATGTAATGTATGTAATGTATGTAATGTATGTAATGTATGTAATGTATGTAATGTATGTAATGTATGTAATGTATGTAATGTATGTAATGTATGTAATGTATGTAATGTATGTAATGTATGTAATGTATGTAATGTATGTAATGTATGTAATGTATGTAATGTATGTAATGTATGTAATGTATGTAATGTATGTAATGTATGTAATGTATGTAATGTATGTAATGTATGTAATGTATGTAATGTATGTAATGTATGTAATGTATGTAATGTATGTAATGTATGTAATGTATGTAATGTATGTAATGTATGTAATGTATGTAATGTATGTAATGTATGTAATGTATGTAATGTATGTAATGTATGTAATGTATGTAATGTATGTAATGTATGTAATGTATGTAATGTATGTAATGTATGTAATGTATGTAATGTATGTAATGTATGTAATGTATGTAATGTATGTAATGTATGTAATGTATGTAATGTATGTAATGTATGTAATGTATGTAATGTATGTAATGTATGTAATGTATGTAATGTATGTAATGTATGTAATGTATGTAATGTATGTAATGTATGTAATGTATGTAATGTATGTAATGTATGTAATGTATGTAATGTATGTAATGTATGTAATGTATGTAATGTATGTAATGTATGTAATGTATGTAATGTATGTAATGTATGTAATGTATGTAATGTATGTAATGTATGTAATGTATGTAATGTATGTAATGTATGTAATGTATGTAATGTATGTAATGTATGTAATGTATGTAATGTATGTAATGTATGTAATGTATGTAATGTATGTAATGTATGTAATGTATGTAATGTATGTGGTGTATGTAATGTAGAGTGCCCTTATTAGAAAAACCTATAAATTATGTGAATGCATGTTTGATTCCCGAATTCCCTTTGTCGGCCACATCAATTTGGCATCCGGGTTTTTATCGTAATCGATCTTTCAAAAGTGCAGCTTGTGTTATTCCATATACATAAATAGGAGCTGGAAGCAGAAATTGTGGTGTTTTTGAATTAAACCTTTACAACTATTATTTACATATTCACCAAAGATAATGAAGAGAGTTTGAAGAAATGTGGATGAAAATTAAAGGGCCATTGGAAAAATAAAATCTGTAAAAAAGTAATAAAGAAACTGTTTGTGATCAAATCGAATTACAACCACTGACATATCTTACCTCTCGTAATACTCATGATTAAATTCTATAACGGTCCGTTATCGGGACAGGAACAAACACTGATTTTAAACATTTATACGTGAACATGTGTAGAAATTTATGAAAATTAATTACATAAATATATATGAAAAACAAATTTTTAATATTATTTTTTCTGTCAGAATATGGATTGCTTTGATTTTTTTTTTCAAAATATCCTATTTAATAAAAACAAATAATTGATGGAATTAAAAATTTAATTCAAAACAAAATCAAAACGAACAAAAATGTTAATTACAAAATTTTTTACAATAATTTTTTCTGTGAAGGTTCGGATCTGTAACCGCATCGAGCTATAAATGAATGTTAGTGAGAACAAATAAATAGAATTGAAGCAGTCGTATATCGAAAAGAAAAAATGCTTGAAATGTAAAGGTTTTAACATTGAAAAAAAAAACAACAATTCATTTTTTTTTTTCATAAAGCAACACGAATCAGCTTTATGCATTAAACATATATTTTGAATTTTTATAAGAATGAAATAGTTAAAAGTGGCACCACTGAAATATGCATTTGAACAACAATGTCAGCTGGTTACGATGTTGCTGCGTTTTCAGAATAATTAAGAAGCTGACTACACGGCGACAATTGTTGCTAGCTGCATTTTTAGTCGGTAACCTGCTGTCGTGACTGTATTTAATGCATTATTGAAAGTTGGCATGTATTCTTTGTTGGCGTGTTGTGTTGCGTTTGTGTAACTGTAAGATTCCATCAATATTCATATATTAGAATTAGTGGTACTGAGAAATCGTTCATATCTTACTACTGAATCTTCGCTTTGGAACAACCGGAGTCTCACTCGGACAAATATTTTCTACTCAAATACAGCTATATCAACCTAGAGAAGAACTTTCGACGACAGATAAGCATTTCCAACAACAATAGTGTTCAGTGTTAAAAATCTATACATTTTTAAATTACAATACAATACAAACCAGCTTACAAAAACTCACTCTTGAACAAGCTGATCTAATTTTAGGCACTGATGGACTGTAATCAAGGCTTTTCATAGAAAATAAAAATATTTAAGTTTGAATAACGATATTTGAAAACTTATTGATGGTTTTAAAGATTTTGAAAATATCGATCGATTGCCATTATTCCGATCCACATAGAGTGTAAAATAAATTTAACCTATAATAGTGTCTAGCAGTTAAGCAAGTAGTCAATGTATCCCTTATAGACAGTAATCGCCACAAATGTTTTATCACTTGGCTGACTCCAATTTATACATTTTGGTCATTTGAAACGTATGTGCTCTTTGTAGTGCAGAGGAAAGACAATTGGTTACTTTATAAATCCCAGGTAATCTAGCGTGAAGACAATTGCAACTTAAGTGGCTCTAATAAGCTGGAGTGTAGAAACTTTAAACGTTTTGTGAGTAATTCGTTAAAACTGTTTTTTTACAAATTGTGTTTATATAATTCTCATAAAGTTAATTGTAATATAGCATGAAGTCAATAGTCAGACACTTTAAACGTTTATTTTGTACCGCACTTTGGAAAGTAGTTATTTTACCCCACCAGAAGCAATCTATTGGAGAGTTGTCGAAGAAAGGTTTGTTTGCAAGCTATCGTTTATTGGACTGTCTTTTTAACTGACTAATTGAGACCAATTGGCACCCGTACATGTTAGTATAACTAGTTATGTAGCTGATCAAGTTAACAGTTAGGTAGCTAGTAAGGTAACTGACGATATTTAACCAGTATGTGAATCCAATGCGTTGACTACTTTGGACCAGCTATTAGACAGTCTCATTGTAGTCAAAAAAGGTCAATTGACCCCCTACTTAGGACATGCACGTGTTAAAATAACTAGTCATGTAGCTATTGAAGTAACTAGTTCCCACCCTAAATGATGGGTAAAATCACTAGTTCGGGACGGTCGCCTAGAACTGCTGGGTGGTGATCTTAAATAATACAACCATTTTTTGTAACGCAGTATGTGTTATCAAAAAAAATCCAACATGCTGAGATGCAACTTAAACAAAATTCTATCTTACTACATCTGTACAATGTTTGACTTTAATTGTTTTTTTTTTTTTTTTTTCTTAAATTTCATTACAAGCTTTTTTCTGTTTCTTTACACAAATCATTTTAATGTTTTCTTTTTATAGGAATAAAAAATACTTCCTAAACTTTTAAAATGTAATTAAAGTAAATCCGGAACAGATTCTTATTGTCTCGAACAATAAAACAAAATATATAATTGATTAAAATCCCCACAAAAAATTTAAAAAAAAAATTAACTCTCACACTTGCAGACGACACTCACAAACACATTCGTACTATAAATAAAGCTCACACAATTTAATTGTAATAGTTTTAAATCACCTAAAAAATATCAACAATGAGAATGAGAATCACCCAAAAAATTATTATGATGACGATGAACAAAAAAAAACGGTTAATTTTAATGAGGGTCTTTAACAAACACCAACAGCTACAACAACGAAAGATACACCAAGAAAAAGTCTTTATACCCCAAACAAAAATAACCTCAAACAACAACAGTAGTAAATAGTAAATGAGCAAATAAGAGAATGACTGACTTGTCTGAATAAAAAACACCACATGAATGTAAAGAAAAGATGGATGAATGGATGGATGGTTGGTTGGATGATTGTTTAAATCGGAAACTGTAACTAATTAAGAAAGAAAAAAATCGTCATATAATTAAAGTAGAGAAGAAAAAGCACACAAACACACATACACACACTTAATCACTAAAATCATGTTAAAGTGGGTCTAAGTTATTAAAATTAATGCTAGAAGCTTTACTAAATATAATAAGAAATGCGCGCGCGGAAAAGTTTTATGAGAATGAGATTTATGAAGAGGTTAAATGATAGTAAGAGATACATATTTTAATGCAAATACGAATTTAGGTATAGGTATAAAATAAAAGACTTGGTTTTTGTGGATCTAAAGAGAAAGAAAGGTATCTATGTATATCTAATAGAGTTAAAGAGGGATAAGATCAACTTCAACTCGAATTTGACGAATATGCAAACAATACTAAGAATAAACCTTAACGAAATTAAACCCTTTAGAAAACTTTTAACTTATGTGGATAAAAGTTGGCTGCAGTCAGTCAACTCCTGCAATGAGATGGCGGTTATAGACTTTGAAACTATAAGAACCAATTTTAACTGAAATGCTCAAACAATATTAGACTGATAATCTTACTGACGACTACTTGAAATGTTAGTCTCAACACTCATCTAAGAATTGAAGTTCTATTCAATACATCTGAAGTTCTATTCAATACATCGATATAAAATTCAGTAAAAATATGTTTTATGTCCACAATAATAACACTACAACTTTTCAAGTTGAAATTGAGAAAATCCAAATTTATATTGAGGAAAAACCAATTAAAATAGGGAAATCCAAATTCAGAATAGCAAATTAATATTGAGAAAAAACCCATTGGAATTAACAAATCCAATTTGAGAAAATAAAAACATGAGTAGATCTGACACAGCTGAGGTCGGGATGGAACAACATACTAATCGATGCCAATTTTGAATTTAATCTATAAATAGTTAAATTCTACATCATAAGGACATAGTTTATATTGTTCAAAGCTGCTGTTTACGAATTTCGATCGAATGGATCCTACGCATATGTACCTTTGTATGTTTCCTATTTCATATTATATTATGACGTCAAATCAAGGACTCATCCGATGACCATCCCAACATGAACTGTTTTGTCATAACATTGTATTCACAAGGCCTATGCAGCCCTGTGAGATCCAAGTGATAATGATGTGGTAGTGCTATGCATTTTGCGGAATCCATGCTTGGGACGGTCTACTGGTAGGTTAAGGGGCATCTGGGGAGTCGACGTGTAGTATCGTCCTTCTGAATTTTTCGACCAAAGGATGTTAAATCCACCAACAACTATATAGGACAATTTTTTCGCATTCTAAAATATTATGCATTTAAATAAATGATCATGAACAATTAAGCTAAAACGAAAAAAATTGTATGTGAAGGGATCTCAAACTTTGTACCCTGAGAAACAAGAGGAGATAAACATCTTTGAAATCAAGAACATGAAGATTATTTAAGTCCAAAGTGATTATCCATTGAACACGGTCAACCTATAAGACAGAACAATATAGATGTTTTAAAACATAACAAATGTCAGGGCTCTTGTTCCATATAGCTGAAATAAGACACATTATTCCTTGGCAAATCGATATCCTAATTACACAGGGCAACAAAATCTAAAAAAATTTTAGATGCTTTTTAAACCACTACACAAGTTTGATGTATTGTGGTTCCAGTAGTACAAATATGGTCTAAATTTTAAATTCAATGGAGATGTTTTTTTTAAAAAAAATTTTTAATTAAAATTGTGAATTTTGTTAGACATTTAGTCACATAATTAATGATATCTCAAAAAGGGTCAGTCCGATGTTATTAAAATAAACTTAGAAAAGATAAGATTTACATAACCTTTAATCCATTTATATATTGCGTTTCAATCGGTTCAGTTATAATAACAAATTGAGTTATAATAACAAATTGAGGCAAGAAATATATTTTTTACGTGAAAATACCAAATTTTTTTGTTTTAAAAAAATCATGAAAAATCGTACCTTCATAACTTCTTGGCATTGCACAGTGGGGCAGAATCAAAATTTTTTGGAAATAAATCTGGCATTTCTAAACGGCTGGTCCGACCAGGATAAAATTAAACATGGGCGTAATCAAGGAGTATTCGAGTTTAAGTTATGGGAGCTCAAAGTGGGTACCTTCGACATGTAAAATTTTTAAACACGTGCCATTTTTTTGTTTTCTATCCGATTTCAAAGATTTTTATATTCTTTGAAAGCAAACAAAAGAAATTCGAGTCCATTCGGTCCAAAAGTAAGCCCTATATTTAAAAAAAGCAGACCAAGGTATGCAAAATTTTAAAACTTCAATTTTCAAATGCTTATAACTTGGAAATTGTAAGAGATAAATAGCACACGCAAGCATGTTTTTTCAAGATCTAGCCGAACACTTTCCAAAAATATAAAAATCTTTGAAATCGGATAGGAAACAAAAAATGGCACGTGTTTAAAAATTTTACATGTCGAAGGTACCCTAATTTTAGCCCCCATAGCGCCGCCCCTGGATCATTTGTAGGGTCCATTTTTATAACTTAAATTCGAATACTCCTTGGTTACGCCCATGTCAAATTCTATCCCGGTCGGACCAGCCGTTTAGAAATGCCAGATTTATTTCCAAAAAATTTTGATTCTGCCCCACTGTGCATTGTCAATTGGCCGCCTCAGAGCTACGATTTGATCCCTTTAGACTTTTTCTTGTGGGTTGATAAGCGAATAATCTAGATACGATCTACACCCTTAAGGCTAATATCATCAAAGATATTCGTGAGATAGAACCACAATTCGTCAACAAAGTCTTAGAAAATTGGACTGACAAGGTAAGATACTGCGAAGCCAGCCATTACAGATATATGAACGAAATAGTGTTCCATAAATAATAGGAATAATACCAAAAAAATTAAAATTAAGTTTTGTTCATTTTTAAAAAAGAAACATGTAATTGGAACCCCCTGTACAATATAACTTTCTTTAAGGAATTCTAAATAGTAGACTCATAATCAGGGACCGTAACAATTATGACATTTATAATAAAAATCACAACATAATTGTTATTTTTTGATTTTTATTTTTTTTGTCAGAAATATTTGTCAAACCTTGATTTTTATTTTTTTTTGTCAGAAATAATTGTTATTTTTTTGTGATACATATTTGTCAGACTATATAAATAAAAATCATAGTGTGATAAATATGTATGACAAAAAAATAACAATTATTTCTGACAAAAAAAAAATAAAAATCAAAGTTTGACAAATATTCCTGACAAAAAAAAAATTAAAAATCAAAGTTTGACAAATATTTCTGACAAAAAAAATAAAAATCAACAAGTAAGAGAGATATATTCGGCTGGGCCGAATCTTATATACCCTTCACCAAACTATACTTCAAAATAAAAATTTTTAGGTAAACAAATTTTTTTTCCAGTTGTTTTTTTTTTTTCATTTTTTGGAAAAAAAATATTTTTCGAATTTTTTTTTTTTAAAGTTTTTATGTAAAATTTTTTTTTAAATTTTAAATTTTTTTTTTTAAATTTAAATTTATTTTTTTTTTAATATTTAGCGAAAAACACTTTTGGTGAAAAAAAAATCTGGTTCAAAAAATAGGTAAAAAATCGAGGTTGTCCTGGTTTTTTCCTTATATCTCAGCCATTTGTGGACCGATTTTGCTGATTTTAAATAGCAAACTTCTCGAAAGCATGTCTGACAGAATTGTTGAAGATTTGGATCCCGAAGATATCTGGGGTCTTCAGAAAATTGATTTCAACAGACAGACGGACAGACAGACAGACAGACAGACAGACAGACAGACAGACAGACAGACAGACAGACAGACAGACAGACAGACAGACAGACAGACAGACAGACATACATACATACATACATACATACATACATACATACATACATACATACATACATACATACATACATACATACATACATACATACATACATACATACATACATACATACATACATACATACATACATACATACATACATACATACATACATACATACATACATACATACATACATACATACATACATACATACATACATACATACATACATACATACATACATACATACATACATACATACATACATACATACATACATACATACATACATACATACATACATACATACATACATACATACATACATACATACATACATACATACATACATACATACATACATACATACATACATACATACATACATACATACATACATACATACATACATACATACATACATACATACATACATACATACATACATACATACATACATACATACATACATACATACATACATACATACATACATACATACATACATACATACATACATACATACATACATACATACATACATACATACATACATACATACATACATACATACATACATACATACATACATACATACATACATACATACATACATACATACATACATACATACATACATACATACATACATACATACATACATACATACATACATACATACATACATACATACATACATACATACATACATACATACATACATACATACATACATACATACATACATACATACATACATACATACATACATACATACATACATACATACATACATACATACATACATACATACATACATACATACATACATACATACAGACAGACAGACAGACAGACAGACAGACAGACAGACAGACAGACAGACAGACAGACAGACAGACAGACAGACAGACAGACAGACAGACAGACAGACAGACAGACAGACAGACAGACAGACAGACAGACAGACAGACAGACAGACAGACAGACAGACAGACAGACAGACAGACAGACAGACAGACAGACAGACAGACAGACAGACAGACAGACAGACAGACAGACAGACAGACAGACAGACAGACAGACAGACAGACAGACAGACAGACAGACAGACAGACAGACAGACAGACAGACAGACAGACAGACAGACAGACAGACAGACAGACAGACAGACAGACAGACAGACAGACAGACAGACAGACAGACAGACAGACAGACAGACGGACATGGCTTAATCGACTCCGCTATCTATAAGGATCCAGAATATATATACTTTATAGGGTCGGAAAATTATATTGTGGAAATTACAAACGGAATGACAAATTTATATATACCCTTCTCACGAAGGTGAAGGGTATAAAAATAACAATTATTTTTGACAAAAAAAATAAAAATCAAGAAATTAAAAATCATGTTAATTTATGAAAATATAGTTGAAAACGATCAAAATGGTATGCTTGACTTGACTCTCCGATATTTTCTAGTGATGGCTTTTTTCCTTTGAAATTTCAAGAATAATTATTATTTTCGGTCGCTGCTCATAATAGAGATTACTGCAAATCAACTAAAAGTTATCAGATTCTTCTTGATTACTCTGCCTAGCTGAAGATCTATATTTAATGTTTAAGCAGTTCCCCTATAAATTGTTGTTCTAGTGGTATTTAATTATCTTTTTAGGAAACTTGTATAGGTAACACATTCTACTATTAAATTTTATCATTATGATGGTCTGAACTAGGGTTGCCAGTTTTACTTTTATGAAAAGCGGAACTATTTTTAAAATAGATGAAAAAATTGCGGGATTTTCATTACCTTAATATTATTTCCCCAAAATGCATATGCAATTTTATAATCAAGGTAAACAAGGTTACCGATTTGCTACCGTTGCTCTTAAAATATGCTTTCAGTTCGACATCCGTTAAGCAATTGTTACCGCAATAACTGCAATTACCGTAACCACTAAAATACCGTTACCGATATAATCGTAGATACCCGATATTCTATAAATAATTTTAAATTATGAAAATACAATTTTTTGATTTCAATAATATAGTTTATGAAATTACCAGAATTTTAAATGTAGTATAATACATACCTCCTATAGGAGCTAATATTTATTTTTATACCCTTCACCTTCGTGAGAAAGGTATATATAAGTTTGTCATTCCGTTTGTAATTTCCATAATATAATTTTCCGACCTGGATCCTTATAGATAGCGGAGTCGATTAAGCCATGTCTGTCTGTCTGTCTGTCTGTCTGTTGAAATCAATTTTCTGAAGACCTCAGATATCTTCGGGATCCAAATCTTCAATAATTCTGTCAGACATGCTTTCGAGAAGTTTCCTATTTAAAATCAGCAAAATCCGTTCATAAATAACGGAGATATGAGCAAAAAACCGAGACAACCTCTATTTTTGATCTATATCTCGATTACTAAGTCATAAATATAGACAATATGGATATCTAATGATAGATGTTTCAAAGTCCATTGCAACGATGTTTATAACGCTATAGTAAGTTGGACCTTCAATGGGTCAAAATCGAGAAAAATATTTTTTAACCCGAATTTTTTTTTTTCACAAAAAACATTTTTTTGTTATACACTTTTTTTCACTAATAAATAAAAAAAAAAAAAAAAATGAAGTTATAAAAAAAAAATTTTTTTTAATTTGGAAAAAACTTAAAAAAAAAAAAAATCGAAAAAAATAATTTTTTTTTAAATTTTATTTTAAAGTTAAATTTGGTGAAGGGCACAGCCGAATATAGCTCTCTTACTTGTTTTTATACCCTTCACCTTCGTGAGAAGGGTATATATAAATTTGTCATTCCGTTTGTAATTTCCACAATATAATTTTCCGACCCTATAAAGTATATTTATTCTGAATCCTTATAGATAGCGGAGTCGATTAAGCCATGTCCGTCTGTCTGTCTGTCTGTCTGTTGAAATCAATTTTCTGAAGACCCCAGATATCTTCGGGATCCAAATCTTCAATAATTCTGTCAGACATGCTTTCGAGAAGTTTGCTATTTAAAATCAGCAAAATCGGTCCACAAATGGCTGAGATATAAGGAAAAAACCAGGACAACCTCGATTTTTTACCTATTTTTTGACCTGTATCTGGATTACTAAGTCATTAATATAGACAATATGGATATCAAATGATAGATATTTCAAAGACCTTTGCAACCACGTATATAAGACCATAGTAAGTTGGACCTACAATGGATCAAAATCGGGAAAAATTTTGAACCAGATTTTTTTTTTCACCAAAAGTTTTTTTCGCTAAGTATTAAAAAAAAACAATAAATTTAAATTTAAAAAAAAAAAAATTTAAAATTTAAAAAAAATTTTACATAAAAACTTTAAAAAAAAATTCGAAAAATATTTTTTTTCCAAAATTACCTAAAATTACCTAAAAATTTTTATTTTGAAGTATAGTTTGGTGAAGGGTATATAAGATTCGGCCCAGCCGAATATATCTCTCTTACTTGTTTTTTTTTAATTTTATTATATATTTAAATAAGACCGAAATTATCGTTACCGAAATAGCGATAGTTGCCGAAATAAGCTAAATAAGTCGTTTCTGAAGTTATCCCAATTATCTTTACCTATTAAATATTTTGAATCGGTAGCCAACATTGTTTACAATAAATCCATATCAGCTTAATTAAAGAAAGTTCTTGCCTGTCTTCAAATATGAAAACATTTTTTGTAGAACTATTTTAAAATCAAACCATATACCAGTTACGATTTGCGAATGCAGTGACTAATAGAGCTCAAGAAATTTAAAATCATTAAAGACCTAGTTCAAGGTAGATGAAGTAATAAAACGATCATAACCATAGCTTTCGTTTTTGTTCTAATATAATGACATTTTCCAAATAATATTTAATTATGTATCAATATCCTTTTTTTTAGAGATCGGTTGAGAAATAACTACATTAGTTAAGTACACGAAGTTCCCAAGAACTACACACAGCCTCAAAAGTGAGTAAACACCAGTGAAGTTTTTGATTTTTTAAAGATCATGAAATGACTTAAATCTTTTTTTTTAGAATCGAATCTTTTATTCAACCCAATCTCCAACAAAACGAAACTTTTAAATTTTAATCGATGGATAGATTTGAGGATTTTCATTATCTTAAAAAAAATCAAATAATTTTTGGTGTTTACTCATTTTTGAAGCTGTGTGTAGTTTTTTAAATGAAGTTAGTGCAAACTCAAGTGTTCCTTAAGTATTCGATTTGGAAAACCTAGAAAAATTATGAATGACTAACATCGAGACACTTTGGCAACACTAATCTGAACTTAAAATATATAAAAAAAAAACATATTATTTATGTCTGCGAATCTGTTTTTATAAGTAAATTGTAGTGTATCCCATACATGTACAAACACAATAATAATGTTTTAAAGTAGTAAGTATTTATTGTATTTTATTATTATTATTATTATTGTTACAACAACAAGAAATTATGGTAAAGTAATAAAAAATATAAATTACTAGGAAAAATATTGTACTGAAAATGAAATGATAATAAAGACTACTTGCTAAACAGAAACAACAACTATGTTTGGCAATAATAGTGGCAGCCAACAAATAATACAGCAAAACCAACTACAACACCAGCAAATAGCAAAAGCAACAACAGCAGCACAAACAAACAAATAGAAAAAGAAAAAAAAAATCACAACTAAATAAAAATGGAGAACAACTTTCACCCAAGGTCATTGTGTCTTTAACTGCGCCATGTTTAGTTGTTATTGTTGGTGTTTTTGTTGTGGCTGAGTTTTTCAACTCTAGTCGATTTGGCGATCACGACTACAGTAGTGGCAAGTAGTATGCAGCAGCAGTCTTTTTTTTTTCCAGTATGAATAATACAAAAAACATTCAGCCAACCAACCAACAAAAATAACAAAAAAAAAAAAATATTTGTCTAAATAAAAATGTTCATCTACCTACTAACCCATCATCATGATCATGAACATCATCAGTCGCTTAGCTTACCCAGCTAAACTAGTCAAAACCCAATAGACGGATGGACTTAGAGACAGACGGACGGACGAACTAAACAACAATGGATAAACGTACACATCCATGAAGGTAACATCATGATAGAGCTACTTAAAGCCCCCCTGATAATTGTGGTGATGATCATGGTGTTGAGGTGTTTATGTTTGGGTGGAGAGAATCTCAGGTGTAACATTCAGCCACAACAAACAGACATCATGGTTTTTCTGATGGCAAACAGTAGTTCCATCAATTGAGTGGAGTTTTCTTTTCGGAGTTACTAGTATATGACATTGTAAATTCATACATATGTACATTTGGAACTACGTTAAAGTTTTTTTTGTTGGTTTTTGTCTTTTCGAAAACAACAATGTTCGTGTTTTGGTTGCAAGTGGCGTTTATTATGTTGGTCATCACGTTCATTGGCACATAATTTTGCACTTGGCGCATTTTATTTGATTTTTTTGTCTATTGAAAACGAATAGACGAAAGTTTCTTGTTTGTTTCTCATATTGATTTATGTTTAAAAACAAATTGCTTGAAAATACTAAGGGTATTCATTAGATTTAATGCAGAAGGATCAAATTTTAACTGAAGAATTGTTATTTTTTTATTTCTTTCTAAGAACAGTATGAATCTATGAACATTTAAATAATAAATAAGACAAATTTCAGCAATAAATTCAAGTTCTAAAAATAAAGAGACAACAATTCAAAATATCAAAAATAATTCTTTTTGTCAACACTAGTTGTCATACTGTATAGACCATATTGAATTTGAAAAATCTGACTTTATATTCATCTCATATACATATAGTGCACGCTATATTAGATGACCACCTCGATATAATTTTCGTTATATTTTTCGTTATATTAATCTAATATAGGCACATTCGGTTCAGATTTCTAAGTATTAACATTCCAAATGTCCTTAGAATATCACTTTCGTCATATTAGTGTCATTATCGTGTATTGAATAGAATATATATCATTTGCTTACTTATGAAGCGCTGTATTGGATTCACCTTGCCGAATTTGTATAAGGACCTTAACACATGTTTTTCATTAAAACTTTTAACCCAAGTAAGAGTTGTTTTTTTTCATGTTACCTTAGTAAAGCATGTCAATTATTATGTTTAATATCAATTAGGTTCATTTGTTGTTAATCTGATTAAAATGTGTGACGAGAAAAAAGTGCGTACTAAAATTATTAAATACTAGCGGAACCCGGTCCACGTTGCTGGCCCAGTTTTATATATACATCTGTTTTATATTGCATCTCGATCTCCATTTTAATATACAGTGTCGGACAAAACTAAAGCACGGACTCCCCCGACCTGATTTCGCACGAGGAACACTTATTATCTGTAGCCAGCCAGAGGACGGCAGATGAGGTGGTCGAATGACAAAGTTGTAGCAGATATCTATATGCCCTTAAAAAAAGAAACTAATGTATTTAAGGCAAATGGGATATAATATCTATGAATTCATCTTTTTGTTTTTTTATTTGGAGTAAAAATATAAGATTATTTGGTATACCAACTCGAGAGCAAGCCACTTATAATTTACCGTGTGAAAAACATGAATTTTCCAAATGAAAGCCAGCAATACTCAACGATTGGCCTTGTGCTTTGTTAATGGTTATAGCAAAGCAAGACGAAACGAGAACTGGAGCCACTTGAATTCAAATGGTCAAACTCTTTTGGAATCATCGTCATGCGTGGAATCAGTGCGTCTTCGCCTTCGAATCTGCCACAGAAGATTGTTTCCTCAATTAACGCGTATAAGTTGCGCAGAAGCATTATCGGTAATCCAACATTCTATGTTATTACATCTGGTGGCATTCCGGCTGGTTCCAATGAATTCAAAAATTCAGTAGGACAATTGACGACTTGTTCTTCGTTCATTACTGTATCAATCGATTTGTATTTCATTGTTTCGCCAGGCAGTTTCAATTGGATTTGCTCATTCAGCTTTTGAAAGAAGAGCTTCGAAAAAGTTTGTTCATTGCGACAATCAGTACGTCCTTGTGATTACTGTATTCATCATCCTTATTGTACTTAAATCCCACTTACTTTAAATCGATTCTTTCTCTTGGTCCTGCCATTCGCCAGCGATTGGCTTCTAGTCTTTTGATATGTTTTTTGGGAGTCTCTGCAGTTCTCGATGAACGATTTCGGGGATATTTTGCGAATTTTCTTAGGTATTCTTCTTGTTTGGGCAGAGACCAGTCCGAATTGGTTCGAATCATCGCAATCGATCCAGGCGTTTTTGAGCTACAAGCGTAGTAACTAACGTCAATCTCTTTTATATATATAGATTTTCAACAAAACCCAAGTTGGTCCTAAAAACACTTGACCAAACAATCAAAGTTCTGCCGTCAAACTGATTCCAATGTTATTAAACACTATCGGGAGAACTTGTAAAAGGTATTGTCCACATGATATTTCTAAAGCCAAAAAAATAGAAAACATTTTCAAAAGAGCTCCCAACACATCCGGTAGGAAACCAATCCGGTTAGCTCAGTACTCGGACTATTTGGTATGAAAAGTTAAAGCCAATTCAGTTTTAAAAACATAAAACTCTCAAAAAGTTCCTGACAGAAACTCTGCTAAAATTTAGAGGCCAAAGACAATACACGGAAATTTAAGTCAAATTTTATACAAAAAATATAACTGCTGCATAATGGATGACGAAACGTGCTTATGAAAAATTTTACGCAGCTTCCGGGTCAATATTTTTATGTTGCTGATGCTCGAGGGTAAGTTGTAGAAAAGTTAAGGACCCAAAAATTTTCCCAAAAAGTTCTTGGAATGACAAGCAAAATGCAGTTGCGGCAAAAGAAACCAAACATTTGTTAAAAAATTTACATCAAGGAATGTTTACAAAAGGGGATGCTTCCATTCATAAGACTTCTTAATGTGTCCACTTATTTTTGGCCTGATTTGGCATCCTGTTACCTTGCACCAAGAGAGGCAAATATTCCAAGCTACCTGGAGCTAAGGCCAGTGGAGAGATACAAAAAAGGTGTCCAAAAGTGTGGTATATTTTAAAGGGAGACTACCTATTCGATCAAACTGACATTAAGTACTATAGAAACTATGAAAGGGTTTTCAGAAAAAGTCCATAAATTCATCATTTTTTATTTTAGATTGGAACTATAAAAATAATATTTTTTTTGAAATTGTAATAATAATTTCAATCAAACAAAAAAACAAAACTGTAAGTTAAGTGGTTTAATTTTTATTCACATATACACTAATACCCCGGTTTACGTCGCTAATTGAGCTTGGAGAAACGTGACGCAAAACCCAAACGATGCAAACAGAAGCACGATTGTCCATACATTTGTATTGATTTTCATTTAATTGGTTCCATGCAATCGAAGCACTAACGACGCAACTTCGAAGCCATGCGACGCAAACTGAAACAAAAACGACGCAACTTCGAAATCAGAAAAATTTTAAAAAGACGCAAATTTGAAACGACGCAGAACGAAGAGACGCAAACCGTATTAGTATATGTATGTTACGATTTTTCGATCTCAGTTCTTAATCTGACTTCATATTCCTATTCAGCGATTGTATCAACCATATATATGGTTACAGTAAACATGTATATGTTTGTGACAACCATTAATGTGATGAATAATTTTATCATAATATGTTGTTCACAGATTATGATATCCATAAGCCGAGAGCAACATAATATGGTAAGTCCTTCATCATATGAATGGTTGTCACAAACATATACATGTTTACTGTAACCATATATATGGTTGATACTATCATGTGATTCGTAAATTTATCATACTATTGTTACCACAATCATACAAATAGTTACTGTGACTATAATATTGTTAAAAATGTTGAAATGGTTACAGTAAACATGCACAAATATTGAAATGGTTACAATAACCATGCACAATTATATTTTTCTGCGTGCACCAATGTAATACTGTCACCGATTTTTTCACAATTTGTATAAAGACATTTATTTTTATCAAATTTTTTACTCTATAGACATTTATGTATCATAAAGCCATATTCCGGAGATATTTGTATGGGTGCTAGGAGAAATCGTGAACCGAATCTTCCCATTTTTAACACAAATTGTTCTTTTACAATAGAAATTACGTGTGCATTATTCCATTATCGAAATCTGGTAATAATTATGATATCTCCAATTACAGAGGTATTGCTGATTTTTGACCATTTTAACACAGATTACATGTACCATCAATCATCGTCTATTCTTTCATCATGTCATCACGGATTTGGGAAATGTTGTTTCACTACAACCAAAGTCCTTCATCTAACTACACACGTAAACTATGAATTTCTACAAAGAAAAGAAACTGATGCCGTATATACCGATTTTAGTAATACTTTTGATCATGATATCATTCTGGGTTTTACATCTCGTAGCCTAAACTGGATAAAATCGTATATTTTGGGTAGAACATAATATGTTAAAATCCTTATCCATATAAATATAAAAATGTCTTTGTAAGTTTGTTTGTTGGTTTGTTTGAGCATCACGCCTAAACGGCAAAATGGATTTTATTGAAATGGAACGTATATAGCGTCAATAGGCTATAACTTTTTTCAATACTTTTATCAGAAAGGGATAAACAGGGGGAAAAACTGGTAAAATTGGTACCTTTAGTTCTTAAACAATAATTACTAAACGGCTGAACCGATTTTTACTACGACAGGGGTATCGAAGCGCACCGGGTCAAGCTAGTAGTTATATATAAATGTCTTTGTAAGCTGAACCGATTTTATTGAAATTTGGAACGTAGATAGATCCTTACTTGGAAGCGTCAATAGGCTATAACTTTTTTCAAAACTTGGACCAGAAAGGGATAAACAGGGGGAAAATTGGTACCTTTAGTTCTTAAACAATAAATACTAAACGGCTGAACCGATTTTATTGAAATTTCGAACATAGATAGACTGTTATTTAGAAGCGTCAATAGGATATACCTTTTTTTACTACTTGGACTACAAAGGGATAAAACGGGGAAAAACTGAAAAAATAGGTACCTTTGGTTTTTAAACATTGAATATTTGTTTAAAAGGAAAACGTGTTTAATTTAGCTCACTATAGTCACAAAAATATTTATTTTCAAAAGTCTACCTTCAGCGTGGTAAAAACGGGTAAAAGAAGAAATTTTGTGTTTATTCATATTTATGTCTGTTTAATTGTTTGTTTGTTACTTATAGGAGGCTAAAAACCACTGGTCCTATGCTGTTGAAATTGATTGTATATTCCTGTATATTTGAAACGATCAATAGACTATTTGTTATTTTGAAATTTTAAGTGGGCGTAGCGCCTCCTATACAAAGTTAATAGTTATTATGGAATATCTGGTGAACTTTCATTGTGAAAGTCGCAAAACTTCGCGAGATTTTCTTCGGTATCATTCTGCACTGCTTGCCTCAAAATTGGCGAGATTATATAAATGGGCGTGGCACCACCCATACAAAGTAAATAGGTATTTTCGAATATCAGCAGAACTATAAATGTGACAATATTCAAACTTTATAGGAATCGATTTCTTATCACTGTATGATGTTTAACCGAAAACGGACGGATCGGAACAGGGAGTGCGACACCACCCATACAAAGTAAATAATTATTTTCAAATATCTGGAGAGCTATAACTGTGGAAGTCTTCAAGATTTTTTAAAATCGCATGATATTTTTTATACATTCAAATGCATGGTATGGAATTAATCACAAACAAGAAATTACGGTATTAATTATATTAATTTATTTTTTTATAAAATCCTTACATATTTTTTACGACAGGGGTAGCAAAGCGCACCGGGTCAAGCTAGTCAATAATAAATATTCCAAAAATATTTCGGTTACTTCTGGTGTCCCTCAAGGTAGCCATCTTGGTCCAATTTTCTTCTCCCAATGACCTTCTGGAAGTTTAAATTTCCGGATGATGTTAAAATCTTTTTGAGCCTCTCTCAATATGTCGATCATTTATACCTCCAATCCGATCTCAACAATTTATTTACCTGGTGCATTGAAAACTTAATAAAATAAAATTATAAGCAAATGTAAACTTATATGAGTTTTTAGAAGTAATTATGTTCCTGTCTTTACTTTTTACTCTTATGTTACTTTGGCTAATTACCAGCTTGAATCTGTTGAAAATTTCCTTGATCTCAGAACTTTACTGACCATAAATTGAACTTTGTTTCCCACTTTACCATTACAATAAATAAGGCCAGGGGTGTACTTGCATTTATAAAACGTTGGGCTATGGAATTTAGCGACCCCTACATCACAAAACAACTTTACATCTCTTCAGTAAGACCTATATATTAGAATATGGCTCTGTTCTCTGGGATCCTTATTATAATATTCATGTGCAGCGAATAGAGTCTATGCAAAAAAAGATCATACTCTTCTGTTTACGTGGTTTACCTTGGAATCCTGAAATATATTGTTACGTTTTTACCTTTTAAAAACGAGGGTTTATTTCCTTTAAATAAACCGGATACTTTTGATTGCAAATAAAAGCAGTTATAGTAGTTTAAAATTGTAACAACTCTTTATTTATTTAAAATCTACAAGAACAACAGTTCAAATAGTCACTCAGTGTCTTTATACACGTTTATCAATTCGCAGAAATGCACACACACTTTATAATGTACAAACTTAAATGTACAAGACAGTTGATGTTAACTCTAACAGCGCCAATGATCAGCTCACGACTACAACCACTGCCACTATTTATACACACACCATCTTTCGTTAATATTCTACAATGATCTTAACGAACAACTAGAATATTCGAATTCTAGAGCTTTCGATGTTAATGTTAGCAGCTTAAACATTTAGTGTTGCCACACTTATAAACATTGATAGTAACCGCATGCTATCAACATTGTTGATGAGTAGAAGCTTCTACTAATGGACGTGATTATAAACATGATGAATGTAAATAAATCAAAGATCAATTTTCAAATTTGTAAATATTTATTCATTTTCTTGAAAATATTTTTCCCTCAATATTACAACAAACAAATAGTAATTGAATATCATGTTAATTAAATTACATATTAGAAAGAAATAGCTACCTAATTTGTTAATGGAAACTTGTGTTAACAAATTCTTATTATGTTTTTTTCTTTTACCACCACATCAATCAAAATATTAAGTAAAATGTTTGACTTAAAAACAAAGTCAAAGTTAATTAAATTCATTTTTTTGTTTTTTTTTTTTTTGTTATTGTAGCTGTTGTTAGTGTTATAATAAACAGCATAACCAATAATTAACCATCCACAAGAATAATAAATTCGTACAACGAACAACAAAAAACAGAACTACTTATTAGAAGTTAGAATCTGAAAAAAAAAAAAACTTTAAGATTTCATAACGATTTGCGATGAGCTCTAGTTATTTTCTCAGTTAATTGAAGTTTATTTAATATAATTTTTTTTTTTCAGGCATAAATGCTTGTATAAAAAAATGTTATTAGTCTTTTTTTTAATAGAAAGATGTTTTTGTATTTTTATTTTGTTTAATTTATTTGTTTTTTATACTTAAAAATGTTCAACTATTGTAAGTAGTTGGTAACAGTGGAACGTTTATAAATTATACATGAATAGGTGCACAATATTTTGCTTATCCTTCAATTCTTTTGAAACATTTTGCGCAGAATGGGCGATAATACACAGTGGGCCAGAATCTAAATTTTTTGGAAATAAATCTGGTATTTCTAAACGGATGGCCCGATCGGCACACAATTTGAGGTGGGGGTAGCCAAGGAGTATTAGAGTTAAAGTTAAAGTTATTAAAATGGACCCTACAAATGCTCCAGGCGCGGCGCTGGGGGCCTCAAATTAGGGTACCTTCGACATGTAAAATTTTTATACACGTGTTATTTTTTTGTTTCCCATCCGATTTCAAAGATTTTCAAATTTTTAGGAAGCGCTCGGCTAGGTCTTGCAAAAACATGCTTGCATGTGCTATTTATCTCTTATAATTTTCAAGTTATAAGCATTTAAAAATTTAAATTTTAAAATTTTACCATACCTTGGTCTGCTTTTTTAAAAATATAGGGCGTATTTTTGAACCGAATGGACTCAAGTTTTTTTCATTAGTTAGATAACTAAATTACCAATAATATGCAAAAAATTCTAGAACAATATCAATTACGGATCCGAAAATAAACGATTTTCAATTTAAAAACTCACATTAAAATATGAAAAAGTGCAATATTTATGATGGACAGAGTTTAAAGTGGCATATTTTTGAATATAATTGAGATATTGACTTGAAATTTTTCACGCCGAGCAGATCTTGATAGGAACATTGGTCGTAATGATATAGATAATCTGCATACAAGACGATAAAGAATATATTCCGACTTGATGCAGACAAGATGATGGAATAATTCACCGAAATCCTTGGAGACTCTATGTGAAACAGGATTTTATGAGGATATACATATGAAGGACATAATGATCTTAGATACAATATGCTATACACATAAAATCTAAGAAATTTTGAGATTTTCTTTTAACCTAAAGTGCCTTGAATACAAAATAAATAATGAAGAAAACTTAATTATTCTACACCTAGAATAACTCTTAAACAGTTTCCACTGTAAGTAATTTAAACACAGTTTTTGTATTATTTACAAGATTTTGCAATAAATGAAAATTTTGTTTAATAAACGGATGGATATAATAACATCATTATGATTAAGAAAAATAATATATTTACTCAAACACACAAATTAATAAATAAATAAACAAAACACAAGTGTTTTTCTTTTGCAGCTAAATTTTTGTTTGACTATAACTTAATGTCAGTCAGACACGCAGTGAGTCAGTCAAGTCAGTTTGTGAATCAGTCATGTTTGTTATTTATATTCTTGGTTTCTTCTCTTTTTTTTCTTTATTATTATTTTGGCTAATTAACCAAGTGTGAAAAATTAATATTTTTTTAAACATTTATTTATTGTTGATGGTGTATTGTTAAAAAAAAAACTTCTTGTAGTTTTTGTGTTGATGTTGCTAATTTGAACATCAAATATTGGCTTTGAAGTTCTGGGTTACGAGCATTTATACTACAAGATATTGCGACATATTGGCGGTAAGTAACTAAATGAGTTGTTCATTCGTTTGTTTTTAGATGGTTGTTTGTGTATTTTTAGGCAAATTAATATTTCCGTTATTGCGTAAAAATATTAAAAAAATTTTATAATCATTTTTATGGCCAAGAACATTTGAGTGAAACTTAATTAAAATAAAATTCAATTTAAATTAAATTAAATTAAATTAAATTTAACCAAGTATGGTGTAGATATGCACATCGTAGTTTTTGACTTTGTTAAGCTCTATTTGTAACAGGGTCATTTTACGCGAATAATGGTCGCAATGGCAGAACTATTGAATCATTTAAAGATTTGAGTTCAATCTTTATTAGACTTTAACAATTATTACAAATTTTGTTTTTATAGTTTACATAGTACTAAGTACTTAGCTTAACTTGTGCGCTTCATAGTAAAATAAAAACTATGATAGAATTTATTTAAAAATAATAATTATTTTACCATTCACACATAGAATAAGTGGCATTTCGTCGTCTTTATGTGTTCTCACTACAAAAGTGCGTAATTTCATATTCCTATGTTTATTAACAGATTCACAGCCATTTAAATTCATGTGTTTCTAGTTATTTTAGACACTATTTTTGAATTATCACTTTTTCAAAATAATTAATGACTTATTTTATGTTTCTAGGTTCATGTTTCAAAAAGTACCATTAGAATAATGAAAAAGTGCTTTACTAATTTGCGCAAAATTTTATCAGGATTTCCGCATAATCAACATATGTTACGAATTTGCAAAAAAGATTTGAATTTAACGGTCTGTAACTACTGCCTGCAAACATTCATCATGTTTATAAACACGTCCATCAGTAGAAGTTTCTACTTATCAACAATGTTGATAGCATGCGGTTGATTAGCATTGTTTGTAAGTATGGCAGCGCTGTATGTTTAAGCTGCTAACATTAACATCGAAAGCTCTAGAATTCGAATGTACTAGTATGTCCGTTAAGAACATTGTAGAAGATTCCCGAGAGATGGCAGTGCGTGTATAAATAGTGGCAGAGGCTGCAGTCGTGAGTTGATCATTGTCGGTGGTAGAGTTAACATCAACTGTCTTGTACGTGTATATGTACTTGTACATTATAGAGTGTGTGTGTGTATTTCTGCGAATTGATAGACGTGTATAGAGACACTGATTGAATATTTGAACTGTTGTTGGTGTACATTTAAATAAATAAAAAGTTGTTACAAATTTGAAACTACTAAAAATGCTTTTTATTTGCAATCAAAGGTATCCGGTTTATTTAAAGGAAATAAACCCCGTTTTTAAAAGGTAAAAACGTAACAATATGTATTTATAACAGTTGTATCAGCAGAGAGTATTTGTGGAAAATTGCAGCTAGCTGCCTCCTTTCGTTTAGACCCTATCATGTTTTCAACAGACATACGGATGGACATAGCTAGATCGTTTTAGAATCTTTTGAGGACCCTAGGTGTTACAAACTTTTTTTGTTGGTGGATATAAAAATTCTGAATTTATTTCCGAAACTTTATTAAAAAAAAATTTTACAAACTGAAATGGCGCTTAGGCAGATTAACTGTACTTCAATTGTCAACTGTCAATCTTCCTAAGCGTCATTCACACACTACTGTGAATGATCACAAAAGGGGTTCAAAGAAGTCATCATTCTTTGATGACGTCATCATCGCGGTCCTCATTATGCCGCACACCTTGCACGGGTGTAACTGATTAATATTGCACCGCTAAACCGATTTATGGTGGCTACCATTTGTAGAAGGAGCTGATAAGTGGTAGCCTGGCCGGCGGATTGCTGTTCAAATTACCTCTGTTGGCCTTCTTCTTGAGCGTTTTTTTGATTTGTTAAGACTTCAGGCTCTTTATTGGTGCTTCGAGCTTGGCGACGATCTTCTTCGTGCCGTAGACCTCACAAAGGTTGCTGTAGGCGACGAACCGGTTGTGGTGGTACAGAAATGCAATATTGAGGTAGTTAAAGACGGTCTTGGACGTTACGCTTGGTGTTGTAACAGCCTGTGCGGAGAAGGGTGCGATGCATGCTTCCAAATCAATGACAGATGGTCATAGATGTTTAAGCAATTTCGGCAATACCTATGTAACCGAACAGTGTAAAAACGTTGACGAACGGAAAACCCCAAAAAGCATTATGTATGATCGTAAATTATGATCCTTGAAACAGATGAGATAGGAAAGGAAAAGGAAGGGAATTAGTTAAGAGGATACAGCCATTGTGTGATTAATGCAAACAAATATTTAAATTAAATACTAGCTACCTATTCAAGATTGGCAATCAACAGAGCTTATCAGATTCACGATAAATTTCTTCCTTATACGACCTACGTTGTCGCCAAGCTTTAGGGGATAGTACTTCGTCTTTTGTAATAACGAAGTCTCCAATTACTAGCTCTTTCTTCGTATAACGCTATTTGTAGCGCTTATGCAACTCCTGTAAGTAATCCGCTTTTCATTTTTGCGTAAATCTATGGTGAAGCGCCATAAGTTTTTTTCATCGGTTAAGAAGAGATATATTAATATCATCAGCTACCATTTCATGTGGAGCCATGATCGGCGCACTTCTTAGAAAGTTCCCAGGTGTTAATGCGTTTACACAGGATTCCCATATGGAGTGTACTAGGTGGTATGAATGTCCTTGGAAGATTCCCTAAGAAATACAGCGTATTCATCAAGTAATGTTCTACTTGCACGTACAAAATTAATACCATTACACAGTGGGGCAGAATCAAAATTTTTTGGAAATAAATCTGGCATTTCTAAACGGATTGTCCGATCGGTATAAAATTTTACGTGGGCGTAGTCAAGGAGTATTTGAGTTCAAGTTATTAAAATGGACCCTACAAATGCTCCAACACGTGTCATTTTTTTGTTTCCCATCCGATTTCAAAGATTTTTAAATTTTTGGGAAGGTCTTGAAAAACCATGCTTGCGTGTGCTATTTATCTCTTATAATTAAAAAAAATTGAAATTTTCAAATTTTGCCATACCTTGGTCCGCTTATTTAAAAATATAGGGCGTACTTTTGAACCGAATGGACTTGCATTTTTTTCATTAGTTAGATAACTAAATTACCTATAATACGTAAAAAATTTCAGAGCAATATTAATTACGGATCTGAAAATAAACGATTTTCAATTTAAAAATTCAAAAATTTTTAGATTTTTGCTGTTTTTTTGGGCGAAAAGGTGACTTAACTCTTTTTTTATTAAAATAAAACTTTCTTTAAGAACATATACCATTTTTTTTTTTTTTTTTTGTATAAGAAAAATGTCATATTTTTCGAATATGTCGCCCCTACTCTCTTTGCAATTTAACCTATTTTTTATCAAAATTTAAATTTTAGACCACATGTTCTAAAATCCCAAAGCTGGGATCAGAAAACGGAAAGCAGCCTTGGAAACCTTAATGGCACGTGTTTAAAAATTTTACATGTCATAGATACCCTACTTTGAGCCCCCATAGCGCCGCACATGGAGTATTTGTAGGGTCCATTTTAATAACTTGAACTCGAATACTCCTTGACTACGTCAAATTTTATACCGATCGGGCCATCCGTTTAGAAATGCCAGATTTATTTCCAAAAAAATTTGATTCTGCCCCACTGTGCATTATCGGATATAATACACTTGGATGCAACGAATCTGTCAATCGTCTGTCCACTTTTTTATGTAGATAAAGATCCATTTTAAGTTTTTTGTATCTGTATTAGTTTAGAAGAAAGTTACTGAACCCTAACCTTTCGAATTTCCAAAAATCTATTTTTATTGGTTCCACATAGGGATAGGGAAACTCTAAAACAAAATTTTAGTGCCGAAAAATTCCAAAATCGCTTCTAATCCCGGATTTTTAAATTTAAATGGGGAAACACCAGGTCTCCTTGACACACTATGTGTCCAAAAGCCAAAATTGCGAAAAAAAAAATAATTTTAAAAAATTGGCAACTTAACACAGTGATTTCATTGGGGGGAAGAACTCACCACAATCGCTTATAAATAAGTCATTACTTTGTATTTTTAAAACTAGTTCCAAGTAACCTCTCACTATAGTAGGATCTCACAGAAGCCGTTATCAGTAAAACCGAAATATGCTCATGCAAACGACTACCTAATAAGCAATTATATAACAGATAATAAATCAGTCATTATTCGACTAATTCTAAGTAATGCAGTCGGTATTTAGTTGTCAGTGAAATGTATATTATTCAGTAATTGCCAGTCATTACCAAGTTTTTGTTTGGTTATTTAATTATTTTTTGTTATTAATCCAAACAGCAGTTTTATATTTTATTTTAACCACTGTATCCTTAACAGTAGTAAAATTATAACACAAATGTTTTCGACAGCCATTTTCATACAAAACATTTCATTCACATAAAGTTAAGAATACGGGAAACTATTAGAGCAATTAACAAAATCAATAATCCAGGGATTGAAAAATCCAATCCCGTTTGGCATCCCTAATATGTATAAATAAGAATGAATTTACTTTAAAACACCTGTAAATATTAAACTTCAACATCAGCTAAATTGATTTTCAATAGCGCCCTTTATAAATTAGATACAATTTTTAAAATTGTATACCAAATGGAAATAAACGCAAGTTATTTACTTATTTGTTTTTAACATATTTTAACAATTTAAATTCAAACTGTTTTTAATTTTTGAGCTTGAAAATATGTATCTTCTTTGCATACATACACTCTTATTTGTATTCAGCCATTTCTTTCAAGCTTTATTTCTAGCATTTGACAATTTCTTCAAACATTATTTAAAGTTTATATTGTTGTATTGTTGCTTTAATTTCTTTCTTTCACAATTAAAAATCAACACGTGTTTTTGATCTAATAAAATTACAAATTTATATAAATAGTGCATGTTTCTATTTATTTGTGTTTTCAAAATAAAAAGCCTACAATTTAAAAAAACTTTAAAGAAATCTCTGGCACGTTTCTGTTATTTTTTGTCTTTTTAATTTCAAAGTAAATAATAAAATAGAAAAACAACAAAGCAATAACTACTGAAGTGCGTGACCCTTTTTTCGTTACACAAAAGTTTTGACTAAATCTCAAGTTTTCGTTCGGTCTTGTAGTTGTCGGGTAATTACAAGATTTAGAAGAATACTAACGAATTTAATCTAATTTGTTAATGTAATGCAATGGAATTGTAATAAAACTTATTTGAAATTGTTGTTCGAAAAGTTGACAAGTTTTAATTAGAACAAACGCGCTTAAAACGTGCGTAATGTTGGGAAATTAGTGCATAGATAGAACAAGAAATTAAATAAAATTTGGTTTTGAAAATGTGTAAAAGAAAACTAATTTAGTGACTGACACTATCTTTTTAATATTCATTAAAATTTATATTTTGTGGAAATAATTTTATTTTCAAATAGTTAAACGTTAGTACAAAGTACAATTGAATTAAAGGGAACAACTTGCACTCCTACAGGTCTTCTCCTTTACCAATATATTTAAGGCTTGAATGTACAAGAGCATAAGGAGGGCAGACCATAGCCCCTTATCAAACAAAGCAAGGTTGGCTACCGATTCGAAATGGTTAAAAGGTAAGTCCATCAATTATATATTAAATACTTAGTTACATGGTTGCGCAACATTTTCTGATTTCCCTCATATATTCTGAAGATTTCAATAAACTAACTTATGTAAATCTAAAATTGTAATAAAGTGGTTTCACTTTATTAAGGGGTTTTGTATTGGTTATATATTTTATTAAATTATAACTGGTTCAAACAAGGCAGTTGTCGCCAGTGTTCGTCCTCAGTTTTTGCTAGTCACAGTAGCCTTAATGTCTTCCTGTGCCTGAGCAATTATTATTTTATTATTTTTATTATTTTTAAAGAAAACTCCGCTTTTAGTTTATTATGTCTTTATTAATCTGTTGCTTGTTCAGGAGTGATAAAAATTAACATGCGCAATGAGCTTATTTAGTTTTAGTCAAATTACAAAAGTCGTCTAGTACATACAGTGTTACCATTTGTCCAGTTTTCCCTTTTTTTGCAAGTTTTTTCAGATGCAAAAAGTTTTATTTTTTTAAAAAAAAAGTTTTTTGGAAAATTGTAAACCTATGTTATCAATAACTTGAACCGTTTATTTCATAATGATTGTCTACAAATTCATTTACTAAATGGGGAGATTGATTTAAATATATTTAAAGTACTAAATTCACATAAATTATCTCAGTTTGATTTATCTACGAATTGGGTTTTCTAATTTTAGTATGTATGTACTTAAAAAAAGGTTTTTTGTTGAAAAAAAAGTTTTTTTTTTAGAAATAAAAAGTTTTCTTCAAAAAATATATGGCAACACTGAGTACATAAACAAAGAAGTGAATACAAAAACAAATCAATACTAAAATGATAATGAGAGTGAGAACATGTGATATTTAATCTCTTTTAGTGATGCACATTAAATATTGGTTATTGATTACAGCATTGTTATGATTACATTGTTAGGGTATCCAGTACATAAATTGTAACAGTTAACTAATATAATGAATTAAACAAGTTAGAGTGCTATATTCGGCTATGCCGAATCTTAAATACCCTCCACCTAAATTAGATGAAAATTATAGAAATTACATTGGTATAAACACTCTAATATCCATATTCAGATTATGAAGAATGGTAGAATGGTAATATAACACAGTAGTTTTCGCTTATAGTCTACAAATACAGTTGCACAATTTTTGTGGACTATGAGCGAATTAGGACTATAACCGAATTTCTTTTTAAGCCACTTTATGGATTATATATGAATCATGATATAATACACATTTTGGACTATATACAAATTATGTACTTTCTTCAATAAAAACACTTTTTTTTAAACAAAATAAAAGTTTATTTAAAACATAGTTGTATAGTAGTATTTTATATATTGTTAGAAAAACTAGTTTACGCAGAAGATATTTTATTTCAAATGTATAAAAATGTTATCTACTTCAGCAATTTATAATTGAAATAACTACATATTCCTACCGTTTCCAACAGAGTCTATAATTTTATAATAGGAATAAAATGTACTATTTAACAATTTATATACTTAATAATTGGTTAACATTACCTATTGGCTCAACATTTTTATTATTCACCACAAGTGAATTAAAAGAGTATAAAAAAGGGTAAACAAATATATTTAGTAAAACTTCAAAAGTATATTTTTGCTCTGTTCTAATGAATTTTCCGGATGTGAGCCTTCTATATATAATCAAGAAATCATAGTCAACAAATCAACTTGAAACTTATATATGTTACATTTTTTACCGATATGAGTGTATGTATGCGTTAATGTATTTTTCGGATGTGCGACTTATTTGGAAGATATAATTAAATATTTTAAAGCCATTTCTATGTATTTGAGGCCTATTTTGCTTGATAGTTTTGTCCATAACATTATTTATAAGAATTTTATGGGTATTATTGTGATTATCGGAAATCGAGCTAACATGGGTGTTATGGTCAAATATGGACCGATATTCACAAAACCCAGTACTATGATTTTTGTATACAATATATTGATCTGTATACAATTTTAGTTCGATATCCATATATTTAAAATATTTACAGAGGTTAATGTGTTTTTCGGAAGTGGTCCTTATATGGGAGCTATGACCAATTATCGGCCGATCTTCACAAAATACAACACATAGATTTTCGTATATAATGGAAATATTTTTTTGAAATTTAAACTAGATAGAAGCTTTTATAAAAGAGTTATTAGTATTTAAGTAATTTTCGGAAATGGACCTTATATGGGAGCTATGGTCAAATATGAACCGATATTCACACAATCTAGTGGTATCATTTGTGAATTAATACTACCGATCTGTGTAAAATTTTAATTCGATAACGATAATTTTTCAGATATTTATGAAAATTAATGTGGTTTTTAGAAGTGGTCCTTATATGGGAGCTATAACCAATTATGGGCCGATCTTCATGAAATTCTCTACAGCGATTTTCATGTGCATGGGAATTATTCAAGTTGAATTTCAACCTGATACCGATATATATAAGATATTTAAGTGTATTTAAATGATTTTCGGAAGTAAACTTTATATGGGGGCTATGGTCAAATTGTGCCCGATCCAAAAAAAAATTGGTGTCGCAATTTCTGTTTTCACGAAACTTAGTTGTGCTGAATTTTGTATGGATACTGCAATTCTATGGGCATTTACATACCATAGCACCATATTTCGGGAAGAAATTTGTATGGGGGCTACGAGAAACTATGGACCGATTCTTTCCATTTTCAACAGAATTTGTCCTTTTATCATATAAATAATGTGTGCAAAATTTCATGGTATTCTCTGGAATGGATTTACCAAAAATCAGAAAAAAACATATGAAAATGATCTAAATTTTTGGAGGTTGTCTTACATTTTAATCCATAACCCTGGTTCTACCAACTCGATTTTGCTGATTTTCAATACCAAACTGCTTAGAAAAATTATAAACATTTTGGTATATATTTCATTAATTTTGCTTATGTATTTTGGGCGTGAGAGTGTTTTACACAGACAGACAGACAGACGGACAGACGGACAGACAGACGGACATTGCTCAATCGACTTAGAATTTCATAAGGATCAATAATATATATACTTTGTTGGGTCTCAGATGAATATTTCTCAATGTTACACACGGAATGACAAACGTATATATACCCTCTTTCACCACTTGTGGTGGTGGAGGGTATAATAAATTAGTAAATAAAACATTAATAATGGTAAAGTAAATAATGAAATTAAATGGAAATTATTATTAATAATGACATTTTAGGAATAATGCAAATAATTTTAATGTTCAATTAATAAAATAAATAATATAAATTCAGGCTGCTACAAAATTTGTATTTTCATAATTCAAAGTTGTTTATTGAATAGTGGTAACGGTATTTTAACGGTAATTACAGTTACTTCGGTAACGGTATTCTAGCTGAATGGATATTTTAGGGATAAAGATACAGGTATAATTAATGTATGTCTGTTTATTAGTTGTTTATCTTTTTTTACTTATAGAAGGCTATAACACTGGACCGATTCACTTAGCATGTTTACTATAAGTTCTTCTATACATGGAACAAGAGGATCATTTTTTATAATTTTACGTAATTTTTCTGAAAATTGGCGGGTTATTATTTGTTACGATTTTACCTTTTAAAAACGGGGTTTATTTCCTTTAAATAAACCGGATACTTTTGATTGCAAATAAAAGCAGTTTTAGTAGTTTAAAATTATACAACTCTTTATTTATTTAAAATTTACAACAACAACAGGCTAAATAGTCAACAGCGCCTATGACCAACTCCGCTCTCGACTGCCACCTCTGCCACTATTTATACACACTGCCATCTTCATCCGAGTAGTCGAGATTGTTCTTAACGGACAACTAAAACATTCGAATTCTAGAGCTTTCGATGTTAATGTTAGCAGCTTAAACATTTAGTGTTGCCACACTTATAAACAATGCTAATAACCGCATGCTATCAACATTGTTGATAACTATAAGCTTCTACTGATGGACGTGTATATAAGAATGATGAATGTTGCGGACTGTTAAATTCAAATCGCTATTGCACATTGGTAACAATATTATCAAATATATGGTGAACCATGCAGAGTGGGGCAGAACAAAAATGTTTTGGAAATAAATTTGGCATTTTTAAACGGCTGGTGCGGTCGGGATAAAATTTGACGTGGGCGTAGACACGGAGTATTCTAGTTCAAGTAGGGCTCAAAGTAGGGTACCTTTGACATGTACAATGTTTTTTTTTGCTATACCTTGGTCCGCTTTTTTAAAAATATAGGTCTTGCTTTTGGACCGAATGGACTCGAATTTTGCTGTTGGTTAGGCAACTAATAAACTATTTTCAATTTAAAAATTCAAAAAATATACTTTTTGCTGTTTTTTTTTTTTGGCGAAAAGGTGTCTTAACTCTTTTTTTATTATAATAAACTTTTTTTAAGAACACATAACAATTTTGTGAATTTGCGTAAGGTATCTTTACGGAGAACATTCTGGTATAAAAGACAGGTCATGTTTTTGAATATGTCGCCCTTACGCCCTTCGGAATTTGACCTATTTGTTATCAAAATTTAAAATTTGGGACATATGTTCTAAAATCCCAAAGCTGAGATCAGAAAACGGGAAGCAGCTTTGCAAACCTTACACGCATACCTAAATTGGAGCGGAAGGCGTTTTTTAATTGTCAAAAATTCTCATGTCCATACAATTTGTATGCAGCGTACCGAAATAACACGGCAGCAACGCTTTGCAATTGGAAAATCCGATTTTGACAGCGCGTTTAATAGTGAAGTTAGTTGCAAAACACAATAAATGTAAACACATACATACAAAAGGAGAAACAAATATGCAAGAAACTCATTTTTTAAACTTAAATATTTAGTTTTTTTGATAAAATTTTAGTTTACAAATCACAAAACAAATATCAGAAACACCAATACTGCAATATACTTTATTGTTTAAATAATCCGGGTTGTTATATTTATTTTTTTGATAACCTTGTTTTTATTGTTTGACGTAGCGTTGCCGCTTTTATTTAGGTATGACATTTCAGCGTTAAAGCTAATCCGAAAAAAAAACGTTCCGCTTTACGCTTTTATTTAGGTAGACCTGTTATTGTACTGTACGAAGTTATGCTAAAAATTTCGAGTCTTTGAACTTTGTCTGAATATTTTTACGATGTTTGGCTGAAATTGGGAGAGATTGGAAAGTTGTTATAATTGAATATCTGAAGAATTGTAATAGTTAAGTAAAGCATGAAATGAGTAATTTTGTTACTATTATACATAAATGATATTAAAATGGGTGAAATCAGAACAGTGTAGTGGTATCTACCATACCAAGTATATAGTTATTTCCGAATATCAAGTGAACTATAATTGTGAGAGTCGCTAAACGTTGTGTTAATTAAGTTGATGCCTATAATGCCAAAAAAAAATAAATATTTATTATCTGGAGAACTATAATAAATAGTGACATTCTCAAAACTTTGTGTGAGTTATTGTACATAGTTGCGAATAACAACAACTGAACGTAGTTCGTAGTTGAGAACTACTATAGAGAAAGTAATCATACTTCCTTAAAATTGCTTTGTTGAAAGCATTCGTTGTTTGTCTTTATGTAAGAGGGATCGCAACAGGTTGTGTGACCCATTATATATTCGGTTAATTGTTATTAATGGATATCTGCAGATCTATAATAGTGTGATTCTCAATACTTTGCATGTGTTATTTTTAGAGTTTCCAATTCGGTTTTAACCGAAACCGCGGTTTTTCTTCGGTTTTATTCATCTCTAAACACAGATCGGTAAAAATATCTTAAGATTTGTTTAAATTTTTTAAATTGTATTACAATAATTGCTTCATATGATGTAGCAGGCTACCTTTTTGTAACAAAGTCTAAGTTATTTTCAAATATCCGATACAAGTATGGAGTACTAGCTGACCGGTTTCATGTTTATTGATTCATTGTAATGTGGATTCTAGCTCATTCGAAACGTATTATTAGAATAAAAACAGTACCATAAAGACCCACATTTTGTATTCCTACTCAGCATCATGAATGTCTAATTTCATATTTTTGTGTCCATTATTATAAAAATTACAAAAGAAAGGTACCACTAAAATCACCTTTTGTGAATTCTAACTCATTCAGAATCATTGGAGCCTAATTTTAAATTTTTAGGTTTATTATTATAAAATATTCAAAAAGTACCTTTACAAAAGAAATAAAGAAATAGTAACATTAATTATCCCTTTTGAATTCGGATTCACTAAACCATGAATGCTTAATTTCGTGTTTAGTTGCAAAAAGTACCTGCAAGTCCCTTTTTATGTTCCAATTCATGCAGGATCATGTGTGTTTAATTTCCAGCTTATAGGTTCTTTATTATAGAAATTTCAATAATAGTTTTTGTTACCTTAATATTATTATGCCCTCTATCCTTGATTCATTCTTCACTCAGAAGCATATCAGCCAACTATTATGTATACATAGAAGTAAAATAATTTAATATAATAAAAAGTACCATTATAAAAAAAAGTTAAAATTTTCCACACTTAAACCACTGAAATTTCAAAATAATTTCCTGATTCTAGGTTCAATATTATAGAAAATTCAAAAAGTACTATTTGAAGAAAGAAAAAGTACTCCTTACTTTATTTTAGTTCTCCATTTTTGGTATCATAATACCATTGAGCACCCTATTCTTGATTATTTCTTTACTGAAAAACATATAAGCCAAATTTAATGTATATAAGCTAAATAATTTAATATATTAAAAAGTACCAATTTTCCTTTATCCTCTTGAGTCAAGTTTGAACTTTAAATTTGAATAGCATTTCCTTTATTATCAACTGAATATATAATAAATTATCACAAAACCGAACCGAAACCGATCGGCTTTAAATGTTTTAAAACCGAAACCGCGGCTTTGAAATTCTTTTTTGAAAACTCTAGTATAACGGGTCAAATTGATCCCTCTTTTTGGTACATTTGTTACATAAATATTTTGTTTGTACATTGTTATAAATTTAAACAAATGTTTGTTGTAAAACCAATCCATTAATTAAGAAACATACTTTTTTTCCTACAGAGGGAGAAATAATTTAGCAAAAGGGGTCAGTTAGGCATTATGCTGTACTATTTGAAACATAAGGATTCCTGGACTAATTTTCCGTGCTAATTCTAAACAACGGTTAATTTTTTTTTCAAATAAATGACAGAAATGGGGAATAATAGTACATAAGTATTCAATTTAAAATGTAGAACCTTAAATTTCGTTATAGTAGTTTGTAAAAGAAAACATTTTTATTTTATACTAGCTTGATCCGTTGCGCTTCGCTACCCCTGTCGTAGTAAAAATCGGTTCAGTCGTTTAGTAATTATTGTTTAAGAATTAAAGGTACCAATTTTACCAGTTTTTCCTCTGTTTATCTCTTTCTGGTAAAAGTATTGAAAAAAGTTATAGCCTATTGACGCTTCCAAGTAAGGATCTATATACGTTCCAAATTTCAATAAAATCGATTTAGCTGTTTAGGCGTGTTGCTCAAACAAACAAACTTACAAAGACATTTATATATTTATATGGACTTTTCTTTCAATTTTATTTTCTTCACATATCAATTTTTATTACATTTAATACAATATTCCCATTTAATTTAAAAACTTGCTAAAAAATATCTAAATATCTAAAAGAAATTGTTAATATCGAATTTAAAAAAACTTATTAAATAAAAAATTATTGAAAATTTAAATAAATTTTCAAGCTAATTTTTTAATGGCTTAATAAATGTTCCCATTTTTTATATAAAATGGATATAAGTTCATTTTTTACCGATCGAATCTTTATTAAAGACATAAAGTATACAGAAACTTCCGAAAGGCTTTGGTTTAATTTGAGCTTTTTTTTAATGAAAATCAGCAATTTTTGTTCAACTACATAAAATCACTTAAATTGTTTTACAAAACACTTAAATCCTTTTCGTTCTGTGCGTAACCTATAAAACTGAAAAATGCACTCCCGCTTTTACAAATACAGCTACAAACTTGTATGTAGATATGTAGATAGCAACAAAACTATTTATGTAAGTTGGACAACAGGTTGTGTGCGTAAGCATAAATCACGATGACACCATTTTTTTTTTATTTTATTTCTGTTCTACCAAAAATATAATCAAATTCAACAGCAACAACAACAAAATAAGCTTGAACACGCATTTACAACACGTTTTTACACAAAAAAAAGAAACGTCATTGTAAAGTAAATTTTATACATGAACGTTTTTTTGTTTTTATTTTATTTTTTGTTTTTTGGTTAGAAATGCATAAAATTTAACAACAAAAATATTTTAATGACATACAGACACAACAGCAACAACAACAACAACACACTATTTGAGCATAAATACAAAAACAGGTTAGTTAAGAACTGTTATAGGCAATTTAAAAAAACCAAAACCGAAATAATATATAGGCCTCACTGCACACTCACAAAACACACAAACAAAACAACAACAACAAAAAACGTGGTAAAAAGGTAAAGAATAAATAAAGTTTGGTTTCTTAAAGCAAATAAGACAAAACTACATATATACATAGTTAAAGCTTTACTTAGTCTAAGTCACATGTTGCATAGTAAGTAGTCGAGAGACCTAAATTTAACTAAAGTTGCTGCTTGTATGTTTAAAGGCACATATTGTTTTTTTTTTTTTGTTGTGTAAAAAAGAAATAACTTAAAACAAATTTCACTTTTTAACAAAAATTTACAAAGAAAAGGCAAACAAATGTAAAGTTATCACAGAATAAAAAAAAAAAAAACAAACAATGTCATGAATTTGCAAAAACAAATATGTATATAAATACATTCTTCTACTTGTTTCAGCATTTTTAAACAGTCATAATTTGTTGTCCACTGTTGCTGTATTAATGTATTGTTGAGTTTAAAAAGTCACTTCTATTTCTTAATGAATTTAAATTAGCAAGTTTGTATCTGATGTCTTTTGTTTTGATTAATCGAATGTGAAAAGCAATCTAAGCCACTGTGGTTCAAATTTCAACCACAGTGGCTTAGAAACTTTTTATTTTGGAAATAATTTGGTAGCTCCTGAACAATTGCTGATATCTGTTAAATTTGCTACGAAATTTAAAACAAAATCACCAAAAATTCAGTTCTTATCCGAATGTCACGAAATTTTATATTTAGATAGTGCTTGAAATATGCTTCATGATTGGGTTATCTCTTTTTTTTTATCTTATCAAGAGGTATTTATGTTGAAATTATTTTTATGCCCTTCACCTTCGTAAGATTGTCATCCGTTTGTAATTTCCACAATATAATTTTCCGACTCTATAAAGTATATATATTCTGGATTCTTATAGATAGCGGAATCGATTAAGACATGTCCGTCTGTCTGTCTGTCTGTTGAAATCAACTTTCCGAAGCCCCCAAACAACTTATATACACTATTCATACATCAATATCTACGGAATTCTTCCGGCTCGGTTGCTATTTAAAATCGAGAAAATCGGTCCACAAATGGCTGAGATATAAGGAAAAAACCAGGACAACCTCGATTTTTGACCTATATCTGGATTACTAAGTCATTAATATATACAATATGTATATCTAATGATAGATATTTCAAACCTTCACAAAAAGTTTTTTTCGCTAAATATTAAAAAATTAAAAAACTAAATTTTTTTTTTTTTTAATTTAAACCAAAAAAAAAATTTTATATTAAAAAAAATAAAAAACAATTTGAAAAAATTTTTCCTAAAAATAAAAAAACAACTTTGGAAAAAATATTATCCGAAGCACTCCTCAAAATTGGCAAAGGACTGGTTTGCTGTCAACAAAGTTCCTCTTATGGAATGGCCTTCGCAGTCACCGGACCTTAATTCAATAGCATACCTTTTGGGGAGTGCTCAAGAGGAAGCAGGAGGGCATCAGTTCGAAAAATAAGGACGAATTGTGGGGAAAAAATCCAAGAAGAGTGGTTTTCCATTGACAAGAACGTTTTCAAAAAAATTGGTTGATTCCATGAGTCGCAGATAAAATGAAGTTGTGAAAACGAAAAGGTAGAGCCTCGAAATATTAAAATAAAATAATTTTTTAACAAAAAATTATTTTTGTGTTTCCGAAGTTTTCTTTTCATTCCCTAAAACCATTCTATAAATATTGTTACGAATGTGCAATGACGATTTGAATTCAACGTTCTGTAACGACTGCCTGCAGCATTCATCATGTTTGAAGGCACGTCCATCATTGACATTGTTTGTAAGTATGGCAACACTAAATGTTTGGGCTGCTGGCAATGACATCGAAAGCTCTAGAAATCGAACATACTAGTTGACCGTTAAGAACAATCTCGACTACTCGGATGAAGATGGCAGTGCGTGTATAAATAGTGGCAGAGGCTGCAGTCTTGAGGGAGTTGATCATTGTCGCTGTTAGAGTTAACATCAATGGTCGTGTACATGTGTGTTTGTACATTATAAAGTTTGTGTGCATTTCTGCGAATTGATAATCGTGTATAAAGACACTGAGTGACTATTTAATTCTGTTGTTGTTGTACATTCTAAATAAATAAAGAGTTGTTACAATTTTAAACTACTAAAACTGCTTTTATTTGGAATCAAAAGTATCCGGTTTATTTAAAGGAAATAAATCCCGTTTTTTAAAGGTAAAAACGTAACAATATATTAAATAACTAGCGGTTACCCGGCGTATGCTACTACGCTAATAATTCTTTATTATAACAACATTTTTTTACCATATTAATGTACATAACAAATAGTTTTGTAAAAAAAAGTACCATTCTATATTAATGGGAGGGTTTTATAATAAATTTTTTTTTTACCATATTAATGTACATAAAAAATAGTTTTGTAAAAAAGTACCAAAAAGAAGTACATTCAAATTTCAAAAAAGTGCCAGAGTACATTTGAAATTTTTTAAAGACTGCAATTCCATTTAAATTTAATTTCTGCGATATGGGATACAAAAAAGTATTAATACTCGAGTTCGCCCATTTTATCCCCTTAAAAGTACAAAACGTACCAAACACCTATCCACTTATTTCATGCATAAATTTAGATTATGTTGGATTTTTCGTGCTAGCTTTATGAGTTCCGGAGATATAGACATACCGATTTTACCAATTTTTATCCCATACAAAATTTCAAGATAAACAAATTTCGAAATTCCAGTTCACGAATGGAGCTAATGCATTGTTTTAGGTGTCTAAAACCATCTTCACAAAATTGTCTTTATAATGAAACCGGTTTGGAGCTCATCGGTTGGATGGTTACAGAGTCTATAACGGACATAGGTAGAAACATTGTATGTGTTTTATATATATATTCAAAATCGTTAAAACTTGGTGTATGGGAAAATTCGAAAATCGGTTTTACGAATGGACTGCATGTACCTACTGTAGTATTTTAGTTGTCTAAAACCATCTTCAGAAAATTTCCTTTCCAATGAAACCAGGAGCTAATCGGTTGGATAGTTTCAGAGTCTATAACAGACATAGGTAGAAACATTTTTTGTGTTTTATATTTATAGATAAAAAGAAAAATTATCCAAATCGGATTTAATTTGTATTTATATATGATATGTTTCTGAAAGAAAACATAACGCAAATGCGTGTGAAATAAAATTGGCCGATTTAAGGCAATAGGACTCCCCTACCAACTTGGCCAATTTTTAAGAAAAATTTAAGGTTTATCTAAAAATTACTAAAATCTCAAAGCTTCAATTACAAAAAAATAAATATTTTTTGCAAATTTAATAAGAAATCTCAATTTGAAGCGTATTTTTCCCGTTTTAGGATTTTCGGTTGATTAAAATACCTTTTGATTTATATAAGTTCAAAGTTTTATTATGATATCTTAATCGATTCGAGTTTTACACTAATTGGTTTTTTTTTACGAAAAATCACTAAACCATTAAAATTTCAGTTTTTTACAGTAAATGTTATTCTAAAAATTGATTAGATATTTTTTTTTCTAAAATTTTCATCACATAGTCCTAAGGTTTCCAATAATATCAAATACTTATACATAAAGCTTTAGGAGACTCAAAAATCTTGCCTTCTCTAGAAAGTTTTTACGTTTTTTTTTGGGTACATTAGGTTCAAAGTGGCTATAAATTCAGGGAAACCGAAATTAGGATTTTTTTATTCATAAATAATTAAAAAATTCACCATTTTACAAAAAAAAAAAAAAGTATGAGTAACTAATCTTGTTGTTTTAGCCTTCACTTGAATCTTGAATCAGTTATGGTCCAAACTGTAAAAAATCTGATAGAGTGATTAAATTCTTAAAACTTTAAGTTACCTTTTTTGTGCTCTTCAATTCTCTTTTAACAAGTGCCCAATAACTCTCCACTGGCCTTACCTCCAGGCAGTTTGGAGAAAATTTTCAATACGTACGTTTCGTCATCTATTATGTAGCAATTATATGTTTTATAAAATTTGACTTCAATTTCGGCTTTCCGAGTCTTTGGCCTCTAAATTTTTAACAGAGTTCCTGTCAGGAATTTTTTGAGCATTGTATGTTTTTAAACCTGCATTGGCTTTAACTTTTCGTACCAAATAGTCCGAGTACTTAGCTAACCAGACTACTTTCCTACCGGATGTGTTGGGAGCTCTTTTGATAATGCTTTCTATTTATTTTAAGATCTCTCTTCTTATAAGACAATTATGAATGTTCAAGTCATTTTCTGAGTGGGACCTTGTATGGGCACTACACGCAGAAAAAAAAAATATAGTTGTGCAATGTTACTGTAACCATTTCAACAATTGTGCATGTTTACTGTAACCATTTTAACATTTTGTAACAATATTATGGTCACAGTAACTATATTTATATGATTGTGGTTACAATAATATGGTTAATTTACGATTCACATGATTGTATCAACCATATATATGGTTACAGTAAACATGTATATGTTTGTAACAACCATTTATATGATGACTAATTTTATCATAATATGTTGTTTTCAGATTATGATATCCATAAGCCGAGAGCAACATAATATGGTAAGTCTTCATCATATAAATGGTTGTTACAAACATATACATGTTAACTGTAACCATATATATGGTTGATACAAGGAACAGAGGAACAGTTATTATCAAATATCTGGAGAACTATAATTGTGGAAGTCTTCAAAGATTAACTAAAAATGGGCAGCATTGAATTAGTGGACGCGGCACCTACCATTGAATGTGAATAGTTTATTTCGAGTATCTAAAGAACTAATAATTGCAAAAGTATTTAAACTTTGTACGCATTAATTTCTTACCACTATAAGGAGTTTGGCTGAAAATGCGCGGGATTGTATTATAGGACGTGGCACTTATCATATGAATAGTTAATTTTTGAATATCTGGAGTACCATAATTGTGAAAGTTTTCAAACTTCATACGAATGAATTTCTTATCACTGCATGTAGTGCAACCAAAAATATTTTGTGAACTATAATTACGAGATTCTTCAAAATTTGCCCGAATAACTCACTGGGACAGGGTGCCAAATCAGGTCAAAAATAAGTGAACACACTAAGAAGTCTTATGAATGGAAGCATCCTTTTTGTAAATATTCCTTGATGTTAATTTCGGTATTTATAGAGCCCTTTGTAACAAATGTTTGGCTTTTTTGCCGCAACTGCATATTACTTGCCATACCAAGAAGTTTTTGGAAAATTTTGTCTGCCTCGTGCATCAGTAACATCAAAATCTGAAAGCTGCGAAAAATCAGCCAGAACATACGTTTCGTCATCCATTTTGCAGAAGGAAATTTTTTTTTATAAAATTTGACTTCAATTTCCGTGCTCTGTTTTTGGCCTCTAAATTTTTAGCAGCGTTCCTGTCAGGAACTTTTTGAGACTTGTATGTTTTTGAACCTGCATTGGCTTTAACTTTTCGTACCAAATAGTCCGAATGCTGACCTAACCGGGCTGCTTTCTTACCGGAGGTGTTGAGAGTTCTTTTGAAAATGCTCTCTATTTTTTTGATTTAATAAACATCATGTGGGCATTCCATCTACATGAACCAGGTTTTCTATCAACTCACAAGTTCTCCCGATACTGTTAATTAACATTGGAAAAAGTTTGATAGCAGATCTTTGATTATTTTGCCAACTTTTTGTAGGACCAAGTTGGGTTTTGTTGAAAATATTTAATAATTTTAGTACGCACTTTTTTCTGGTCACTCATTTTAATCAGATTAACATCAAATGAACATAATTAACATTAAACATAACAACTGACATACTTTTCAAAGGTAACTTGAATAAAAAATCAAATAATATTTGGATTAAAAGCTTTAAGAAAAACGTGTGTTAAGAATTTTTCGATCTCAGTCCTTAGTAGTAAATAAAGTAATAAAAGTGGGTGGGATCAGAACAGTGTAGTAGACTTTCATACCGAGTATATAGTTATTTTTTGACATCAAGTGAATTTAATAGTGAGAGTCTTTATTATTTGTGTAAATTAAATTGATGCCAGTGTTCTGTTATGCTAAAAATTCAGGAGGTCGGAGAAAGGGAAGTTCCCCCAACCATACAAAGTTACCGGTTCAAGCTTGTATTTAGCTAAATTTCACAGCTAGCTACGAAATATGTAAACAAAAGTGGTTGAAATATCACATAATTATGTAGAATTTTATCTAGTTTCATAATTTATCAGTTATAATGAAAAAAACTTAATTCTTAAATCTCAATTAAACGCCACTTTTGATACATTTCAACCCAATGTGCGGCGATATTAATTGAAATGAAACCCCAAACAAAAACAAATCAAACATAACAACAATAACAATATATGTATGTGTCTTAAATTTTTTGAATCTAAAACAACCACTAACCAGACAGACACTCAAACAAACAAACAGTGTTTTGCCTCTTAAATCCACTGTTATATATTTTTTTCTTTTTGTTTGCTTGTTTGTACAAATAAAACAATTAATAACAGTAGTTATTTTTGGTTCATCTTAAATATGTATCATTTTTTAAACGGTTTATTTTTTAACACAAAAAAAAAATAAATAAATAAACATTAAAATTCATTCATATTTAAAATAGCAACAATAACAACAATAGCAACATTTATAATACATAGTTATTCATACACACATATTTTGTTTACATACATATATGTATATCGTCACCTAAAATGCAAAAGGGTTAATCATAAATTTTTAAAATTTTAAAGGAGAGACAAAAAACTTAAAATGAAAAGTGTTACTTTTTAAAAAGTAGTTATTTTTAATCCATTTAAAACTCAATTTTGAATTTTACATTTCAGGTGACGATATGTAAATATGTATCTTTATCAAAATCCACTAAAAAATCATACCACTACTACTACTTTATACCACTGTTGCGTCTGTCTGATATCATGGTATTTAAATTAGTTTTTTTTTATATAATTTTATTGTTGCTGTTATTGTTATTGTTGTTTGTATGTTTAGCTTAGTTCCAACATCATCTCATTGACAATAACCTCAAACTTCATCTTCAAGTCAAAGTGTCACTGTCATGGCCCTTTTTACTATAAAAACCGTTGCTTTTTATTTTATTATGTTTTGTATTTTTTTTTTTTAGTATTTTGAATTTTATTTTCAATGCAGACTATAAAAAGAATGAATACAATTTTTAAATTAAATGAAGTGATTACATTTTTGCTTTCCAGCAAAAATTATATTTAACTACAGTGCACTCGCGGTAACGTGAACTAATTAAAACCAAGGAAGTTCATGTTAGCGAAATTGTTCACGTTAGCGATTGTCGAATTTCATGAACAAAATACAACATTTTACAATATAACCCCGTGTTTTACACGCTTGAACGTGAAATTCGTTTATTATTATTTGCATTATTAAAATATAAAACTAAAACGAGATCACGAGAAAATATCCACTGAAATAAAATTACTCATTCGTTACCATACAAAAATATTAATTTACAGGATACAAACACATTTTTTATAAAAGGGGATTCCTTAAACTTCTAAATTTAATATAATTAATGTATTTTAGTGTTGTCTACATGCTTAGAAAACATATGCAGTGAAAAAAATTGTTCACGTTATAGAGCTTTCTGAGTTTGTTCACGTTACAGAGTAGTCAACGTAAAAAAAAGCTTGTTCACGTTACGCGGTGTTCACGTTAGACGGTGTTCACGTTACCGCGAGTGCACTGTTGTAATATTGCAGCTGAAATTATTATTTCGCTGAAACACTAGTTATTTTTGTTAGCGATTTGAACAAATTCATGGGTCTCTCTTACAAATGTACTTAGCATCGTCTGTGAAGCTTATGTAGTTAAAAAATATTGAATACAAATTATTATTTTCTGTTGGTCATACAAGCTAGAAAGCTGTTCTAAATGCAAACGTTTATATCCATAAGTTTATAAAAATAAGTACATACTCTACTAAATAATATAATGTACTGGTTAACCCTCTAACCGGACAGACCACCTCAAGACGGTCTTCGATTTTTGGGCCCCTTTTTACATTTGTTATACTTCCCAATATATGCTAACAAGTCGTTTGCCAGCTTTGATCGATCAATTGCAAAAAGTCAACAAATTAGCATCGAAAATTATTTCGTATATTTAACTATTAAAAAACAACATTTAGAATAAAATGATCGACTTCAAAATTTGACGGTAAGTAGATAACATTATTTATTTGAGTTTTATAATATATTTGAAGTAAAAAAAAAAGTTTGATTTAAGCTACGTACACATGGTTGTCAGATTGTACAATATTGTCAGAAAAATGTTCAGAAAATGTCTAACAACCGTGTGAACTACACAATTTTTGTCTTACAACGATGTCAGAAAAAGTATTATCAGTACATTGCACTTGTCATTCTAAATAAGAAAATGTAAAAAAAAACTTGTCAAAAGGTCAAAGGGCATCCCGCAATTCCTAAAAATTGGGGCGAAAATCCCAAAAATGGTATTTTTTACAATTTTGCCCATAGGGTCCACATTTCCCTCGGGGCTGGGAAAATACTTTGGGAATAAAAGGGATCACATCAATGTTTCCAAATCTGCTTTCCATTTTCTGACCCCAGCTTTGGGATTTAGAACATGTAGCCCAAAGTTGAAATTTTTATAAAAAATTCGAAAAACAAGACATGTTTTTTATACCAAAATGTTCTCCGTAAAGATACCTTATGGAAACGCATACATAATTATACGCATTATATGTTCTTAAATAAAGTTTTATATTAATAAAAAAAAAAGAGTTAAGGCACCTTTTCGTCCAAGAAACTGCAAAAATTTACTATTTTTTTTATTTTTAAATTTTTGGATCCATAATCGATATTGCCGTGAAATCTTTTTTATGTTATTGGTAATTTAGTTGTCTAACTAACAAAAGAAATTTGAGTCCATTCGGTCCAAAACTAAGCCCTATATTTTTAAAAAAAGCGGACCCAGGTATGGCAAAATTTGAAAATTTCAATTTTGAAATGCCTATAACTCGGAAATTGTAAGAGATAAATAGCACACGCAGCCATGTTTTTTCAAGATCTAGCCAAGCGCTTCCCAAAAATATAAAAATCTTTGAAATCGGATGGGAAACAAAAAAATTGCACGTGTTTAAAAATTTTACATGTCAAAGGTACCCTAATTTGAGCCCCTGTAGCGCCGCCCCTGGAGCATTTGTAAGGTCCATTTTAATAACTTAAATTCGAATACTCCATGTCAAATTTTATCCCGATCGGGCCAGCCGTTTAGAAATGCCAGATTTATTTCCAAAAAATTTTGATTCTGCCCCACTGTGCATTGTAAGACAATACTATTGTCAGACATCCGACAATCGTGTAACCACCTTACGTTGCCAAATCATTGTAAGGTCATTGTCAGAAACTTTTTATTGTCATATGTGCGAAGTTTATGCATCTGACAATGGCATCATTGTCAGATTAATTATTTCTATTGGCAACACGGAAGCAGAGGTTGAGTAAAGACATAAAGCGGCTGATTTTATTTTATTTTTGGAAAATTGTACAACATTAATTCTTGGAGGATTAAGAACACTCAGTCTTCAGTGCTGAATACGTGGGATACAATTTCCTTGGATTTTATGGATATATGTTCATATGGATTGCCACGATATTGACGACGTTGCGTCTCAAAAACAAGTTACCGACAACAAGGTTGAACACCAAAATTCCAAGAGGAGACGTAAAAGCATATCAAACCCTGACAATGGTGCTGCTCCCATTAGCAGCAACAGATTCAGTCTCCTAGCTGACCTTGAAATAGAGAGTAATGATGACTCCGCCGGCACTACAAGGAAATACGGCACTGATAACAAGCCAACTAATTCCACCTCAACGACACCAATTGGTAACAAATTCTGCCCCCCTATATTTTTGTACAATATTAATGTACAACATCTGGTGAGCCAACTGGAGGCGAAATCACCCAAGATAAATTTTAAAATAAAGAATGTTAACAGAAATAAATGCAAACTTTATCTTTCAGATGCCACTGTCCATACAGAAATGATGGCGGTACTTAAGGAGAAGAGGATAAATTCTTATTCATTCACTCCTAGAGAACTGAAGCAAATCTCGTTAGTTCTACGTGGCCTATATCACGGCACTGACATCGAGGAACTAAAATCACATCTGGATGGGATATCTCCCGATGTAATCTCAAAGGTTACAAAATTTACAACCCCATACTCTATGAAAAACAATTGTGACACAGGTCTTTTTCTTGTAACTTTGCACTCCGGCAAGAACCTGAGCGACATATCGCACGTAAAATTCGTACTTAGCCAGTCAGTTATCTGGGAAAGGCCAAAGAAAAAGGATAGAGAAATACAGTGTAGACGATGTCAACATTGGGGTCATATGGCTAAAAATTGTAATTCAGACTATAAATGTGTGAAATGCGACCAACATCATCTGCCCGGTGAATGTAACCGGAATAAAAACGACAACTCAATCCCAAAATGTGTAAATTGCGGCGAAGAAGGTCACCCCGCAAATTGGCGAGGCTGCACATTCTACAAAAATTATGTGTCGAGAAAAAAAAAACGCCTACGTGAAGCTCAAGAAATTAAAAGTGCTGCTAGCAGCAACGTCAACAAATATATTCCATCAGCAGTTAATCCAGCCAAATCATTTGCAAGCTTTTTTCATAAGCCATCTGCGGACAACAAACTTGTTCAACCGTCAATTGTTGAAACATTTTTAAAACTTGCTGAATTTTTTCTTGAGCCAGAAGAGCTAACTCTAGAACAAGAACTCAATAACTTCATGAACGAGTACAAAAATATGCCAAAAGTAGAAGCCAAAGGGGAGTTCCTGCGCCTTCTTAAAAAAGTTCAACAAGTTCATGGGCCATAGAATCATCAATTTTTTAACATTTAACGTCAGATCTCTCTTAGAGAGAAGTCGACAAATAGATCTCACTAACACCCTTAACAGCAACAAAATAGACATCTGTTTTCTACAAGAATGCCATCTTCGTAGACAAAAAAAAGTTTTCTTGAATAACTACAACTTTGTATATGATAACTCCACCATTGGAGTAGCCATTGCACTTAAAAATAACATCTCATACAAAAGAGTTGGTATCGACGACCTAAGTATTCTGGGTACATTTTTAGAACTCCAAATGAAAATAAACAACACAACCAGGAAAATCCTGGTTGGATCGCTATATGTAAAATGCAACACTTCTGCTAATAACTTACGCAATAGTTTGGACAAAATACTTCTAGTGGCAAATGGTTTCGACCTATTTCTTCTTGGTGGCGATTTGAACTCCAAAAATCAGGCATGGGGTGATAGTATTGGAAACCAAAACGGCAATATTTTACAGAACTGGCTTGAAGACCATTCGTTGGATATAACAAGGATTTGTCATAACACCCCGTCATTTCCAAGCGCAAACTCATTTCTAGATCATTACCTCATAAGCACTTCCTTGATGAATAATGACAACCCCAACTACAAGATCTCATCCCTCCCAACGTTCTCGGATCATTTTCCCTTGAAACTGGAAATTAATATGAATGCTTCGGATATATTACTTAATAACCCCCATTACCACACTTCCTACAAGAACACCGATTGGAAACGTTTTCAACAGGACTTAACTATCAGTTCTAATATTTTAATGCCACCGAATAACAGAAATTTGGAAAACCCTGAAATTGATCAAATTATAGTAGAATTTAATGAAAGTTTCAAGTCTGCTCATGATCTACATACAACGAAAGTAGAAATTAAGAACGGCAAATTTTTATATTCCGACAAAATTAAAAATTTTTATAAGATTAAATATAGATGGCAAAGGGAATTGAAGAAAATATATCATCGCTATGGAAATAGACTGAGTAACGAATATAATATACTTTCTAAGCAAATACAGTTGCTCAAAATAATCATAAAGGATCTTGTTAATATGGAGCAGGCAGACATTTTTAACAACAAACTAAAACATATCAAACCCGGACCCCATGCTTTTAAACAGGTCTATAATATTGTTGGGAAACATAAATCGCCTTTTTGCCACAATATCTGTATTGACAACGTTACGGTAACGGACAGTGATACATGTTCTGCGTATTTCAAGGAATACTATTCCAACATATATATGGAAAAACTTCCCGTTAATCCGGTGGCCGATCTTGTTCAACGCGTAGGCTCGCATATTGAGAATATATCACACCATATATATTCTTTCAATAGTGAGTTCAACTCACTAGATAATGAGGATGCGTACCATTTTACAAATGTCTACAACATTAAATCGATCATATCGAACATAAAAAACAAAAAATCCAGTGGTCTCGACGGCATTTCTAATTTCTTGATAAAAAAACTCCCAGACTCAACTATTGAGCTTTTGACTATTCTCTTCAACAACTGCCTCAATAATTGTTACTTCCCACGGGCATGGAAAATAGCGAAAATTTTGCCAATCAAGAAGATAGGCAGTTGTAATAGAGCTGAGGACTACCGTCCAATTTCACTACTGTCAAACATAGGCAAACTGCTTGAGCATGTAATCAAATCAAAACTTGAAAATGAATTTCTGATCGAGCCCATTCCATCATATCAATTTGGGTTTAAACGCCACCATTCCACTCAACACGCCCTAATGAAATTCCACGATGATGTAACAGTGAACCTGAGGAAAAGATGCTGCACTCTGGCCATATCACTAGATATCGAGAAGGCGTTTGATTACACATCTCATAAAGGCATCCTGTATAAACTGGTAGAACTCGCTGTAGATCCATTTATCGTTAAACTTTTTAAAAGTTTCTTTACAGACCGACAATTTTGTGTTCAAATAAAAGACAGTATTTCCTCGTGCGGGTCTGTGAACAGTGGTGTACCACAAGGTAGCATTCTTGCTCCATACTTATTCAATATATTTTTGTATGATTTTCCGCACACAAAAGATAACTCCACAGCAATCTTATATGCTGACGATTGTTTGGTTTACAGCCACAATGATTCGCCGTTACTAGCACTGAGAAACACCGCCTCACATTTGGGTTCTATCTGTGATTTCTACGACAAATGGGGAATCAAGATAAATGCTGCAAAATCGAAAGCTATATGTATTAGAAACGCATCGGGCAAATGTGCAGAATACGTGGTACCCCAAAGTAAATGCCTAGTTCTCAGACTAAATGGGATAGAAATCCCAATAAAAGACAATATAACATACCTTGGAGTTAATTTCAACAAACTTTTTAAGTTTAACTGCCATGGACGAGCACTTCTGACAAAAACTAAACGCATTGCTTCGATGTTCTCTAGGTTGCTGAATAGTACATATTTTCCAAAAAATACTAAACTCCTCCTGTACAAAGTGGCAATAAGATCCGTCTTAAATTATGCTTTTCCAATATGGTTTTCCATATCGCCAACGGTTGCGAAGGAGATAGAACTTCTAGAAAGAAATATTTTACGTAAATGTATAAACCGCAACTTTAAAAATCATACGGAAAGATTTTCCAACTCATTCATCTATGAGACAGCTTGTGTGACTCCATTTTGCAAGTATTCTCTAGCTCTACAAAGGAAGTTTGTGGACCGTCTCGCTGATCATGGGAACCATCTAATGAACGAGATTTTTGCGTCACAAAGGGATATCAGCTGGCATAACCCCTATTATCTATCTCCTGTTGGAATACTCAATGAGAATACTATCTTGGACGACGCCACCTACGAACTGCCAGATTTCTTCAAGAAATCTGACCAGGGAACACACAGGGGCTGATATTTTATATACACTTTTTTCAAATTTATCTGTGATGTTTTATACATACATATACGTGATATTTTATACATTTTGTTTACTAGATTTTAATACCATTTTTTAGGGTTACGGGTGGTGAATTGTATTATTTTCACGGAAAATTCTACTTATTGACTTCTAGACTGCTTTATGGATGGTTTATTGAAATCAGATAGAGTCCGATTTTATATCTATCTCTGTGGAATGAACCCCTTTCAAGAAACTATATTAATTTTGTGATCACGATCTTGAAACCTTTCGGTTTTAATTGGTTTAACGTTCTGTTAACTGTAAATTTTGATTTGTTCAATTTCACTGTTGTGTTAACGTTACTTGACAGTATTGTTTGTATTGTATATATTAGTTTTGTTTGTTTATTGTATTGTTTATTTATTTTTAACAGACATAGCTCTGTTAGTCAACATAAATGCCGCGAGCAAGCATTGACATTTCATAAAAATATAATGTACACATAGTGTTACATCTTCCATCCATTTTGCAGGCTAGTAGCCATTTCATTTCACCGTGTATTAGAATAAGACGAATATAGTTCTAAGAAACCTTGTTACATATATCTTTACTCTTATAAGATTTTCGTAGTGTCAAAAATGAAATAAGTCTCAATAAAATTTACTACTACTACTACTATTGGCAACACTGTGCATATTTGAAATTAACGAAAGTGAAGCAACCGTGTGAACTGACAAATGTCTGCACGCCGATGAGGCCAATGCTTCCAACAATGTGTTCGATTAAAGAAATGCTTTCACAGCTTCCTGGACTTGTTTCTTTCAAAAATATACGGTCTGTAGGACGACCATCTGTTCTAAATCTGGGTGAGCCTTTATCACTACAGCCTGGCAAATCAAATGTTAGGAAAAGAGCTGCTCATCAAGTTGCTGATGTTCAGTTTGATGCTGAATATCAGTTTCTTGTTTGGGTGGAGAGAAAAGCCAAAAAAGGTGCAAACATTGCAAGAAATGTGACACTTAAGTCGTTTGTTCCAAATGCGGCCTGACTTTATGCAGTCAATTCGATTAAAATATCTGGAACTACCACCATCGAAAATAATGTGTATTTTAACTTTGTTTGTTCTCTTCTTTCAATGAAATTCAATTATATATAAAATTGACCGAAGACCGGTCAATCAGGTAAAGACAATTCTTTACCTGACGTTCTTTCAGAATGTTTTTCCACCTGAAAATTAAAATTTACGGTTCTATTGACTAAATCTACTTGAAAAAAAATGATTGGCTTCACAAAATTCGACATTTTCGAAGCAAAAAAAACTTTTTTAAGCAATACACCCAATATGTATATATATACTACAGGTTTTACCCGTTTTATCCCCTTAAGTTTCGAATTTCAAAAATCCCTTTTTAGCGGATATATATATTATAAAAGGAATCCCTTACCCGAATTACAATTTGATATATTCTAAATTAACATCAAAACTATTTACATTAAGTTTGAAGACTCTCGCAATTATAGTTCTTCAAACATTCGATTATAAATATTCGAAAGAAACTATTCATTTTGATTCCACGATTCCATGCATACGGCTCTGATCTCACTCATTTACATCCCAACAATGTATTGAGAACATTTATTATAATTTTTCAGATATTTATTATAATTCTTCAGATATTTAATAACATTTATATAAGAGGGACTACTCACAATGTTTCCATCACTTTAATTTTTGTCATAACACCGGATTGCTATATTTCTCCATATACTCAATAATACTCGTATATAGTTACTTTATATGGACAGACTCTCGCCTACTGTTCCGATTTTTAGCTCAATATGAATATCCAATATCCGTGGCAACAAACACAAAGTTTCCAAAATATTCAGTAAAAATATTAGCTTTTAAGGGAGGGGACATACTCCTTGTTCCGATTCTAACTACGTTTAATGGTAACAAAATAACTCACGCAAAGTTGCAAGACTCTCGAATTTACAGAAATTACAACTCTTAGTATGGTTTCTGTTCTGATCTCACCCATTTTTATTGCATCTATGTATAATGGTAACAAAATAACTCATGCCAAGTTTAGAGTCTTAAATTATTATAGTTGTATTCAATTATAACTATTTACTGTATATGGAAGAGGCCATGACTACTAAGCCGATGCCGCCCATTTTCTGCTACACTACGTAGAATAATAACAAAGTGGAACCTCTTGATGTTTATATTACGAGCAATCTGCATCCTTTCAGATATCGCTACGTTTTCCTACCCAGTTACCGATATATTACTTTCACGCAGAGAAAAAATATAGTTTCCACATTTTTAAAAGTTTTTTAACAATATTATAGTCACAGTAACTATATACATGATTGTGGTAACCATAATATAGTTAACTTACAATTCACATGATTGTATTAATCATATATATGGTTACAGTAAACAAGTATATGTTTGTGACAACCATTGTTATGATGAATCTTTATATCAAAATATGTTGTTCTCAGATTACACTTTTTGGACAGCCCTTGTAGATTCACATACGTCCAACTTTATTGCTCTATATAATAGAGTCTCGAGTATTGAGTTCTTTGTTATATCAGGGACACCCTTCATATATAATGCTTTTTCAGTGCAGAACGATTGATTTTAATTAGTGTAAGCAGATCCCCAAAGAACAGGAAGCTGTCCAAGATTTTACCTAGCCCCATACAAATGTTCCCCCTGAATATTGTTTGAGCAGTCATAAATATGTTGATTCTCTTTAGAGGAACCAGTGCGATATATAATACCAACAAGTATAATTTGCATTTTTAAAATCGCTGGATAAATATGTTTTAATTCAAAACGAATTACTTCTTTTGATCATCTGATCAAATTTAACACATGCGCTTTTTTAATGCACATAGTATAAAGAAACATACATGCTACATAAAAATCAATGGTATTATAAGAAATTATCCAATGTTTGGCAACATAAAAGCAGGTTAGCTAATATAACATTAAATCAAATAAATTAAATGCTTTTGTTTTTTTTTTTAAATAAATAAACACAGAACAAAACTTTTACTAGGAACATTTTGAAATGAGAAAATTAATTTCCAAATTGTTACCTATTTAGAGTATTATAAAGTCTAGCTGATGCCTCCAAAAAATGTTCTTACTTGTTTTTTATGATGTTTTACAAGTTTTGGGTTATTTTATTCCACTACTCATTTCTTAAACATCAAAGATTTGAAAACGCAAAATCATAAATACAAGTACGAGGACCAGCCAGCCAGTCAGACAGCAGCAGCAGTAAGATTGATGGCTACGAGTTTTGTTGGCAGTAAAACATAAAAGACGTTGTACGAGTAAAATGTTAAGTTACATACATACATTTCTACGCAGTCTGTCTGTATTCATTACCCATGCTTTGAATTTGTACCAAATATGAAGAAGTTTGCTTGAATGGATGGATGCATGGTTAGCTGGATGGATGGATGGTTGGTTATGGAAGACTTCTTTTTTTGTAAGTTTGTATGGAAAATGAAATGCAAGTATTTGCTATCAATACAATGTTTGTTTGTTATATTGTAAAATAGGAACACGTGTGCCTTAGCACATGCCATTAATATATACATATGTATAGTATATATGTACATGCAAACATATGTACTCGTAGGTAAGTATTTAAGACGGTAGGTAGGCTGCAAGATAGTAGAATTGACAGATATATAGACTTAATTTCTTTAAAGTTTGGTACTTTCATACAAACATGTTTTTAAAGTTCATATTGCATGTGTTTTAAAAATATGGTTTATTTGACCAATGTTAAATTTTGTTAAAGTTTTTGGCAGTGTTATACTTACTCTAGTTGTAATACAATATTTATATTATTAATACTTATATTAGGGTGGCTCCAACTATTATTAAAGTTCAGTTTTATTCTCAAAACGTTTGTCTTAGCGTCAGATTTAGGGAGTTAGGTTAGGTCCCATTGGCAGCCGCTCCTCAAACAGCTCACCTGGCTCTATTAAAATCTGATCCCATTGTGATACCCAAGGGGTAGATTCCCGAATAAAGGAATAGATTCGTCTCAGATTCATCCTTGATAGCTCGTCCAAGCATGATAGGAATGGAAATCCTAGGATGCGTTCCCTCAGGTTTGTCAGAACCGGACATTGGCAGAAAAGGTTATACACAGTCTCTTCCTCTTCCTCATTTTGGCAGCTTCTACAGTAATCATTGTAACGTAGGTCCATTCTTCTAGCATGTGTCCCGATTAAACAGTGTCCTGTAATAAAGGAGACAATTAGTTTTATTTGCTCACGATGATATTCTATAAGTTGTTATGTCAATGTTTTCAGTCTAGCGATTTTCATATGTCCACGACTTTTTTATTAACTACACTGTGGCAACATCTTTTCTGTACATAAAAATTATTGGTATGGTAACTCTTTTAGTTTGACATTTCGAAAGAAAGGTTTTTAAAAGAAGAGGGAAAAGAAACAAATTAGAAGAAGTGCTAGAAAAAAAAGACATCTCGAGGGAGTTGCATGAGAAAAAGAAGAAGAAGAACTACTTGAGAGGAGAAGTAGTCAAGTCGTAAAACAAACAACACGTGCTTAAGAGAACGGTTTCTGGCGTAAAATAAAGCCGAAGAAAATAAGGTAACTGCACACACCTTATCGCAGCTTGGTGTTAAAGATTTAGCCCGGGGCTTAACATTTTAATAGAATACATTTTTTTATAAATTTTGACATCGGAGTTCATTGGCGTTCCCTCCAAAACTATAGACACTAGATACATATATTAATCGTCTTGCTGCTTCTATAAATTGCGCCAGGCGTAAGACAACTGCATTTGCGTGCGCTCCAGACTGCTGTTGGAGTTCCACACTATCTACTGGCCTCCACAAACAACACCTACCCAGCGTGAAGAGACTTGTCACGGTCAGGAACCAGCATAACGAGAGACGACGTCCTGATAGTTACGTTCTGTCAACGGCAAGGAAAAACCACCACCACACAAACAATCCGGATATGTCGACCACGTGGACAGATAAGTTATAATGCTTGAACATTTCCAAAATCAGTTCTATTTTATATAAACTCATATTTTAATTTATTATTACACACACCCGTTTTATTTTAAGTGATTTTTGTATATTACTATATATTATTTTTTTGTATTATTTTCGCCACATTATTTTCAAATGTGGTTAATGCCTGAAAATAAGCCACATTACGGCGAAATTGGTTTTTAGCTCACCCACCCCATAATTAAACAAACACCCCTTTGGGAATACTAGATATAGTATACCTTCTTTATCGAGCTCGATCATTTAGGTCCCCTGTTGTTTTTAAAGCACCAAATACCTCGTTGGTACTAGACATCGTGATTTAGACAACAATTAGCCTTAGTAATATTTTTCGCCTCGTTTCCGGCATAATTCACCAGCATATACAGACCCCTCATTCTGAAGGTTATTTTGTAATTTTTTTGTAAATTTATTCGTACATCTCAATTAATAATAGTTTAATTATTTAAGAGATCCATTTACTAATTCTAATGTACATTACCATTAGGAAATATGTTTATACTCAATATAAATAACTAGGTTAGTTTAGTTTACCCCTCTCAAGAAATAAATATGTATTTTGAATTTGAATATTATTCTGAAAGTATAATGTGGTAAATTCTACAGGTAAGGTAACGTATTAGCCTAGTAAAAGTAAACCAAGAGGACACGTTCATGGGGCACTCACACAAACCAGTGAGCTGCCAATGGGGATTGCTGAAAACCAGACAATCCATTTGGGTGGGCAGTGTCAATAACACCTTGATACTGGACCATCGAATTCTTTCTATTTCCAGACTAATTGAACATCTTCAGTGATACTTATTTTTTTATCTTGTTGTGTTGTTGTTGCGCATGGTACATGTCCATAAAGAGCCTACGCACCGTAAAGCTAAGCCGGACGAACAAATAAAAGTACCACATGGTAATGTACCAAATATTTAACACCCTAAAAGCGACTATTCTAATAAAAACCACGACACACACAACAAAGTAGATTAGTTCTGCGGACATCATATACGGGCCAAGTCGACTTCGCTGTAGCACAGGAAGTCCACCTGTTTTGTGCAGTCACATATAGTTTCTACTGAACAGCCATCTTGCATTTAACAAGGGAAATACCAGAAAATGAGTCGATCGTCTCCTCATTCATCATCGCACCCCTTTTGGCCAAATCATCTGCTATACAATTAACCTGATTTCCATCGTATCTAGGGACCCATATAAAGGTTATCCTAGAATGTCTCGCTATCTCATTTAGAGATACCCGGGATTCCTCCGTTAACCTAGATGTCGTTAACGACAGCCTTGCTCTCAGTAAATATACATATATCACCAGATATTCGATAATACCTCAGCCAGTTGGATGCACGTTTAATGATAGTAATTTCCGCCTGAAGAGCAGTACAGAAGTTAGGTAGCCTAAAATAGGATTTTATCCCAAAGTTTTCAATATAGAAACCTTCACCGACCCTATTTCCCCTGTTAGAGCCATCAGTGTATATCCATATGACATCAGCAGGGGGGAAGAGTCCGCGTTGTCATAAATCCCTATTCGGGATCATAATATGGAAATGTCTATCGAAAAAGGTTTTGCGATGCAATAATCGACATTACCATGTATGCCCCCATAGTAATTCAGTATCCTAGAGTGTCCGAGGTCCTTACCAGAACACGAACAACCAGCATTTAGTCTCACAGCAGAGTTGAGAGCCATTTGTATAACCATCAAATCCACTGGTAACCAGTTTAGAATAGTAAAATGTGGCTTAGAGGAAGTAGACCTTATAGCGCTTGTAATCAGTATCGCGACAGTCCTTAGAACTCGTTCAACCGCCTTCCGGTGAGTAGCATTATCCAAGGGATGCCACCACACCAATACTACATAGAACAAGATAAGTTTATCGACTGCTTTGAAGATCCAATTTATACCTTTTGGCATAACACCCCAGTTAGTACCAATTGCCTTTTTGAAGGAGTAGATGGCCACATATGCCTTATTAATCCTGTACTGAATGTTCATATTCCAGGACAATCTCTTATCTAGAATGATGCCAAAATACTTTGCATTATTCCTGATCTCAAGACTGATTCCATTCAGTCTAGGTGGTCTAAAGTCATCGATCTTATACCTCCTAGTGAAGAGAACCAATTCCGTTTTTTGGGGGTTCACACTAAGTCCACTCGGTATTCTCTACTCACTGAATGTTCTTAATGCCGATTCCATACAGGTAGATATTGTATCCAGAAATTTACCAGATATAAATACTGTAACATCGTCAGCATACGCGACTGTTTTAATATTTCTGTTGTCCATCCTAACCAACAGGGTATTCATAGCCAGATTCCACAGAAGTGGAGATAGTACACCACCCTGATGGGTTCCACGATTGGCAACTTTTGAAACATTTATGCCACCTAGGGTAGCACATATTACTCTATAGCCGAGTATCTTTCCGACTAACCGGCGTACACAGAGATCGAATGGAGCCAACTAGCGAATGTAAAGCTGTTTCCACAGATCTGCCCTTAGTGTAGGCATATTGGGATTTAGAGATGAGTTCCGTCGGAATGGTCATTCTCAGGTATACGTCAATCACCCTTTCTAGATTTTCAGCAAAAGGGATGCAAGACTAATTGGTCTGCAATCCTTCGGTTTAGTATGAGTCGCCTTATCTCCTTTAGGAATGAAGACTACTCTTCACCTCGTCCACATGGTAGTCTCATAAGTAGTAGTCATAAAATCCTTATTTCTTAAGAATTTTATGATTTTTCATATTTTTTGCAAAAGAAACATAAGAAATATTGGTATGACCCCTTCCCCCAATTTAGGCAATTTAGTAGCGCAAGTCTCTTGTCTTTGTCGATATCAGAGTTAAGGTCAGGGTTAAGGAGTTGAAAATTGTTGTTTTGTTGTTGGGCAAGAGACTTGCGCAACTAAATTACCTAATGTGAAAGTTATTTGAAAGACGCTTTTAATGCCACATCTGAATTCTCGTGATAGTCAGTCCAAAAATATTAGAAGTTTTGTCATTTTTGAAAAACATTTTGACATAGAATTATTTAATGTATTGTAATTAGTTTAAATTAATACGAATTAACACAGAATCAGTTTTTACCGTTTTTCGAAATTTAAGATAGTTCGAATTTTTTGAAACATATTTTCTCTCCGTTCTACTATTAAATATATTTGCAAGACAAGACACTGTGTCTTAAAATAAGCTATGTCATAAGCTTTCCATTGGTATAAAACACTTTATAATTTCATATCTTATATTAACTAAAGTACGTACATATTTGATATATAATTTCATTTTGATTAGCATTTTTAATGAGTTTATTGTTTTATGACTTTATACATATTTTAGGATTCTTGAACATATAGCTAACATAAGATCGGGAAGGAAATAGGATTCCAAAAATTTAAATAAAATTTGAACTAGATTAAACTTTGAAAAAAAGACAAAAACCGTTTCTTTTAAAAATATATCAGAATTACTTTCTCACATATCTTTTCTAAATCATTTATTATTTCGTACAAAATAGACAGCGAAAAAAGGTCGTGAAAAAATAATTAAAAATTTTCAAAAAAATCCAATATATACATTCAATAACAAAAGATCTGAAGGTTCATCGTCACAAAGTTTCAAAAGCCGTTAAACAGTACAAGGAAGACTTTAACATTGAATGGAAACCTAGGTCAGGAAGAGAAAAAGCTCTAACAGATATTGGTATGACAAAATAAATCGAAGAACTCTTTCGAAGACAACGGAACAGTTCTATCAGGAAAGTAGCTCTTTTGTGCGCAGAGCCAAAGCAAATGCTGGGTTTGGATACGTCTGGGGTTACCATGTCCGCTTAAGTGAGCCAAATTTTACTTATATGCTTTTGCATTAAGGTCTGTTTTCGGATCATAGAAAAACAGACATCAGTGCTTTTTTTTAGTAAGTTTCTGTTTTATGTACAAAATTCCCAATTTAATTCATGATAAAATCACTGAAATTTATTGTTAGCGGATAAGCTAGTTCCGATGCGTATTTCATTGATTGCTTAGGCCAGATCATCAGGAAACCTTTTCGCAAAAGGCTTTAGAAAAGCCTATAGATATTATTCAACAATAGAGTGAATGAGAATTACAGACACTTGAGCTTTATTTGTATGAAATATGAATAGACATTTTCTATATACATATATATTTCAATAAAATTAATAGTCATAGAATAATATATCCATAGAAGCGTTACTGAGAGGGAAAAAACCTAAGTCTGTTGTCAAAAACCTAAGTTGTGAGAATGTATTAGTACATATTTTTGAGGTAGTATTGGTGACATTTTAATTTTCACCAGACACACAGAGTTCTATAAAAATGTTTACATTTTAATTAATTTAAATTTTCTTGTATTTTCAATACCAAAAATAGAAACTCTGTTCCATAAATTAAATTCTACCACAGATAAAAAAAGTGTAAAAAATTAATAAAAAATAAATTTTTTCATTTGAGCAAAATTAACGCGTTTTGTAAATAAAAGAGTTCTGCAAAGTATTAAAAAAAATTGCCAATAATTGTGTACAAGTGTAATAAAGCGGTTCGGTCTTTATGTGTTAAATTCTCTCACAAGTATGGTGACTTCACATATCACGAGCAGTGTTGCCAGGGGTAGCTTGGTAAAAGTTACAACTTTTCTAATTGAAAGTTACATTTTTTCATAAAAAGTTACATTTACGAATTCTTCCCAAATAAATACTATATATAATAAGGTTTTATAACATATAACTAACAACAATAATTTTGTCCGTATTAAACCGGTTACTATAATCAGAGTCCGAATTACAGCATTCGATATCGAGTAAAACTGATCGTAATTATCTTATTTGAGATTATGGCATTCGATATCGAGCAAGAAATATAGTAAATTTTATTATAATTTCGATATAGAAAACTTTTTTCGATACGATAGCTCATTCATAAGTTTTAGTTGGCTAAATATTATCTACACAACATTCATTAAATTGTAAACTTAATCCCGGTATTCTCCAGCACATAAATCAGGGACTCATGGTAGAGCATAATATTATTTAAATTAGGAAATTGATTTAATAAATCTATTATATCAATTCTCCGGGACATTAGTAGGGGTTTCAAACATTTCTGACCGAAAATATTGGTATAAAACTGTGTGTTGCTCTAGATTCCTATAAAGCTGTGTGTTGCTGGACTTGGTATTTTGAAATTTTTGGAGTTTCAACAAAAATATACCGCGATATTTCCCATCATGCCCTCAATTGAATTTTTGTAACTTTTAGCATGACTACTAGGTGTATGAAATGACAGCTACATTAATGACATACGACAATTATTTGTTAATCCTTTGTCCTTGATCTAATATTTTTAATTAATTTTATTCCCAAACTTTTTCAGAAAATAGTGACTGAAATCCTATCACAACAAGTTGCATAATTTCTATCTCCATATCAGCACTAATTTATGAAAGGATGATAAACTACCACTAATCTATTGGAATTTACAACTTCAGTGATATCAACTTTTTATTCCAACTTATAAACTGAATCATGATGACCTTCTACTGTATAATTAGACACCAGTATTTCTTAAATGGATTTCCACGTATCTTAAAAACAGACACCAATGCTTTTTTTTAGTAAGTTTCAGTTTTATGTACTAAATTCCCAATTTAATTCATGATAAATTCACGGAAATTTATTGTTGGCGGATAAGATAGTTCCGATGCTCATTTCATTGATTGCTTAGGCCAGATCAACAGGAAACCTTTTCGTAAAAGGCTTTAGAAAAGCTAAAGATATTATACAAATCATACTAAAGAGTGAATTAGAATTACAGACACTTGAACTTTATTTGTAATAATAACAAAGCTTAAACAAAACACCAACATTTTATATTCCCTACTACAATGTGTTTTGTTTCGCAAACTACCCAGTTATATCTGGAGTCCCTCTAGATAGCCATTTGTTTCCAGTATTATTTCATTAAGAATTCCAAAATATTAATGTATCGGTATACATTAATATTACGTAAAGCTCTTCCTAAGCTTAAACCACTCTAAATAATGTTTTCTACTTCAAGCAGATCTGGACAATTTTATCCAATGGTGTAATATGAATTAAATGGATTTTATGAATCGAATTTAAAAATTTAAACAAATGACATTCTACAGACGAAGTCCAGTACTCTATAGTTACTCGATTAATAAGTATCAACTTGATAAAATTGATTCATTTCTTGATTTTGGCGTATTACTTGATAATAAATTAAGTTTTAATTCTCACATTTCGCCAACTATTAATAAGGCTCAAAGGGTATTAAGTTTCCTCAAACGATGAGGAAAAGATTTTGATGATCCTTATGTCACACAGCAATTGTTCACGTCACTTTTAGAATATGCTTCTGTTGTCTGCGATTATTAAACTCCATACTATAAAAAGTAGAAGAATATATATGAACATCTTATTAATGATTAATTAATACGGAATTCCTACAAAATTGAATTCATAGTTCCAAATCGTCCAACAATAAATTATATTCCTCTTAAGCTCTAATATTTTCATTTAAATTATGCTCAATTTCCGACTGGTCCTAGTGTAATTAAAAAAGTATTTTGCATTTATTAAACCAATAACTAGCGGATTGAATTAACATTGTTATTTTATTTCTTTTTTTAATTAAGATTACAGACCTGTAAGAAGTTATAATTTCATTGGCGAATTAAATAAATTAATAAATTTTCATGAAATTTAAATATTTAAATTATATTATTTATTGAACTAAACCAAAGTTATTGTAATAGACCATAAAAATACCATTAATTTGATACTTTATATTCCCAGATTCAACGTATAAGAGATCTTGGACAACTGAAGATTGCTGGAGGAGACCAAACATACATATATTCTAGTCTGCTAGGTGTGTAAATTATTTAAACAATTGGTCAATTCACAAGGTATCATGTCATAATGTCCTAATATTTCACGAATCGACGGCTCGTCTTAAAGACTCTTAGGCGTTCGGCGCAGATCTCTGCTGATTAGTTACGATAACACAATAAACATAGCATACAGAGCAGAATTATTATAGGACATTTGCTTGAAAGGCAATAACATTTGTATACCATTGTGAAATATTAGGACATCATGACAATATGACATGATAAGAGACCTTGTGAATTGAGCAAATTAAGAAAATATAATTATTACGAAAAACAGAATAATACATTTTTATATTAAATTTATATTAAAAATTATAAGTTTGAATAAAATAACTTTATTTATAAACATTTTCTATATAACATACATACATCCTTTTTTTAAATTTCTATAAAATTAATATTTTTGAAGTTATATTTAATTATTTATACATATTAACATATATTTACCGATATTCACAATTGTGTGTTTATAAAGTAAATTTTTAGTATGAACAGGGTTGCTTGTTGACATTAAATCAATCACAATAATAAAAACCGTTACAATAAATCAGATTTAAAAAATTAATAAAAAATGGGAAAGCAATATAATAATCCACAAGATTTTAACAATTAAACTTCATTATTTACAAATAAGAATAAATAATGAGTAAGTACTAAGAATTTTTGTTTTCAGAAAGTCTCTAAAATCAGTAACTTAAAAAATACATTTATTAAATCATATTTTCTTTAAATATACAGCGGTGCAATACTTAGAAGGCTACATTTTAAATGACTTACTAGATACAATTTTTAAATTTTGATCATAAAACTTTAATAAAATATATAATTTGTCAGAACACAATAAACGAAACTATATTTACCTTTATAAATTTTCTTTATACAACTTATTGGAAAATTAAACAAACTGTTTAATCTGTTTTGCATTTTTTACTTAAAATATTATGTTTATAATTTGAATGGCAAACTAGCAATTTTATAAGGTACCTTATTATATTTTTAGATTGGCATTGTAGGACCGGATCGTTCTCAATATATTTTTAGAGTTCATACCCCTTTAGTTGTCTGATTTTAGCATAACTGCTGGCTTTATTACTTGTTTAAAAACATTGAAATAAGTCTTCAGTAAAAACTGTATTTTCATAGTTAATTTAATGCTACAGTACAATTAGAAGAATATGTACATATTGAAAATTATTATATTATATATATAAATTTTTGTTTTCCTTTTATTTATATTCAAGTAATAAAAAAAAGTTTGGCATTCTCTGCATATCTACCTCAACAATTGTGAATATCCAAAAACCTCACCTTATTGTGAATGACAGTTAAAACTCATTTGACACTGTCAACCATTGTGAATGGCTAAGAAACGTGAAACGACAAGAATGACAAGTGAAAAAGGAGAAGACATAAAGAAATGGCTGCTGCACTTTTTTTCCAATACGCGGATTTGTTAAACGAAAATTATTGACAAAAAAGTGAATTAATTATTAGTTAATTAAATATAAAATATTAACAAAGTATTAAAAAGGTATTACCATATATAGATAAAGAAATTTTATTAAAAAAAATGAATTTATTATGTAGTTAATAAAAAGTTTAACAAACAAAAAATTTCCTAGAGCAAACGCCATTAAAGAATAGAAAAAGAATAAAGTGCATGAAGAGTGAAAAAATCGGTGAAGAAATAAAAAAAAAGAATATGATTAACTAGAATTACAAAGAAATAAAAAAAGTGAAGTTTTTTATTCATTTAAAATAGCTTAAAAGAACAAAAGTTATAAGAATAATTGTACATAAAAGTGATTTATTGTAAAAAAAAGGTAACATACAAATTTAACAAAAAAAAATTTAGTTGAAAAGTAGAATGATAAAACAAGATAGAAAAATATAGAATAAATGGAAAAATAATTTCAATTAAAGAAAACAAAATTCTATTTAGAATTTCTTGCTGGACTTTGTTGGTGTAAATAAGTATGAAAATGTGGAATTCCTTTTTGGTGCCATGAGTCTTGTATTGAAACTCCTTTTTATATATTTTTTTTAAGTTCTACGCCCCCTTCTTCCTCTCCAGTGCTTTTTGTGTGTGTTAAACAGCTGTCATTGTATGTTTATTTGATTGTTATTTTGGTTGTTCGCATGGAGAGAGTGTTGTCAACCCATTTTAAATTGATTTTTCCCTATTGCTTTTGTGTTCAATTTTTCCATTCGGTATTGGAAAATTAAAAAAAAATAGAAAATCTTTAATCAAATTTTAGTATTTTTTATGTTATAAAAAATTTAAAAGCAGCAACAAAAAATCTGTAAAAAATAAATTAAAATAACAAAGGCAACAAATCAGCCAGTCAATAGTTCCTCCTGAGTTCTTTTTATGTGTGTACCACCACCCACACGTCGTTCACCGTACGTTTTTCTTTAACCATCCGCTATTTCTGACGTTTGTCATAGTTTTGCAGTGTGTGTGTTTGGTTGTTTTTTTTTTTTTTTTTTCAGTTCCATGCTATTATTGTAGTTGTTGCTGAATGTGCGTGTATGATTGGTTCAATGTGTGACGGATGACAATATTTAAGATTCTCCTAGTTATATTTTACCTTTTTTAATGTTTGTTGCCTTTTATAGGTTGCCCATACATCCGTCCGAAAAATGTCTGCTGTCTTCTATTCTGTCTGATGATGACGGCTTTAAGTTCCGGTAACATTATTTTTATCATGCCATAAAACAACAACCAACTCGAGCATATGTAATTGTGTAGTTATATAGATAAGGGTGTTGTTTGTAGTTCATAGAAAGGGGTTACAAAGGAAAATCAAATAAATTCCCCCAACTGTCCAAATTTTAAGATAAGATATCAAGTAATTTTCCCCAATGTGACTTTAGTCATTAGTTTGCTGATTTAATATAAACAATATAAAATTTCTAAATAATAAAGATACCAACCAGTAGGTATGTTGTCATTAACATGATAATGATTTATTCAGTTTCGTGTGGAGTAGCTGTGCTATATGGAACTTAATTACATGTTGGAAATTTATTGTAATCATACCACTTAATAGAATACTCAATAAAAATTTTAACTCAATAAAGGATTTTAATTTTGATATGGCTATTTCTATCATTTCAAAGTTTTTTTTAGTTCTTTAGCCAATAAAAATATATCTTATACATATTGTATACCAAAATCATTAAACAATCTGAGATACTTCGGAAAAGAAAATATTGTTTTCAAATAGTTTCTCACATGAAAATGTTAACATTGTATTTTAATAAACACTTTTCCGAAGAAAACAGGATAAAAAATGTATGCAAATATGTTTCCAAAAATCCTCTAAGTTAAATCAATTGATAATATAGGAAATGCTATACAAATTTAAAATTCAAACTTTACAGGTGTTCAATAGGATAGAGGCAAATTTGTACTTTTTCTCTTAATGTAGCTTTTTAATATATAATCAGTTAGCTTATATACATTAAAGTTGGCTAATATGCTTCTCACTAAAGAAATAATCAAGAATAGCGGCTCTATGGTATTTTGATACCAAAAAAAGAGAACTAAACCAAACTAAGAAGTACTTTTCTCATCTTCAGATGGTACTTTTTGAATTTTCTGTAATATTGAACCTAGAATCAGGAGATTTCTTTGAAATTTCAAACTTAACGGTGGTTCAAGTGTGAAAATTTGATACTTTTTCTTCAAATGGTATATTAAATTATTTTTCTTATATACATAATAATTGGCTGTATGCTTCTGAGTAAAGAATGAATCAAGGATAGAGGCCTAAATGATATTGTGGTAACAACAACTATTAGTATTTTTTCGTTCTTCAAATGGTATTTTTTGAAATTTCTATAATAAAGAACCTATAAGCGGGAAATTAAACACACATGATCCTGAATGATTTAGAATATAAAAAAGGGAATCACAATTACTTTTTTCCAACTAGTACCTAGTACTTTTCGAATATTTTATGTTTTTGTGGATGCGAATTCAATAGCTATGATCAATGGTACTTCTTCATTGTAATTATACTTTTTAAATATTTTATAATAATAATCTTAAAAATTAGGCACACATGATTCTGAATGAGTTAGAATTCAAAAAAATGTGACTTTAGTGGTAACTTTCTTTTGTATTTTCTATAATAATGAACCCAGAAATATGAAATTAGGCATTCATTATCCGTGATTCGATTAACCGGCAACATCAGTTATCCGGGAAAGAAAAAGAAGATGCTTTTGGATCGATTAAAATTTTTTTGCATCGATTAACCGTAATTGCCCCTATTATCCGGGATTATAATTTTTTTCGATTATTTTTAAACAACCGTTTTATTCACATAAAACGAAAAAGGGAAGTTCACTGATCGATTTGTAAGGCCCACATTTTTTGATATTGTGCCATCGATTTTTCAATAGATTTTGGCGTAAGGAGCGTAAGGACACTATAAAAACAAAGTGATTCTGTTATTGGCTTTGGAAACCGAAAAACTTTAAAAACTGCTGAAGAACCAAAAGTAGATTTTGCAGTTTACGAATGGTTCCGGAAGGAACGATTTAAAGGAACTCCAATTTCTGGATTAAGAGTGAAGGAAAGTCTAAAATATTCCACTCAAAATTTAACAAAAAACGTCATGGTATTCAGAAATCTAATGATGCAGGATAAAAATATTCAGCTGATTAGCTGCCACAATTTTTGTGGAAAAATTTAATGAATTCAAATCAATAAAAAAACTTACCAATGAGATTATGGAGAATTGAAAGTGTTTACTTGAGAGAAGTTTGGCTTGGCATAATGAAAATTTCATAGAATGACAAAAGGTCTTACTAGTTTGAGTTAATTCTGCAGGTACACTGAAGTGCAAAGCATTAGTTATTGGAAAAAGCTTTAAAAATGTCCATGAGAATGGTTTAACAATAACTTAGTACCAGTAGTGAGAGAGAATTTTTAAAAAAACCGGCCTAAAAGATGATAGTAAAATCATTCTGCCATTGGACAACATCCAGACGTACAGGATATAAATGCTGATAAGGTTATTGTGAAATTTTTTCCACCAAATTGGACGACTTTAATCCAAGCGATGGATCAGTGAGAAAAATGGAGCTTGAAATGTCATTATCGAAAAAATTTTATTATTAAAAAACTACTAAAAATTTGTACTCAATTAACCGGGAAAATTGATTATCCAGAATGCTCCCGGTCCCGAACATTACGGATAATCAAGGTCTCACTGTATTTATGGTACTTTCTTTATGAGCTAGAATCCACATTACAATGAACCAATAAATACGAAACTAGAGAAACTAGAAATTTAATAGTAATTTTTGTTCATATAACTGGTGGCGAAGCGAAACGGGTCATGTAGTACTCGATACTTATATATGTATATTTTGTTCAATAAATAGTCATTTGAAGTTTAATTTTCAGGAAATACTGATATGATTAATATTTTTAAATGAGTTTGTGTAATTCTTTATTAAAAGGTTCCTTGCCTGTCCTGCGATGGCAACCTGGTGCATCATCTGAAGCAATTATTGTAATGCAATTTAAAAAAATTAAAGAAATCTAAAGATATGCTTACATCGATTTGTTTTTAGAGAAATTGGTTGAATAATTAGAATCTAAAATCCTGTTATTCACTGTTTGTTTTGTTTTTCATTTCTAAAATTTTGAATTTTTCTTCTGAAAATATTTTAAAAATAAAAACCGAAGAATAATTGTATATTTCGGTTTTTTATTATATGATTTTAATAATAGATCATAAATATTGTATGGCCATGAAAAACATTTCTACGAAATATTATCGAAATCAGAAGAGTAAAGGTTTAAAAATTCATTATTTTTTAATCGATTTTTAGTTTTGACCCAAATTGTTTGTCGTCAATTTAAATTTACTACGTAATTAGTGAAAGTTAACTTCTTGAACCTCTGACTTTGAATGTAATATCATTTCCATTGGAAATGAGAACCTTGGTTGTCTTCATCCTAGATTTATCTGTGAAAACAGCATATTAATTGTATAATCTCTTAGAAATCATACAGTCGAATTAAATTTTCGTGACCTTGATGATATACATATACGGATTTGCCAGAGTCCGTATTTAGAATTTCATTTGGGCTATTCGTCTTAGCCTCTGTAGAAATGAAATTTCCAAACATTTAATGTTGGGTTTTTAAAATTCAGAAATTCCTTAAAAATATATTTTTTTAACATTATCAAAATATCGTTTTGCATCACAATAAATCAGATAAAATAATAATCCCCCTTATACAATTTATGTTAATAACGCTTCTGATATATTCATAAATGTATGAAACATATATGTATGTAGTAACCAACTATACTAGCAAATGCATTAATACTTCCGTTGTGGCCCTTATACTGTTGTACTCACTCACTCACTAGTACAATAATTTTTTTGTTTTATTTTGTTAGTTTATATTTTTTTTTATTTCTAAATAACCTTAAGTGGGCCTATATTTCTATTCATTATATATTTTTTTTATTATTATTCATTCATTGCGTCTTTAAAAATGTGATGAAAACAAAAACGTACTTGTACTACTCAACTACCCACCCCTTCCGTGGAAATGCACTACCAAATTATGTCTAGCTTAAATTGTGTAAAAGTCCGTCCTGCCGCATGTCTTTCCTCTTGTGTCTCACAGCTCAACAAAACTTAAACGACATGCACGTATTCGTACATGTGCAATGGATAAGCAAAAAATAAAAAATAATAATAATATTTGTTTCGCTATTTTTAAATTTATTTTAATTGTTTATTTTCCACATTATATTTTTCTTATGTTTTCGTTTTTTTTGTCTTCTCCAAAGTTTCTTAACACACACATACCCTGAACTGCTTAATGTTTAAGACATAAATGTAGGAAAGAAAAACAAATTCAGTGGCAGCAACAGCGACAAGAAAACAATATTTATACTCGTATATACATATATTAAAAATAGACAAACTACTACTTACTATACGTTGTTGCACTTGCCTTCTTTGCTGCTTTAGTTCCATTTTGTCTGTCCATATTATATGACTTAGTGTCTCTTCGTCTGTCTGTCCGGCTGTCTGTCTGTATTTATGTACGTTGCCGTCGTCTTTTCTAGTGCACCACCTCCTCCTTTATGTCGGGTAGTTTTGTATTTTTTATGTACAGAAAATATGTTGTTTTTATTATTATTATTATTTCTTATAGTATGCACGAACATATAATCCAGCACCTTAAACTTTTTCTTCTTTTAATAATTATTGAAGTTGAAAGGTATTAATACATTTTAATGGTTTCAAATATTGTTTTGGAATTATTCTTATTATAAGTGAATTACCTAAAAGTTTTTCTGTTTGATATTAGTAAATCATGGTTAAGACTTTATTCCTTATTGACCCGCCAATGATGACATATATGTCTATGAGACCAGGTGTGTTAAAAGATTTGAATAAATTTATTCTCCGTTATTGTTTTTAACAAATTTCTTGAATTTTATTATTGAAGTAAAAGAGCTTAAATTGATTAAATATCTTTGTTTTATTGGCAAAGAGCATACATTTTATAAAAGTGAACTATTAGTGCGTGAGATGTAAAATAATACATGCCTTTAATTTTTTGTGAATTTTACACCATCAACAACGTCTTAAAATAAGAGTTGCATAATAATGTTGAGTTCTGGAATAGTCTCGAAATAATGTTTGGTATAGGTCTACTTAGAGTTTCCAATTCGGTTTTAACCGAAACCGCGGTTTTTCAAGGCCTAAAACCGAAACCAAAACCGACAATTATTTTTCGGTTTTCGCTTTTAATCTATTTTCACTAGAAAAATTAAAAATTTAGAAATGAGAAACAAGCTTTTTCATCCAATTATTCATCCAATATCTCTAAACACAGATCGGTAAAAATATCTTAAGATTTGTTTACATTTTTAAAATTTTATAACAATAATTGCTTCAGATGATGTAGCAGGCTACCTTTCGCAAGCTAAATACTGCAACATTTTTGTAACAAAGTCTTAGTTATTTTCAAATATCCGATAAAAGGAGTACTAGCTGACCGGTGCGCTTCGCCACCTCAATTGGAATAAAGAAATAGTAGTAATAAGTCTCCCTTTGTAAATTAATACTAATTCAGGAAAATATGTCTCTAGTTTCATGTTTATTGATTCATTGTAATGTGGATTGTAGCTCATTCTAGACGTGTTATTAGAATAAAAACTATACCATAAAGACCCACATTTTGTATTTCTACTCAGCATCATGAATGTTTAATTTCATATTTCTGTGTCCATTATTATAGAAAATACAAAAGAATTCACCTTTCGTGAATTCTAACTCATTCAGAATCATTTGTGCCTAATTTTAAGGTACCTTTACAATAAAGAAATAGTAACATTAATTATCCGTTTTGAATTCGCGTTTCTGGGTCCATCGTTATAAAATATTCAAAAAGTACTACTAGTTCGAAAAATTACCTGCAATTTCCTTTTTTATATTATATTCCAGTCAGGATCATGTGTGTTTAATATCTTGCATATAGCTTCATTATTATAGAAATTTCAATGATAGTTTCTGTTACCTCAATATCATTATGCCCTCTATCCTTGATTCTTTCTTTACTCAGAAGCATATCAGCCAACTGTTATGTATATACAATAAGTAAAATAATTTATTTATTTTTTTTTTTTTTTTATTTTTTAATTTTGGTAATTATTCGAACTTTTTATTTTATATAATTTGAAAGTAAATTTTTTTTAATTAGGCTTAAGTTCATTTATTATAATTAATTTGTAATAATTCAAAGAATATCACTAAATACTACAATATTTAGACAATTGGCAAATTGGAATGCATTTTCTACCCTGCCAAGGGCGTCATCAACAATCTTTATTGTCAAGGTCTATTGTAAATTCCATCAATTTAACTTACTATTATTAGGAAATAGAATATGGAAATCATATATTTATTATTTGTAAGTTAGACGAAATTTCAATTATTTTTATTATATATGTGTATTCTTATTATTACAAATTTATTATATATTAGTATGCTTGTTGCTGTAGTCAACCTTTGGTTGACAATATCAGCTATGTATGTTTATATATATTTTTATATAATATATAATAAATTTGTAATAATAAGAATACACATATATAATAAAAATAATTGAAATTTCGTCTAACTTACAAATAATAAATATATGATTCTCATATTCTATTTCCTAATAATAGTAAGTTAAATAGATGGAATTTACAATAGACCTTGACAATAAAGATTGTTGATGACGCCCTTGGCAGGGTAGAAAATGCAACCCAATTTGCCAATTGTCTAAATATTGTAGTATTTAGTGATATTCTTTGAATTATTACAAATTAATTATAATAAATGAACTTAAGCCTAATTAAAAAAAATTTACTTTCAAATTATATAAAATAATTTATTATAATAAAAAGTACCATTAGAAGAAAAAGTAAAAATTTTCCACACTTAAACCACTGTCAAGTTTGAAATTTCAAAGAAATTTCCTTATTCTAGGTTCAATATTATAGAAAATTCATTTTGAAGAACGAAAAAGTACTCCTTAGTTTGGTTTAATTCTTCATTTCCGGTATCATAATACAATTGAGTACCCTATTATTGATTATTTTTTTACTGAGAAGCATATTAGCCAACTTTAACTAATTTAATATATTAAAAAGGTACCATTAAAAGAAAAAGTACCAATTTTCCTTTATCCTCGTAAACACTAGTCAAATTTGAACTTTAAATTTGTTGAGCAGTTCATATATTATCAGCTGATTTAATAGTTAATAAATTATCGCAAAACCGAACCGAAACCGATCGGTTTTCAATTTTTTAAAACCGAAACCGCGATTTTGAAATTCTTCGGTTTTTTGGAAACTCTAGGTCTACTGTATTATATTCGGTAAATATGTTGTATGAAATATACAGTATTCTATGACATTGTCTGATCGGTGTTATTTTTCAGCACTTCAAAACATTTGCGTACAGTTACCGATTTGTCTAATGTCTGTTATCATAGAAAGTCACCTTCTTCCCTCTGGTGACGTTAACCTTTATTAGTTCTGCGACCTTCAAAGCAGATAGAACTTGGCCCTGAAAGACTTAGTATTCATCAGACCGTATATAAGACGAGTGCCTGTTTCCGCTATGTAAACTTATGTAATGTGTATTTTCTCAGAGCTCGTAACAGCCATTCTTATCCGGCATGTTTAAAGAGGGTGTCCTTCCGAAGTCAATTATCGTAATCTTAAAGTCCTAGTTAACCGTATTTATTTTCGCTATTCCTTCTACATACTCGTCAATGGTTAGCAGATTTAACATTATATTCATGTCTACATGAGCTCAATTACCAGACGACATTATTCTATCCTCCGACTGTGGAACGATTTCACTTTGATATCGTATTTCTTCTTCATGTTCTGTCTGTATGACATTTATTTCTTCAAAGGAGTCAATTGATAGCCACATAAGAACATTCTATGTCCCTGTTTTGCCATGATTTCTACATGGACACAAATAAACGTCAGTTCAGTAGCCTACCCCCCAACTTGTTAATATTTAATCATTATCCCATTCATAACTGTATTTCCCCCTCAAGTTATCGTCCTTGGAACTGTTCCAAAATCGGTCACTGTTCAATCGTTTGTTTATTGCTTTTTTGTTTTTTTGTATCTGTTAATGAAATCATTTTTGCAACGAGTATGTTCATACAATTGATCTATCTCAGACAGTGATGGCGTACATCGACTACATATATTGAAAATGAGAACTTTTTAATTCAATTCGGAAAATATCAATAGGAATTCAGATTTTTCATTTGATATTCGGAAAATCCCAATTGAAAATGAGATTTTTAATTTCAAATTCGGAAAAGAAAAATTGATAATGAGAAATTTAATTTGAAATTCAGAAAAGAAAAATTGATAATGAAAAATTTCATTTATAATTCGGAAAAGAACAATTGATAATCAGAATTTTCATTTAAAATTCAGAAAAGAACAATTGGAATTGAGATTTTTCATTTGATATTCAGAAAATCCCAATTGAAAATTAGAATTTTCATTTAAAATTCGGAAAAGCTCAGTTGAAAATTAGAATCATAGAGAAACATAGAGCGGAAACTAGAAAAAAACTCATTCAAAAAAATTACTCAAAATAATCACATATACGAGTGTTGTTTTTGTTTTCACATAGTTTTTTTTACTAATACTTTCTCACCACCTAGGTTTTTGACAACTGAGTTAGGTCTTTGACAGGAGAGTTTCCGATATAGGTGTATTTATTTATGATTAGAATTTTTTATTTGAAATTAGGAACTTAGCAATTGAAAATGAGAAAATCAAAAGAACATAAACATTTTTATAAAATTAATAATAATAATAAAACATTTAAACAATAAAAATTCATGACCAACGGGGATATTTTGCATTTCTATTGCTGCTGCATGAAATGCTGTCGATTGCTGAATAGCTCTGCTGCAGTCGCCAACTGTTATTTGAGCAATGGCTTCATCTATCAAACTTTCTAGGTAAATTTCGTTCTCCCACTTTAGGTGGAAAAGTGTTAGGTACATTAATTTTTTATTTCACATGTGCTTTTATTTTTGACCATATTGTTTCAATGGGGTTGAGTACTGAGGAATATGGGCTCAACCTTAGCAAAGATGCTTTTGAGTTTTTGAATAATCTCTCAAGTTTGCTGTGACATGGAGCATTGTCACAAACTACAGTGAGGCCTCGATTATCCGTGATTCGATTAACCGGCAACATCAATTATCCGGGAAAGAAAAAGAAAATGTTTTTGGATCGATTTAAATTTGTTTGCATCGATTTACCGTAATTACCTCTATTATCCGGGATTATAATTTTTTTTTCGATTATTTTTGAACAATCTAATACAATGTGAATAATACGAAAATGGGAAATTCTCTCGATCGATTTGTAAGGCCAAAATTTTTTGATATTGTGCCATAGATTTTTCGATAGCTTTTGGCGTAAGGAGTGTTAGACGTTATAAAAAACAAAGTGATTCTGTTATTGGCTTTGGAAACCGAAAAACTTTAAAAACTGCTGAAAAACCAAAAATAGATTTTGCAGTTTATGAATGGTTCAGGAAGGAACGATTTAAAGGAACTCCAATTTCTGGATTAACAGTGAAGGAAAGTCTAAAATATTCCACTCAAAAATCACAAACTTAATGCTGCAGGAGCAAAATATTCAGCTGATTAGCTGCCACAATTTTTGTGGAAAAATTAAATGAATTCAAATCAATGAAAAAAAAACTCACCAATGAGATAATGGTGAAAGAGAAGTTTGGCTTGCCATAATGAAAATTTCTAGATTGACACAAGGTCTCAAAGAAGAGACTAACCTCATTAGTTTGCGTTAATGCTGCTGGTACACACAAGTGCAAAGCATTAGTTATTGCAAAGATCTTTTAAAAATGGCCATGAGAATGGTTTAACAATAACTTAGTACCAGAAGTGAGAAAGAATTTTAAGAAAATCGGTCTAAAATAGGATAGCAAAATCATTCTGCTATCGGATTTCAATGCTGAAAACGTTATTGTGAAAAGTTTTCCATCAAATTGTACGACTTTGATCCAACCGATGGATCAGTGTGCAATATGGAGCTTTAAATTTCATTATCGAAAAACTGTCACTATTAAAAAACTACTAAAAATTGGTACTCAGTTAACCGGGAAAATTGATTATCCAGAATGCTCCCGGTCCCGACCATTACGGATAATCGAGTTTTCACTGTACTACTAAAACGTTGTTGCCCAAATCCTCCCATTTTTGAAAAACATCATTTACATACCTCTTATTTTCAATTAAGCTTCTCTGAATTTAAAGTTATAGCTCTCAATTTCAATTATTCGTTTCCGAATTTTAAATGAAAATTCTCTTTTTCAATTTTTTTTTCCAAATTACAAATGAAAATTCTCATTATCAATTGTTCTTTTCCAAATTATATTTCAAATGAAAATTCTCTTTTTCTTTTCCGAATTACAAATGAAAATTCTCATTATCAATTGTTCCTTTCCGAATTTTAAATTAAAAATCTCATTTTCAATTGGGATTTTCTGAATATTAAATGAAAAATCTCAATTACAATTGATATGTTCTGAATTATATATGAAAATTCTCATTATCAATTGTTCTTTTCCGAATTTTAAATGAAAATTCTCATTTTCGATTGTTTTTCCGAATTTTAAATTAAAATTCTCAATTGTTCTTTTCCGAATTTTAAATGAAAATCCACATTATCAATTGTTTTTTTTTTCGACTTATTGTTGAAAATGGTGTAGTCAACATGACAGCATAAAATGGAGACATCAAGGTATCCAATTTTCAAATATGGAAATCTTTTATCTAAAAGCCTTTGTTGTGAAAATATTTTCCTGCTTATATTTGTTTAACTAACCAATCCAAACTGGTTCAACTTATATGGAAGTGAGTGACAAAAATAGAGTGAAAATATAGCCTTTGCTATTCTACGCAGTTTTGTACTCTTTGAAGAGGTTTCCCCATGTTATATGTTACACACTTCCACAATTAACCAAATTTACCTTTTCCAACTACTTCGTCAAAGTTGGTATTTTACACAATTGACACGTTTTTAGAAAACCAAATTTCAAAAATGAAAAAGTGTGAAAATATGCTTTGATGTGAAGATGACATTCACCATAAATACTAAAACACTTATTCAAACTCTTATATCTTATATACCTTTCACCAAATTATACTTTAATTTTATTTTTTTTTTTTTTCGAAATTGTCAAAAGTTTTTTCCAATTTTTTTAAAAAATTTTTTTTAATTTAAAATTTTTTTTTAATTTATTAGTGAAAAAAATATATGACAAAAAAATGTATTTTGTGAAAAAAAAATTCGAGTTAAAAAATATTTTTTATATTTGACCCATTGTAGGTAGGTCCAACTTACTATAGCCTTATATACATCATTGCAATGGACTGTAAAATATCTATCATTAGATATCCATATTGTTTATATTTATGATTTTGTAATCGAGATATAGATCAAAAATAGGCCAAAAATAGAGGTTGTCTCGGATTTTTGCTCATATCTCCGTTATTTATGGACGGATTTTGCTGATTTTAAATAGCAAACTTCTCGAAAGCATGCCTGAGAGAATTATTGAAGATTTGGATCCCGAAGATATCTGGGCTCTTCAGAAAATTTATTTCAACAGACGGACAGACATACGGACATGGCTAAATCGACTCCGCTATCTATAAGGATCCAGAATATATATACTTTATTGTGTCGGAAAATAATATTGTGGAAATAACAAACGGAATGACAAACTTATATATACCCTTCTCACGAAGGTGAAGGCAATCCGACTATTTGTGACTTTTTGAACTTTTTACCATATCTTGTAAAAAATACATGGTTTCAACACCTGAATGGACCTGACAACATATCGTTCGTAATAATGGGATTTGCCTGTATTTATAAACGAATCTGGTAATTTCATCTACAACTAAACTCCTTTTTATTTTTTAGCCATAGGTTTAGTCGCATACATTACAAAATCCTTTCCCAATATCCGTATTCACTTGGTCAGATACTTTTCTATATTTGGCTCTAGAAAAAAAAAATAGTTTCCAAAAGACCTAAATATTTGGAAGAGTTTTCCAAATCGTAGTTTTTCAGGTTTACTATTATGTTAGAAGACGGTTGATAAAAGAACAACACAATTATGTTGATAAATATAACTAATTTTAAATTCTAAAAACTTTGTTTATTTTAAGGTCAAGAACTTTTAGTATAGTCTTGTGATCTATTCAATTTTAAGCCCAATATTACTGCATACATTTCTTGAATGGACTACTTTACATCAGCACTTGATTTTAATTAAAAATTTTATCAAATTAATAATATGTACTTTCAATTCTCTGTTCATTATTGTTATTATTATTATTATTTCGAATACTTAACATGGAAGAAGCACACATGCACAAAAAACCAAAGCAGAATAGAATAGAACAGTACAAAGCAGAGCAGAGCGGAGCACTTAATGTACAAGTACCGTCTTATATTTTTGCTGATTGCCTTCTTTTTTTACATTTTAGTTTATTTTCCAATGTAAATATTGTTGGTTGGGATTGTTGCAATTGTATGGAGGAGCCACCACCAACAACATTAGTTGTAAGTTACACACAACAATGTTGTTATTTCTGCTGCTGCAGTTTTTTTTTTTTTTTTGTTGTTGTTGATGTTGATGCACCTTTAGATATTTTATTTACCACAATTTTTTTTGTTAGTTTTATGACAGTCTAATGTATAAGTTTGTGGGTAAATGTGTTTCTTTTAGCTGCTGCTGTTGTTGTCAATGTGCTTTGTACGGATGCCTCTAGTTTCTTTTGGCCACTTGAGCACAGGTATCATCTTGTTAGATTATAATGTATACATTTTATTCTTGCCCACATTTATATATACAAACAGCAACAAAAATATCGACAAAAAAACACTTGCAACATTTGCATGCGTGTATGTGCATATTTTTATATACATTTTGTTTTAATTTCTGGTTTACATATGGGTATTTCCATGTCATTGTACGTGACATTTGTACGCTTTTAGAGTGGAATAGAAATATGGGTATCGTACGTGGCATAAAAGGGAAGTAATTTTAGGTACTACATGCAAAAATATGCGAAAATCTGCAAAAATTGGAAGTTCTTTTTACATTATAATTTCTTGCGTGACATAACGTACGCGACAGATTTTCCTTTTATAGTAATAAAATATATATTCTTTAGATATATGCATACAAAAACTAAAAAACAAAAAATATATTTTCTATTTCAAAAAACAAGATCAGAATCAAATTCATTTCCTACTACATACAAATTGGGCGTTTAGTTTTCGCAACCACCTTAGCCAACTACATACTAATTTAATTAATAAAGATATTCAGGTTAATAAGCTCTAATCATAGAGAAATACACATAGATCGGAAACTATAAAAAAACTCAAACCAACAAATTACTTAAAATTATCACACATACGAGTGTTGCCTTTGTAGTTTTTTTACTAACACATTCTCACCACTTGAGTTTTTGACAACTGAGTTAGGTATTTGACAGGAGAGTTTTCGATCTAAGTGTTGTAACCTTGCCATAGTAAAATTTAAGTGTTTTTTCCTATACAACTCATTTTGAAAAAGTTTCAAGGGTTTTTAATTTTTCAGTGGTGGTTGACTATTCATGGAATTGCCCATATGTAAATATAAAGGTTTTTTGTGTAGTAAACTATTTTTTTCTATACATTATAAACTAATCCGTACTGGTTCTTGATTGTATGTAATCTACTGGTATTTATAATAAATATAATTTGGTAAATTTGTTAATTTTCTGGTTCTTAGGGTCAGATTTTCACAAAAAAAATTTCATAATTTGGAGTGTATCATGGAGTCATACACTTTGCGATATTGTTATATTTGTGCCGCAAATACCATCACATTCCCTGGGAGAATATTTACGAAACTGATAAAGATTAGCGTATAAGAAATATAAATTTCAATATTATGGTTTATAATTTACGGAATTTTTTCTTCTCAATTTCATTGATTTTTCTCATTTTCACATTGAAATTCTCAATTTCGCAAAAGTAAACTTCCGATGTTTTTTGGCTGTAATTAAAAAAAAAAAAAAAAACTTTGATTCTTCTTGTGGATTATTTTTATTTGGTCTTTTAATTTTTTTTACATCAAGTCGAGAATATGATGTCATGTAAATGGCCGCCGCCACAGTTGATTGTCATTTGAGCCCTTTTTATGGCATTTTCCATCACTTTGGCCAAAACTTCCGGCGATAGGTCCTCACATTCTTGACGGATATTGTCTTTAAGAGCTGCAAGAGTCTGAGGCTTGTTGACATAAACCCGCGACTTCAAAAAGCCCCACAAAAAGAAGTCTGGAGCGGTCAAATCAGGCGATCTTGCTGGCCAGTGCAAATCGCCAAAACGGGAGATTAGGCGCCCGGGAAATGCATCCTTCAGCATATCGGTTGTGGCACGTGCAGTGTGTGCCGTTGCACCGTCCTGTTGGAACCACATGTTTTCCCAATCCCAATTCATCAAGCTGCGGCAAAAAGAACTCGTTGATCATTGCTCTGTAGCGCTCACCATTCACAGTAACCGTTTGGCCCGCGACGTCTTCGAAGAAAAAAGGTCCGATGACTCCTCCAGCGAAAACAGCACATCATACAGTGACTTTGAGCGGGTGTAAGGCTCTTCGTGGGTTACACGCGGATTTTCAGTGCCCCAGAAGCGTAAATTTAGCTTATTTACGTACCCGCTAAGATGGAAATGGTCCTCACCATTCATGAATATTTTTGATGAAAAATAATCTTCCTCTTGGTGGTGATTAAGGATGGCTTGAGCTTGAGCGTATGTTAGACGCGATTGGCGGTCATTAGCTAACAGCTGATGCACCGTCTGGACTTTGTACGGAAACATCTTCAAATCTTGTACCAAAATTCGCTGTAAAGACCGTCGACTGATACCCATTTGCGTTGCACGTCGTCTGTTCGATGTCGACAGCGCTTCCATGACATCCTCGGCTACAGCAGAAATATTCTCTGCAGAACGGCTACTCCGGGGTCTGCCACACCTGGCAGCATCTCGTGTTGTGCCAGTCTCTTCGAGGCGAGCTGCTAAACGTCGCAGTGTTTCACCAGTAGACGTTGGACAGCCAGGAAATCTGCGACGAAATTCACGTTGTGCCAAATTCACCGACCGATTGTTGGTCAAATAAATAGTCAGCAATATTCCGCGTTCTGGAGCAGTGTAGCGTAACATTGTTTATTAACGTGTATTTCGCATGTGTTTACTACACAAATGTCAAAACAGAACTGACATTAGGGGCCAATCGTAAAATTTATAGCATTTTCTGATAGGAGGATTACTTTTGCGCCACCTAGTATTACCGGGAAATGGACACAAATATTGCAAGAAATTCTCTGAAACATTTGTATCTATGTCATGTTTTTGAAAAAAAATTATAAACTGAGTCATTGAAAGAGAACGGCATATAATAGAACCAAGGTTGGCAACCGAAACGAATAACGGTATCGATATCGGTATTAATTTTATTTTTATTTCAGTATCGGTATCGGTAACGGTATTTAAATTATATCGGTAACGGTATTTAAACGGTATTTATACCGGTATAAAAATTAAATACATCAAGCCTAACAAAAACTTATAAAAAATCGAAATATATGAAAGAGCTACAAAGAAATACAATATGTCAAAACAACAGGTACTTTGTTTTTGTTAAAAGATAATTGAATTGTCAAAGTTGCCTGTTGTTGTTTTTGCTTGAATTGACAATCCAATTATCTATACAAGTGAACAAAATAATCAGCTGTTCTTCTGAGGTCACCTGCTATAAATTCGCCTTGGTATGTAAGTAAACAACTAAGACAGAGTTGCATTAGTTGAACATCAAGCAGGGATGGACAAGGCTCAAATACTATTTTCTACTAGCAGCAAAGTTGTTAAATTATGTAATTTTAACAATTTTGCAAAATTTAATTATAATGCCGGTATGATATCAGTATTGAAACTTGTATGATACCGGTATTGATTTGCAATTGATACCGGTATAATAAAGGTATTGATACCGTTATGATAACGGTATTGTACCGGTATGATACCGGTATTAAGGGAAACGGTATTTGAATACCGGTATTTTACCGAAATAATTATTTCGGTATCGGTATCAATACCGGTACTCAATTTTAAACGGTATTTAATCGGTATCGGTATTAATAACGGTATCGGTTGCCAACATTGAATAGAACATACACTCAGGGCTGTCAGTTGTGGCAATTTCTCGCCAAACTTTTCTATTTTTATACATCTTTGACGTTGAAAATTGGCGACTTTTTTTTTTTGCTGTAAATAATTACCTTCAAATGTTTTAATTTTTATGTAGGAATATAGAAAAACTATATTTTCTATATTTGATCAATTTTTTTAAGCTTGATACTCCTTTAGTTTAGGAGTTATGCACCAAAATGACACATTGGTTCATTTCCTGCTTAAACATATGTACAAATATATAAACGACTTTGGTTATTAGCATATAATTTTATGAACATTTTTTAAAACTGTTGTTTTGAAATATGTTACTTTGAATTTTATATGGCCATAATATTATATCTTATGTATTTTTTTCTTTATTCGCCAAATGTTGAAATTTAAAATAAATTAAATCTGTTTCAAATCTTATTTTGAAACTGTTCACAACATGAAATGTTTTGTCACTAATTAAATTTTTGACGAAAAGTATAAAATTTAATGTATTTAGAGCAAAAATTTGAACAAATTAAAAATTTGCGATTTTTGGCGATTTCGAATATACAATTTGGCGATGAATGTGAAAAAAATCTGTCAAGAAATGTAAATAGAATTTCCATTCAGTGCAAACAGAAAACATTCTCAAATGTATTATGTGCCGGCCATTAAATTTACCATTTAGAAGAAAAAGGTAAATCTGGAACTAAAAGTGAAAGAAAACTTTTCTACGTCTGTTACCCAAAAGTAAGTTACACTTGGGGAGAACTACTTAAATGCTGAAAATGAAAGCAATTTGCATACTTTTTTTTTTTGGTTAAAGAACAAGGGAGGAAATCTGCTGATGAATCATCGAGACACATTTGTTTATTAGACACATCCGTTTGCGTTACAAAATTCTTGTAGTTTTGAGGCACTTGTAAATGTCTTCTTATTATATTTATAACTGTTTTGGCAATTAAATTGATTAAATTTTATTATTAATAGTAATTCAACTTAAAAACGTATTTTAATTATACATTTTTTTTTTAAGAATTCTTCATACATGTGTATATAAAATTATAACGAATTTCATTTATTCATACCCAACCAATACAACTCGTAAACGTTTTTAACCGTACATGCACTTACGTACTTCTTGTTATACATTTTAAGAGTCTACTACATGTTTGTATTAAAGTTTTATTTTATTTTATATATATATATTTTTTTAACATTTTCAACTTCATAATCACCAAAGTATGATGATTCATACATTGTAAAATGTCGTTGCATGTTAGTTGGATGGTTGGTTGGTTGGTGGCTTTGCTGCTAGTGGTTGTGCAGTAGTAAAGTAGTATTCTTCCATTCTACACAATATGGACAGTTTTCTGGGTGAAATAACTTTTTTTTTTCTCTCTCTATGTGTATAAAAATGAATGAAGTACAACCAAATAGAACGTGCATCAGCATGTAAACAGTAAATAACGAACGAACGAACGGACTACGATACCATCCATAATTGAAAATAAAATATGAATACATGTTGGGTTTTAAATATATTCCTAGTTACATTATGTACTATACAAATATACATATGTATGTACTATTTATATTGTAAATGATTTTTGGTTTTATTTACAAATTTTAGTATATTTAAAGGAGACTACAAACGTTTTGGTATTCCTTTTGTAACAGATGAAAATACTCTGTCATATAGGGGGCTAAAATGTTGCATGTAATTTTAAAACTCCTAAAGCCATAACTAGAGAATAAAATGCTACGGAAAATTACAAGTGTTCTTATTATTTTGAATAACATCGGCGTTGGAATATCCTTCGAAGATAGTCATATGGAATTGTTTATTTTAACCCAAGTTCTGTAACAAATTATTTTCTTCGAATCCTGGCTCTATTTACATTTGTATACATAATATGAGCACCAAAAGTAAACATCTGTGATATTTTTAAAATAATGAAAATCGTAAAATCCATTCATCGATTTAAATTCAAAAGTTTCGGTTTGTTACAGATTATGTCGAATATTATGTGCGGTTCTGAATAAAAATATTTTGTTCGGATTCTAATGGTTTTCATTGTCTTAAACAAATAATATAAAGCATTGGTGTTTACTCACTTTTGACGCCCATAGTATGTCGGTAGATTCGACAGACCCAGGGGGGTTACTCCCTAATCCGATTCGAAAGAAAATCGTTTCGAATTGCAATGTATTTAGCACACATTTTCGAACATTTCCGTTTTCGGATTGAGTTACGCGGTAACCCCCCAGGCTTCTTATGGAGCCAATTATCCTGTGTAGTAAGATATAAAAAACATCCACTGCAGCCTCTTCGCACTGCTTGATCCTAATATAGAGCAATCCAAATATACATGCTCAGAGGTCTCGTCGTATATCTCTCAAGATCTCCATAGTTTCAAATCAATATTACTAAAAGCAAACTTATTGTATATAAGACCACAATGTTCGGTAAATAGCTCCATAAGTAATCTAAGACGCTCTTTTCAAGCAATGCGATTTACCCCTGAACAAAGTAATAAACCAATTCAACTGATAGATCCCATATTAATCACTGCATTTACGAGCGAATTATGATTCAAGCAAGAATTTATTCTCTCTCTAACATACCTCGGGATTGGCCAAAGAAAGATTCAGTTTCTAGAAACCGAGATATCTAATAAAATTAAATGAAGTATATGAAAAATAGAACGAACATAAAAAGAGAAATTATTTACAAATGTAAATAGTGCCAGATAATTGTATCTACGCTCTAAGTACATACAAAATTAGTCACATAGTCCAAACCATATCCAAATTGCACCATAAATATATAAATTCAAGCCATTTTAAAATCCACATATTTGCATATGTAAATAGTGCCAAAGCTAGGGTTAATTATAATTTATTTGATGTATCTTAATCATCGAATGAATGTTACAATGTGTGTTAGATCCGATTTGTGTATTTCAGATAACTTCAGACCATCTCAGACCTCTGATAGATAACTGATAGATAATTTTGAATTGTATCTGATATATGTAGATGATATTGTGAATGATTTTATTGTTTTTTGTTTCTGTTTTAATTATATTTTCAAGTTTTTATATTTGCAATGTGGATGATCAACAGCATATGTCAAGACCTTTCGCCAATTGTTGCCTTGAGAAGGTAGAGAATTTATTAAGGTTTGTGTTTGGATAGAATATACCGAGGTTGTATCTGCTCTTGCTTTAAGGGTTAGCACACTTTTTCTCGGATTCTTACGAATATAATAGGATACATTATATAGATTTCGGAATAGGGTAAAGCGTAGGCCAATATGTATTGTGAAGAGACGATATTATTTTTGATTGTTTGGACTGTTCCGGAAAGTCCGAGAATTAGGGTGACGATGATACAATACGGGGTTTTTTATTGCAACGACACTTTAAGTGTTCATTGCAATCCACCCTGCTGCGGATGAACACGTTGAGTACACGTGCATGGTGCAGGGGCTTAAGCATCCAATAGATTTGATCTAAGAATTACCCATCCCATACCTCACAGCGTCTGTCCCCTATGTTAAGAGCATCTCTGTGTGGTAAATTACTGCCCCTTTAAGTTGTCTAATGATGTATTATTCTATGATTATTTGAATTATTCTTCAAAGAATCCTTGCAAGACTAATAGAATAAAGGAGTGTGCTAATTGATCTTGATATTTCTACAACAGTTTATTAATTAGGCACAGTAAGATGATTATGAAACTCAGGAACAACGTTAATATACCGCAGTCTGATAGATAGACGGCTTACTTGGCGCCGTCACATAGAAACCAAGAGACTTCACATAAAGCTAAAAGCCTCTAGCTTTCATTGGTTAATCAGTGATCAATCAAAATTAAACCTTGAATAGAAAGTCATCATGTATAAGACCGTTTTAAAACCAATTTGGACATATGGAATTCAATTATGGGGAATGGCTAGCAATACCAGTATCGATCTTATACAGAGGGCACAATCTAAAATTCTTAGAATCATGACGGGAGCATCATGGTATATAAGAAATGAAAACATCCACAGGGACTTAGAAGTGACATTGGTAAAGGAAGCTGCAAAACCATCCCAATACGCTTGCAAGACAACTTGTGCAGATCCAACCCCGATCCAGGCTCCGTAGAGCAGATCTACCACCCCGCTGAACCCTGAAGGCTCTCTAATTCGAGATCAACTAGTTTTAATTTTAGATATAAGATTGAAATACTTATTGTTAGACCTATAAAAGACACATTCAATAAATTAATAAACCGTTAAAAAAAAGGTTAAACTTTTCTAAATCTGCCCGTAAACTTATAATGCCATATTTGCATTTTAGGTCTCAATTTCTTGGTGTAAGTAGAAAAAATTCTCGTATTAGATGTATAGAGCTATTCATTATATATACAAATAATAAATCTACAAATTGTAAAATAAGTCATCCCAAAGTGTCTCAAAAAGTTTAATCGTAAAGTATTTGAGACCTACAATCGACCTTGCCTAACAAGAGCAGACAATTTATAAAATCAATCAGGCCAGTCCGCACTGATATCTCTTATCGTTGTGTTCACAACTAATAATCTGGTCCTAAATGTCGGGCATCTCTAAGCGAAATGACTAGACATTCTTCTGTTGGAGTCTTCTGAATACCGATAAATCAAAATATAACCGAAAATTGCATTGCGGATTCATTAGCCAAGATGGGAGCCTCACACTTAGATGATGAGGTTGATCGATTAGTTGGTTTACCGCTCTCATAGTGTAAATGATGGTTCTAGAATGGACTCTATAATTGCGCGCATGTGACTGCCGCAGAACCACACAACGATTTCTGTAGAAGTTTCCATGAAGAAAAAGAGGATGTGACTGTGAAGCATTTCATGTGTCACATTCTGGGCGAATTCTTTCTGCACGGCTTGGAAATTAACAGGATGACTTTAGATATTAAAATTGTCGGTTATGCGGAATCCTTTCTACACAGGCATAATAACGGGATCCATGGAGGACTCACATATGTCACTCTTAAGAGTTGGCTGCCTTTTTAACCTAACCTTCTTCAGAGTCCCTCAATCGGTCGACCATAATATTCTATATATTTCGTTTATACAATTTTTTCTTGAATTTGGGAACAAGATGAAAATATCATTATAAAACTCCTGGTACATATATATTTACACAAAGTTTTTAAAGGAAAATTCCTTGGTTTAACAAAAACAATATTTTAATAATTCTCGTTATTTCAATATAATATGTAATTCTTTATTGTTTTTGATATATTTTAATACCTTCACAATATGTTTCTATGTACATTAAGCGGGCATTCAACTAATACTCACTGTGTGTATTAAACACATGCCCATTTTAAGAATTTTTTTAACAAATATTTGTCATATTAAAGTCGAAATATTGTGGAAGAGGGCACGTTATTCATGCATTACAATCGTATACAGAACTTTTACAAACTTAAACTTAATAAAATTCAATTTCCTTATCATTTTTCGCTTTCATTAAAAAATATAAATTTCTTTCGTATGAAAGTTCTCAAAATACTATTATTAATTGTTTGTATTTTATTATTGTACCTCTACTTATAAACTAACACACATCTTTAAATATAATTTTATAGATTTTTTGAATAATTTTTTTTGGTTTTTCATATTGAGAGTGTATTACGATATGAGGGTAGTTACTTAATTTTCTAAACTCTTAGATTTTTTTATCTCGAAGCGAATAGGAGGCTGCAAAGACTGTACTCACATACGTACTTAAGCTCTCCAATTCAACGAAACCATTCTGTCTAGATTGAAATTTCATACAATTAAGAATGGAATGTTCAATTTGTATGGATGTTTGATATTTCGTTTTTTTGATATGGTTTTTGGATTATGTGTTCCTTTTAGTGCAATATGAAATGCATTTGACGGTCACTGCTAAGATATGTTATTGCTAAGAAGTGTTAAGTAAAAAAGCAGACGATCCTATTCGAATACCTCTCTTGTGATTTTATTACTCAGTTTCTGTCATCAACACTCGACATATTTTTCTTCGTTTTCGTACCTCTCTTGCGATTTTATTACTCAGTTTCTGTCATCAACACTCGACATATTTTTCTTCGTTTTCTTAGGCTAAAATTCTACTCATACTTCCTAAATATAAACTTTATTCCGAACCCGTTTTCCTTAATTAAAATAAGAAAACTGACTGTGCCACAACTGGCCAAGAGCTGAGATCAAGTTGATCTCATTCAAATTCAGTAGCCATCTTTTATGTTTATCCCAAACTACTGATAAATTGTTTCAGCTGAATGATTCTGTGATCTTTGGGAAGTACAAACGAAGTCATCGTCGGGAAGGGCAAATAATTGATACTTCATCTAGATATTATGGACGTCTAATGATAGTTTCTGAAGACGGTTGGAAGACCTTCTCAAGATGTAGTAGAATTTTGTTATATTTTAATATTTTCGTTAGTTAAGTTTCATGTACAACAGGGGTGTGTTTAATAAAATCACGTTGCAAAGCAATTAAACAAAATTATAAACGATCCATCATGTTATCCAAAGCTGCTGGTCATTGATAAAGTTGTTGAAACATTGTTTTCTTTTTGTGACAGGTTTTACTGTAGTCATTTAACATTACACCCAATCTTATAGCAGTGTCCAATTATGGCAGAAACAAGTATCCTTATCTGACCACGAATAAGTGATTTCGATCTCCTAACATCATTAAACAGTTCCTGGTGAACTATTTATTTGCAATATACAAAAGGAATGAAGCTTTATTGATATTATTACCATTGATCATCGTTCCTTGTCTGGCCAGTTCATCTGCTTGCCAATTATCACGACCAGGAGTCATGTCAGCATTTCCTTGTATGCCTCGCTTTCCCATTAAAGACACTCGGCATTCGTTAGGTTAGCCTATATAACGACAAGACTCCCATTATTTTCTCCGCGAAACCATTTTTTCCATTTCAGGATTTAATTACATCTCTCTCGATAAAGAAACCACAAACGGCTTTATGCCCTATTTTGAATTCGTCCATATACACTTCCAAGTGTTACCGATTATGCCAGCTCTCTAGAAACCAGAACAGAGCTTAGGATTAATGTAATTTAAAGCTACCGTATACAAGTTGCAATCAAATTTATTACACATTACCCTGTGTATTCTCTCCTTCCTTCACTGATTTGTTTCGTGTGAAAAGCAACGCAACGAAACATGTTGTTATATGTCTTCTCTGATAACATAGGAACTGCTGTTTCAGCCTGAGGCTGTGTTGCGGGGCCTTAGTGTTCTCATGAAGGTGGTGATCTGAAGTGTACAATCCAAATGTGTCAGGCTAACCCTTTATTTATCTTGTTTCTATTTTGCAATTTGTACCCATCGATAACAATATCATCATTACACAGGCAGAACATTACCTCAACATGGGTTAGGTTACGCAAATTAGCGAGCAACCCAACCATTGTGATAACCTTAGATTGTAAACATGAAAAATTAATAATCGCCCTCCTTAATCCGGTTGGCTTTGTAACTCCTGTGGTCCCAGTGAGAACCATCCGGTTCTTCTGACAAATTTTATCAGATTATTCAGTGACGCATCTCTAAGACTGTCCAGATCATAAAATATACCTGTACCAAGATATGCTCGTGTAAAGCTGAGCAGTCACATAACAATTCTAAACAACTTCAGTAATAGTTGTTACGTGAGTAACCGATATGGCTAATCGAATTTCTACCAAGAGCCAAGATAGTCTTAGTATTTTCTCTCGCCAGAGAGGGCTAGATCATTTTGGTTTTTACAAAAGTGGTAATAAGACCACCCGTCTTCCGTCTCTTTCAACACCTATTCGTCTATCAAATTCGATATCACAGGCAAGGATGTGTGGACGTCCCTTTACACAGCAGTTACGTCCAAGGACGATCCGTTTGTTGCGTACTCATCACCGATTTCATTTCCCTGGATTGCATCATGACCTGCTGGAACACCTATTAACTCGACAAAGTGTTGTCTAGGTTGGGCCAGTGAATAATTGTAATCGAGAAGATATAACGGCCTTATTACGTTGGAATTAATTTATGCAAGTCTATCCAAGTAGTCAATCTACAACTGTTGTTTTCAATGTTGCCACAATACCGTAAACATAAATTTGCAATATTGGATTAACTCATTTAACATTCACCTTGATTAGACGTTAATATATTGTTATTGTATGGAATTTACAGGAGTAAAACTGTCCTGGTGTAGGTCCGAGAGGACACCTAGTTTAAACTACGAGAACAGGTGTCTTTAAATTAATCTTTTCGTGATTTCAAGGCATCTGCAAGTTCAAACCATGTACTCAGCAATGTTCAACTTTATCAAAAATGTGCAACTAATGAACATTTTACAAATTGAATTTTTTTCCGTCAAATGCTCAAAGTGGTTTTTCTTTGCGTCGATTGATTTTCAAAACACCCTCGTATATTATTTGCCGGCTACATAATTATTATTATTATCAAACGGCAGCATTATAATAGAGACAGTGACGACAAACACTATATTCCACTACATCCATCCAACCATCTATCTATCACTCGTACATGAATTCAAATCTGACTGTGTACAAACAAACATATGACTGTGATGAGGTTCGTGTTCGAACGTGTCGATGTGTGTGTTTAGTTTTCAATACACGTATGGGGTTTGTAGTGAGAGTATGGCAGTGACATCAAAAATTAATATTAAAATCTAATTTTGAGGAGGTGGTGAACAACAAGATTCGCTTTTTTTGAACAAATTAAACTGAATAGTTCATGTTAAATTAAATAATTCAATTGAAGTCAAAGATAAAAGCAAAAATAAGTTGTAAAGTAATTGATGTTATTTTTCTTTTAATATTTTTTCTGTTTCTCAATTAAATTTTAAGTGTATGTGTTGTTTTTAAAATTTTTAATCAAAATTAATGGTTCATTATGTCTGATTATGATGGCACGGATTAATGGATTTGATAAATAATTCAAAAATTATTTGTATATTGCAATCGGAAAATGTGGAAATAAATGGTGTGGAAAATAAATAAAAATAAAGATAAAGCTTCAAGTGTTGCTGCAAAGTTGTAGTGTTTAGTAATTTTCTGAAAAATCTTTTCAACAATTTAATTAAAATCTGGTATTATGTTTCCTTTAAATAAGTATGGCTGTTTTTTATTTTAAAATCGTCTACCTCTGATACCACTGTAGAGTATTCAAAAAACAAACTTTTTTAGAAAACCGGGTTTTAGGTTATTCGAAAAATTGAATTTTGTAAAAACCCGGTTTCGAATACGGTTTTAGCTGAAAAACGGTTAACCGGTGTTTTTAACCGTCACCATTTGTTTAAACTTTCTACATTTTTCATTTGCGAACCCATAAAGAAAATATATTCTGGATCGGCCCACAAATGACTGAGATATAAGCAAGAAATCACGACTACCTCGATTTTTTACCAATTTCTTTAATCAATATCTGGATTACTAAGTCATTAATATATACAATATAGATATTTCAAAGACCTTTCCAACGACGTATATAACGCCATAGTATTTCGGACCTACAATGGGTAAAAATCTGGAAAATTATTTTTTAACCCGTGTTTTTCACCAACATTTTTCTTAACATAAATTTTTTTTCAAGCATATTTTCTTTTGTTCACTAAAAATTATTTTCAATCTTTATCTTAAAGTATACTTTGGTGAAGGGTATGTAAGATTCGGCACAGCCGAATGTAGCTCTCTTACTTGTTAATTTTATACTGTAGTTTTTCAGATTTCCTTTGCTAGAAAAATTTAATTGATATATATTTACAAATAACGAACAAGAAAAGAAAGAGATAAAACACAAAACGTATAACAAATACAACAAGTTTGAAAATGTTGTTATCTTTTTACTAACAAATAAAAGTTTTTAATTATAAATACCGGTAATAACCGACACGTCGAATAATTCGAAAATATAAAACCGGTTTCGATTTTTGAATACTCTATACAACTTTCTGTACTATACACCCTATGTTAGCTATAGTTGGCCTATATTTTCTTGGTTTGTTTTTGTTTTCTCACTAAATAAAGCCAAAGTTTCTTTATCAACCAAATATTATTGTTCTAAATAATATTTTATGCACACACACTCTAATTGTTTAATTATTAGTAATAAGACTTTTCTTTGCAGAGCTTGTTGTTATTTTCTTCCTCTGATTTTTATTGTTTTTATTCCCCATCTAACCCCAAAAATGTATAAGATTTCAGGGGCGCAGCTGATAAAGAAAAAAGTACACAAAACAATCTACATACATACATGCATATGAACGTACAAATATAAGTATTTGTGTATGTAGGCATATAAATAAGAATAAAAAGAAAAATAAATAAACACCATGACTATTGTATAATAAGTATAAAAAATAAATGAAATTTTGTTTAACCATAAACATTGATGACACAAACATTTAAGCGAAAAAAATATAAAAAAAAATTAAATTAAAACAAACATACAGATAACACAGTGCTTGCTGTTCGCAAATTTGTATATTATTAATTCCATGTTAAAATTGTTCACGCATTAACAACAAATGTTTATTAATAATTTTCCAAAGAATTTCATTCATTAATTTTATTCTTTAATTCTTTTGTTTTAGCTCCAATATTTATTAAACATTTAACACTATACTACCGCCATACAATATACGCAAAATGTCCAGTGAAGAGGATAAACCGCCAGCTCCACCTGTTCGCCTGACCAGTAATAGAGGCGGTGATCGTGTTGGTGGCAGCTTGGGTTCAGTAACAGGTTCAGGCGATGGTCCACCAGTGGATATGAGGCCTCTACCTAAAGGTTTTTTATAATATTATTATTTAGCTTAAACAAATTTAATTTATATGCTTTTCCCTCTATTTAGAACCCGATGATCCTGATCGCAAAAAGAAAACATTGAAGAATAAAATAAAAGGTTCCAAACCATCACATCAAGATTCTAAACCCAACATTTCGTATCCTACAAATTTCGAGCACACAGTTCATGTAGGTTTTGATGCTGTTACGGGAGAATTTACGGTAAGGTTTCTATTTGTAATTTAATGATGACATCGTTCATATTATGTACTCATATACTATTAAGTTGTATTATTGCATTGGAATGTTTTTTACGATTTAATTTCCTTCCCCATATTTTTGGAATTGTAAACTTTTTTTTTTTTTTTTTGAAAACCCCGGCCAATAAACAAATAATGTAGGGTATTATGTTCCTGTTTTTGTATTGAGTAAAATAAAGTGTTTTAAATAAGTTTCACTTCAGTCATGCTGCAAATTAATTCATCCATCTAAATTTATCATTTGTATATGTACGAATTTAGTTTGTGATGTGATATTAGTAATTTCATTCATTTCATCGGCATTTCATTCATATTTTTGTGAGGGCCTCAATCAGAAACACGACTGGAAAACAATGGTAAAATGTTTCTATGGAAATCACTATTTTCCAGATCGTGTTTCTGAATCAATTTCATACAATCTAACTTTTGTATGAAATTACTCAGTTTTCAAATAATTTGCATATAAATATTTGTAAATTGTTTTCCGACTGTGTTTCCGGATCAGGCCCCTAATTCATTCAATCATTTTACTGTGAATTTTAAATAAGAATTTATAATATAAGTAGTTTATTAAAAAAATATGCATATAACTGCACTTTATTGCAATATTTGAATGCACTCGATGCTTTTCCAAAAAAAAAAATACTCACTGTGCCTACACTTTTTGAATGAGTATATTTTCCTTTTACTTAAAAAAAAAACTCTCTCAATGTTTATCAACAGTTTTTAAGACTATCAGGTAGCATGTGATATAAATCGTTCGAAAATGGGTTTTATAAATTTTTCAAGTTTAATTATTTAATTTAACCAGGCAGAAAAACAAACATTACATCACCGTAGCGGTGTTGACTAACATCACTATAACATTCAAGCATTTGGTAAATGAATTAATCAAACCCTTCACTAATTAATGCCTAGGCTGTTTCCGGTCTTATAAATACAAACTCTATACACTTGCTAAATTTTGAACTAATATATACTACAATTTCCCTTTGATGAATCAGGATTGTTATCAGCTTTGGTAACATCTACTTAATACCTGCTATTAGCTTTACAGGATCGAAGCTAGATATCGAAAACTTTACTGCTTCAATTAAATTTGAAATGTGCTAGAACAACGCTCCAAGTCATTATATAGGGTCAACTAAGACAACTTTTTATTGGGCGTTTGCGTTCAGCCAAAAATATTTCGGTCAGACCGATTGTTCTTGTTATCTGTTATAGTGAAAATGTCTTCATTAAATGCTAATTTTTTAGGGATTTTAGCAGAAGGACCATCTTAGGAATCTGGAGTACTTCTGACAAAATGATGTCGGGAGTGTTCAACAAAATAAATACCTTCTTTTTCTACATAATTTGTATCGCCACCAACATACCCATTTCTCTCTAAATTGTAATTTACGGTATTAACCCAAAAATAGAGTAAAATTTTTGTCTTGTTTGATTTTGCTAAAATTCTAATCATTTTATCGCGTATAAAAAAGCACCATATCATATATGGTTCGTATTTTATAGCCCTCTAAATACATTGTATAATAACAAATATGGTCTATAACTCGAAAAGGGTAGACATTTTAATTTGATATAAATTGTTTAATAATTGCTGGTTCGCACACGTCAAGTTTACTTAAGCAAGTCTTGGGTTTATAGAAGTGAGAGGAAGGAAAAAGAGGAAAATCTTTCCAATCTCCTCTCCTCTCTCATCAACAAACTCAAGATTTGCGAAAGTAAACTTGACGTGTGCGAACCAATCCAAATAAATAGATTTTTGTGACCTTTGACCTCCAAAATTTCGCGTAATGTTAACTTGATTTATTGTAGCTTTTATCATCACATTTAGAACAGTATGAGGAAAGTCTCTGCCAATTTTTACTTCATTCCGCATTAAAGCACTTATTAAAATAGACTATAAATGTACTAAAATACCTAAAATGCACTACGTTTTATAAAAAATCGTGAAAGTTATTATAAAAAACCCATAGTGGTGAACCATGCTGTAAAAAAAATAAGAAAATAAAAATGCCTTTTTTGAGATATCCAGGATAAAGGACATTTTCCAATTTTGGACTTCCTTTTGCTAAGAAGATATGTAGTTTTATTAAATATTTGTGTAGATAAAACTGAAACCTTTCAAAAAGCACCACGTATGTTAAAATCGAATAAAGCGTTCCAAAGATATTTAATCTTGAACATTGACAAAAAAATCTCGGACATATCTATATAAATATATAAATGTCTTTGTAAGTTTGTTTGTTTGAGCATCACGCGTTAACGGCTGAACCGATTTTATTGAAATTTAGAACGTAGATAGATCCTTACTTGAAATAGGCTATAACTTTTTTTAATACTTGGACCAGAAAGGGATAAACAGGGGGAAAACAGATTTTTTTTAATAAAATCCTTACATATTTTTTTACTACGACAGGGGTAGCGAAGCGCACCGCGTCAAGCTAGTCTAACTATAAAGGGCTTTAAAATATGAACCATAAATTGGAATTATCCAATTTTAATTGAAATTTAGAACATTTCCAAAAACCTAATTAAATTTGAGAACATCAATTTTAAATTGAGAAAATTCATATAGAAATTAAGAATTCGTATTTAGAATTGAGAAAAATTCAAATGTAATTAAGAATTTCAATTGAAATACATATTGTTGAAAATTCAATTTCATGTGGAGAGTTTTTAGTTGAAATTGGAAAAATTGTTTTGTTGCTGCCGTTGAGTATTAACGTGGCTAGTTAGCAAAAAAAAATTACATTTACTTGACTTGGTATCATTTCACAGACCGAAATTTTGCACAAATTCTTTATAAAACAACAACTTTTATTTAATTCTCTTCATTTGTTATTTAAATTTATATTTTTATTTTTTTGACTTTTATATTAAGGGTCATATAATAAACACATAGGACGGAGATCAGTGAGATCTCTAGTTGTTAACTATGTTAAGGGTATTTATTTCAAATAAATGGAAAATTACACTTTGTTACAACAAACACAAGAAAAAAAATTCCACCAAAAATTGTGTTTTTAAAAAATTTTGGTTATAGTAAGTAAAAAAAATCAGAGTGTAATTTTCCATTTTTATTTTTCCATTTTTTAATGAATACCCTTATTATAATTGTATTTTTGTTTATGAATTGGGGGCACTTTTATCCACGTTAAACGATAACTTGTATAATTTTACATGTTAACTCTTAACGTACATATATAAATTTAAAATTAACATGAAATTGCAACAAAACACAGCTAATATAAATAATACAAGTTTAAGAAGTATAAAACATTAGTTTGCGCTTTGTGCAGTTTATTTGAATAATGCCTGCGGTATAAATTGCACATTTCTGGTGCATGAAATATGTATCGAAAGGCCTGTTTGCCTAACCCATCATTTTGTTACCACGGTTTTCTTTATTTATTTGTGAAGTCATTTAAATTGGTTGAATATGAACTGCACTTGACTAACCTTTCATTTTGTTAGCACGGTTTTTATTATTCATTTGCGAAGTCAATTAAATTAGGTTATGTTCCATGGGCAGCCACTCTTCGAGCAGCTCACTCAGGTCCATTCAAAACTGATCCCATTGTGATACCCAAGGGGTAAACAGCAGGGTATTTATTATACGTCCGTTGTCTCCAAGTTAAACCAACCAGATTCTTTGATGAAGACTTATCTTTGATAGCTCATCCAAGCATGATAGGAATGGGATACCGAGGATGCGTTTCCTAGGTTTGTCAGAGCCGGGCATTGGCAGAATAGATGAGACACAGCTCCTCCTCTTCTTCATTATGACAGCTCCTACAGTAGTCGTTCTACCGTAGGCCCAGTCTTCTAGCATGTGTCGCAATTATACAGTGTCCTGTAATGAAGGAAACAATTAGCCTTATTTGCTCACGACGAAATTCCATAAGTAGATTCGTCCTGCTGGCATCATATACAGGCCAAGAGGACCTCGTTGTAACACAGGAAGGCACGTTCATTAATTTAAATTGGTTGAATATGAACTGCACTTGACCAAAATAAATAATTATAGCAGTTTGTATATTATGTTTATACGTAGTAAATGAAATATTTTATATGGAATATAATTATTGTTTTTAATTAAAAGTAAATTATAAATGATTTCCAATTTAATTTAGAATTTTCTCAATTTCTTTAGAATTTTCCTACATAGATGACAACTAGATAGGTAACTGTCGTCAAAAACCGAATTCATGAGAATAATGTATTGCATGTATTTTATTATTGTATCACCCGTATGTGTGAAAAGAGAGTAATTTTTTGCATTGATATTTCTCTATCCTTCCGTTCTATGCGTTTATTCTATGTTTTCCTAATTTTGAAATTCTCAATTTCATTTAGAATTTTCTTAATTTGAATATGAAATTCTCAATTTATTTTGTAATTCTCTCAATTTTAAATGTAATTTCATATGGAATTTTATCAATTTCAATGAAAAATAGTATATTTTTCTTCATTATACATTGATATTAGAGTATAAAATACAGATTTTTTAGATAACACGAAGGTTTTATTGTATTTCCTAACGTTGTTGTGTACACAATGTTTTCGAAGAGTCGTAATTTCTAGATACTTTTGCCATATTTGGCAATTTGTAACTAATGTTAAAGATGTCAAGAGTGTCATAACAATATTAATGTGGGTTTGTACCAAGAGAGACAAATCCTACAAATTACCCTTAATGCAGTCCTGTAGGAAGTTGTTGTGTTTTTATTTAATGTTGTTAATGTTAATGTTCTAAAAATATGATACGATGATTTGTTTTATTAAATAAATATTTCAATATTTCCGAGGAAAATGAAATGCCAATTTTTTATTGGTCGCGTATCTTTCTTCTAATATTAAGAGTAATTTGAACAATAAAATCTATGAAGCCGGCCTTAATTGTTCATTATATTTTAAGTGTTTATGATTTTGACAATTGAACGATCTGTTCAGCGCTCTTTCAAAATCATTCGTGAACATTTTCAAAATTGACACAATAGCAGGCTTTTAAAAAAAATCCAAATTTTCAGATTTAAAGGACAAATTTCGTAGTATAAAAAAGCAGTCCTGTATAATTTCATTTGAAACTTAAATCGATTAGTGAAGCAATGCGATTTAGCTTGAATACGTATTTAGCTGAATTCAAAAATAATTTTGAAACCCATACATCTCTCTCGCGATTAAAATTCGTATAATGCAAGTTATATAAAAAATAGATATTTTGATTTTAATTCTTAAAACTAACGTTTATTGCAATAGAGCTGAAAATTTTTCTCACGCTGATGCTATCAATTTTTCACTTATATTTACTTAAAGTATTATATTAAAAACATCATACAAAACGCTAATGATGTGCTACGAACAAAATTAAACAAATTTACCAAAATTTTAAAACAATTATGGTTTTGTGCATAAAGAGAATATTCAAACAAATTATCAAACTAATATTGCAATTTACAAGATCATTGTAAAAAAAAAAAAAAAACAAATAAAAAAAATAATAAAATGTAGACGTATTTAAAACAAATTAGATTCATTATCAACTATTAAGATATTTTAATTCTGGAGATTCTTATACATAAATATTTCATAATTAAATTAATCTAAAAACGAATTTTCTTACCAGTTACGAAATGTTCGTATCGAAATTATTAATTTAATAAAATCCTTGCATAAAATGTGTTTTTTTTTCTCATTAAAAATCTTATTCTTACAAATACACTTTACTTTAAATACACATTGTACATTGTGTATGCATTTAACAAAAGTTTACTTACGCATAAAGAATATTATGTATATTGTACTCTTGTTCTGTATATTTACCCGTATGCTCTTCCCCCGTATTTGAATGCAAATCTTTTGTTAATGTATCTACTGTGCTTTAAGGCTTATTTTTTATTTTACGATTCATTTGCATTCGCATTAAACTAACTGCCTTTTACTGAATAAAACAAAAGAATACTCCTTACATTATAAATGGTAAAAAACAAAAAATAAAAACAACTTTTTTTATTTAAAATTAATTCAACAAAAAAAAAAACATTTACAACAAAAAAATACATACCACCAAACAAACCTTAAACCAAAACATAAAAAAGACAAGGATATTTCTTTGTTGTTATTTGTATATTATTTTTTTACTTTTTTTTCTTTCTTGTTTTTTCCAACAATTTTTCTCTACTATATTTAAAAAAATAAAATAAAAAATAACTAAAAACAAATATTTAAGCTGCCAATGAAAGTAAGTATTTGGTACTTGTTTTACTACTCTCTTTTATTATATCCTTTTCGAATTGTTTTCTATTCCTCCTCTCATCACATACAAAACATTCATACATATTTACATTTATTTACTACAACTATTTACTTCTATATATTATATAAAATTCATACATTCATATGTAATGTAATGACTTAAATAGTACTTAATTTATAAAATTTTTCAATAATAAATGACTTTTTTTTTGTATAAATTTTCATAGTATTATGTTCAAATTTGTTTTAATTTTTTAAACTTTCCCTCACTTACACACATCCACTCCCACGAAAACACTTCACTACATTTACTCTCTCACACATACACTGGCTAATTTATAAAACTTTTTCAAAAGGATTTCATTTTTGAAAGTTTTATAGCAGCAGCAACATAAATTGTTATAAAACTTTATTATGTTTTACTCTTTTGCTTATAAGTTTTATAATGATGGCAGTTAGCTTTTGAAATGTGCTTATTAGGTCTAAATGCTTTTTTTTTATTATGTATATAATGTATATAAATTATATTGTTTTATAATTTTAAATGGAAAAAAGTCATTTAGAAATGTTTGAGTTATTAAAGTATTAGTTCTGTTCCCATAGTTTAATTTAATCAGAATCATTATTTAATAATTCTAGCTGGATTTATTAGATTGTACGTTATCTATTATAATAATTAATTTCCTGTAATGTTAAACAGAATAGAAAACGAAAATTAATTAGTTTTTTATAGAAAATAAAATGATTTTCTGAGAGGCTAGTTGTAGAGGAACAAACACACCTAGCGAATTTTGTACCCATAAACCATTACATTTGATGTCAAACATACACACTATTTTGTTGTTAAATATATGGATTCAATGGTGGTAAAAATATGTTTATCGTTACACATTTTTGTTTTTGATAATGATTATTATCAGGCTCTACATGGTTCCTTAAATTGATTTCCTTTGAAATACAATTTTATTTATTAAATTTTCATAATTTTAAAGAATGTATGGAAAAAGTTATATTTAGACACACGGCAGAATGGAATGCATTCACGAGGTTAGCCATCACCCCCTCTTCAGCACTCTTTTGAGTCGATGAAAGTGTCACTTACAAACATAATATATTTAACCCTAATGGTTGTCAAGATATAAAATTATCAGGTATAGTCACCATTTATTAGTATTATGGATTCGTTATGACAAAATTGTTAGTGCATTTGCTCAGATAACTCTGTCTTGACAACAAACGTCATTGTTATGATAATTATTTGTCAAGTATCGCCTGTCTATACTCAGTTTACAGAATTAGATAATATTAATATGGCTGTGATGCCAGTGGATTTTTTTGGAACTAAAATTTTCAAATATAGTTAAACCCCAGAATATTTTCACATCAATGAAGCTGGCTTATACTAGCAATAAATTGATTTGCCATAGATTTCTTAAAATTGTTTGACATGGAATTAGCGTATAATTTAAATATATATGTATATACCCGATCATACATTACGTAAACACATGTCGTTTGAACTACGTCACGATAATGTTCGCGAAATGTAAACGAAATATGAGCACCTCAAAAATTTATAGAAATTACGCGAATGTTCAACATCTCGTGATCGTAATATTTTTCAATCTTTCACAATCAAATCGTTGACACGTATTATAATTCTCAAATGCAAAATTTTCATGCAAAACGCCAAATCATAATTTTTATTTTTTTTTTAAATATTTTGCGACCTAATTTTCAGTTTGCATACTAACTGAAAATTGTCATCTATTATTGGCTTCTGTTACGATTTCCATATAATATTTGGTTCTTTCGTTAGTCATATGTGAATATCGCGGAATTATTAATTCAATCTTTAAGTGTTTTTATAAGTTTCTATATAAATATGCATATACTGGTTAATAAATTTATGTATCTTAAATTCAAATCTGTTATCAAAAACGGACTTATAATTTCCGTTTTCGCGTAACTCGCAATTATGTTCCAAAAACATGAATTTTTCACACAGAGTTCCTTTGTACTTTAAAATTGTATTTGATATCTACATATATTAAGTCAGTCTAAGGAGAAAATTTTCATAAATTCAAACACTCTGTAAAATCACTATAATTTGAAAAACAAAATACATTCACTTTTTCATACAAATTACTTTAAATTTTGTTAACAAATGTACACTTGGAACTAAATTAGCTTTTAAACCGTTTAAGATAATTACATGTTTTCTTCTGCATTATGTTAAGCGTCATGTGTAGAATTTTGAAATATTTTGCAATTAGCCAAAACGTTCCAAACTAATTATAAAATTGTCCGAAGCATTTTCGTTCAACGCAACGCGTTTTGTGTATTATGAACATCACAGCGACAATTGCCAAGACTAATAAGATATAGCAATTGATTTAATATACCTTCTAGGCTGTGGCTTTTGTTTTTTCTATCTCCAACAAGGTTGTTATCGGCAAAGTGTAAAATAGAATATTTTATACAAACAATACAGAATCAGGAAGTATGGACATTCATAAATTTGGTGAAGTCATAAATTCTTCTCTGAACTGCAGCATTCGAATTATGCATTGTACCGTACGTTGGTAAATTTCTCAATTTATGTATATACATATTACACAAGGTCAATTGTTCCAGCACATCCTTCGGCATACTTGTACATATTAAATCACCTTCATTACCTTTTTTTAACATCACTTACAAAAGTGGGATCTGGTGGTACAACTAAAATATCATATTCAGAATCGTCCCAAATTGAAGTTAAATCAAATTTATTACTCTTTTTTATAAAATAATTTTTCATTTGCGACTCCATAAAGTATATATATTCTGGATCGTTAAAGGTAACAGAGTCGATATAGTCTATTTTGAATTCAACTTTCAGAAGACTCCAAATATCTTACATACATGATTGATACAATATAGGTTGCTATTGAAATTCGGGAAAATCTGCTGCAATATAAACAAATGTATGTGGATTTCTAAGTCATTAATATAGACAATATGGTTATCTAATAATAAACATTTCAAAGGCCTTTCCAATGACGTATATGAAGCAATAGTAATTCGAGTTTTTTTTTCACAAAAAAAAAATGTTTACTACATTTTTTTTACCCATATTTTTTTTTTTTTTTAAATATTTCAAATCTTTATCGTAAAGTATAGTTCTAAACTAAGAAGACTTTTTGAACCATGTATATTGTTTTGTCATAAAATAACACTTTTTTTGGTAAGAATTAGTTGCTCTCAGAATTATTTATAAATTCACTGAAATTTATTGTTGGGGGATAATCTAGTTTCTATGCCCATTTCACTGGTTGCTTAGGTGAGATCATCAGGAAATCTTTTCCCAAAAAGCTTTAGAAAATCTAAAGATATTATACAAGTAAAAGTAAAGAGTGAATAAGAATTACAGACTTATTTGTAAAAATACAGCTTTTATTTGTACAAATATCAAAGCTTAAACAAAACACCAACAGTAAACTATGATTTTATCATCTCATACATTCCCTACTACAATTGGTTGGTTTCTTGCCGACTCGAACTGTAGTTTGAAGCACAAACAAAATTTGTATAAACTATCATAATATATTAGGACATTATGACAGTTTGAATCCCCCAATTGTCTATGTACAAAACTAACTATTCGAAATATATTCAAAAATACTTTCAAACATAATTATTTTTAATAACAAAATTTTCATGAATTTATCTTATATACTGTAGGATATCTGTAGGATACCGCTAATTAATATTAAAGAATATCCCGCTTATTTTTAGGATCAAATTACTATTGAAAAAGTTAAAAGAAAGTATGCCAGAAAAGATTTTTGGTCTAATTAAAAATAAATGAAGCTCAACATTTTTCCCTAGAATGCTCGTTAAGTCAATAATGAATATTTCAAATATTTCTTCACCTATCTTTAATTGGGATTCATATTTATCAACATCAACAGCTATTTAGCGTATATCAACTTCTCTCACTTTCCTGTTGTCTTTTATTTTTAAATATATTTTCCAGGGTTTAATATTTAGTTAAACGATTTTTACATTTGACTACCGACTACGCAATAAATATGAATCGTTTTCATATTAATGTCCACATATACTGAAAATATACTAACTATAAACCAATGCCATATATGCACAAGCTTCACAGTAGAAATATTTGTCGCAGTTTTTCCAAAAATATTTTGCCTTACAAAATATTTTACGTTGCAGCTATAAGACAAAATGAAATTTTTTCATTTCTAAAACATTTGCTGCCCAAATATATTTATATTTTTGGTTAGCAAAAACAAATATATTGCTTGTGTATAATATACACAAAATTTACTACAAAAACATCAAACATGCAAACAAATTGCAGCGTGAAAACCATAAACTGCAAACGATATGCGAAGTAAAAAATTCAAAGAATGGAAATATGGAAGATGCTAAATGTAGACTGCCAAACCATACGAAGTTGAAAAATGTAAAATACGAAATTGTGCGAAGTTAAAAATGTTTAAAACGAAAATGTGCATTTATAAAATATTTCCCCCACATATATGGAAATATTTTGCCGCATATAGTCACTGAGTAGAAAAATGTGAAAAAAAACTATGAACAACAAGTGTGCGTTGATTTGGGTGTACAAAATAAAAATTTATATTGAATCGTGTGTTTAAGAATTTAAGTGCAATAAAATAGAAGCTTTATTTTTTGAGGTATGTAATTGTATTATGAAAGATAGGAATGCAGTGAAAATATATTAAATAAGATTCTGGGCAAAGGATAGCGGACGATATTATTTTATTGAATTTTTTGATTAAATGATTTTTGTAATACGAATTGAAATGTATTCCTGCTGCTTGTAATAGGAGTCCAGAAAAATTAGTAACATAAAATTTTGTATGTAAAGTGGATAAAAAAGGATAGATAATGCAACAACAAAATGTAACAACAGACAAGCAAAACAGCCAATGAATACAATCTAATAAAAAATAACAGGATCTACAAAAAAAAATAGTATGTTGCATAAAAATGCTATGTAGATAGATATAATACTTTTTGTTTGTACACTCAAATGTATCCTTTCGTAAAATTTGTAACAGGAGAACAAACAAATAAATAAGCAGCATAGAAAATAATTGTGCAAGAACAATTTGATGTGTAAGATATAAATGCAAAAAAGGCACAGGCATGAGTACAACAGGAGCAAAAGGAAATTAACTGTATAAAACTGCTGTATGTGTGTACATGTGTTCTGTAACTGCATAATGCAACAACAATTTACGCAAAAACCATAAACAAACACATAAATAGGTTCAATGATGATCGTGAGTGTAGCAGGAGAAAAAAGAATAAAGAGGAATGATAGAAATTTAAGGTCCAGAATATATAATTATGCTATGAAGAAAATTTTACTATATGTACATACATAATTATGTATGACTTGTATTCTGAAAGATCGACTTTGTGTTTTTAAATGCACATTCATATGTATCCATTCGTAATATTTGTAACAGGAGAACAAAAAAACAAATAAGCAACAGAGAACAAATTATGCAACGAAGGCACAATAATTTTTTACGTAGCCACGAGTGCAGCAGGAGAAAAAGGAAATACAACAACAACTACTTATACACTCAAGTAATTGTGATATACAACTGTTGTATGTGTGTCCTTTAGCTGCAAAAAGCAAAAACAACTCGTGCAAAAAAAAAAACAAATGCATAGTAAAGGAATTTCTAGAAATATGGAGGAGTAGAGCAGGAACCGTTGCAATTAATTGCATTTTGTTGTTTTTTTTATTGTTAATGTAGAAAATCAACAACAACTCGTGCAATCTCAAATGCAAATGAGTATGATTTATTCATAACATCCTTATTACAAATATTCGCGAAAAAAATAACGGACACAATAACAAGTGTACCAAAAAAAAAATAATACCGTTTATTTTAATAAAAAACAAACACGCACAAAAATCCTTTACAAAAAACAACAATTCAGTGCACATGACAAAAATTCCTCGAGCTAAAAATAAGCCAAAATGCGTAATAAAAAATGATCTGTAACGGTACTCAAAAAAATCAGTTCTACATAAACAATACAATAACAACATCCGCTATCCTTTGCCCATAATCCTCTTTAATGTAATATCACTGCATTCCTATCGTTCACAACACAAGTACATACCACAGGTTCTTCATTGTATAATTATATTTTTTTCAGCATTCTATACATTTTTTTTCACTCCTGTTGCAAACGCTCAGCCAATCGTACTCATTTGCATTTCAGATTGCTCAAGTTGTTGTTGACTTTTGAATTTTATACATTATACAACAGTAAAGAAACAACAAAATGCAACGGTTCCTACTCTACTCCTCAATATTTTGCTCCTGTTGTATTCATGCCTGTGCCTTTTTTGCATTTATATCTTACACATCAAATTGTTCTTGCACAATTATTTTCTATGCTGCTTATTTATTTGTTTGTTCTCCTGTTTCAAATTTTACGAAAGGATACATTTGAGTGTACAAACAAAAAGTAATCTATCTATCTACATTGCATTTTTATGCAACATACTATTTTTTTTTGTAGATCCTGTTATTTTTTATTAGATTGTATTCATTGGCTGTTTTGCTTGTCTGTTGTTACATTTTGTTGTTGCATTATCTATCCTTTTTTATCCACTTTACATACAAAATTTTATGTTACTAATTTTTCTGGACTCCTATTACAAGCAGCAGGAATACATTTGAATTCGTATTACAAAAATCATTTAATCAAAAAATTCAATAAAATAATATCGTCCGCTATCCTTTGCCCAGAATCTTATTTAATATATTTTCACTGCATTCCTATCTTTCATAATACAATTACATACCTCAAAAAATAAAGCTTCTATTTTATTGCACTTAAATTCTTAAACACACGATTCAATATAAATTTTTATTTTGTACACCCAAATCAACGCACACTTGTTGTTCATAGTTTTTTTCACATTTTTTACTGAGTGACTATATGCGGCTAAATATTTCCATATATGTGGCTGAAATATTTTATAAATGCACATTTTCGTTTTAAACATTTTTAACTTCGCACAATTTCGTATTTTACATTTTTCAACTTCGAATGGTTTGGCAGTCTACATTTAGCATCTTCCATATTTCCATTGTTTGAATTTTTTACTGCGCATATCGTTTGCAGTTTATGGTTTTCACGCTGCAATTTGTTTGCATGTTTGATGTTTTTGTAGTAAATTTTTTGTATATTATACACAAGCAATATATTTGTTTTTGCTAACCAAAAATATAAATATATTTGGGCAGCAAATGTTTTAGAAATGAAAAATTTTCATTTTGTCTTCTAGCTGCAACGTAAAATATTTTGTAAGGCAAAATATTTTTGGAAAAACTGCGACAAATATTTCTACTATGAAGCTTGTGCATATATGGAATTCGTAAATAGTATTTATATTTTTAGTATGTATGTGAGGAAATATTATTTTGTTAAATATTTGTTGTAGTTTTCATTTAAAATTATGAAATATTTTGCAATTTTTTGACTAATATAGTAGTAATTTTAAACTCTGATATTTTCAGAACCATGATAAAAAAAAATTACAAGGTAGTTTCATTTATAATTTTTTGACAAGAAAGGGGATTTATTGAAGTTTATTTTATTTGTAAATATTAAGAGAAGCGTTGCCACATTTAGATAAAAGTTACAATACTCCGAGAAATTTTCAATGAAATATGTGTAGTATGTAACAATTCACAGTATATTGGAAACTATAGATCGTGAACAAGTTGATAGTGTGCAGGGCTGTGGGCGTTTATTGTTCGAGATAATGCGCGTCGTAAAAGGACGATTCCATTGATAAAAAAAAATTATAAGGTAGTTTCATTTATAATTTTTTGACAAGAAAGGGGATTATTGAAGTTTATTTTATTTGTAAATATTAAGAGAAGCGTTGCCACATTTAGATAAAAGTTACAATACTCCGAGAAATTTTCAATGAAATATGTGTAGTATGTAACAATTCACAGTACTGTAATTTATCATTAAAATAAACAAAAAAACGGAGATGGTTTTAAATTTATCCGAGGAATAATCGTTGTAACGTTGCTCCAATTGTTGCATCAAAAGGATTTTGTGATTGACTTACTTTCATAAAACTAGTCTGTACTACTATTTTATGTGTTAGCTAGAGATTTGCGAGATGACTTTTATCCCTATTTCCAACGTGTACTGGATAGATTAATATGTTTGCTCAATACCCACGATGCTGACCCATTTGAAGTGGACTTTTAGTGTGTTTGGGTAATCTATATAAGGTTTGTATACCTTATTTGAAACGCAATATAATCGTTGTCCTTAATTGTATACTACCCTTGTTGGACGAGAGACGATATGAAGAACATGTTAGCAGTTTATTTTCGAATCGTTGGTGGAGGATAAGAAGATAAAACCACAACAGAGCCAGCTGTTGAATAATATAGTGGAATATTGTTAAATATCATACCAAGTCTTTGACAATTGTCCCAATGAAGTTGTCTCTCATGTTACAAATCTTATGAAGAGATTATACAAACCTGAGTTGTGCATTCGTAAAATTATTATTTAATTCGTGCATGTGCAAGAGGTTTGTGTCCGCAAACAGCTGTGTGATTTAGTTGCCGATATAACCAGAGTCAAGCATAAACAAAATGATTCTGCTAACGATACTAAGCAATTGAATCAATGCCTTGGATAAACGCACATAATATTTTGAATAAAATATGTTTTTATTTTATTTATGCTTTCAATAAAGGCAAAAATGGGATTCATTTAAATGAATATGGTAGCTTTATTTTACACATAAACTTCAAATCTCCTTTATTGTCAAATGCTTAATAAGGTTGACATAAAGAGAAAATGAAACTACCTTGTAATTTTTTTATATCATGTTCAGAACGACTCAATCTAAATTTTGTTCAATTCCTAAAATTTAATTCTAATTTTTTTACTCCTTTCTGAATTAAAAATGATAAATTTAATTTTTAAATTCTAAATACTCTAAATCTCATGTTTAGTTAAAACAAAAAAATTATGACCAAGCAGTAGTTCAAGCTGGCGTCGTATTGAGTATAACTACTTTATTAAATATATTATATAATTGTAATTATTAGTTTATTCATTTAATATTAACCAAAAACGGTAAAAAAAAATTTAAGGAAATATTGGACCATTTTGAAATTATGATAATAAATGTATCACTGGCAATTTTAGTGACAACAGCATTTTTAACATGTTCTATGTGATAGAACAGCATACTCAGGTTTTCATATTGTGATCTTTTAAAGGATTTTAAGTATTAAAGGATTTTAAGTATCAATGGATATCATGTTAAAAAGTAGGATTTTGTTATTTTTAAGCAATTATTTGCTTTAACAATTTAGAAAAAAATAGTGGAACAATTTTATTAAAAAAATTGTATCTCAAGGATGTTAATTTGAGATTTTCTCGAAACTTTGAAATCAATATCTACGGGAAAAAATTACCGAATATTTTTACACCATAGCACTTTGGTTCCAAATTCAAATCTAACTGGACAAAGTTATTTGGTGGCGTTTTGTATATAGATTTTAGGTCTATGAATCCAAAAAATAGGTTTTACACGCATCAACAATGCATTGAAATTATTAAAATTCACTACAAAAATGGTGAAAATCTTGCAGTCACAGTTCGTCGTGAAGCACCTTGTAGGACCGCAATACAGAAATTGGTGAAAAAATTCGAGCTATTGGAACAAGTTAGTGATGTGAAGAACAAAACCTGTGCACGTCGCTCAAGAACAACTGAGATATTGCTAATGTAGCCCAAAGTGTTGAAGAAAACCCAGGTTTGTCCATTCCTCGTCCCCTGCGCTATCGAGATATGATTAATGATTTCTTATGGTCGGAGTTGGATGATATTGATCTATACAACGTTTACGGCGCTAAGCAACGAAACCATTGCAACGAAACCATTGCTCTTTTACGGGAAAGTTTTCGGACCGTGTTATCACTCGAATAGGTGATCACAATTGGCCACCGAGACCTTGTGATTTAACACCTTGCGACTTCTTCCTTTGGCGCCACGTGAAAGATAAGGTCTACGCCAACAGCCCATCGTCCATTCAAGATCTCAAAGATAGAATTCGTGAGGCTATCGAGGACATAGGGCAGGCACTTTGCGTTTTGGTTATGGAAATTTTCATGAGAAGGATATGGTCCTGTAAGCATGGTCGTGGTGGTCATTTGGCCATTCGGATGTTTATATGAAATAAACATCCGATAATTTATCTAAAAAAATGTAATTTTTCTTTGAATACCAAAATAACACCTCTTGTTGGAAAACCCTGTATTAAAAATAAAGATTTATCAAAACCTAGTTCAAAAAGTATTGTTATCTGCAGTAAAAAGTCTTTTTCTAGAAAGAAATAAAATTAAAGGTCCATCCACGTCCATGGTAGGATGAGATTTTTGACAGACCTGATATCGACGTCTCTTATATATTGATGTTATTTGGAAAAACTTATTTTAAATTCCTGAAAATGTTGTATGATTATATGAAGTATACAGTGTACGTTGGAGATTTAGAATTGTTACTATTCCTTTTCAGTTAGCTTTTAAAACTTTTCGACTATGTTGAATATGTAATACCAGTTGTTCAATTTGATAAGCAGAACTGGCGCTGTGGGATGAACTAAACGCAATGTTCGGTTACCAAATTAGCATCAAGTGGCGTACAAGTGATTTTACTTGAATTTGTTTATCTTTAAATCACACAAAAGCCTATAGAAGTTTCTCATTGTTTGCCATTTATTCCCAAGTATTTTAGACTTCTTACATTGTTCAAACTATTATTTTTCCTGAGAAATTGTATAAAAATGCGTTTAATTTAATGTTTTCTTCGAATATTTCCTAAAAAACCTCCCATAACATTTTGTATTACATTTGATTCGAAAATAAAATTTTTATGATATTTGATGAACAAACTTGTACAAATCTCGGGCACCAAAATGTCTGTTCCGCAGTGTAATTGTTCTGAAATATATATAGATCCTCACTTGAAAGCGTCAATAGGCTATAACTTTTTTCAATACTTTTACTAGAAAGGGATAAACAGGGGGACAAACTGGTAAAATTGGTACCTTTAGTTCTTAAACAATAATTACTAAACGGCTGAACCGATTTTTACTACGACAGGGGTAGCGAAGCGCACCGCGTCAAGCTAGTGAGTAATAAAAATCAAATATAATTTTTAAAATTTTTATTTGCAAATTTTTTTTTATGTCCTAACGAGCTAACGATAAACATATGCATTTTTTTCAAAGTTAATTAATGAAATTGACATTCACATTGAACTACATCCAAATTTGTTTCTATTTTCCTCTTTGAATCCCTAAGGAAAAATATTGAAGTAAGAGATGTAAAAATATATAAAACAAGCCTCTCTTGTAAAAGTAGTAAAAATTGAGTTTACGATTTTCAAATAGTTAGATTTGTGTATATAAAACAAGACCAATTTATTTTTTAAATCCTGATCCCATCTTCAGACCAATGCATAAGAAATATGTTGTTATAAATAAAAAATATGTTTACCGTTATAGATAGTTTTTTAAGCACTTTTATAAGGAATTAAATATATGAATCAAAACATAAAATATTATTTGCACCGCAGTACTGATGTAATAGTTTGATTATCTTTCATTCTACGTTTATTTTATTAATGGTATTAATGTCTGATAGAGAATTTGGCATCGATATTATTGATATTTTAGTATTCTGTTTCGAATTGTGTTGACGACAACACTTTTTGTTTTGCCATTTTATTATTTAATCAAAAAATATACATAATTATTTTTTTAAATATAATTTCATATACGTAAATTGTATGTCATTACCACACTGTGCATTGTAATACATAAATGGTTATAGAAAGTACATGTGTATGTAAAAACATAGTATGTAGTATTTATTTATTTATTTATCTGTTTACATTATTTATCTATACATAGGTGTAGTTTTATAATAAGCTTTCTGTTAGAGCAAGCGTGCGAGCGGATATCATACTCGTATTGTAACAATGAAGCTCCTCTTCGATCATTTTATATTTATTTCCAAAGAATTTTGTAAACATGTCTTTGAAATCCCTCATATTGATGGATTGTATTAAACATACGTGTGTACTTTTGTAAATCTTTATAGGGTATGCCAGAGGCCTGGGCACGTTTGCTTATGAATTCAAACATAAGCAAACAGGAGCAAAAGAAAAATCCGCAAGCTGTATTAGATGTGCTCAAATGGTTTGACAACACAACCAAACAGAGGCCAAGTTCCAAATACATGACAAATGCCATAACAACACATTCGGGTAAGAATATCCCTTATATACTTGTACAGAGAAATATTGATAGTTCATTAACTTTATTATATTTTGTGTATGTACAGGTTCATCTTTAAGTCGTGTTAGCAGCAGTAGTCCCAGCAGTACACCTACCGATTCCGAATTACACGGCTCCAATAGCGGTGGCAATTTAATTGGTGTCAATATTGGAGGTTTAACTATTGGTGGTGGTTCCATTTCCAGCAATGTTGGCTTAAATAATTCATCTGGTCTTGTATCTAGTGGTTTAGGCAATCATCAACTTCATACACCTCAATATCTTCAACAACAACAGCAGCAACATCATCAACATTCTCATCATCATCAGCAACAACAGCAGCAGCAGCATCATGGTCAGCAACAACATCAACCTGCTACAATTAGTCAATCGCATTCGTATAATTTTGGTGGCAATACGGCATCATCTTCCTCACAACATTCGTCAGCCAATGAGGATGATATACTCGGTACACCACAACCACCACCGCCTCCAATAGCCTCACGTCCCGAGCGTACGAAATCGATTTATACACGTCCCATTGAAGAAGTTGTACAACCTGCTGTAGCTCCTATGATACCACCACCAACAGCGGCACCTGCCACCACACCAACAACACCCCAACACAATAATGTGGCTCAGCCCCAATTTAAGACACCAACGCATGTGGCCGCCTCGACTCTCGATAAAAATAAAAATAATGCAAGTAAGTTGAAAATCAATCAGTATTTTTACCTTTTTTTATTTCATCACCAGGTATTTATTTCTTTATTAATTGTGCAATTTATTCAATGCAAAGAATATTTTTTATATAGAGCTTTAACCAATTGTGATGTGAAACGAAAAATTTTGTAAAAAATGTATTTACATACAATAAATATTATATGTATGTTTTATGCAGTAGCAAAAACTTATTGCGAAGTTTTAAATTTGTAGCAATTTTATAGCACTTGCATTCTTTTTCGTTTCACCGATCGTAGAGAATTTTATTTTCTTTATTATGTATATTTGTTGCTCTTTAAAAAATATTTTAAACATGTTCAAGCGAATTCACAAACCAAGGGCCAATGGGCTTACGAAATTATTAACTCCACAGAGTTGAACACAAAATATTTACTTTTTATTTTCATAATTGATCTTGCAAATGTTTAAGTTGAAGCACCAATAAAAAAATTTTCTATAATATTTCCAATTTTTCAAAAAGTTTGTGGCGTAATATAGGCAATAAATGAAAGCCTGTAATGTTGTGAAATCTCAAGCGACCTGATGTTTGGGATTAATTCACTTCAGACACAATATTCATAAAACCATTATCATACCATTGGCATTGTTCGGTGCGACGCTTGCCACTGTGTTCAACAATTCAGTATTTGGAAACGATTGATCAATAATAAGTTCTCCATCACAATTGACTTCGATCTTAAACAATTCTTACTTATAATACAATTTTAATCATGTATTATAAAGTACTTTACAATATTCTGAATATGATTAACATTAAAAATAAGCTGCTAGTTTCCTTAAAATATGCTGATTCAAATGTAGCATTATTGTCTTAGCTTAAGTTAATACTTCAACCACTGCGTCATCTGGTTTGTGTATTTGCTTAGAACATGGTCAGTCTCTTAGTTTGCCTACTAGTTTTGCTATTTTCTAAAATGTATTTGGTTTACTCGATGCCAGTAAAAATATTTAAAACTAGTGAGCAAGCGACTGGGCTTAGATTTTATTATTAACTATATACTATTGAACTAATATTAATCACTTAAATCAATATATTCTCCGTATGTTATATATTTTATTTATTACTAATTACAACTGCTAACGCTAACCAAAAAATTACGAAAAAAAAAATTACTATACCACCAACTACTACAATCACAACTAAAAATAATAACAATAATAATAAAATATACGCAAAATCAACCACTGCTACAGCAGCAGCTGGCTATGAGGCTGGACTAACAGCAGCTTCTCAAACTGACACTACTAATCTTCTACTAATGACTACTACTACTAATGATACTGCTACTGCAGATCTTAGTGCAACTCCTAGTACTAGTAATCAATTGCAATTTATTGATTGTATTGCTACAACGACAACAACAACAACTAATCATGATTCTTCTGCTTCCTCCTTTTCATCGTTTCCCTCATATCATGATGATATGACAACATTGCCACCCATTTATTGTCCCTCTTCGTCGTCCTCGATTATTGAATCGACTGCGATGCCAACACCGCCATTGCCCACACCAACTGCTGCGACAATACTACCAACCGATACGGATGCGGTTGCGTTAAATATTGTGGATGTTCCTACCATAACTACCATAACACCGGCTACACCTGATAACATTGAACCTGCTCCAACGACAACACCAATTGTGACCACAGATTTGTATACGCATGATACAAATACTAATAACTTGACTGCAGCCTCTGCTGCTGGGACTAATGCTGCTGCAGCATCGTCCAATGCGGCCTCACCTGCTCAAGCGGCTACCACAGGTGCCGCCACCACCACCACGACGCCAGCAACAACTACGACAACACAACAACGATCGGGCGCTGCGAAAAAGAAGAAAATGTCGGACGAAGAGATACTCGAGAAGTTGCGCACCATTGTCTCGGTTGGTGATCCGAATCGCAAATACACGAAAATGGAAAAAATTGGTCAGGGTGCATCGGGTACCGTTTATACGGCCATTGAATCTTCCACTGGCATGGAAGTGGCCATTAAACAAATGAATCTTTCGCAGCAGCCCAAAAAGGAACTGATCATCAATGAGATTCTCGTCATGCGAGAAAATAAACATCCAAATGTTGTCAATTATCTGGACAGTTATTTGGTATCGGAGGAACTATGGGTTGTTATGGAATATTTGCCTGGCGGCTCACTGACCGATGTGGTAACGGAGACCTGTATGGACGAGGGTCAAATAGCGGCCGTGTGTCGTGAGGTCTTGCAAGCTTTGGAATTTTTACACTCCAATCAGGTCATACATCGTGACATTAAAAGTGATAATATTTTATTGGGTCTGGATGGTTCAGTTAAATTAACTGATTTTGGCTTTTGTGCGCAAATATCACCGGAGCAATCGAAACGCACAACAATGGTGGGCACACCATATTGGATGGCACCCGAAGTTGTTACCCGTAAACAATATGGACCTAAGGTATGTTATGTTTCTATCACATTTTGTAGTTTATTTTCTACAAAGCAAAATTATTATCTTGCAATGTTTACATGAGTAGTTTACTAATTGAATTCCCTATTATTGTTTTCGTCTTAAACATCAGAAAGTTTATATATTAGCAAAAAGTGAGAATGAAACTCAACATCTCGATTTTATTGACATTTATTTGCTTAGATCTAGCATATTCACAAGATTTTTAATGTTTACAGTGGTTTTTAAGACTTGTGAAATTGCTCAAGCCTAGTAAAGTTTCATATATGCATTTGTTTTTTGTAGGCATGAAAACATGTGTATTTTTACTGCACTACTATTTTACTATAAATATTGAAGATCAGAATTTTAATATAGCAGTAGAGTGAGAGAGATTAAAACTCACCATGTATGTATTTTTAGATCTTGAAAATTTACAACATATTTGATATTTACCATTAAATAAATTCAAATTTTAGTGAGACATAGATCTCTTTATTTAAAGAAATGATTACTTCGTAGGACATGCAAACACGTAGTGTGTTGTTGTATAAAAGTATATAAACGCACGTAATGCCTTGTCGTAGACGAGTTGCAGATGAAGTAATAATTAATAATGGCTTACAAACATGCCTAAATTGGAGGCAAACAACATTTAAGATACCGTTAACGGTTTACTCGCTAGAATATGTGTCAAAACTTCCTGCAAAGTTGCATAAATAAGGAAATCAATATCATACTCTATATTTGACAAAAAAATAGAATAATTTATTTAAAGTAAGTTGTTCGCTTAAAAGGAACTCACAACAAATCTAACTTAAACAATTAGCTAATTATTGAATTCTCCATATATTATTTTTGGTTAAACATAAGAAGGTTAATATAGTAGTAAAAAAAAGAGATATAATGAAATTCAGCATGCATTTTGTCTGCTTAGATCTTAAATATTTACAAGATGGTCTTGCAAAATAAAAGTACAAAATGGAGTCAAAATTACCCTAAACTATTAAAACCATGAAAAACACTTTGCTAAATAAAGTCGAAATCGTCCAAGTCGTATTAATCAGGCGAGAGCGTCTTGGCAACAAAAATGACTGGCATTTGTTGCCAAGCAATGTCAAATATGCTGTGGCACATGAAAAATTAAAAAAAAAGTAGGTCATTTTGGTCATTCATTGGAATTTTGAAGATTCAATCTCACTGCTACTCACCTGATTTTATTGCATACACCATTTATTTACAAAATTATTTCTTTTAATATTTTCAATTTAAAATATTTTTTTTTTTTTTTTTTTTTTTGAGTTTGTAATTTCACTTTATTAGAGAGTGTGACAAAAAACGTGTACTTGTATTAAGTTAAAAAAATCTTAAACCGTTCAATATACAAATATTCATAAATTCGTCAATTTATTTATTGTACAAATTCCTTAAACATTAAAATATTGGCATATTATAAATTTATTCACTTTTCGGACATGTTCTGGGATACCTTTCCTGTGTTTTTTAATTCTTTTTTAAAAAAGTCCAATACCTTTCCACAAGCCGAAGTTCCTGAAATTAGACATTATTGTTTCAATACCACTCAAGGGACTTTTTTTTTATTACCACTCAAGGGCATTTCGGTCCAGAAATACTTATGAAGGTTTTTGTAGATACTCCGTAATATATATTTCTGTGTTTATCGTGCCTGATGTCACAAATGATTGGCTTATTTTCTCACACAAGAAACTTCTTTGGGAATTTTGTTTGTTTTTTTTTGTCCGGTTCTTGAAAATTACCTCGTCCATCAGCCTCATAAAAATCATGACCAGGAAGTTATGAAAAGTCGCCAGACATAAGTTTCATCATCCATCACACAACAGGTGTATTTTTTTTATAAAATTCTTACCTCAATTTTTTCGCTCGTTCGTTTGCTTATAAGTTCTTTACCCTATTGCGATCTGGAACTTTCCAAACTTTATACGACTTCAACCCAGCATTAGCTTTGGCTCTGTGCACAAATGAATCAGAGCATTTAACAATTGATTACGTTATCTCAAAAAAATCGAAAAATGTCGACAACAGTGATACGCAACATGTATATCAATGGATAACATTCTGAAAAATAAACTGGGCATAGAAAAAATAATGAGTTTTTGTAGGAAAATCAAGCCATACCTTGGTTATTAGCCCATTAGGCAGCAGAAATTGTAATGCTCGTCCATCTTCCATCAAACTCTTTTTTATTTTTAGCGTATTGGTCAAATTATTCTCAGATTCCCTTTGAAACTTTAAGTTCTCATTTCTAAAAATCATATATATTATATATGATCTTTTTATTTGTTCACCTTTTTCGTTCCTATTTCAACAAGTTTTTTTTTTTTTAATAAAATTGAAAATATTGCCATATTTATATGAAACATTTTGAGGAATGTGTTTAACTTAACAGAGTGTTAATCAACGTTTAACTAACAAGTAAAAAACAAGATCTTACAAAAAATAGTAACTAAAAAAAGATTGTATATTTTCTATAAAAGAACTTAGTAAATGTTTTTGTTATTGTATTTTAAGTCTACATAATACAAAATAAAAAAAAAACAAATTACAAGGGAAGTTTATTAGATAGAATTGTTTTACTTTTTTAGCGTATCACAATATTATAGATCAATGTGAAACAAACGATTGTAATACTTTAACACATTTCATTTAACTGTAACAAAAAAAATATTCCAGGTCGATTTATGGTCTCTTGGTATTATGGCCATTGAAATGGTTGAAGGTGAACCTCCTTATCTTAATGAAAATCCATTGAAAGCCTTGTACCTCATTGCTACTAATGGCAAACCCGAGATTAAAGAAAAAGAAAAACTCTCACCAGTATTTCAAGATTTCCTCGATCAATGTCTGGAAGTAGAAGTTGATCGTCGTGCTAGTGCAATGGAATTGCTAAAGGTAAATTTCCAAAACAAAAAACTTACATTTAAAAATGAAAATATAACAATACTGGTACTTTTTTTATTATAACATCTTTATAACAGCATCCATTCTTAAAATTGGCCCGTCCATTGGCCAGTTTAACTCCGCTTATTATGGCGGCTAAAGAGGCCACCAAAAATAACTGATTAAAGCTACAACATCATTGATTTATGTTGAAATTATTTTCTTAAGTATATGTTTTATTTCAAAAACAAAACAAACAACAATAACAAAATAATTATATATATAAAAACATATTTTACATTTTCTTATTATTATTATTAATATTATTATAATTTTGATTATAAAACTTAAAGAAAACAAAACAAACAACAATAAGGAAACAACAACAACAAGAACATTAAAATTATATACATATTTACGTATAATTATTATTATTATTATTATATATATAAATAGTTATTATATACAATAAACAAACAAATAATAAAATAAAAAGAAATAGTAACGAATGAAACAAAAAGAAATTATATTGAATGAAATAAAAATCCATAAATCATCTTTATATTATTAAAAATAAATAATAACAAACAAACAAAAAAAAAAAAACAAAACATTTATTAAATATTATTAAACTTATTATTAACATTTAACGAGAGAGACAAAACCGAAAACAACAAAATAAATAATTACTTTAATTATATTATATATATTTATAGTTATATATACATTAAAGAAATAAATATAAAAAAAAAATAATATTAAAGCAAAAAGGCGTTAAACACCATGTATTTAAAAAGAAAAACAAAAACAATAATAGTAACAACAAAAACAAAAATAATACATTATTTTCTGCATAATCCCCCCACCACCAACTACTTTTGATCCTACTCTACACTTTTCAAATTTATTATTTGTAAACATATTCAATTGTATTTTAAATGTCCAACTTTTTAATATGAATTTATTTTATTTTTTTCTCTCTTTAACCTCTTTATTGTATTGCATTTTAAGTTTATAAGTTTAAATCATAAAAATATATAAAGAATAACTAACTATATTTTAACGCTAAATTATCTTATTGTTTCTTTTTTGTGTTTTTTTTTTTAATGACAAAGAAAATATTTTAACATTTCTTTTTTAAGTTTAAAATAATTATTTTTTACCACTACAACTTATTTAATTGTAACAATAATATTAATAGTAATGAGCATTTTAAATGCCTTTTTTTCATTTTAATGACAATTATTTTTTTAACATTATTATTTTAATTTGAGACTTATTATTAATAAATGAAAATTATCAATAAAATAACAAATATTTTTTTAATGCAAAACGTTTTTAGAACATTTACATACATCGTGATGTTAAAAAATCTGTTTAATTTCGAATTTTGTAAAAATCACTAGTAGATAACAGCATTTTCCCAGTTTTGGACTAGACTAGAGGATTTTAATAATTAAGTCTCGAGTGACAATTTATAATAAAACAAAACATCTCAGGAACAAAGTGAGTCATCTCATCGACTGTTATTTAAATCATGTTATTCATGGTTTGGATTTAAGGGTTAAGGATAGTATTTAATCAATAAAACAGATGTATATTCATATGTATACTAGGGCTTTAACCAAATTTTGGCCCTAGCACCACGTGATGTCAAATGTTGTGTTATTTACGACAACATTTTATTCTCTCCCCCACACTGACATGACACCTCACAGTAGCTCATCAACAGCATGGTTTCGGGAAAATGCACAGCATTAACCGCCATAGCCACACAAGTCTGACAAGGTCTAAATCAGCAAAAATCAGTGGCACTGGATTTATTGAATGCCTTCGATACAGTCAGCTATGCTTAAAATACAATAACAATGGATGGAGAACTGCCACCTTCATTGAGGACTTATGTATTTTGGTGAGCAATTATCTCAAGGATATCAATGATTTCCTAACTGCGCTTAACCCGCAACTATCATCTAGCTACATTTTTACCACCTGGTCGATGGTGCAAGAATTCCGACAGAAAATCATCTTAAAATTTTGGGTGTTACGTTCGACAGCCTCTTCACTGCCTCCGCCAATGCCACTGCAATATCGCACATATTGCGAAGTAGGAACAAGGTGCTCAAAGCTCTGGCTGGCAGCAGTTGGTGTATGGACATAAAAATATAATTACCTTCATATAAATCGGTCAGTGGTAAATTGTGCGGCTCCAGTGTGTTCACCATCGCTGAGTAATACCCAGTGGAGTAACATTCAAAGATGCCAAAATGCCACCCTCAGGACCATTACGGGCTGCCTACAGATGTTTTCAGAACATCATCTTCACTTGAAAATGAAGGTCTTACTGGTCAAGAAACACAACAGCTTGATTTCTCATGATCTCCGATGACCAGAATGTCATAACGGAGTTAGATTCTCCCGAGGCATGTTAGAAAGATATCACTCGCCGTACACAGCAGCATTGGACGATATTCAGAGTGACGCGGTTGCAGTTTGCCGCTTGAATATCATACGTGGAGGCCGCGGCAAGCAAGAGTAGTTCTGGAAAAGCTGAGATCTGGATGGAGCAACAGATTCAATGCCTACTGGTCACTACATAACCAGCCTGTAGTGATTGTCCCCATGATATCTTTAATTTTTTGACTGTTCGGCCAACCCCACCTCACTCCGTCCTAAAGATCTTTGCACACACCCAGTCGAAGTGGCGTTACTTCTTGGCCTTGATCTCAACGATGTTGAAAAAAGTCCATAACATTCATCTTGGATTACCAGTATATGAAATAAATACCAGGTAAGTGGTCGATCTCCCCATCATTCAAACTCGACCTCTACCTAGCAAACTTATTCCGTCGATGTGGTATTAAATGATCTCCATCTGTAGTAATCTACGTTAGGGTTAAATTTTAAATTGAAATAGTGCCTCTTAATTTTGACGGTTTTAAAAAGTCACCTTAAAGATTTAACCCGAATCTTGCATTATTATCGCCTTTAGAAACTAAGTGAACATAACGAGCAGTACCACCGCATGCGATGCACATTACCATGTAGGACAACGACTAAAAAGGTATTGAGAATACCTTTGATAATAACAACATTATAAACTTTGCTGCCACTTTATTTGTCACTTATCGTTGATGTGCTTATCTAACTTATGCTTGGCCAAGGAGATAGTACACACAAATACATATCTGAGACCCTTGGGATTTGTTGTGATTACCTTCAGAAAATTATAAAAGGAACGAGTAAGAGGTCAGAAGAAACATTCCACATCCTGAAAACTTCTATACCCATCATTAACCTTACTAATTCCCTTAATGAAACAGAAAATATTTTCCGTTATACAACTCGTGATAACCTACAGTTTATCGCGTAATAGTTTACATAGCCATCTAAATCTAAGGCAATTATACTCTTGGCCCAAGCACTTATCAAACTGATTTTAAAACTACTACTTTGCATCCCTAATAGCAGTTTGGTGATCACCACGCCTAGCTTGGGCTTGACACCTGCTAACACGCTCTTCCTCATACATACATATTTAAATATACTAAGTATTACAACCGAATTAATTAATTCAATTTAACATTAATTCAGAATTCTAAAATATCAGCAATTCATTCCATAAAACCATTCCCAACAAAACCAATTCTCTAGTTTCATTCAAATGCTTTTAATTGAATAGAATTAATTCATTGTTGAATAAATTTATAATGTTTTAAACAAATGTAGGTCCATATACCTTTGAAACTTCACACTTCATATAGTCAAACTGCAATTTCAGTTTTTCATATCGTGATCTTTTGTTTGCTTTGAAAAGGAAGTGAATATAGAACCAGTTATGGGGAAAGAATATTAAAGGATATCATTTTTGAAGGAAATTTAGAACATAATTTAAACATGAAAAATTAAAATATAAATATTCAGAAAATCAAAAATATACTCTTTCATTTGATGCCCATATACTGTGCACTATATAACAAAAATCAAGAACAAATTTAACAAATATTAAAGTGCATAGTAGTGCATAGTAGTGCATATACTTTACCAATATCTTATAATGAAATATATAAAAAATATTATACCTGAAATGTTTAAAAAGGGCAAACGATCATGATATGAAAAACTGAATATGAATATGCAGTCCTATAGAGCCAGTACCGCACCATATACTTACATATGAAAATATGTATGTATATGGTGCGGTTCATGTATTGAAAATGCTGTTGTATAGTGTTATATTTTTTTTTAATTCAAATTGAATTAAAGCATTTTTTTCATTCAATAAGTTTTGTTTCTAATCATTTACAAAATGAATCGAAATCAAATTTTAAAATTAAACTCAATTAAATCTCAGCCATTCCATTAAACAATTCCTTATTTAATCCAAATCCATTACAAAATATCTTAATAAAATGTATTGAATGATTCAATTGTTCTTCAATTCAAATGAATATCTGTGGACTTTTGACAAAACAACTTAAGTGTAATTTTCAGAATTTTCAGGAGAGCACAAAAATAGTTGAATTGATCGATAATTATTTTATTATTTGTCCTTAAATAATTTCGAAAGCTTTGTATAATTCTCATATAAATAATAAATCAATTCAATTTTTGCGCCCTCATGAAAAATTTGATTATTACTCTTAAGTTGAATTGTCTAAAGTCCACAGATATATTATATTATAATGGTTAAGAGATATAATTTAATTTGATTTTGAACATTTAATAAAGAATTAATTATTTCGAGCGTGGATGACGACTGAAATTCGGAACATAGACAAAATTTAATTCTAATTAATTTGTTGGCGCATTTTAAAATTTTCCCTCGTTTCTTTTAATTTAAGTCTTATTCACCCTATTTAAATTTTTATTTGCAAACACAAAACCCATTTCCTTCTATCTCTCATTATCCCTCAAATTCATTTTACCATATGCATTTTTTGTTTTACAATAAAATATGAAATAAAAAAATGTCTTCAATAAACCGAAAATAGATTATAGAAATAGTAATGAATAGTGTAGACATGTACTATATAATTATACAAGAAATCAATTAAAATTGACTTTAAAAAATTATAAAAAAAAAATCAAAGAAAAATACACAAAAATTCATAGAATTAATAAAAAAAATACAGTCCCTAGTAATACGAACAAAAAATAAAACAATAAAAGCTGAATAGATTTGATTAAATGAATTCTGTTAAAGAATTTAGCAAAGAAACTCAGCTTTTATTAACAATAAAAATTAATGAAATAAGTATAGATCCCATAGAAAATTATGAGAAAAATAAGAGATAAAAAAAAACTATATTTTAATAGAAACAAAATCATACGTTGTGCCTAAGCATCAATCAATACAACTTTAAAGAAAATAATACAGAATTCCATAAACCAGAAAATATACTTAAAACAATACAGTTTGTATTAACAATTATCGAGAAAGTAATATTGATTTAATAGGCCTAACCTAGGAACAATACAAAAAAAAAATAATTCCCAGGAAATAAAAGTCTTGCCACAGAACATTAAACAAATTTTTAATTTTGAGAGTTTTAAAGTAAAAAAGCATAGATGACAACTAGATAGCCAAAATGAGAATGTATTGCCCGTATGTGTGAAAAGAGAGTAATTTTTTCAATTTTATTGCTCTCTCCTTCTGTTCTATGCTTTTATTCTATGCAGTGTTACCATTTGTCCAGTTTTCCCTTTTTTTGCAAGTTTTTTCAGATGCAAAAAGTTTTATTTTTTTAAAAAAAAGTTTTTTGGAAAATTGTAAACCTATGTTATCAATAAGTTGAACCGTTTATTTCATAATGATTGTCTCCAAATTCGTTTACTAAATGGGGAGATTGATTTAAATATATTTAAAGTACTAAATTCACATAAATTATCTCAGTTTGATTTATGTACGAATTGGGTTTTCTAATTTTAGTATGTATGTACTTAAAAAAAGGTTTTTTGTTGAAAAAAAAGTTTTTTTTTTAGAAATAAAAAGTTTTCTTCAAAAAATATATGGCAACACTGATTCTATGGTAAAAAGCACGTTCTTTTTTAAAATATAAAAAACGTAGTTTACAGTTGCATCGTACATTTCATTCAGTCACATCAACTTGCGGTAATAGGAACTCCTTGAACATGGTTGTGTATAAGGCCCGATGACACCTCCGTCGTAAATGGTGCACCATGCTGCGTGCTTTATAAATTCTTAGTTTGTTATTTAAGTTTAATTCTTATTTAGGTCTCAGTAAACAATACTATTTGCGAATTTTTAACTTTAAATTAGTGTGCTTACATTTAATATGTTGTTTCCATGTTAATCTTCTATCTAAGGTTATTCCCAAATATTTTACTGTATTTTCTTTTGGTATTTGTTCTCATTAAGAAAAATGAGAAGTGGAAAAGAGGCAATATCTTAAAAATTTTTGAATTTTTTTTACAAACCAGCTCGAATCGAAAAAAAAATCAGCCAAATCCCTCCAGCCGTTCTCACGTGATCCATGATGAACCATTTCATTTTTATATATATGGAAAAAAGGTACCACTAAAGTTACCTTTTGTGAATTCTAAATCATTCAGAATCATGTGTGACTACTTTTTAGGTTTATTATTATAAAATATTCAAAAAGTACCATTACAATAAATAAATAGTACCATTAATAATAATTTTTTAATTCTTATTCACTCAGAACCATAAATACATAATTACATATTTCTGGATCCATCGTTATAAAATATTCAAAAAGTACTTTTAGTAGGAAAAAAAGTACCTGTGAGTCATTTTTCTGATTCTAACTCAGTCAGGATCATGTGTGTTTAATTTTCGGCTTATAGGTTCATTATTGAAGATATTTAAAAAAAATACTATTTGAGGAACGAAAAAATACCAATAGTTTTTGTCATCTCAATGCCATTAAGCCGCCTATTCTTGAAGAAAAAGTATAAATTTTCCGTATTTGAACCCCCGTCAAGTTTGAAATTTCAAAGTAATTCATTCAGCTTGAGATTGCGCATATTCCTAAATCCGGAAGTATTCGTTATGTTATATGGAAGGATCAAAGTACATAGATATCAATACCGCAGCTTTTCCATATTTTTTCTAAATTTTTGCCCTAGCACCACGCGGTGGCAAATTTTGTATGGATGGCCTGTAAATCGTTTATGTGAAGTTTGCACGAAATCGGCCCAGTGGTTCCGGAGATATGGCATTTAGATTTTCCCATCTATATACAGTGCACTCGCGGTAACGTGAACACCGTCTAACGTGAACACCGCCTAACGTGAACAAGCTTTTGCTTACATTGACTACTCTGTAACGTGAACAAACTCAGAAAGCTCTATAACGTGAACAATTTTTCTCACTGCATTTGTTTTCTAATCATGTAGACAACACTTCAATACAGATATTAAATTCAATTTTTAAAGTTTTGAGAATCCCCTTATAAAAAAAATGTGTTTGTATCCTCTAAATTAATTTTTTTGGTGGCAACGAATGAGTAATTTTATTTGCTATGTAATTTTATTTCAATTTATAGTTTCTCGTTTTGTTTTGTAATGCATTTTAATCAATAATTTTGTTTTATTTCACGTTCAAGCGTGTAAAACACAGGTTTATATTATAAAATTTTTAATTTTTTCCATGAAATTCGACAATCACTAACGTGAACAATTTCACTAACATGAACTCCCTTGGTTTTAATTAGTTCACGTTACCGCGAGTGCACTGTATATTAAAATGTATGTTTGTATGTATGTATATGTGTATATATGTTCCGAATGAACTCAAAAACGGTTGAACCGATTTTTATGAAATTTTTGGGAATCTGCAGAATAGTCCAGCAGGTAACACTGTTTGTAACACTATTAATTAACATTAATTAACACACTAAGTAATAATTTTGTAAATTACTTCACCTCACTTTGATTTTTGATGTACAAAATTGGTATGGAAATATTTTACAATATAAGGGGGTTAATTTTGTAAATTACTTCACCTCACTTTGATTTTTGATTTACAAAAATTAATTTTCCAAATGCCTTAAGGTATGCTGTTTATATATATACATTTTAATATGTATAATAATGTATAATGGATTTATTTAATTTAATGGGGCACTACAATTTAAGGCTTTAATAAAAATCTCGATTTTTTTATTATTAATATACATATTTTGAAAATAATTTCTATGGCAAGACAAATATTGTTTATTTTTTTTTTATCTTTTGCAGAAATAGATTTTTTATATTTAATATTAAATTTTGTTTTTCAAATCTGTAGTGCTTAAGTTCCTAAAGACAAATTTTAGTGAAATAACCAACCCAAAAGAAAATAAATTAGTTTTGATTTCATATATTTATGTACACTAAACAACAATAGTAACAATAAATAATAATGTAAAATTAAATTACTAATAATTAACGAATATTTATTTAATTTAACATTAATCATAATACAATAATAACAACAAACCCAAAAACATGTACGTTCATTAAACACAAATAAATTAATAAATGATCTAATACAGTGAATAACAAACATGAAACAAAATACAAAAAGGTATTGCATGTAGTTTTTATTTGTTTAATATTGTACAAGATGAAAACATAAATTAAAAACTAAAAAACAATAATACCAAAAAAATGCATGTATAAAGAAGAAAATAAATATTAATAATAAAAATACATAAAATTAAAAAAAAAATCTTTATTTAAGTTCATACCGCATATTTGTGTGTTCTTTGATTATTTGGAAAAATGGTACATGGGTCCATATTAAACACTAAACACTAATTCAAATGTCAGATATGTAGTCAATATTAATAAGATTAAACCTCCATAGTGGGAATAAAATTTTATCTCGTCCGTATAAAAAGTAACACGCATCCAAAGTTGGAACATGTGAAAAGGACCGTATTTTTACGTATTTTCCCAAAGAATACGTTTATACTTTTGTTGAAACAAATTTTCTTCGGGACTATAACAATCTTTATATGACCCAGAAAGAGAAATTAATGCAAAAGCGTACACACATTTTTTAAAATTGACCTAGTTTGGATAGGTCTGGGGGTATTATGTCCGCTTAAGTGAGCCGAATTTTACTTTACACGCTTTTGAATTAATTTTTGGCGACTTTTTTTAAAATTTGAGACGCGAGGTGACCAATTTGAGGAGCCACACACTGGACCCCATTAACGCTAGGAGCTTAACAAATGTAAGTAAACTCGAAAACACTTCAGCTTCAACCATGTGAAATTTCATAACAATATCTCCAATAGTTCCAAATACAAACGTTTCAAAACCACTGTGCGTCGGCTTCATGCCCATCTTTAAACTTCAAGGCCAAACCAACCACAGAAATGGACCATTGCTCCCGCTTCCCAATGAGATGCGAAATTCCTACAAATTTGTTTCACTGGAAATGAAGCTACAGAAGCCGAACGCTATTGACGAACATGCGTGTGCATTTGGTGCAAGAACCTTCTCAAAACAATTGTTGGACATCGGAAATGGAAAAAATCCAGTTGATCCCGCCACACTTCTGCCAAATGAAAATTTCGATAAGATATATAAGTCTTACAACTACAAAAGAAAAATATAGTGACTTTCTTGAAAAAACTTAAAAAATATGGCCCTTTGGATGGTTTTTTATTTTATTCGAAATTTTATCGCAAATATAGCTGATATTTGTGTAGTCCCCTCCGTAGGCCCGCCAAATCTAAAAAAAGATATAGTAAATTAAAGAAAAAAATAAATTAACCTAAATATCTGTTGAACTAAAAGAACTAACCTACACATGTAAGGTTCTATATTTTAAATTAGAGCTCATACGAAACATAAATGAATTTTTGGCGATTTAACAAAAAATGTAAGACCCTAGGTGACCAACTTTGATGTGCCACCCACTGGCCACAATTTGGAATATGAAGCTGATCGTTACGATAACTCCAATAGCTCCCGAGATACCGAATTATTTCTAAACAGCTGTGCCTCGGTTCAACCTAGGACATATCATTCTTGTAATTATACTGGTGGGTACACACTCCCATCTTGTATGAGCGTGCGCATAGTAAAATGTCGCATAGGAAGTCTGTCTCCGTCAAGCATCTTATTGTCTTTTTCGCCAGATCGTCCGAAAGAAGAGTTCCCGTCACTAATTCCGTGTTGTTCGGAATTAAGAAACCAACATTTCTCTATAGAAAGAGCAATAAGTGCAATAACCTGTTAGAATACTCGATGAGATACAGGGTGTCAAAGTTGATCACCTCGAGTTAAAAAAAACTTTGTACAGCTTGTAACTTGTACAAATATAAACAGATTTCAATGAATAAAACTTTGTTTTAAAGCAGGTTGGATGTTAAAGAAATTTCAAATTATATCTTAATGTTTAAAATATATTTAAGTTAAGTTGTTTTTCGCAAATATCATCGGTAATGGATGATCTACTATTTTTCTGAAAACAAGGCCGTTAAATGCCATTTGTTTGACCATTAATCCACAGGGATCCAGTTAAATAACGTAAAGAGTGACTTTGTTTTTTTGCGACTGATATGAATCTTTTGCAGCGTATTTTTATCTTACGTGTAGAGGTTTATATTCAAAAAAGGCTATCTGCAGGTTTCCCAAAAAGGAGTTTTTGATGCCATACTCTTCAGTATTATATCCTTTATCTTTGGTATACATTTTTAAGAAAAACATAATAATTTTAACACTCTAATTTCGCATACAACGTTAATTGCGAATAAAAATTGAGCTATCTACATGTTTTTATTTGAATTTTAAAGTACACTAATGTTAAAAATCTGTAAACAGCGGATGTTTTCTTTACAGTTTCAAATAATTGTATATGTTTTTATTCGCAGACTTCAAGAGGCGATTATACTATAGTAGAAACTGCTATAAAACCTAAAAAAGGTGGAATTTTCAAACATAAAAGTGTAACAAAACAAATTAATCGTATTAGGTATATATAATTCATCAATAAGGCATAATAGATCACAAATGATTTTATAAAAAAATTAAGCAAAAAATTTAGTAAAAAAAACTTTTTTAATAAAATTTAAATTTTTGTAAAAATAAAATTTTTAAAGAAACACAGAAAAATTTTTAAATTTTTGATAAATTTGTTATTTAAACTACAGTTTCTTTAAAAATTATAGCGATGAAAAGCTTATCCGTTTTTTCAGCAATCATCCAGGTTGAATAAAAATTACTCAAATGTATACAAATTTTAATCCCTTAATTGGCGATATAAAATATAAATCCAGTTAAGAAGATGACAACAAATATCTACAAATTCGTATCATGAAATATTCCGGATATAAAGTTAATTGCCTTATATTACGGCAAGTAAATTTAAGTATTTATTGGATTTAAAGCCATCGGATTATCAAAATTTTTTAAAAACCTTAACCACGTGAAGCAAAAAAAAAATCATTATTTATATAATTGTGTTATTAATTAAAAAATTATAGTTAAATGTCCATTCTTTTAATACACTGTTATTTTACAAATATAACATTTGTTTGCAGATGGTCACTCGTTATTTTACTGGTAAACTTTATTTTATACATCCTAAAAGGGTTATTAGATTTTTAATTGTGACTAAAGTTTATAATTTTTTAATTTTCGAAATAAAAAGAGCTATCTGAACATTTAAAAATACATATGAATAATATACGAAGACAAAAAAGGGCTTTCTACCATAAATTTGTGAATATTTGGTTTTAATGATTAATTTTTGTTTGCGAGATTTAGGAGATAGATGTATTTTCAACTTATTGTAGAAGATGGAATTTTTAAATCTTAATGAATTGATAATGAAATAACTGTTTTTTATAGCCCTTTCCGTCCCAATCAATTTAAAAATGTTCGGATTTCAGTGAACTTTTCGATCACATTTCTTGCACTCGTACACGAAATACTAAAGTAAATCACACAGAATTTAAAACATTAAGAAAAAACCGTACACTAATATATAAATGCCTCTACAAAATACGTTAATTTACCTACACATTTGTGTAGCCGGGGACGGAAAGGGATAGTCTGAATAATTTGTTTTTTGCAGATAGCCCTTTTAAATTTGTAATAATTACTCATGATTATAATGTTACCAAAAATATACCTATCTTTACAACAGCTCTCCTCCATCCATTAACATAAAAAGTAAACCAATTCTTATTCGATTTTAAAGTAACAAGAAAATTTCAATTTATTCACACTAAATCATCCATAGCATTAATCCAAACTCCAATAAACTACATAAAAAATAAAATATTCCCATTTATTGTTTAGAATAACCAGTTTTTGTTTTACGGTTCAAAAACTTGTACAAATATAAAATACGCTTTTGTAAATGTTTCCATTTGGTGGGCCGGGCAACTGGGAACACGGTTTTCGAGAGCATCTTACGTTTTCGCAACAAAACTTGGTATTCATTACCGGACACACCACGCAACCAAGAGGGTACGGAATACAAGACTTTTGTAGGGTGTAGACGATCATTGCCCAAAATATCAATGTAATCATTTTGACCAAACAGTGCACGTTTCGTAGTCCATGCATTTTTGGGACGATAATCTGGCATGGGCAACTTTTGGCCATTATCCATATGTGGCAATAATCCCTTCTGTAGGAGATGCTCCTTGTAGCCATAACGGCGCAATAAAGGTCCTCGTGCTTTTTTTTCCTCGTACGAGAGTTGTCTTGCGGGCATGAGGATACCGGTGGCACAAGGTGTAAGACTGGTTGTTGTCGATTTACATATTTTAGTTATACTATTAAGTGTAGTCCTCAGTGTATTCGTTAGCAAGGACATTTTTGGGATTAATTTTAATTGATAAACTTCACTGAATAATTAGATAATTGCACTCTAGCAACAATTCCTCACACCAAAAAAAAAACACTGAATGTGAAAAACGTAAAACCATTCACAATAGAACTTAAAACAGCTGTTGAGTAATAAGGTGTTAAGTTGACAATGGGAAATAGAAAATTTAATAAATACGAATAATCACAATGAAACCCAAGCGGGGAAGAAATGAAAAAGCTGAAACAACTACAACAAAGAATACGCCATATTGCCCACCAATATTTTTATACAATGTAAATATAAAGCGCCTAGTTGAGCAATTAGAAGCGAAAACACCAAAAATTAATTTTAAAATAAGAAATGTCAATAAACATAAAAGCAAGCTTTATTTATCAGATGCATTGGTACACACTGAAATGATGGCGATCTTACGTGAAAAAAATATACAGTCGTACTCTTACACACCAAAAGAGTTGAAGCAAATGTCATTTGTCCTAAGAGGTTTATATTTCGATACCGAGGATGATGAAATAAAAAACGCTCTGGATAAAATTACTCCAGATGTTGTTACAAAGGTTAGTCATTTTACAACTCCACATTCGATCAGATTTACATACAACACCGGGTTGTTTTTGATCACGTTAAAACCGGGAAAGACACTTAGCGACATTTCACATATTAAATATCTGCTTAGTCAGTCTATCACTTGGGAAAGACCGAAAAGTAAAGAAAAGGAAACACAATGTCACAGGTGTCAGCGATGGGGCCATATAGCAAAAAATTGTAATTCTGAGTACAAGTGCGTAAAATGTGATAAAAAACACATTCCAGGCGAGTGCCAAAGATCAAGGTCTGAAGGCTCAGATCCGTATTGTGTGAACTGTGGGGAAAGCGGCCATCCTGCAAACTGGAGAGGTTGTACTGCCTACAAAAAATTTATTGATAGTCGACAGGAGCGAATTAAAAAATCTCATGAGGAGAAAAATATGGCCAAAAACAATGTAAACAAAATCATAAGCAATTCGCAATATACCCCAGGAAAATCTTTTGCAAGTTTATTTCATGCAAATACAAACCAGGAGCCAACACAAAAACCACCAATCGTCATGGACTTTTTGAAACTTGCCAGCTTGTTTTTAGAATCAACAGAATTGTCGTTGGAAGAACAAATCAATAATTTCTTAAAAGAATACAAAACAATGACAAAACATGAAGCCAAAACAGAATTTTTGCGCCTCCTCAACAAAATTAAAGCTGAATATGGGCCATAGATTCATAAATTTTGTATCTTTTAATGTCCGTTCTCTTGTAAACACCAGTCGACAAGCTGAACTCTCTAGTCTGCTTCATCAAAATCATATTGATATTGCCCTTTTACAAGAATGTCACCTACATAAGAATAAGAAAATTACTATTCCTGGCTATAACGTTATATATGACTACTCACCTATAGGAGTGGCTATAGTACTAAAAAAATCAATTAAAAACAACAGAATTAATATTGCTGGAACATCGCTCAGTAATGTTTTTATTCAAATAGAACTCATTGTTAATAATTACACCAAAAAGTTTTTAGTTGGTTCAGTATACGTACCTTGCATTCATGCGGCTCAAGAGCTACACAACGACCTAAACAAGATTCTTGATGTGTCCAGAAATTTTGATGGGTTTGTAATTGGCGGCGATCTAAACGCTAAAAGCACTACTTGGGGAGACAGTTCAGATAACGGTAATGGGAGAACAATCCGTAACTGGTTACAAGGTAATTGTTTAGACGTGAAACGAGTTTGCGATGTATCCCCTTCCTATCCCAATGGTTCGTCCTACCTTGACCACTTTTTATTAAGCACGAACATAATAGACAGTCTACATCCTAATTATCAAGTCAAAAGTCTTCCAACTTTTTCAGATCATTTTCCACTGAATTTAAAACTGGAATTCGGATCAGGAAATCTACATCTTAGAAATCCGTCAGTAATAACATCTTACAAAAACACCAATTGGGACTTATTTCGTAGAGACCTTGAAGCTGCATCCTGTGATATTCTTCCACCTACCATCTGTAATTTAAATAATGAAAATTTGGACTCATTAATTAATGCATTCAACTCAACAGTTGCTACAGTACATAATACTCATTCGGAAAAAATGGAAATCACTGATCGCAAGAGACCTTATCCAGAAAACATTAAAAAATTTTTTAAAATAAAGTACACATGGCAGAAGGAGTTGAAAAAAATCTTCCATCGGAATGGCAACAAACTTAATCGTGAGTATAGAATATTGTCAAATCAAATCCAGCTGCTCAAAACAATTATTAATGAACTGGTTAATATGGAAGAGACAAAACGATTTAGCAATAGGTTATCAAAAATCCAACCTGGTCCAACAGCATTTAAAGATATATATCAAATTACTGGAAAGTCTAAATCGCCTTTTTGCCATCAAATTATTAATAATAATGGTATAACAACAAATCATTCAGAAATTGCTGTTATTTTTAAAAACCACTTCTCTAATGTCTTTAGTGTGGTAAATCCTGTAAGGTCTGCCTCTAACGTTGAAAATCAAATTGCAATATCCATCAATGATCTTCCTAGTAATATTTATTCCTTTGACACAAATTTTAAAGCAGACGAAAATTCTGATACTCTTCATTTTATAAATATTGATACCATAAGATCCCATATTAATAATATTAATTGCAAGAAATCATATGGGCTTGACAATATCTCAAATTTCCTAATTAAAAAATTCCCTGACACAACGCTAAAACTACTCACGATAATCTTTAATAATTGCATTAACAATGGATATTTTCCAAATGCCTGGAAAACCGCCAAAATCCTGCCTATCAAAAAGAAAAGAGACAGTAAGAAGCCTGAGGACTTTCGACCGATATCCCTATTGTCTAATATTGGCAAATTATTCGAGCGTATACTGAAGGAAAAACTGGAAAAGGAATTCATCATTGAACCTATTCCAGATTTCCAATTTGGGTTCAGAAGACATCATTCAACTCAACATGCTTTGCTAAAGTTTCATAATGACGTGGTCCACAATCTAAGGGAGAAAAAATGTTCTCTAGCTATCTCATTGGATATCGAAAAGGCTTTTGACTCCGTCTGTCATAAAAGTCTAATATACAAACTTATAAATCTTAGCATCGATCCTTATCTTCTGAAAATATTGAATAGTTTTTTCACTAAAAGAGAATTCTGCGTTCAAATCAACAACACCACGTCAGATACCAGCTTCGTCAACATCGGAGTTCCTCAGGGCAGCATATTAGCGCCACTTCTTTTTAATATATTCCTCCATGATTTCCCACATCAGTACAACAACTCTAAGGCTATTCTCTATGCCGATGATTGCCTCATTTATGCTCATGACATCTCACCATCAGAAGCTTTGAACAGGGCAGCTATTCATCTTGGCATAATAAACAATTTTTATAATGAATGGGGAATAAGAATTAATGCTGCGAAGTCGGAAGCCATTTGTATCAGAAATGCATCCGGCAAATGTGCAAAGTTTGTGGTCCCAGAGAGCAAATCACTACAACTTTCTCTAAACGGTGTGGAAATTCCTCTTAAAAACACTATAAAGTACCTGGGAATAAAATTTGACAAACTGTTAAAATTCAATGGTAATGCGAGAAATCGTCTGGAAAAGGCAAGGAAAATATCAGGAATGTTTTCAAGCCTTTTGTACAACAAATACTTACCAATAAGGACAAAACTTCTAATTTATAAAGTTGCAATCAGATCGGTCCTCATCTACGGGTTTCCCATTTGGTTCACTATGTCGCCAACGGTGGCCAAGGAGATTGAAATCTTTGAACGTGTAATACTGAGGAAGTGTATTGGGAAAAATTACCAGAATGAGACAAAACGATTCTCAAACAATTACATATATAAGAATGCAGATATACTACCTTTTTGCCGATATGCCATGGTACAACAAAAAAGTTTTGTTGAAAAGCTTTCAACACATGACAACATTCTTATTGAACAAATCTTTCAACAAGAGAATCTGACAACTTGGACTTCCTTTCCGTACCTCTCTCCGATAGGAATTCTCCACGAGAACATCAATAATGATCCGGATCCTTATGCTTTGCCATCATTCTATTTGAAATCAGCACCTGGTGCACACAGAGGCTGAAAATATTATTATAAGATTTTATTATTTGTAACTGTTACTATTATTATTGTTGTATATATATTATTATTTTTTTTAATTAATCTGTGATATTTATAATATTTACCTTTTATTTTGACTATATGTTCCGTTCTCATTGGAAATTATTGCATTTATATGCTTTCGTATTTTTAACTTACACACTTAGCTACATAGTATATGTCTACATTTATGTTTTGTTTTGATACACGAATTCTGCATTTATATGCTGTCGTCTACAATATATTATTTACATTCTGTTTGTCAATGTTATTAACAGAATATTTGTTATTTATGTTTTTAAGTGTTATTTAGTCTTAAGTTTGTTATTTACAGACATTCGCTCTGTTAGCCAAAGTAAAGACCGAAAGCAAGTCTTGTTTGTTTTCATATTCATTTTGTAGAAAATACATATCCTATTTCATTTATCTACATTGTTGTGTAATATCCTATTTTTGTTATTAGAGTAAGACAAATATAGCTCTAAGATTTATATTGTTCTCATTGTATGTAAGACACGAAAAATGTTATCGAAAAGAAAAAAGACTTAATAAAAATTTACTTACTTACTTACTTACAATGAAAATTACATAAATTAATTAATTAATTAATTAATTAATTCACAATAGTTAAGTCAATGTAGAATGTTAAGTTGTTATTGTTTTAAACTTTAAAATTTAAAGACTTTTTCAATAGAAACGATATTAAAACTAGAACAGAACAAGTAAGAGTGCTATATTCGGCTATGCCGAATCTTATATACCCTTCACCATTGTTGTGGATGCATTAATTGCCCATTCAGCGTATAGCATCCTAAATATATCAATATCAAAACTTTTAAAAATTTTACATTTAATTGATGACGAACAGATTATATTGTAAAAGTTACAAACGAAATAACAATCTTATATATACCCTTCTCACGAAGGTGAAGAAACGCCAAACGAAACATCAAAAAAAAAAAAAAAAACAATGAAACCAACACACATCCAAACATATGTACGTTTTTGTTAAAGCGTGCAATAAACTGTCTTTTTTAGATGAAATTTTCAGAGGTTGTCTCGGATTTTGGCTCATATCTCCTTTATTTATGGACGGATTTTGCTGATTTTAAATAGGAAACTTATCGAAAGCATGTCTGACAGAATTATTGAAGATTTGGATCCCGAAGATATCTGGGGTCTTCAGAAAATTGATTTCAACAGACAGACGGACATGGCTTAATCGACTCCGCTATCTATAAGGATCCAGAATATATATACTTTATAGGGTCGGAAAATTATATTGTGGAAATTACAAACGGAATGACAAAATTATAGTCGGTCAAGCCCGACCATATACCCCACACCAAGAAGATGATTAAACAATTTATTTTAAAATTTATATTTATTTATTTATTTGTATGTACCAATCGCCATAAAATTGCATAGTATCTGTTCTGTATATATGAAACTTATTTTTGTTGAATTTTATTTGAATACCAACATTTTTAAGAAATCTATACACGTTAAAACGAATTTCCGAAGTGGGTCTTATATGGGAGCTATTACAAATTATGAACCGATCGTTATAAAATTTGGTGACATGATTTTTATGCATATATATAAATATTTGTGTTGAATTTTATTTGAATACCAACATTTTTAAGAGATTTATACTAAAGTGAATTCGTAAGTGGGCCTTATATGGGAACTATGACTAATAAATATGGATTTCTAATAATTTGTACATATTTTTTGTTTTCAATAAAATCTAGGGGACTTGAAAAAAAATATTTAAATTTTCATTTATATTACTGTTGTTCAAAAATGTTTGTACAAAATAACATGCCCGAAATTGGTAGCATTTTTTGAAGAAGAGGAAATGTTTTCATGTTGATGTATGTTTAATGATATTTTTTCGTTTCAGATTTTGTTGATTGTTGAAAGATTTGACAATATAGAGTTATTATACAAATATATTTGAACTAAATCATTACGTAATGTAATTGTAATGCAATTTATTATAAAATATCAACAAATTTATGTAAAAAAGCAAGAATTTCCATCTTGTACCATTTTATAATATTTATGAAGATATTCTTATCCAGAACGAAAAGTTTTAGAAATAAAAATCATGTTCGATTAGATTAATATTTATTAAAAAAAAGCTTTTTTTTACAAAAAACTAATGTCAAAACAAAAACAAGCTTATTTCCAAGAAACGGTTTTGCGCATAATAAACTTGCGATTTTTTATTGATCAGATTGAGATCACAAATTTCAAAAAATAAATATAAAATTTCTTTTCTTTGCACTATTCAACATATTTACTATTTTACTTCAAAAATTATGTACATATCATGATCAACTTCATGAGTCATATAAATTTAGAAAATAAAAAAACGCATTTCTTAAAAGTGACCAAATTTTTAAAATTAGTTTATTTAAAATTTTATTTAAATCAAAACATTTGTGAAATGTTATTTTATTTTTGTTATATATGTAGTATAATTAATTAGATATAAATTTCTATACTGATTTAAAAAAAAATTATTTATAAATCCTTTATTTCTATAAATTTAGCCAGAAATAAATAAAGAAAATTATTTATGCCCTGTCATTCATTGTCACAATAATAATTTATTCTTAATTTTGGTATGATTTTTTAAAGACGATAAAAAATACATTGCAAGCTATGCATAGAGGTGACTGAGAAAAGGTAAATAGATATAAAAGGATAACTATTGCGATTTTATTTATTACACATTTGCTAACGCTTTTTATTTAGTGCGGCGTGTAGCATCTGAGGCCGTAGGAGGTGGGGGTGGTCCACGTTTGTGTAATTCCTCTAAATAGTTGACGACAATAGCGGTACGTTCTTCAGCTAAATGTTCTATTATTAAATATCTGCAATAGAAGTTATTTTTAGAAAACGATTTCTCTAGGCTATTTAATTTAAAATGTTGTACCTTTTGTCCATTTTTAAAATATCCTGTATCTCTTTTAGATGATTTGGATTTTCTTTGACTAGTTCATGACTTTTGTGTGTTATTAGTTTACATTCTTTTAGCAATTCCTTGAGGGCACCTTTGGCGGCCAAAGTTTTGTCTACTATATAATCCCTAAACTCACGTTCACATTTTTCCGAATTATTATATTTCAAATAACGTGGGTCCTCTTTGATGAGTTTCTTAATATCTTTCCATGAACTAGTCAATTCCAATGTGGTGATTTCATCTAACATTTCACGGAATTTTTCACGCTTTTTCTTCATTAAATTATCGATATGTTCGTTGAAGATTCTATTTTGATTTAAAGTTAAAAGTATATTGATTATAATATATATTTAAAATCAAATGTAATATTTACCTTTCACGTTCATCGCGATCAAGATATTCAACCAATTCCCAACGATGATCTTTGCGCAATTGACGCTTGACTTCCTTCCAGGTGAGATCGGCATTACGTACTAAATCTGTAAGTAAAGCATTGAAGTGACCTACAGCCTCTTCACGCTTGTGTAGTTCACGTTCCTTATCACGATCACGCAAATGTCCAGCCAATGTCCGATGCACTTCTTTCTCTCGCTCACGTATGCTCTGTTCGGCTCTCAACTGGCGCTCGCGTTCCTTTTGTAGACGTTCAGCTTCTTGTTCCTGTTCGCTGGCAGAATGCTCTTCCTCGGTAGGCTGTTCTCCTTCTTCCTGCAAGTACACATCAATTAGAAAATAAATAATAAAAATTGACACTTAGCAATAAAAGAACTGAAGGTCAAATGGAAATTAATACATTTTTAAGCAGATATTCACAATATAAGGATAGAAATTTCATATTATGAATATAGAGGTTAAACTAGGTATTATTTATTTATAAAAATTATATTTCCACTTTTACTTTAAACTTACGTAATCATCTATTTTCTTTTTATCGTCTTTATCTTTGCTGCTCTTGTCCTTGTCCTTATCTCTATCTCTGTCTCGCCTGTCCTTATCCTTCTCTTTGTTATCCTTATCCTTGCCATCTCTATCCGAACGATCCTTGTCACGACTACGGCTGCGATCTCGCCGATCTTTATCACGACGATCATTTTTACGCTCTGACTTCCTTTCCATCTCTTCACGCTCCCGATCTTTTTTACGATCTCTCTCCTTACGCCTCTTCTCATCCTTCTGCAGGCGCATATAATCATGGAAGTAGTCCTCCCGATACATGGAATTCTCTACAGCACGATAACGTGAATCCGCCTCAAACTTCTTCTTGACATCATGCCAGCGACAATGACGATCCAATGAATCTCCGCGTTCACGCAACATTTCTATAAAATCTTTGCGTATCTGTTTGATGGAGCAACCAATTATGGTATCCAGCACAAAGACAAATCGAAATAGAAGGGAGAGAAAAAGAACAAATACGACACTTTTAGTTTTTTTCAAATGAAATAATAGATTTTTTGAGGAATATCAATCAAGTCTTAGTTGCCTATAAGATCTTAAAAACTACCTTAGTACTTAGAAAGAGCTTAAATAATTAATTACGTTTGTTGGAGCTGAAAGAGAAGTTGCATTAATTAGTTTACAATTAAAATGAATCTAAAAATTGACTTAATATGTATAAGTAGTAAATAAATATAAGATTTGTGTACGCCAGGTAAACATTCATTTTACAAGTATCTTTTTCAATCGGAAGGACGGACAGACGTACACAATAATAAATAAAAAGTGACAAATTAATAGGAAATGAAGTGTGCATGTAAATAATATTTAATATAAATGTAGACTAAAAACAAAAAATTGTTGCTTTATAAGCAGTTTAATTCGTCATAACCCAGTCCAAACTTCGTAAGAAAGAATTTGGAATTTGGTTGAGGTTATTGCGTATTTCGTTTCGAAATGAAATCCATTCGAAAATGGTAAATTTTATTTGTGCAAAATAAAATGGTGGTGTAGGGTATAAAAATACAAAATTTGTTTGTATTTTTTGACCTGTTAATTGAATGAGTGGAAAATATTTCATTGTATTGTCAACCACCATGAGTATACTTAAGAAAACCATTTAAACAAAAAATCCGGATTTTTACCCATTTTTTATTTGAGACATATTTTACAAAGTATTTTTGTGCCTCCAGAATTTTGAATTTATGGTCTATATTCTACTGTTTCGAATCTTATAGATCCTTCATCGTAGTGTACTTAATAAAAAATTAACAAATCGTTTTTTACGAATTTTCATATTTTTTAAGACGTTCTCTATAAGTATTTCTGGCAGATCTTTGCCTCCAGAATTAACATTTTTTTACCCGATATATGGATGTAGATTCATGATAGTAAGTTATTTGAGGGGCTCCAGAAATTTATTTTCAACATACAGAGATGCAGACGGACTCCGATATGTATAAGGATCTAGAATATATAAATATAAAGTTCATCCAAACATTTCCGTATAATTTTGGGAAAAGTAAAAAACCATCAAGAATGAATTGATTGGCATTTTTTCATGCGTCTAATAGTGCAAGAAATTTTAATGGAGTGAAGTTGCAAAAAAATCACCTATTAAATATTATTTACACGCAAACACACGAAATATATGCTGGAAAAGATGTTTATAAATATTAGTTGTTTTAAACATAAATATTTATTATGTTTTCATACTGTTTTGTTTTGAGAATCAATCAATCGTACAGCAAAACGGCAGCATCGCAACGCAAACGACAATTGGAACAATCTGGCAAACAGGAAATTAAAGCAGCAGCTATCAAACCAAATTACAAGAAAACAGTACAAACAATGGCACAACATAGACGATAAATCCATGATGTTGATGATTTCTGCCTCCATCTATTCATCTTTGACTGAAGGTATGTATTTCGGAAATCCATTATTTGGCCTAACAGAGGGGGGTAAATCACCAACGATATAAATCAGCATAGTTTTTTGTGTTTTTTTTTTTTATTATTTATTTGTTTTTATATTGATCAACATTCAACTGATTCTTTTAGAATATTATTTTTTTAGGTTTTTTTTTGATTTCATTGGATAACTCACCACACTCGCTGTGGAAAATTAAGGCTCTAAGGTTAATGTTTTTTGTGGTAAACAGGTTGGGTTGTTCTCTCGGCTCTCGTAGTACTAAATACCATACATTGCTGACAACTTCTAAGTCCTCGGTTTCTTCTCAAAACACTGCTACGTTTTGAAATTTTGGTGGGCTGAACGTTCAGTAGGTTGGTTGGTTGTTTGGTAGGTTGATTCAGTTGATTGTTTGTGTAAAAAAAATGTTTGGTAACAAAAAAAATGTTTTTGCTAAACAAGATTTTGTAAAAGGTTTACTGAAGCGATTTAACGCACTTACTCTATCCCATGTGTTTAAGTTTGTTTGCTTATCTTTCTATCATTTAAATTTGGTCTGTTTCTTTAAATGACCACCATCAATCAATTAGAATTTGGGGGTTGCTCTTACACACCCACATCAATATTCTCATATACACTCACACGGAAAAAGAGAAAAAGCAGAGGAAGTTGTAAGTAATTGCCGTTTAATCACATCCTTTTTATTAGTTTCAATACCTTATGTCAATTCATTATATACATTTCAGTATGTACATTATTGTATGTGGCAATAAAATGTAACAACCAACACACACTCTCACACACAAAGTGTTTGGATATTGTGATAGAAAGGCTGAAATCTATACAAATTTTGTAGTTTTTCTTGTGGGTTGAAAATTAAATAGTCATAAGTAAAATATATAATATATAAATTTAATTAATAATTAATTGTTTTCTAAATTTTTGCAAAACTTTAGTTTGTTGTTACATTTATGTAAAAAAAAAACAAGAATATATAAATATTGTAAATTTATGCAAGTAAATACACAAAACCACTGTTGAATATTATTATTATTATTATTTATTGTTTGTAATACGTAATATTGAAAATGGAAATATGGACTGAATTGCAATTTGAAATTCAATCCTGTTATGGGAAAATGTTACACATACCTGTTCTTTCTTTTGTTGTTTTTCTTCTTTCTCTCGTCGCCTTACATCTAAGAGGTATTCATTGAAGAGCGATTCTCGTTCGCGAACCTTTTCAATTGCCTTGTAACGTTCATCTTTACCAAAACGTTGACAAAAATCACTAAACGACGATCTGAAAAAGAAACAATAAAACGAATTCATTAAAATTTGTAATTTAAAATAAAATTGTAATCCGCATACTGTTCGTTGTATTTATCTAAAAATAAAAATAGTATTGATTGGTACTATTGGATAAAATAAGTATTCCTCAACCATTGTTCAGGTAAGAGTCCTTTTTTCTCATTTAATTACTGTTGTATGAATTTATAAACTAAAATATTCAAAATATGCATTTTGAAGAGCATGGAATAATAAGGTCAGTATATATTATTTCAATAAGACAATGGATTCTTTGAGAATTTTTATTTATTGTTTTAAAATTTCAATTAGACATAGCATGTATGAAATTTTCTAGTGTTCTTAGCTTTATATTTCGCCAATAAAATCAAATTATGCTGATGGTTTTCAGAATAAACTTGCAACACAAGCAGTCCTTACACACTCTCCATAACATTAAGATCTGGTGAAAATGCCGGCCATAACAGACAATACCTACATATTGCACAAATTTGGTCTAAGTGGATCTGGAAATATCGCGATGTTCTTCCAAAATCATTTAAGAGCATTTTGCTTTATTATTATTATGGAAATAGTTTATAGTGAATGTAATTTTCACGACTTCTTAAGCAAGAGTACATTAAAATTGATTCTAAATTATATTAAATTCGAATATATCCGTAAAATTTTTAAATGCTTCAAAAAGATTATCCAATATCACAAATTATTTCACTTATATTTAAAACTAGCTGACCGCACCGGTTTCGCCAGTTATCTATTTACTAATGTTAATTCTTCAAGTTTCTCCAAAAAATTTATTTTATTATGAAAATTGAGAAGTGAAAAGAAGGCAATATATTAAAAATTTAAATTTCCGAATTTTTGAATTTTTTTTTTCTTTGCAAACTATCTCCTGAACATTTCAAATAGAATAAAAAAAATCATCCAAATCTCTCCAGCCATTCTCACGTGATGACATTACATACATGGACCATTTCATTTTTATATATATAGATTATTTGAGATTGATGTGTTTTTGATTTATTATAGAAATAAATATATTTAATTTTGTTATTAAAATGTATTTCTAATTTTTTGAAAATCTTTTAAAATATCATCCGCAATGCATAAAACAATCCATTCGTTATAAAAATGAAAAAATATAGTATATTAATGGAACTTTCGTTGGTTCTATACAGTAATTGAAATATATTTAATACTCGCAATTGGATTATTTCGGTAACGGAATTTTAGAGGTAACGATAATTGCAGATATTTCGGTAGCTTAGCGGTAACGGTATTTGCTGTTATTTTGACAGCGGTTTTTATTGATAACGGTAATTTTTTCCTGAATTAAATTAAAAATTAATAAAATTTACAAAAACTTCAAAATTTTAAATGTCCTTTTTATCAATGGGCCTAACTAAGTCATTTTATAAAAGTTGTTTATGGCATCTTCATTTAAAAACTATATCGGAATCTAGGAATCTATATCTTGTGAATCGATTGGTAGCAAAGTTTCACGTATGTAACTCGTTAGAAGTCAATTAAATAGACAATTAAAGTACTAGATACTTTTGTTACCCTAGTATATTGTTCTAATTTGTTAGCGACCATTGTGATTTAACATACTTTCAATTATATTTTTCATCACAACATTTTTTTGTTTTCAAATCGTTTCTTTTTCGAAATCGATTTCCATCACACCATATTTCACATATTTCTTCCAAATTGCAATTAAAATTATACAGAATTCTGATTTTGTGTACTGTGATCGTTACCATATTATTATTCTTATATATATTTAGCATTGCAAACTATAATCCAGTATTTGGAATTGCATACTTTTCACTCTTCAAATCTTAACAGAAGTCTCAAAAAAATTTGAACCGTTTAAATTAAATATTGTTTCTTCTAAAAAAAACAATATTCAGAAAAAAAATTAATTTCTTAATGATGCCTGTTAGTTGCATAGATAAATACACATAGATCGGAAACTCTCCTGTCAAAGACCTAACTCAGTTGTCAAAAACCTAAGTGGTGAGAATGTATTAGTAAAAAAACTATGTGAAAGCAAAAACAACACTCGTATGTGTGATTATTTTGAGTAATTTTATTGTTTGAGTTTTTTTCCGCTCTATCATATGGTTTGCTCCCAAAGTGTTTGAAGCCATTCTTTAAGATTTGCGAATTTCATTCACAAAATGGACTTTTTTGGTATTTAGTATAACTCTTCTCTAATCAGATTCAGATTCTAATTCAGGCTAATGTTTTCCTTCTCACATTGTGTCTCAGTAGAACAGAATAAATGTTTACCATACAACTTTTTTATTTATAATAGCATTGTTTGCTGATTTTCTGGCATTTTCGATATTATGGTTTATAAATAGAACTAAGAGTAATCAAATGAGTGGAAAATATTCTTAGCTGAACAAGGTTTGACCACCAAGTATTTTACCCAATGGTACCAATGGTACAATACTATTTGTATTTTTGGATAAATAGAACGATTAGTTTGTGACCTTACAATTTTGACAGGCACCCTATGTACTATACTCGTATGACAGTCTTGAAATTTCTACATGAGTGAAATAACCAAGCAACTGAATTTATCATTTATAACAAAAAAAACTTACTTTCCATGCAGCTTGGCATCCTCCAAAAGTTTGCGAAAATCATCACGTTTTTGCCTCATTTTGTTGCGTTTTTCCTTGCGCTCCTCCTCTGCCCGATCCTTGACGTATTTTTCAAATACTTGTTTGCGCTCCTTAGATGTCAACAATAGATAACGGGGATCGAATACAATTTTATGTAGTTCTTTTTCCCATGTGCTAAAAGCAGACACCTGAAAATGTAAAATAGATATCATAAAATAACATCATAAAATGTTGGTAACTTTAAATACATACATCTTTTTCACGTAACATTTCTTTAAACTGTTTAACACGGGTTTCCAGTGGCACTAAAGCACGTTCTTTAGCGGCTCTTACTTCAGCCTCAATAGCAGCTTCACTGGCATCTGCCTTTTTAGATTTGGCTTTAAAGAAGGGAACACATACACATGCACATTAATATTTATGGTTTTATTATCAACGAATAATTGTAAAACTTACTCAAACGTGTTTTCTTAGCGGGAACTTCTTCAACATCTGATTCGGATTCTGTTCTTATTTTAATAACCCCGTCATCGTCGTCATCCTCTTGCATGTCATCATCACTTTCTGGTTTCGGTTGATTTGAAACAGCAGCCGGCTTTTCTCTTTCTCTTTCACTTTCCACCTTGTCCGCTTTAGAAGCCATTACTCCTTTTAGTTGTTCCGGTGGATTGTTAATTGCTTTGTCGACTTCTTCACGTTCAAGTAATTCTTCGGGGCGCTCCCAAACGGAAGTTCGCGTAGAGGGATTGTAGAAGAAAACGCGTGCATCACCGGTCCAGACAACGCACCAAGGTGTTCCCGGTATAGGCGTACTAGAGATGGGCCTTGATTTGTCTATCGGTTTAGTTGCAGCGGTGGTTGCTTTCTTATGTTCATCGTCTTTTTTGCGCTTTTCGTCGGCGATTTTCTTGGCTTCTTTTTCCATTGCAGATGTTTTGGACGAATCGTTCATAGGTTTAATACCAGCGGCGGCAGCTGCTGCAGCAGCTGCTTGGGCATAAGCTATGGCAGGATCTGCGGAGAAGGCGGGATTTGGTGTCTGCATGTGCATTAATGGATTGGCCATCATGTGAGGTGGTATTCCCGACACTAAACCTGGCGTGGGAGGTGCTGCAGCTGTTGGTTGCGGTGTGGCTCCATGAGCGGCCATTCGGGCAGCTTCCATATCGCGCAATGCCTGAGGCTTTTCCCAAACACTTTCGCCCCTACCGGCATGGTAATAATACGGACGACCATCTGGAGCTCTGTGTTCAGACCATTCCGCAGCTCGTGCAATAACAGCAGGGTCAATAACGCCCGGTTTAATTATGAGGTTTTTAGCCGGCTTTTCTTGAGCAGCCGCCGGTGGATGCATGTGCTGATTCCAATGCATAGCCGCCCATGGCGCAGCAGCTGGACCACCGGGGGCACCTGGGAAACCGCCACCATATCCAGGAGGAGGCATACCAAAAGGAGGTTGACTAAAATTTGGTGGATGCATACCAGGGCCAAAGAATGGTGGGGGCTGTTGATGCAATCCTGGTGGATGTTGGTGTTGTTGTCCTGGCGGCATACCAGTAGGTGCTAAATTGGGAGGTGGTTGAGATAATGATTGTTGGCCGGGTGGTGGTTGAGACATCATTCCCGGGGGAGGCTGGGAGGTAATTGTTTTTTCAGGAATAGCAGCTGCACCATCTGGCTTGTCTTTGCCTGCTTCATCGGTACTACCATTGACTATATTGACCCCACCTACGGTAGGTTGACTTCCCTGACCCGGTTGTTGTTGATGTTGCTGCATTTGTTGTTGTTTTTTATTCATTTCTTCAATTTCAGTTTGAGTCATAACCTTAATGTTTGGTCCCTCCGGTTTTGTCCAAGTAGTTTCTCTGGTTAATGCGTGATAATAGTACGATTTTCCGTCTTCCGTTTTTGTCTCTACCCATAATTCTAATTGGGGTCCGCCAGGCGGTGCGCCAGCCGTGTGTACAGAATTATTTTGTGAATTTGCATCAAAAGGACGACTGCCAAAATTTGTAGCCCCTCCTCTACCGCCACCACGGTTAAAATGCATTATAAGACCACCACGACCTCTAAATGATCCAGGAGGTCCACCGCCATGTCCAGCAAACGGCACAGCATTTTGAGCCGGTGCCCTAACACCATTAAAAAGTTTAAATGACTCTAAGTGCTTATGACTATTAAAACGAAAAATAACCTAAAATCAAACTTACCAAGATTCTTTATTAGTGGCTACTTCAGCTGCGGCTGTATCTGCCAAATTCTCATTTGTGCCACCATTAATGGCGTTGTTGACTGGCGGTGCAGTCTTTACTGCAGCGTCATTTTCGGACTCGACAATTCCCTCAATATTAGCAATTTCTATAGGTTTTGCGCTTGTATTTCTGCTTACATCAGTTGCAGCAACCTCCATTGTGTGTTAGTTTTTATTATTTCTTGCAATTATTACTTTATTTTAAAAATTTTTCACACTGCATATAGAAAAAAAGTATGTAGTAGATTTTTTCCTCACCATGGAAATGTCAAAAAAAAAATACGAAGAAAAAAGATGGTGTCAAAATAACGCAATTGAAGAAAACAAACAGGCCATTTTGGGAATTTGTTTACAGAGTTGCAAAAAAAAGGACTTTTTTGTAAACATGAGAAAAGGCGTCATGAAAATGTGATTAAGAGCATGATAAAAATATAGCTTTCTTTGTGGTGGATAATCTGGTAATTTTATACGATATTTCAAAATAAAAAAGTGAAATGAATAACTGCAAAATTATAGAATAAGTAACTCTAGTTTTCAGCAAAAAGTCGTTTGTTCGATTTGCGATCTTAGAGAACCCTAATTTTGTTGATATTGAGTACCCGTGAACAATATATAGTATTGAGTACCTAAGTACTCAATACTTTTACAAATCTAATTGTTAATGCAACAGATATAAACAAAGTTTTGTGAATTAGCTGAAAATCGCTTTAAAATTTAGTTTGTATCAAGTTTTAAACAACTAAACTATAACAAAATGCACAAAATAAAACCTCAAAAATATGTAAGTTTATATAAATATTCATTTGATAAACATTTTGGAATCCATTTACATCTCTAAACAGCATAAATCGTAAATATCTCGTAAAATAATTATCCGGCTGCAAATGCATTGAAATTGTAATTTAAGTGATTGGATCGACAAAGCAGATGTCAAAGATTATGTGTCTACTCTAGAGTATACATAGTCTTAGAATATGAAGTACTATTAAATGGTATTTAAACATTTAAGATCGAATAATTGTTTTAGAAGATAATTACGATTTTAGTGATTCAGGGATGTAAATGTGTTCCTTAGGTATATACATACTACATACTTTTGGAAAACAGTCTTCATATCAACATTTTGATGGTTAATATCATTAGTCGATATCATTAGTCGATATCATATGCTGGGAGGAAAATTACTATTTGCTTCAGTATATGGGAAATCGGCTTCGCTCAATATACGTCCTTCGGTTGGACGGATTACTTTTTAACTCTGGAGTAGTTTTTAGTGTCAAAAACTGACTTCTGCTTCTGTATAGCTTATAAACCATAAGAAAACAAGTACAAATTCACGTTTAATCTTAGAATACTGAAAAATTAAGAAAATTGCAAGTGTTTATTTATTGTTGTTTGTTTAAGCTAACAATTTTTCCTAAATGTACGCAAGTGGCAGATGAAAAATTTAGAAAATACCAGCGGTTTATGAAAAATTAGAAAATTCCAGCTGTTTATACCTATATCTGTAGCTTCTAAAGGTATTCACAGACGATAATACGGAGTATTAATATTTGTCAAAATCTTATTTACCATTAGACAATTGCACTGTCTAAATAAAAATTTGATTAGATTTTCAAATACTCTAAGGTCTGTTTTTATTCGAATTTGAAGTTATGCGGTTTGTACCTATCCCTCATTTTATTTAGTTTTCATAATTATTTTGTCATTTTAAACGTTTTTAACGTTGGCATCACTACTACATAGACATTTTTAAAATTTGAAAGCTATTTGAATTTTTACTTTAACGATTTTTACGCGATGTGGATTGTGGAAAAAAATGCCTAATCGTACATACAGTATCGGCCATGACTAAAGCACCCCCTCAGTGAATTTTTTTCATATTAGGTATATTTTTTTTTATAAAAACAAAGTTTTAAATTTCAATTATGTATTATTTTCAATTGTTAATATATATATTATTGATAAACAAATACTTTTAAAGTTAAACTTTCTATAAGAGGTAACTTTAAATCAAAAAAATATTTAAAGCTAGGAAATAAAACGGACAAAACTAAATCACCGCTTCATGGATTTAATATAAAAACATTCTTTAATTTATATTTTGTTGCAAATCCTTTGTTTTGGATGACACAAGCACATCTCTTAGCCATAGAAGATATTAAGTTTTTTATGGTGTCTTGCGATATTCCTTTCCAGGCTATAATAACGGCTTGAAATAAATCGTAAAAATTGCCGATTCTTATTTCAGCAATTTTCATGATTTATTTTCATATTAACAATCTCCCACAAGTTCTCAATAGGGCTGAGATCAAGATATTGACCAGGCCAATGAAGAACTTGAATCTTATTGCTCTGTAGCCAACTTTATGAATTAGCCCAATTCCTTGACCAGATAAGCAACCCCCGACCATTACATTGCCCCTCCCTGTTTAATTGTTCGTTTCCATCGGAACTTTTTAATTTGTCAGAGAACAGTATTGTCTTCCATTTTTGGACACTCCAGTCGATGTGGGCTTTTGCAACCTCCTATCTAGCTTTCTTGTTCTTAGCTGATTGTTTAAAAAAAACATACCAAAATCTTCCAAATATGCATGCTCCGATGGTACCAATGGCTAATGATTATGTTATTTTATCTAGCGATGATAACGATGATGATTTTATTGGTTTCTCTACCGATCAGAGTCATTTTGAACCAATTAAAAAGTAGTGAATCCGATAATATGTAATGTTTTACGTTCGGTAGCTATTTACTAATTTTAGATATTTAAGTTTCTATTAAAAATTTAAATTTCCGAATTTTTTTATTTACAAACCATCTCCTGAAAATTTCGTATCAAATAAAAAACAAATCAACAAAATTCCTTCAGCCGTTCTCACGTGATGCCATTACATACATGGACTATTTCATTTTTGTATATATAAGGACTATGATCAAAAAATTCTTAACATACATATTTTTATTTGATTGAAATTATTATTACAATTTACAAAAAAAAAAAAAATTTATAGTTCTTATCACTAATGATGAAATTTTGAACCTTTTTCGGAAACCCTTCCATTATGGTTTTTACAGTGATTTCTGTCACTTTGTTCGAACAGGTTGTCCATCTCCAACTAAAATCTACCACACTTTTCCACTGGCCTTAGCCCCAGGCAGTTTGGAGAATTTGCCTCTCTTAGTACAAATATCACATTATTGTTCTTTTACCACTCAAGACCTTTCTTACCATAGTGACATGGTGCTAAATCAGGCCAAAAATAAGTGGACTTTTTTGTAAACATTCCTTGATGTAAATTTCGGTATTTATAGAGCCCTTTGTAACAAATGTTTGTCTTTTTTGCCGCAACTGCATATTGCTTGTCATACAAAGAACTTTTTGGGAAATTTTGTCTGATTTTGTGTCCCAAACTTTTCTTCAACATTCTCTCGAGCATCTGCAACATAAAAAAAATTACCCAGAAGCTGCGAAAAATTTTTTATACGTACATTTCGTCATCCATTATGCAGCAGGAATATTTTTTGTACACAATTTGACTTCAATTTCCGTGCTCTGTCTTTGGCCTCTTAATGTTTAGCAGAGTTCCTGTCGGGAACTTTTTGAGCCTTGTATGCTTTTAAACCTTCCTTCCTTGACTTTAACTTTTCGTACCATATAGTCCGAGTACTGGAAGATATTTTTTTGGATTTATAAACATCATGTGGACCCTTCCTTCTACCTGAACCAGGTTTTATATCAACGGACAAGTTCTCCCGGTACTGTTTAATAACATTGAAAACAGTTTGATAGCAGAACTTTGATTATTTGACCAACTTTTTGTAGGACCAAGCTGGGTTTTGCTGAAAATATTTAATAATTTTTGTAGGCACTTTTTTCTGGTCACTCATTTTAATCAGATTAACAACAAATAAACATAATTGACATTAAACATAATAACTGACATGCTTTACAAAGGTAACTTGATCAAAAAAAAAAAAAAAATCAAATAGTACTTGGGTTAAAAGTTTAAATGAAGAACGTCTGTTAAGAATTTTACGATCTCAGTCCTTATGTACATTAGAGCGTACCAACTTGCAAGCAACAAAAAAAAAAGTGAGCCGTACACCCTTTAGTATAAAGCATTTTTGCGAGACAGTTACGAAACATTTTTTTCTTTATTTTTTTTCTGCCGAACGTAGTGGTCGCCTTTTTAATTTTTTCGTTATATCTTCGCCATTTACAGTCGGATCTTAAATGTTTTTGTCTCGTGAAGACCAATGGGCCATTGACCTCAAGTATCCCGTTTTAGTATTTATCCACCAGATATGTGTTCTTACCGCCCTAAGGTACCACCCTAATGTCATTAAACTTTTCTATGAATTTGTTAATTCTTAGACATATTATACATTTTTAAAAAGAAGAAACAATTTCCTACTCGTTGATATATAATATACATGTATATCTTTTCTTTTCCAGATGAATCCCATAACATTCGAAGCTGAAATGTTCGTCAACAATTTGGAATCTTTGTCCAAGACATACCATCAGTATGATGAGGTTCTGGTAAGTTCATTGGAAAAGGTAATGAATGCCATTGAAAAATTTTTGGACTCAAATCCAAGCGAAATCTTGGCCACGGAAAGTACAAAGCTGGTGGCATGCGATAATCTAAATCACATTAAACGAATTTATCATTGCGCAAACTGTAAAACCGATTTGGGAAAATCTGTGGAAAAAGTAACTTTACATCTTACGGAACAATGTGGTGAAAAAGCAGCTGTTGTTGTGGGCGGAGGTAGCCGGAAAACTAGTGAAACGAATTCAGGCAAAGATGGTAAAGAACGGGAACACAAAAAGGATAGAAAGGAAGAAATACGCATGCAGAGGTTAATTAAGAAAGAGGAGAAAAACCTTGATCAAGCGATCAAATTAAGCAAAAGTATGTTTGTAGTAAATACATTTTTATTTTTCTTTACTTAAACGATTTATATATATTCGAATAGAAGCATGTGCCCTGTTGACTACCGATTTTAATAAATTCTTTGATGATCATGTAAGAATTGGCACAAAACTTAAATGTTTACCAGAATATGATGTTATTGAAAGTGATTTGATGGCTCTTATAAAGCCACTATTTCCGAATGAAACTGTTAAAATCTATAAATTCGGTTCTCGTATATCTGGAATTGGCAGTCGTGAATCTGATTTGGATTTATTCATTGATATTGGCGATACATTTAATGTATTTAAAAATAGAGCCAGTGATGAAACTCTCCTTAAGCTGCAGATCGTTGCAAATTCATTGATTAAGCATAGCAAATCGTGGAAGGGCATAGTGCAGATCAGTAAAGCTCGTGTTCCCATTATTAAAATAATACACTCTCGTACCAGTATAGAATGCGACATAAATTTCTCCAATAGTCTGGGTACTGTAAATACAAAATTATTGGAGTTTCTTTTCAATCTACAACCAATTGGTAAGTGTTTTCTGCATGTTTTGCAGTAATAGGTGTAGAGGTAGACATAACATTAATCTTAAAATTTGCATTATATTTTCAGCACGTATGTTGTGCATTTTTATGAAAAAATGGTTACATCGTACAGGTGTCAACAGTGAGATGAATACATATTCTATAATTTTGATGGTAATATTTTATTTACAGACAGAGAAAGTATTACCATCATTGGAAAAATTGCAAGAAAATGTTAATATGGAAAAAGCCTTTACTGTCGGACGTAAGTATTTAATGTTTAGATATTTATATTAATGGTGTAAATAAGTAATTTTGTAGCATTGAAAGTGTGCACAAGTCATGTTTTTCAGGAGGGCACAGGGAATTGGAATTGATCAATTTTAATGTTTTCAATACAAAACTATAGTAAATATAATTTTATAATAGTAGTATATAATTAGCAAAAATTATTTTTGTGATTCTTCTTAAACATGATTATGCATATTGGAATTCCACTTTTTGCGTGATATCACAAATAAAAAATAAGGGGAATCCCAGTAAACTTGAATATGAAATATTACTCATGTCTACAGTGACACCATCAATGCGAATTTATACATGGTGCGGGGAGTAAACATATACATTATAAACTACAAAATATTTAGGGAACTTACATCACAACACATGTTCAAAAATATTGTGTTGTATCAAGCATTGATCAAGCAATCGTTCAAATTAACCAAATTATATAAAATCCTTTTCAGTTTTTGAGCTGTATTTTATAATTCAGGCTCGGTAATAATGTTATGTGAAATAAATAATACAAATTAACCCAAGAAAAAAATTATTTTTTATTCAAATGAATTAAAATTCAATTTAGAATAAAAACTTAGATTAACACACCAAGATCAGAATATTATGAAACACAGCTTAAACACTACACATACGTGTCAAATGACCAGAATATATAAATTGGAGTCAGCCAAGTGATAAGACATTTGTGACGATTACAGTCTATAAGGGATACATTGACTACATGCTTAACTGCTGGGATATTAATGTCGTACACTGAGAAACTGAATAAAAAAAAATTTTGTTCTCTGAGATGAAATCAAAGCAACAAACACATGATCATTATAAGAAAACACACAAGTAAGCTTATAGTGTATGTGTATCCAAGTAGCGTCAGCAGAATTTTCTTGCCCTAATTCGCGTGCTAGGGAATTGTGATCTTGGGCGACACTGCCATAGACTAAAAAATTGTTTGAAAGCCTTAGACAGGTTTAAAAATACTTTGGAATCTAAAGTAAATCAACAATTATTTCATAAAATATTTAACGAGATGTTATATACAGTCACCCAAACTATGTTTGGTTCACATAATTCGTTTGATTTTTAAAGTCTTTTATCACATTTTTTGCATTAAATTCAAGAAGATATTATAATGAAATATTGGAAATATCATTGATTGAAAACAGAGAAGATTTAATGGGTCATGATTTAATTTTCCAACAAGATAATGCTGCTATTCACACATTCCGCTTTACTAAAGAGTGGACATCTCAAAGTCCCGATCTTAAATCGATTAAAAATGTATGGGACATTCTTGCGCACAAACTTTATGCTAATGGCAAGAAATGTTCAGCCGTGAATGAGTTGAAAGATGCTTCGGGCAATGTGGCCAAATATTACAATTTAAAAAAAATTGATAAACTCGATGAATAATCGTATTTTTGGGGTACATATTTCATTAAAGTAAGATTTGGTTGATTCGCAATATTAAAGTTTACTTTGGTGAATGATATATAAGATTCGGTACAGCCGAATGTAGCACTCTAATTAGTTTTTTATAGTGAATGGTATGAAAATCTAATAATCGATTTTCGATCAACCATTTTCATTTCGTTTTTTACAGTGGGTTAATCGAACCAAATAATCGATTTTTTAATAATCGATCTGAATTTTTGGGAACTTTAGCAAATGACCCATATACGCTATTATTACGGATTAAAATCATATTTCGACCGTAATCGTAATCGATTTACCATTCACTAGTTTGTTACCATTATAGTTTTATCCATAGATAAACACATAGATCGGAAACTCTCCTGTCAAAGACCTAACTCAGTTGTCAAAAACCTAAGTGGTGAGAATGTATTAGTAAAAAAAATTATGTGAAAACAAAAACAACTCTCGTATGTTTAACATTTTTGAGTAATTTTTTTGTTTGAGTTTTTTTCTAGTTTCCGCTCTATGTTTCTCTATGGTTTTATCATTGTAATTAAGTTAATTTTATGTAAATATTGAATTTAAATAAAAATGTATTTTCTTTCAATCAGAAAATGGTTATAAATGTAAAACAAACTAATTTCAATGTTTAATTAGAGACAAAGATCTCTTTGTATTGCAAATAAATATTACCTCGCAGAAGGAATATGTTGCTCTAATATTCTTACCGTGTATGGTAAAAAAATGCATTCCTGGAGCATTATAGAAATGTGAAACAAAACCGTTTTTGCTTTGCGTAAAATGTTATTCAAAATCAATAGTTTTAGCCGCAGATATGCAGCAATGTAATTACGAAGTTGTGACCACTAATGCAAAATCCTGATTTCACAAAATCTGAATTAAATTTTTTAATTTTTAAAATTAAGTCGAATATACCTAAACATACATACAAGATTTAAAAATATCATTTGGTCAGACAATGGTTATAAACAAAATATAAGTTACAAACCTGCATAAAAAATATTAACTAAATTTTTTTTTCTACAGCTTGGTTATGTTCATATGCCACCTTGACTTTGAATGATCTAAATATAATACAAGAGGAATTAAATCAACCAAATTTGTTAAAATTCATTAGAGGCTTTTTTATGTTCTATACTAGCTACAATTTTGACACTGATATTATATGTCCCTTTTTGGGTAAAACTATTAAAAGAGTTGATTTGGATAAACGAATGCCAGCCAGGTTTGTTTGTTTTTTGTGAACTTTTTTTTTTATTCAAATTCCTATAAACAAATATTTATCATCTGTTTCTATTTCTTTTTCTTATTAAGATATACTGAATTTGTTAAAAGTTCTCCCGATTATGCATTACAAGTGGACAAAGCAATTGTTGTACAAGATCCCATACAACTAAATCACAATGTTACTAAAGGTTTGTCAGCTTTTACTATTAAAGTACTTAAATCATTTATTGTAAAATCGTTGAATGTTATAAATGACACTTTTCTGTTTTAGTATAAACAAATAAATATTAATGTATTAATATTTTATTTTCATTTGCGGGTTTACGGGTTTACGGGTTTTAGAGTGGTAAATTAGAATATAACAAATTGTATAGAAATTTTCAATATAAGAACGGTGTTGTGAAACAAATCTGCTTTGTTCCAGTACTAGAAGATCGTCTCCGTACCCAAAATTTCCATATATTTTGTTGTATTTCGGACAATTTCTGAATAAAACCTGGAAACCTGACTCGTTCTGAAAAATATAAATTAAAAATGCCAAACAAACGAAATATTGTACTCACTTACTTTCACTTCATTTGTTTAGTTTTACTTTTTCTTTAATTATAGACTTTAGACAATGTAACCTTTGACCTTGAATAAATACATTTCAATAAAATTATTTGCAATATAATTCAGATGAGTATTATTTACTTTAACTGCTAAAAATTTACGAGAATTGTATAAAAAATTACGAGAATTGTCCATATTCTGCAACAATGAAAAAGTTTAACGATTTTATAATGCAACTGAACTCTGTTCTTGGTTCACTTGATCTATGCTAGGATCTTTTATTGTTCCCTTCACCATAAGTTTGTCATTCCTTTTTTAATTTCCACATTTTTCATATATATTTTCTGGATCGTTATAGCCATGTCCGTCTGTCTGTTGAAATCAACCTCTATCAAGCCCAACTCATGTTTATAAATTTAGATATATATCTTCAATTTCACGATCATTAAGAAATTAATATTCTGAAAGTTTTTTTTTTTATTAAAATATTAATTGGGAAATTACAATGTCTTAAGTATCTGGGTAGAAAATTACAAATCCTTGTAGTTATAACCGGAAAAGTTCTCTCATACATCGAACTGTTAATATGAGAATAAATTAATTGTGGATTCCATAAAGATCTCTAAAATTTAAATTTTTTACCAAATACTCTGGGCAATGAGCCCGAATAATCTTATAAAACTGCAATAGTTTAATAATTCCAATAAATCTACAAAGTTTACACATTATTCATTTAATGCTTGGTGTATTTTCTACCAGCGATTATAAAAATGTAGTAAATTTTGAATTAAAAAGTATTGGATTTATATATATAGTTCTCTACATTCATACTACATATTCAATCCGGATTTTCGTTGAGCTCCCAGAGTGAGACCAGGTTAAATAATGTGTGGATGAAACAGAGTTAAACCATTAAAGATTATTGGACCTAATCCGTGTTGGACTGCTTGGTGAGCGGGGAAATGGATCACTTGGACAGTTAGGATGATATTCCCATTGTAATCTTTTATGGAGACACTCAAAGCGTATCTACTCCCAAAGCATGATTCTCGTGTTTCTCGACCTGACACTGACATACACTCTTCCTGGAAGTCACACAGTCCACAAGCCTCTAAAATGAAAAAGTAATGAATCGTAAATTACCAGTTTAATTTATACCTCTTTAAATATCCTGCGTCTTCAAAAGTAGTAGTACTAACATCATAAAAATAAGCTTTGAATGATATTCATAGAGATCCGGTAAACACACCGCATGCATTGTAGAAATAGTATAATTTAAACATTTTATTTGCCATCCCTGATTCTATTCTTCATTTCTATCACTCCGAAAATAACTGATATTATAGTAAAACACTAAGAGAGCTATATTCGGCTGTGCCGAATCTTATATACGCTTCACCAAAATATACTTTAAAAAAAATTAAAAAAAAAAATTTTTGTTTAAAATTGGTTTTTTAAAATTTTTTTCCAATTTTAAAATTTTTTAATTTATTATTAAAAAAAAATTATGACAAAAGAATGTTTTTTGTGAAAAAAAATTCGGGTTAAAATCTTATATACCCTTCACCAAATTATACTTTAAAATAAATAAAAAAAACAATTTTTTTTAATTTTTTAAAAATTTTTTTTTTTCAAAATTGTTTTTTAAATTTTTTTCCAATTTTACATACATAGTTTTGTTTTCACATACATAGTTCTTTTACTAATACGTACATTCTCATCCCTTAGGTTCTTGACAACTGAGTTATGTGTTTGACAGCAGAGTTTCTGAAAAATAAAATAAACAATTCAGCACAGCAGCTCTTTGTTTTGATTTGCTTTACTAACATCAATATAATTTTTAATATAACAGCGTGTTAAGCTACGTTTAACTGACAAGTAAGAAACTAGCTCTAAGATCTAGTTTTTGGGATAAAGATAATCTACATGCTCTATTTAAACCTAACTTAAATTAAAATTTGTGTTTCTCACTTATTTATTTACGGTCTAATTCATAATAACTTAAAACAGCTTTATAAGTCGTTAATAAGAAAAAATTCAAAAAACAGTATTCATAAACGTTTAATAGTGTTATAAGTCTGTTATAAACCATTCATAAACTTGAAATCATAGAGAATTATACATAGAAACGAAACACTCCTATTTGTCAAACAAAAATACAACAAATCATATGTCTGATAAAACAACAAAATACATTGACTAGCATGTATTTTGTATTGGATATAATATTCAATATCCTTTCGGGTTAAATAAAAGTGGATGTGATTATTTTAAAAAATTGTATAATAAATTGAGTAAATTTATTCTAGATTGAAACTGAACTGAAAAAATATTTTTTCTTCAAATAACATAAAATTCAATTACAAATCGATTTTAAAAATTATTGTTTTACAAAGTGTATTAAATACAAGTATTAAAAACATTTTGTTCAACACCCCTTCTCAATTTGTAAAACATTAGATAAGGCCAATCATTTTACGGAATTTTGCTATCTTTATATTTTGCAATGGTTTTGTTAAAAGATCTGCTAACATATCTTCAGTAGGACAATATTCGAATTTAATTTCTTTAGCTTGCTTGATTTCACGTACAAAATAATATTTAACATCAATATGCTTTGTGCGAGAATTGATTTTCTCAATGTCTAGTAATTTCAAACAGCTTTGATTATCCTCTTTCAGAGTAATATCATCAATACTCAATTTAAGATCCTTAAATAACATTCTCAACCACAAAAGTTCTTGAGTAGCTTCAGCTAATGAAACAAACTCTGCTTCAGTTGAAGACAAGGTTACTTGCTTTTGTTTTCTGCTAGCATATGAAATTGTTGCTCCTCCTAGTTGAAACACATATCCACTTGTGGATTTTCTTTCTTTTGTGTCACCAGCAAAATCTGCATCAGCATATCCAACGAGTTTGAGATTTTCTGCTCCAATACATAGCTTTAAGTTTTTAGTTCCATATAAGTATTTCAATATTCGTTTAACCTCATTCCAGTCTCTTTGTGTGGGACATGATACTTTTCGACTTAGAATGGATACAGCAACAGTAATATCAGGTCTTGTATTATTCGATAAATATAATAATGATCCAATTGCACGTCGGTATAAATCATTTGACTCTAACTGATCACTTGATGATACATTTTCTTTTATATAGCCAACGTCTAATGGTATTTTAGATGGTTTAGAATTTGATAATCCATAGTTTTCTAAAATTTTCTTGATATAGCTCTGTTGATGTAGGAAAAATTTTCCGTCAATGTTTTCTACTTCAATTCCTAGAAATAATTTCAGAGTTCCAAGATTAGTAATTTTAAATAAATTTGAAATTTCTTTAATTAAATCTTTTATAAGCGATTCATTTTTCGTAATAATTAGGATGTCATCAACATAAACTAGTAAATACATAATATTATCGTTATTTCCTTTTGTATATAAACAGCAGTCAGTATTTCCCCTTCTGAATCCTAAACTTATTAAAGATTCATTAAGTTTTTGATTCCAACATCTCGCTGACTGTTTGAGTCCATAAATACTTTTGTTTAATTTGCAAACTAGATTATTCTTATTTGACATTTCAAATCCTTTTGGTTGCTTTAAATAAATTTCATTTTCCAAGTCACCATTTAGGAATGCTGTTTTGAAATCGATGTGATGAACCAACATATTTTTGTATGATGCAACTGCCAGAAGAGTTCTAAATGTGGATTGTTTAATTACAGAAGCAAATACTTCATCATAATCTTGTCCATATTTTTGAGAAAAACCTTTTGCTACAAGACGAGCTTTGTACTTAGTAGAACCATCTGCCAATATCTTGATTTTATACAACCACTTACATCCGACAGCTTTTCTTCCTTTTGGCAATTCAACTAAATCCCAAGTATTATTTTCATACATTGCTTGTATTTCATCCTTAATCGCAACAATCCATTTTTCATTATCTGGACTTTCTATTGCTTCTTTATAGTTAGTTGGTTCAAATAAAGCAGCCCTACAATCGTATCTTGCTGGTGGTATTCCTTTGTTGGTTCTAGAAGATTTTCTAATATTTGGTTGTGTTTCATCAACATCTTCGTTTTGAGTCGAATCATCATTAATTACATTATTAGTACTTAAAATCTCTACAGAATGTTCACTGTCACTATCGGCTGTATCAAAACTTTCCTCACGTTCATCTTGAATTTCATTAGACTCTGGGAAATCTACAATTTCTTTTTCAGAACAATTCAACAGATTTATAGAAACTATACCTTCATTCAGATTTTTATTGCTGCTACAGATATCAACATTTTCAATAAATTTAACATCTCTCGAGATAGTTATCTTATCAGTATCTTTATCAAGAATTTTAAATGCTTTCGATTCATCGCAGAATCCAACCAGATATCCCTTCTTAGCTACATTTTCAAGTTTCTTACGAAATTGTTTATTTACATGAAAATATACTGCACAACCAAAAGTTCTAATGTGTTTCATCGAGGGTTGTTTTGAAAACCACAATTCATAAGGCGTTTTATTTGACGATTTTGAGGGTAGTCTATTTTGTAAATAATTTGAAGTATTCACCGCCTCAGCCCAATATTTTAGTTCTAAACCAGATTGTATAAGCAAACAACGAGTCATTTCAATAAGACTTCTATTCTTACGTTCAGCTACGCCATTTTGCTCTGGTGTATATGGAGCTGTAAATTGCTGACTAATTCCTTTACTTTTCATAAAATTGCTTAAGGATTTATTTTTAAATTCACCTCCTCTGTCTGTTCTTAAAATTTTCATTCGCCTTTGAAATAAGTTTTCAACATAGGCTACATATTCTTTAATTTTTTCAAATGCTTGGCTCTTATTTGTTAAAAAATAAACGACACAGTACCTGGTATGATCATCAATCATCGTAAGAAAATATCTATTACCACTAGGGGTTACTTCCTGCATCGGTCCACATAAATCAGCATGTACTAAGTCCAAAATATTTTCTGCACGATTTTGGGTAGCTTTTAGAAATTCTTGCCTCGTCATCTTGCCTTTGAAACAAACTTCACAAATATCAGCACAATTACACGATTTCAGTTTTATATTTGATATTAAATTGTTCTCAATAGCAGATTTTATGACTTTATTATCACGATGACCAAATCTTCGATGAAATGTATGAATACAATTAATTTCATTTGTTGAAACAATATTTGCTTGTTGTGTTTGTTCAATAATATATAAATTATTCACCAGATTTGCCGTCACTAGGATGTCTTCATTTCTTGAGATTTCACATTTCTTATTTTTAAATAAAACTTGTAAATCATTTTGAACCATTTTAGCAACTGATAACAAATTTCCGTCTAGATCTGGTACAAATAACACATTCTTGATTTTAAGTTGCTTACCGCGACTATGAATAAAACCATCACCAGAACCTTGAGCAGTTATCTTCTTACCATTGGCCAAAAATATGTCTCCACCAATTTCCGCATTAAATGTAGAAAAAAATTCTCTATTGCTGCTCATGTGACAACTAGCACCAGAATCTACATACCATTCGTTATGATTTAATTTCTCACCAGAATTTAAGCAAAATTCTTCATAGTTTTCAACATTGGATCTTTCAACAATTTTATTAGCTTTAATTTTTGGATTTTTATTTTCAGGAGTTTTTTTAACACGACAATCACGTTTGATGTGTCCAGCTTTACCGCATCCATAACATTTCTTGATGTATTTTGAATTTTGCATTTTTAAAGCTAGATTTGATGAACTTAATTCTTGATCATTTAATTGTTTTCGCCTGTATTCTTGAATAAGTTTCTCCTTGACAATATCTAAAGTCAATTCTTCATCAGATCGTACTTCCAAAGCAGTAATTATTCCATTGTATTCATCTGGCAAACTTCCCAATAAAAATGCCACTTGAAGATGATTTGCTAAATTTTCTCCCAATCCGTTTAATCTGTTTACCGTTTCTAGCATTTCCGAAATATGTGCTTCCATATCCTGGCCATTTTTTAATTGCATTCGGCACAATTTCTTTAAAAGCATAACTTTGTTTGATAACGTAGATTTCTCATGTACTTTACGCAATGATTCCCAGTAATCATGTGCAGTATCTAGGTTTCGTAAATGCACCAACTGCGAATCTTCAACTAAAAGACCAATTGTTGCCCGAGCTTTACCATCTTTTTGAGGCCAAAATGAATTCGGAGTAACGGGCTTTTCATTGGAAACGATTTCCCACAGATCTTCTTTAATCAGCAATAGTTCCAATTTGTACTTCCATATTTGGTAGTTTTCCCCGTTCAGCTTCTTCACACAAGACTTGATATCTTCCATTTTACTCAAAAAAAATTCGTTCACAATTATCAATCACAGATGTACTAAAGGCCCATAACCTATTGGATATAATATTCAATATCCTTTCGGGTTAAATAAAAGTGGATGTGATTATTTTAAAAAATTGTATAATAAATTGAGTAAATTTATTCTAGATTGAAACTGAACTGAAAAAATATTTTTTCTTCAAATAACATAAAATTCAATTACAAATCGATTTTAAAAATTATTGTTTTACAAAGTGTATTAAATACAAGTATTAAAAACATTTTGTTCAACATTTTGTTGTTGCAAGAGTTAGGTTTTTGACAACAGACTTAGACGATACTATTGCAATTGAAAAACGAAATTTTAACTCCGCTGGGGAATATGTTCCACTATAATAATATATGATTTTGTTTCATATTCCTCCGGCAGTGAGCTACATGAGGTTCGCAAGTGAGTTTGATTTCCATTTTTGTTATTTTCTTTTAACCTGCAACTCCGTGTGATGTGTAAGCATTGTGGAAGAAGCTCCGCACAATCTAATATACCCATTCCGGAATTAAAATTATGTGTTTCCTTATAGAAATTCATAAAATTTTGTTAAAAAATAACAAAATGACAATAAAAAAAAATTAATAAAACAAATCATAATCGAATACTTTTAGTAATAATTGAAATAAAATATATAAAAACGTTTGTATATTAATACACTAGCCTGACCCGGTGCGCTTCGCTACCCCTGTCGATGTAAAAATCGGTTCAGCCGTTAAGTAATTATTGTTTAAAAACTAAAGGTACCAATTTTACCCCTTTCCCCCCTTTTTATCCCTTTCTGGTCCAAGTATTGAAAAAATGTATAGCCTATTGACGCTTCCAAGTAAGGATCTATCTACGTTCCAAATTTCAATAAAATCGGTTCAGCCGTTTAGGCGTGATGCTCAAACAAACAAACAAACAAATAAACAAACAAACTTACAAAGACATTTATATATTTATATAGATTTTAGCTTAATATAAATTTACTAGAATCAAATATAAATTGTTTCTCTAAAAATTAGTTTTTCTCTTCAAAAATATATAATTACTAAAAACAAACAATGACCGTTAGTATATAATATAGGATTAACAATCATTGGTTAAAGTCCGCGTAAATTTGTTTCACGTTTAACTTAACATAGTGTTAAGCTACGTTTAACGAACAACTAAAAAACTAGCTCTAAAAGCACAGAATACAAACGATATGATAACAAAACTTAAAATTATAACAAAACTTTAATTTTTACAACTTTTTTTAATATGTTTTCTGTTATAATTTTGTCATTGTTATACAGTTTAGAATACCTCCGACATAGATTACAACACCTCCAATTTAACATAGAATTTGAATTCAATTTTATACAAACACAACATTTAATAACAAAACATAAGGTAGCATAAAATATTTTTCTATAATATTATATTCATATACTTTAACTGATAGTTAACTATTAGTTAAGATATAACGGAACTTCGTGTTAATGGGGGTTAAAAGAAGAAATTAAACATTTAATTAAATCAAATTACATTACTAGGATATTCAATAGGTTAACCGTTAATTAACCATCAAAATTGGATTTTCCAATTGCAATGCTGCATACAAATTGTAAAGGGTTTTCCAACAAGAGGTGCTATTTTGGTATTCAAAGAAAAATTTAATTTTTTGAGATAAATGATCGGATTTATTTCATAATAAAGAGGAAGGTATGCCGTTAATAATGAAAAACAACATCAGCCAAATGGCCACCACGACCACGCTTACAGGACCATATACTTTTCATTACCAAATCGCAAAGTGGCTGCCCTATGTCCTCGATAGCCTCACGAATTCTGTCTTTGAGGTCTTGAATTGACGCTGGGCAGTTGGCGTAGACCTTATCTTTCACGTGGCTCCAAAGGAAGATGTCGCAAGGTGTTAAATAACAAGATCACGGTGGCCAATTGTGATTACCTCTTCGAGAGATAACACGGTCCGGTTACTTTTCCCAATGGTTTCGTTGCTTGTGTGGAACGTAGCTCCGTCTTGTTGAAAGTAAACGTTGTCCAGATCAATATCATCAAACTCCGACCAAAATACGGTATAATGACGTTTGTGGAATGCCCAATTCCAAAGAAAGATGAGGAATGGAAAAACCTAGGTTTTCTTCAACACTTTGGGCTACAACAGCAATATTTTCAATTGTTTTTGACGGACGTGCACGAGTTTTATTCTTCACATCACTAACTTGTCCCAACAGCTCGAATTTGTCTACCAATTTTTGTATTGCGGTCCGACAAGGTGCTTCACGAAGACCCATAAATGCTTTAGTTTTTCGAACTGTGACTGCAAGATTTTCACCATTTTTGTAGTAAATTTTAATAATTCCAATGCGTTGTTGAAGCGTGTATCGTTCCATTTTTAGTAATGGCGTAATTTCTACTTGCCAAATGTCAAAGAATAAAAACTTCAAAAGTGACAGCTACAGAAATACCGGGTGATTCAAAGTAACACATATTGTTGGAAAACCCTTTATGGGCATGAGCATTTTTGAAAACTAGAAAACGCTTTAAAACATTTAAATTATATTCTTTTTTTAAAAGATTATTTCAGAAGATTTCACTAAAATCCTGAAAAAAAACTCACATATGTATATAAAAAGGATCTCAAATACCATATTTATTTGCTATTATTTATTTATTGGTTGAATTATTGTGTTTTGTTTGTTTTTGTTAATTTTATTAATAACATACTTAAATAAGTACACAAAATTCGTGGTTTTATTTTCAATTTAAAATATAAATTTTGCGGTTAATCGAATAATTAAAAATTAATCGATTAAATCTAAACCCTTCTTCTTTTATTTAAAGAATTTAGAAGTTACAGATTTATTTCCTCCACTGCAACATTAAAAGTATCTGTTACTTACTCGGTTGTTTCAAAAACGTTACCAGTGTATGTTGATAAATATAAAAGAACGACATTGAACAGTATATTGACATATATAGAAGAACGACTTCAACGTACCTGTTACTTGCTATATTTACTAATAGTTGTTACCTGTCATTTTTCAATCACGGTGATTAAATCATAGGTATGTAAATATTGCTCATATATGATGAAAAAAAAAAAATATATATATATTTGGTAATTATAGGTCTGTTCATTTACTTTCCCAGTAAATACTTGCAACCAGAGAATAAAAACAAAATTTACAAAATTAATCTCTTAAATTCTCAAAAATAGTAAAAAGTAAATGAACGCTTTTCCAGTAACAATTGTTTGTAAACACTGAATCCTAAATTTATACACACAAATTTCTTATATTATTCCTTTTAAAATGTATAAATACTCATATTTTATTCAATTTTATTGAAAATTATTTTTTTTTTAAATTTATTCACCACAAAAATAAAATTGTAAATAAATAAACAATAACACAAAACATATGAAATATAAGTTGCTAACCAAGGCATATTTAACCAGGTGGCAGCGTAACGCCAGCTGACTATTTTTTGCTATACTTATATTGTGCCTTATGAAATGTCAAAAACGTGTTTACAAACATTTTAAAATTTGTTATAAGAGTAAAAAGATTATTTTATATTTATAAAAGTGAGTTTTAGTTACCGCTTTATGTCCGTAAAATATTTGAAAGTGCTAAAAGAAACTATTTCGTTTTAAAAAGTGCGTTTTTGTGAATTTATTTTTTGGCAGTTTAGAAGGTTTTACACACTGTTGTTCTTGTATTGTTGTAATTGTTGTAGTTACGCTGCCACCTGGTTAATACATCTTGTTGCTAACTATTACGAGTTCAAAAAGAACTTGTAATAGTTTGCAACGAGAGAACACTCCCTAAAATTTATACGCTCTTGATTTTTTCTCTACTTGCTAGTTTTTTGAGTTAATGAACGCTTTTCCAGTAACAATTGTTACTAACTAGTAACAACTTTTAGTTATTGAACAGAGCTATACATAAATACACAAAAATGTCGGTTCCAATATTTTTGGTTTCCCACTTTGTTTACAGATAAATTTAAATTAAAGAATATTAATTGATATTTATGATTTTAAAGTAAACACTTCTATATACATGTCTGTAAGAAAAATTCTATATATGCATTTTGAAAGTACAAAAGTACTCATGTCTCCCAGTTTTTTTTTCAAACCATTTTGTATTCTTGCGAAAAACGTAAATAACAACAAAAATACAAAAAAAAAAAAAATTCCCGAGTTTGTTTGGGAGCCAACAATCTCAATTGTATCCGTGTGGAGTCTTTTGCTAGTTTTACTCCCATCGGACGCGTCCCCGGGTGGCGGATATGGGGGGCAAAGTGTAAAATATAGGTTATCAATCCAGCACATCTAGCTAGGCTGTTGAGATTCAACACATCTCAAAGTAGTGAGAACCTATATGTTGCACCATGCCCTAGGGGTCTTGAACCTCTCGCGGACCAAATAAAATTAGCTAGGGTGGTACCCAAAATAAGCCAATTATGGAAAGAAATCTAAATAAAGAAGTTACGGTGCAGAGCTTAATAAACTCAGTACCGGCGACTAGTGGTGGTGTGCAAACAGGCCCCCAGTCGTCGTCATCAAGCGTCTGTAAGGAACCAATTTCGGAGGTGGGAAGCTTGGCTTCCGTTGTTGAGAAAGCATCAAGAAGTACATATAAGGAAGAGACGGATTCGAGGGGGAGCTTATCGCAATACCTGCCAAATAAGACAGGTAAGGAATCCGATAACAACAAGTCTACAATCGATAAATCAAATACCACAAAGTTAACTGGCGAGGTATCCAATACCTTCAAGTTCACAAACGATGAGGTAAATACCACGATAATAACACAAACTAACCCTACTAATGACGTAGAAAAAATGGTTAATGTAAAAAGAGTTAAAAAACTAGAATTAAAGAAAAAGAGACCTTCTGGCGCACAACGCAAGAAAGCCGCAAAACTAAAAATGAGAGCAATAAAGCAATCCCGAAACACATTTAAGAAAAAAAATATAGCTGAAAGTGGGAGGAAAACAACATTTGGACAAACACGTTCAGAAATGTTCAACAAAGGGACAATAGTGCAATCAATGATACCTCATTCAAAAGAAGTTGTTGGTTTTTTCTACAACTCTGCTCATGATGACACTGACCGAATTCTATTCTTTATTCAGTGCCAAAATGATGGACTCAATGTGGATGTATGGAAATTGCTCCGAAGATCAAATAAAAACACCAACAATGTAATGTTGTCACTTACAATTGATGAAATATCTGCGGCCAAACTGGAAGAAACAAGAGGTCAAATTTTTTACAAATTTCGACAAATAAGACTGCATGTCAAGGATATCGTTGACAGGGCAGAAGCCGCAATAACAAGTACTGATATGTGTCCGTTTGAAAGAATTTCACAACAGGCACCATCCAGACGACAAAGACATCAACAATAACATAGCGAATAAAGTTTAGTCTGCAGATATTAGTAGAAGATTTGTCCAAAGCTCTTTCAAGATCGGTCTGATCCAAGAACCCCGAATTAAAAGAATGTAAGTGAATTTATGATGTGACCGATTCAATGACCATTAGACTTACATTTTCGAATATGTCTTATTATTTCAGGACTTTTGGATTGGGGTACCACAATTGCTTAATTAGTTAATGAAATAAAGAAGTATGGCAAAGTAGTGACATAAACATAAGAGGTGAGTTACTAAAAGAATTTCCACTTAATACCTACTAAACAATAATATATTAATTGATATGTCCGTGGCATTTCCTTCATGAGTGTGTAATGCATCTTTTTTTAAATTGTATTATTTTCTATGTAAGGAAATAGCACGAAATTTTACTAATATAATTAAATCTGGCAATATTTAATAAACAGAAAATGACACTTATGCTGCCCTTAGTACAAAAAGCCAGGGACATAGGTAATATAAAGACAAGACGTAATTTTCAAAAACCTAAGTCTGTTGTCAAAAACCTTACTTTCGCAACAACAAAATACATGTCAGTCTATGTATTTGGTATTGTATAGACATATGATTTGTGTCATTTTTGTTAGATAAAACGGAGTGTCTCGTCTCTATGGCCAGCAACAAGTTATTTGGAAAGATTCTGCAGCCAGTTCTACAATCAATGATTTTTGTTAGAAATTGTCAGCGTTTTCTTTCCTGGCATAAATTATGCCTTTACTCTGCCATTTACTGTTCTTTGCGTTCTGTTCATTTATCAATAATTGGGAATTCAGCACACTAATTCTTACCAAAATATTAATTTTGTATGCCCGTATAACTTTTGAGATGATAAAAATATTCGTTTCCCTAATACGAAACATTTATACAAAATTTTCTTTGAATTTTTGAAAAATGTATATATTTTTATTTTTTCCAAAAACAAATTAAAGTTTTTAATTGATAGGGTAGAAGGAGGACCATAAGCCACTTTTTTTATGCGATCTCATATTACAACCACAATAGATATTCTCAAATTTGTTCTTGTTTCGGATACTTGAATATGTTCGATTTAGTTTTATTCATTTCAATCTTGTCTATCTCATCTTAATATAAATAGTTTTCTTACATTTCTAGATAGACCAAAAACGGCGAAACCAGCCCACCCATGGGGTAAATACGCCAATTGGATGAGGCAGATTTGTCAATTGTAAAAGAAAACAAAAAAATCCAAAAATATAAACGTATTTTACTGTTTTATACCTTAATTCACAAAACAATGTATAATAAACTAGATATTAATGGTTTCTTTCACATAACTTAACAAAAAAATTTTAACAAATTGTGACTGATTTTTTTATATTTTATCAAGATTTTGCACAGGGATTCCTTATAACTGGCGTATGAGCCCCAGGGGAGTTTTTAGGTTTGATATACATTTTTTTCGTACTTCTAATTAAATTATGGAAAAACATTTGTCACTTATTGTTCACTATTATTGACATTCTATCACCAGCCAATATCTTTTTTGTATCACAAAAACTAAAGAAGTTAGCACAAAAAATTCAAACTCTAAAATATTTTCACAGATTTTTGAAAAACAACTAATCGCGGCTGTCTCACAACATATGTATATAAAATTAAACTTTGATAATGTAACAAAATCGGTGTTGGCAGTTGTACCCCTATGGCGAATGATCCCCCTTCTACGCTATACAGAACTAGTGTATCACTGGTTCTAAAGAACTGCGTTCTGCGGCAATATTAGAGAAACGAAAAATTACTAACGGAAGGACTAGTTCTAGATTTGTTCATACAACTTTTCTAGAATTAGCTCTGTGGCAGAAAATTTCGCAACCAGTTCTAGGGTATAATATGGCTATGACAAATAATGGACCGATCATTTTATGCGGAAATTAATTAAAACCAAAGAAATGCTTACCAAATGTTCAAGAAAACTGTAATATACTATCGTAAAGGATGTTTTTTGTTGTGAAAAATATTACTAATTGAATGAAATTAATTACGAAATGACTTTAATTTCAGTTCTATCACTTACAAAATACCTATGTTGAAAATTACACTTCATTTCGTCAATAACTTGTTGATCGACATTTTTCTTTTCGTCCCTTAAATTAATTTCTTCACGGTCTAAGTCAATTGTGATTCATTAAAATATTTTTTTTCTCATTTTAGTGAAAAGTATTCTAAAATAGTTTTCCAAAACACACAAATGATTGTGAGTTCTTTAAAAAACATAGCTGACAGTATTTAGCTTTTTTTGGGGAGCATTCCAATTTTAAACTACTGTATCTCAGCCATTTTCCAGACAATTTTTACAAATTTTGTTCAGTTTAAAATACGTCGAAAAAAACTAAAAGCATTTACGAACTCTATGGACTCCAACAAAAAAGAATTGCTACATGAGAACCCCTGCAAATTTTTTTTCGTTCACTTTTTAATCATTGTGTAATTAAGAGTTACATATCATATACATCACCAATTGAATTGTTTTTAGAAGTAAAATAAATATCTCAGTCCTTCACAACGGTTAATACATTCTTCATCTGTAAGCATCTTTGCATTTTGATCCAACATAATTATTTTCGCTTTTGGTATATAATAATTCACGAATTTATATCCACTAATCTTTCCATCGGAGGGTATTGAATATAGAAAACTTAATTTTTCGACAAGGCATCGAACCTTTCCCGTTCCAAATTTGCTAAAACACTGGTTCTTTATAACCATACAAAATTTGAAGTTATTCAAACATTTTAAATTCTCTTTGGTTTGTCTTTTATCATACCTACTTCAAAATTTGTATGAGAATGATGTAAAATTGCTCAATTTCAATTGTATGTAACTTTTTAACCGCTTATCCAATTTTTACAATAATGGTCTCATATGTATCTACATTCAATATTTTTTCCTAAAAATTATTTTGTTTTGCAAACAGGATATAGAAACAATGAATTTTCCATGAACAAAAGATAACTCAATCAATATATCATTAATTTTCTAAAGATTTTCCTCAATTAGCAAAAGTTAGGAACACTTTAAATGTCTTGAAAAGCATCACTAAAACAGACGATTAATGGCAAGGTCCGTAACCAAAAAGCATAAAGCAGCAAAAAAAAAGAAGTCCCAGTAAAATTAAACCAGGAGAAATAACAAAATCAAAGGGATGTGAGAATTTATCCAGATATTTATGCAGGAGGATTAGGTTTATCCAGTTTGCGTTAAATCATTATATTAAAGAGTTCATTATTAACTTTGAATTAAATTTAAAGATGGGCATTGAAAAATGCCTACTTCTTATGATTAAATGCTAATGATGTTTTGATAGTATTAAAATAAATCTGAAATTTCAGCTTCATTAATAAAATTAATTAAACGATTAAAAATACATCAAAAAGATTTGAAAACTCCTGAAAGAGCTGATGTCTTCGTCTAATTGAAGAGTATTTTTCACAATAAAATATTACATGCTCTTAGGTGTCGATCAGATTACAATGAGGGCAATTAAAATTGTCCATTTTGCCAATCCTGTGAAGATAAACCCCATCGTAAGTATGCCCAGATAAAAGACGATTCATAATTTTAAATGTCCCTAGGGATCATTTCTAAACGTTTGTACCGGGGTCTGTCAGTTATCTCAGGAAATAAAAAAAAATATATAGTTCCCGTAAGCAGAGGTCCAAGCCGTGGGGAAATATTCGGCGGCGGCGGCTGAAGAAAATTTAATCGGCGGTGGCTCAAAGTTGGCTGAAGCCAATACAAATTATAAACATTTTTTTTAATTTTTTAAATTATTTTTTATTAACAAAAAAATAAAAAATTGCTTATTGTAGTTTACATTTAAACTTATTTAGTATTAAAATTTAATTAATGTGTAACGGCTCGTATTCAAATTTAATAAAAACAATATTTTCACTAATGTGGATTTATTAAAGGCTCAACAATTTTGAAATTGTCGTGTTTCTTCGACATTAATTGCAAAATATTTTTTTACTTCAATTTCAAATGTGTCGTTTTTTCCAATTGTTTTTCCAATTACAAATGATAACATTTCCTGTCTGCTATCAGATATTTTCTATTTTAAATTTTAATCTATTAGTTTAAATTTAATATTGTTATTTATAATTTCAACTATGTACATGTCTTTTTCTGGTAGTTTCTAACGCGACTCTTTGGGTCGACGGCAGCTCATCTGATATATTTGGTTCTTCTGCGTGTCCATTTATTTTTTCTATTTCATCCAACAGTAGTTTCTCCTTTGTTATATGGGTGCTAAAGTTTTCCTCCAATGCAGCTGAATTTTCCATGTCTCCATATTTTGGAAATTTCTTTAAATAGTATTCTAGCCTGTTCCAATTCTTTTGGCACGGGTCCAATAATGCTGCCACCACATGGATTTTTAAATCGTTTGCCAAAATGTCCAAGTGAAAATTGACATAATTTTTAGTCGAAAGAAATTTCATTTTCGACATTTTTCAATGAATTAATTATTTTTTCGTAAAAAAATATTAGGCATGATATTGTAGGGTATATTTGGCCTTGTAAATAATTTGTATAATTATAATTTCTTTCCATCTCGTGAATTATTAAATGCTCTTTCTTAACTCTTAAAAGAGCAATATTAATAATTTCCAAATTTTTTTTTCGAAACTGTTAAGCATTATTAACATTGAGTTCCAATTATCATCACCACTTGGAAATTGTTCATTTATTTCCTGTTCCTTTATTATTTTTTCGGTTTGGAATAAAAATTTCATAATTTCGTATTGCTGTTCCAGATTTTGTAATCTTGAAATCTCCTCAGTGCTGTACATTAAAGATCGGAAAATGTCTTTTAATTTTCTAATTATAGTGTTAATATGGCTAAATTTCTCAATGTTAAACACATCATGAGACAAAAAACGATGCAACGCATGAGCACTGCAACTATAACGCACAATGTTACTTAATTTCAAAGCTGCAACAATATTTGTCCCTCCATCAGTGACTGCACATACTTTTTTCCATTTAAATTGTATTCATCTAAGGTGTTTTTGATTTTTTCAGCCACCGCATTAGCCGTGTGTGGACGAGGAAACATTTCAGTTTTTAACGTTACTATTAGGGTATTCAATTAATCGGGTTCCTAATTTAATCGGTTAATCGAGCAAATAATTAATCGGGGTTTAGATTTAATCGGTTAATAATCGGTTAAATTTAAATTATTCGATTAACCGAATAATTTATAATTTAATTTTTAATTGAAAATAAAACCATGCATTTTGTGTACTTATTTATTTCAACAAAAAATATGATATTTAAAAAACATGTGAGTTTTGTAGGACATTAGTGAAATTATCTGAAATATATTTTAAGAGAAGAATATAATTTATGAAAATGTATTAACTTAATGGCAAAGTATGAATCTTACTCCTAAATTATCAGAATATTTGCAAAAATATTCAATTATATGAAAGGGTTGCTTACCTAATACATTTTAAAATTTAGATTGTATTGAAGAAATAACAAAATATAAAAAATCCACAAAAAAATAAATAATATCAAAAAATATGGTATTTTAGGACTTTAGTGAGATTTTCTGAAATATATTTTAAGAAAATAATATAATTTAAAAGGTTTCCTTTTAAACGATTTTTCTTTAGTTTTATTAAAACTTGACTTAGAAAAAACTCCCTCATTGATTGTAGATGTTGGAGAAATCGAAAGTAAGGCATAAGAAAGACTATCCAATTTCTCAGTTCTTTATTCAGTTTTTTAAACATATAAAATCCTCCATTATACCATTGGAATCCTTTTGGGATTTTTAGATTTTTAATTAATACTTTTAATAGTTTCGTTAAGTTCTGGTAAGAAACTCGTTTCAGTAATGTCTTCAGTTTCGTCTATTATCATGTCTTCCTCCGACTCATTAGGACAAAGTTCATCATGGAATATTCTAGAAAGTTTCAGTTTCTGAGCTATACTTCAAAAACCTATTGCTAGCAGGGAATGTTCATGAGTTAAGAAATAAAATATGTGTGTTTGAAACCGTATTTCTATATAAAGTACAAAAAAAAAAGAAGTTTTGGTTAATCGGTTAATCGACACAAATTAATCGGTTTATTTGTTATTTGAAAATCGGCAATTTTAAATTATTCGAACAGTTAACCGACCAAAAGTAATCGGTTAACCGATTAACGGTTAATCGATTGAATACCCTAGTTACTATACAATTTAAATGTATTACAGTAATGGATCTTTATGTTTATATACGACAAATGCCTGTGCTTGTCTGTCCACATATCTAACACCAAGCTAATATTATGAGGGAAATTCTTTAATATTTCCTTAACAGTTTTTAGATACAAATCATATACATCGTTCAATGCGGTTGATGAGACTGTGTATGCCCTGGGGAAGGATATTTTGGCATTTAAAGATTTGGCAAATTTTTGAAATTCAGTATGCTCTACTATGGTAAATGGCTGTAAATCAATGCAGCACATTTCGCATAAAAGGCGAGCATTTTGAAATTTATCATTTTTTGTTTCTTTTTGATTCAACGCCTTTTGTGTTAATACTGCATTTTTTGATAATTTAAATATTATGAATCGATCGCAAGTGATTCAAGTAGGTACTTGTTGATGTCGACTTTCCAAACCTTGAGAATATAATCTGTACTTAAGACAAATTCTATATACATACATACATTGTATATTAAAGTTTCTTACCCTTTTAAGATCATATTCTCCTCTTCAAAACATATTTTGCAAAATTTATATTTTTCCAGAATTGTCTGTTACTTATGTATTACATTTGGGTTTATTATAACTTTGCCATTTTTTTACACTAGTTTTTCTTTTAAAGAGATCATTATAATGGTCAATATCAAATGATTGAGATATATATTTCACATAATTATCATCATCAGATTCTGAATCTGAATCTGAAGATATTTCTGGAATATTTTGTGTTTCTTTTAAAAAGTAACTCCGAATATTTTTTTGTGTAATTTTTTAATTTTATTTTACTTTTTTTTTGCGAAAAATAACGGGAGAAAATTTGAGTAGCTTAGAGTTGTATATTTTAAATGTTACCATATTTAATTTTTTGTTTTAAGATTTAAGATAGAGTTGCCAATTTTTTTTTTTTTTTTAATTTGTTCTCAATTCATATATTTTATTTACAAGCTCAGTCAACAGAAAGAATATAGTATTTCACACTAGTAATAAGTTTTGTAAAAATTTATTGTAACTTCAATAACAATTTAATAAAAACAACATTTTTTTTATTAATTTTTATCAACTAAGCTGTATAAGTCGGCTCATGAAGTTAGCCGGTTCCGACGGACATGGCGGCGGCTTTCATAGAAAAATGTTTTCGGCGATCGACTTGGACCTCTGCCTTAAGTCGAAATCTATCCACATAATATGACTGCCAATCATCTTTCAGAGCGGTTCTAATTGACCTCAAAGCTTCAGCATAAGTAAAGGGAATAAGGGTCAGATTACCAATACGAGTAGCCTGCTTGGCCAAGTAAACTTTCTCATTGAAAAAAAAAAAAAAAAAAAAAACACCAGACTGTGATGGAACCCAAAAAATATGCAACTCAATAATGCAAGAAAGATCAACAGTACTATGAATATCATAAACCAAGTAGTTCTGAGATCGTGACTGGCCTAAAAATTTGTAAACTTTGCTTTTACATTATTATGTTGGCCTAATGATCCTTCTTATGCATCTAAGAGGAAATTGTTTGGTCTTCAAACATTGGATGATCGCAGATCTTGTTGTTGTGTAATGTTTGTTTATAAAGTTTTGTCTGGTCAAATATTATGTACCGAAATTTGTGAACATTTTACATTATTTAATCCGCCGAGAGATATGAGGAGAAACCGCATTTTTGAGGACACTTTGCATAGGACAAATTATGCTTTAAATGAGCCAATTACAAGATGTCTGAAACTATGTAATAGTATTTCTCCTATATTAAATTTTAATGTCAGTCTGAATAGATTTAAATTAAACTTATTTATGTTGTACAATTAATTAATTAAATGTAAGTAATCTGTAAGAATTATCTGTAGATGAAATGAATAAAAAAAAAAAAAAAAAAAAAAAAAAAAAAAAAGGATTGCAGAGTTACGACTATCAGTACAAAAAACGATGCGAAGATGTCCATTCGCAATAGCAATATCAACTACCTTTTTAATAGCCAAAAGTTCAGCAGTTAATGAATAAAAAGCACGAGGAAATTTTAAAATATAAAAACGATCAGTATCAATATTAAAAACAGCACAACCTGTAGATCTGTTCAAAATGGAGGCATCAGTAGCAAGAGAGACAAAACCGTTCAGTCTATATGTATTCCGCAAGTGAGGAAAGATAATGAGAATATATAAATTCTAGAGGTGCTCCAGTGCCCTTACCAAAGGGGGGATTGCAATTAAACTTAATCTTATCAGATAGGGCACATGATTCAAGTAATGAGACATTGTCAAAGATGTCACGAAGTTTGTGGTAAACATATGAATAGCTGTTATTCAGATTGGAAGCAGACCTAATTTCCCTAAAGAATTCAGGATCATATAAAGTAATCTTAAGCAACTCCTTAGCAGAAAGTAGTATTGACCTCAAACGTTGAGGAAACTCATTAGCCAAAAATATAGAATCTTAATGGGAGTCGATGGGTTCAGACCCAGACAGCGTCTGAGATTAGTATTCTGAAAAGTCCTTATCCTATTATCAAAATACTGGGGAGCATGGGCCGTCATAGAACGAGCATATTCGATCTTACCTCTTACAAAGCTTCTATAGAAATTCAAGGCAATATCAGGTCTCAAGCCTGCCTTTATAATAGTTAGTTTCTTTAAAAGGTTAACTGCAGATGTGGATTCTCGGGTGACTCGTGCATAGTGTTCATTCAACGAGAGTGTATTCTTAATCGTCATACCAAGAAACTTAAATGATTTTACCATATCAATGGGAGTGTCATCAATACGAATATTAATGATCTTTGTAGGAGCCACACCATACATGGTCTTAGTCTTAGAAATATTAAGCGATAGATTGAGGTTGTCGCATTTACGTTTAAAAAGGTTCAGCTTCCGATTTAGGTTGAAAACCGCAGAATCAAAAATGTCACCATAAGTCATTATCAAAAAATGATCTGCATATTGAAAAACAAATGTATCCTGATCCTCGATTGAATGAAGAGAAGCAGTATACAAATTAAACAAAATCGGAATAAAGCAACTACCTTGCGGTAAACCATTAAACACTCGGACATACTTTTCACCAAGACATAGTTCCCTATCAGACAAAAAACAAAGAGTCCAATCAATAATTTCAGCAGGTAAATTAAAATTAATCAAAATATCCCTCAAGAGTAATACATTCACGCAATCATAGGCACTACTTATGTCGACACAGGCCATAACAACATTGCAGCCCCTCGACTTTAGAGACGATACACGAAAAATAAATTTATACATCTTCTGTAAGCAAAGTTCCTTCTCGGTAGACATCCAGATTCATTGACAAATAATGTCATTCTCTCCTTCACCATCAAATTAATAATCTTGACAAAAACAGATATAAGGCAATTGGTCTGAAATTACGAAAATCATCCAAAGGTTTGCTCTTTTCGGAATAGGCACAATCTTTACCTGGTCCCTCAAATATTCCAAAAAATATTGATTATTATCACTATCCGATTCAGATTTAGAATCACGACCCTTAACATTCCAGACAAAACATCACGCAGACCTCACATTAGGCTGTTGATTAAGTTAAGATATTCTCCTCTGGTAAAGTTGCTTCTTTGCCAATCTGACAGCATTCGTTCACAAGTCATACGCCGCAATAGCATCCCCAAGATTCGAAAAACATGGATTGAGCATTAGTAAAATTTATATCAGGAACAGTCCCATTACCAATATCAAGTCTTTGAGTTAGTTAAACTAATATTTCTTAATACAGTCCTTCCCTTGGGGTCAATTGCTCTATCACCCCAGTGGGTATGATAGGCATTGAAGTCCCCCACAAGAATGACATTCTCCATGTGTCTTCATGTCAAAAATATAAATTGATACCAAAAAGAAACATAAAAATATCGTAGATAAGTATTACTTTATAATGTCTAATATTGTCTGTCAAAATTGAAATATCCTTCGGCGTCACTGTCGTTTCACTCAAACGAATCTTTAACTTGATCTATGTTTTACTCGTTATGAAGACTGTATTTTTCATATTTACCTTTTAAAATAGACATATTAAGATATTTTTAAGATTTATATTGTGATGTTTAGAAAAAGTTAATAAATGGTAAAAATAATATTGGAGATCTTTAAATTTTGTATGGCCATGGAAAACATGTATACAAAATATTATCGAATTCAGAAGAATAAAGGTGCAAAAGTTAATTTTTATACCCTTCACCATGAGTGGCAAGGGTATATATAAGTTTGTCATTCCGTTTGTAATTTTTACATTTTTCATTTGCGACCCCACAAAGTATATATCGTCGTCGAAAATCCAAAAGTACTTTTTATAATTTTACAGGAGAAGCAAAAAACGTCATAAAATGTAAAATATTTGAGATATAAAAGCAAATTATCGAATATGGGCTTATAACACAACAACAAAACTATTTCAGAAGAAAAATATATATTTTACCAAATATTTTTGAAGTTATGTGTGTTACGTTATTTTGGATTTGTGTTTTCTGAAACAAAATGACGTATCATCATAATTTTTTTTTTAACAAAAAACATTAAATATTGGATGTATGACTTAAAAATGTGAGATTTTTTCAATATTATTTTGAATATATATTTATTCATAGTATTGGCAATTGTTAGATATGACCTTTTCTCATCTACCCGGCAACATACGAATTCCGAGCCAAAAGAACTGCTCATCTTTTGAGGCCCAGAAAGAATCGGATACTCTGATCTGAAGTGTAGCGTATCTCAGATAGAGCGTTCTGTATCAATCGAATCAAATAGTAGTCGGACGGGGAGGTTCTGGACTGAAAATACGTAGTTTTCAACAGGTATTGCATCATGTGGCCTAGCGTTGACATGATGGAATATTAAGGTTTCATGTCTGGCCGCATATTCTGCGCGTTATTTGGCCAATGCTCGCATCAAATGAATATGTTGCGTTCAGTACAGGTCCCTTGCGATGGTCTGGCCAGATTTCAGCAGCTCATAATAGATACGACCCATTTGGTCCAACCAAATACAGAGAATTTCCTTAGCGCCAGGGTTATATGGCTTTGGTGTCGATTCGGCTGGTTGACCGGGCTTCACATACGATATTTTACGCTTCGGGTTATCGTAATGTATCCATTTTTCACCGCAAGTAATGATTCGGTGCAATTTTTTTTATATCGTTCAAGCAGCATTTCAGACATACAAAATTGTATTTAAATGTCTCTCTGCTTCAATGCGTATGGTACCCAATTTTCACTTTTGGATGAATCCTGCTGCTTGGAAAAGTTTTGAAATAACTGATTGAGTGATTCCAATGATTTTGCAAGCTCTTGCTGAGCTTGACAACAATCTTCATGGAGTAATACCTCCAATTCTTGGTCTTCAAACTTTTTTGGCTGGCCTGGGCGATTTTTGACTTCCGTATCAAAGTCCCCACTTCTGAACAGAACAAACTATCTCCCGCACATTCACCATAAGCTTTGGTTAGCAATCGCTTTGTTGGCACAAATTCGATATTTTGGAAGCAAAAAAAAAAAAAAATTTATTGTTTACACTATAATGTTCAATAACTAAGCAAGAATAAATGATAGATATGTACCCTTCAAAATGACATATCTATATATATAAAAGTGAATGTGTGTCTGTATGTATGTATGTTTATTATTATTAGTTTGGGCTTTATAGACGGCTAAACGGCTGAACCGATTTGCTTGAAATTTTTACAGTATATTTATGTATGCCTGGAAGGAGCTATAGGCTACTTTTTGTTTTGAAATTTTAAGTGGGCGTGGTACCTCCCATACAAAGTTAATTTTAAAAATCAAATATTTAGAAAACTATAATAGCTATTGTTCTCGAATTTTGCATGAGCAATTCCACTGTTTGTTTAAATATTTGCGGCAAAAATGGGAGTAGTAGCCACAGAGGGCGTGGCACCTCCCATATGATGATAATTAAAAAAAATGTATATATGGGAAACAATAAGATATATGGTACGGTTATTCTACCATCAATATTAATATTTAGGACAAAAATGGGCGGACTATCAATAGTGGGCGTGGCACCTTCCATACATATGATGACAAATTATAAATAGGGAAAGATATATCATCTATCAATATTAATATTTAGGACAGAAATGCGCTGACTACCAACAATATTAAGTAAATGTTAAAATTTGTATACATTTGAAACCCTTATCTATATATAAAAGTGAATGTGTGTTTGTATGTATGTATGTATGAAATGTATAACATTTCCATCTAACTTCTGCAGCATGACGCAATCTATAGAAGAGTTAATAAATTGCGTTTTCCCCAATATCGGAAAAAATTTTAAAAACAAGCTATGGTTATGTGAACGCGCGTTACTGGCAGCCAAAAATATAGACGTTATCTCCATCAACAGCAACATTCTGAATACCATCGATGGTAATCTAAAAATTTATAAATCAATCGACACTGTTACAAATATTGAGGATGTCGTCAATTATCCAGTCGAATTTTTAAATTCGTTAGATTTACCGGGCTTTCCACCACATGACTTGCAGTTGAAAATTGGTGCTCCTATTATTTTACTAAGAAACATTGATCCACCACGACTTTGTAATGGCACTCGACTTATAGTAAAGAAATTAATGAACAATCTAATCGAGGCGACCATTATAACTGTAAAGTACAATGGATCAGATGTATTTCTGCCACGTATTCCGATGATAACTTCGGAAATGCCATTTGATTTTAAGCGATTGCAGTTTCCTATTCGCCTAGCATTTGCAATTACAATTAATAAAGCTCAAGGTCAGTATTTGCAAGTTTGTGGACTAAATCTAGAAAATACATGTTTTTCACATGGACAGCTTTATTTTACATGTTCGCGAGTGGGAAAACCCACAGACTTATATGTATATGCACCAGAAGGAAAAACCAAAAATATTGTATATCCTAAGTCATTAGAATAAAAAATAATTAATAAAAGTAATGTATATATCAAACATTAAATAAAAAATGTTTTTCTATAAACTTCTATATTTAACATTAAGGTTATAAATAAGAAACAAATAATGTACTACTTATTAAAATAGAAACTAATTTTAGATAAACTAAATAAGTATATTGTAAATCATAAGATAATATAATAAAAATTAATTTAAAAGGAAAACTGTAGATTTAAATAACTTAATAAATATATTTGTTTAACTCTAAACTTTTTATTTCATTACGATACGGGTAGCGAAGCACACCGGGTTTTAGCTAGTAAAATAATAAAAACAAAAACTTCGTTCAAATGTCTGTTTTAAAATAAATATTTATCATATTTATTCATATTAACTGTCTCCAGATTTTGTATAAGTTATATTTATTTATTTTATAATGCACACTTTACCTTGTCGAATAGATGGTAAACTAAATCCACACTAATAAATTAAAAGAAAAATAAATGCCAAATATTTTGTTTTCAAGTGTGATGATACGTACTTTTGATTTATGAAAATCATGCACATGTTGATACGTAGTTTTGAATTATGGATATAAAATCGTTATTTTTGGACACAGAAGTCTAAAAATTTGTAGAGGCATGTAGTTTTACCTTATGAATCAGAATCAATCAAAAACACGATTTTGATTTTTTTTGATGATACGTACTTTTGGATTTTCGACGACGATATATTCTGGATCGTTATATATAGCGAAGTCGATATAGCTATGTCCAACCATCCGTCTGTATGTTGAAATCAACTTTCCATAGTCCTCAAATAACTTACAGACATAATTGATACATCAATATATCGGGAATTCTTCCGGCTCGGTCGCTATTTAAAATCGAGAAAATTGGACCACAAATGGCTGAGATATAAGGAAAAAACCGGGACAACCTCGATTTTTGGCCTATTTTTGATCTATATCTGGATTACTAAGTCATTAATAAAGACAATATGGATATCTAATGATAGATATTTCCAAGTCCATTGCAATGATTTATATAAGGCTATAGTAATATGAACCTACAATGGGTCAAAATCGGGAAAATAATTTTGTTTAACCCGAGTATTTTTTTTTACCATAAACATTTTTTTTATAAATTTGTTTCACTAATAAATTTTAAAAAAAAATTTTAAAAATTTAAAAAAAGATTGGAAAAAAATTAAAAAAAAAAATTTTAACAATTTTGAAAAAAAATTATTTTTTTTAAATTAAAAAAAAAAATTATAAATTTTGAAAAAAAAAAAAAATTATTTTGTTTACCTAAAAATATTTAAAATTTTTATTTTAAAGTATAACTTGGTGAAGGGTATATAAGATTCGGCAAAGCCGAATATAACTGTCTTACTTGTTTTTATTAAAATTTTTCGTTTCGTCCCAGAAATTATTATATGTGTGCGCACTAGGTTAGGTTAGGTTCCATGGGCAGCCGCTCCTCAAGCAGCTCACTTGGGTCCATTCAAATCTGATCCCATTGTGATACCCAAGGGGTAGACAGCCAGATTAAACCAGCCAGATTCCCGGATGAAGGAGTAGATTCGTCCTTGATAGCTCATCCAAGCATGATAGGAATGGAGATCCTAGGATGCGTTCCCTCAGGTTTGTCAGAGCCGGGCATTGGCAGAAAAGGTGATACACAGTCTCTTCCTCTTCTTCATTATGGCAGCTTCTACAGTAATCATTGTACCATAGGCCCATTCTTCTAGCGTGTGCCCCAATTAAACAATGTCCTGTAATAAAGGAGACAATTAGCCTTATATGGACGGTAATCCACAAGTAGATTCGTCCTGCTGGCATCATATACGGGCCAGGTCGACCTCGCTATAGCACAGGAAGCTGCATTAGTCCACCTGTTTTGTGCAGTTTCATATAGTATCTGCTGAACAGCCATCTTGCATTTAACAAGGGAAATACCAGAAAAGGGGATTGCCTCATCATTCATCATCGAACCCCTTATGGCCAAAGAAGGATTTAATCCTAAAGTTTTCAATATAGAAACCTCCACCGACCCTGTTCCCCCAATTTGAGCCGTCAGTTTAGATTCCAGGACAGGGCAATTCCACGAGAATGACTTGAAACTTTTTTTCAAGATGATTTGAATAGGAGAAAACACTAAAATGTTACTATGTGAAAGTATTTAGAGCTTATTACAACATTTTAAGAAAAAAATAATTGTTTAAACTGACTATATTTAATTTTTTCATTTATTTGGTATGTTTTAGTCTAAAATTACGGTCAAAACTAAGCTCCCAATTAGCATGTAGTATGAAATGAATTTGACTCTGATTGTTTTCTTGCTATTATCAAATTGTTTATTGATTGTCTATTATTTTTTTTAGTTTTTGTATACATATATTTACAGAATATATATTGTTTTACTATGAGAGAAAAATCTGTCACGTACGATATTAAATTGTATTTATTATAAAATCATCCAAAGATTATTTTTATTTAAATATGACGGAATTTAAAGGAAAAATATTTGGTTTAGTGTAAGAAATTAAAAGAAAATATAACGCCTCTCACGATTCGCAAATTTTCGCATTTTTCTACATGTACCTCAAAATTACTTCCGTTTTATGTCACGTACGATATGCCCTTATTTCGCTCTATATTTTGGACAACAATGTTTCGAAAGAACTTATTATTTTTTTAAATATAGTTCTGAATGGAACATAAAGACCAAATTATTTTTCAGATACTCTTATTTATGCAAAATCTATTCCACAAATGTCACGTACGATTATATGGCCCATATGTATCTAAATAGTTGAGGTGCATGATGAATCCACCGGAGAATCATTCGGTTTATTAACTGTGTGATCAAATTTATTAGGCCACTATTATGTATGTAGAAAAAAAATATCATTTGGTTATTAGATTTGTTTATTCTTTATAATTTTATTAGTTTTATTTTAAATATTTATGTATATTTGTTGTTTATATTTAAAATTAAATTAAAATTTAATATTTATATTTATATATAGTATATGTATTTATTTATTTATGTATATGTATGTCTTTTCAATGGTACTTATTTCAATTTATTTACAATTTGTGCAAAATTGTTTAAAATTTCGTTTTAGTTTTAGAACATTTAATATAGTATTTTTGTTTTTATTGAAATATATTATTTAAAATTACATTTTTAATTCATTTACTTAGTTTTTTTTTTTTTATTTTTATTTAATTTTTGTTAGAAAGTAATTAATTTTTTGTTGCATTTCATGCATTATATAGGAAACTTCTAGTGTAGTTTGCTTTCACAAATATTAGTTTAAAACAAAAATTTTAATTAAAAAATAAAACAGACAATTTTTTAAATAAACAAGTTTAATTAATAACACTCTAAATAATACCAGCCCTTTTATATTATTTAGATTGCATTTACTATGTAGTGTTTTTTAGTAAAACAAATATGCGTTTCCATAAATATTATTGTTGTATAAATAAACTTAAATAAAACAATTAATTTTATTTCTGGTATTATATTGATAATTTTGTCGGCTGCTTCTGCTATTGATGCCAAACATACATAAATACACGAAAATTTCTTCAAATTGTTGGTTCAAATATTTTGGGTTTCCCGCTTTAGTTTACAGTTAAAATGTCATCTGGAAAAAATATTTAAAAGATGTTAATATTAATTGAAGAATTTTAATTGATATTAATGATTTTAAATTACACACTTCTACAAGGTGGCGCAAAAGTAATCCTATCAGAAAATGCTATAAATTTTGCGATTGGCCCCTAATGTCAGTTCTGTTTTGACATTTGTGTAGTAAACACATGCGAAATACACGTTAATAAACAATGTTACGCTAAACTGCTCCAGAACGCGGAATATTGCAGACCCCGGAGTAGCCGTTCTGCAGAGAATATTGCTGCTGTAGCCGAGGATGTCATGGAAGCGCCGTCGACATCGACCAGACGACGTGCCACGCAAATGGGTATCAGTCGACGGTCTTTACAGCGAAGTTTGGTACAAGATTTGAAGATGTTTCCGTACAAAGTCCAGACGGTGCATCAGCTGTTAGCTGCTGACCGCCAATCGCGTCTAACATACGCTCATGCCATCCTTAATCACCACCAAGAGGAAGATGATTTTTCATCAAAAATAATCATGAGTGGTGAGGCCCATTTCCATCTTAGCGGGTACGTAAATAAGCAAAATTTACGCTTCTGGGGCACTGAAAATCCGCGTGTAACCCACGAAGAGCCATTACACCCGCTCAAAGTCACTGTATGGTGTGCTGTTTTCGCTGGAGGAGTCATCGGACCTCTTTCTTTGAAGACGTCGCGGGCCAAACGGTTACTGTTGCACTGGCCAGCAAGATCGCCTGATTTGACCGCTCCAGACTTCTTTTTGTGGGGCTTTTTGAAGTCGCGGGTTTATGTCAACAAGCCTCAGACTCTTGCAGCTCTTAAAGATAATATCCGTCAAGAATGTGAGGACCTATCGCCGGAAGTTTTGGCCAAAGTGGTGGAAAATGCCATAAAAAGGGCTCAAATGACAATCAACTGTGGCGGCGGCCATTTACATGACATCATATTCTCGACTTGATGTAAAAAAAATTAAAAGACCAAATAAAAATAATCCACAAGAAGAATCAAAGTTTTTAATTTTTTTTTTTTTTAATTACAGCCAAAAAACATCGGAAGTTTACTTTTGCGCCACCTTGTATATGTAAAGTTGTTTTGCTATTATTTTTTTTTTACTGAATTCAGAGTCTGTCACAAAAATCCTATATATAAATGTATTCTGCAATTAGACCAAAATCAAAAGTACTCCTATCGCTTACTTTTTATTTTCAGATAATTTTGTATTCTTGCGAAAAACGCAAATAAATATATAATTATAAAAAATACAGAAAAATTCCAGAGTTTGTTTGGTAGCCTACAATAATAGTAAAATATACTCAGATGCGTGGAAGACTAGCACATCTAGGCGATTGAGTTTCAACACATCTCGAAGTAGTGACAACCTATAGGTTGCACCAAGCTCCAGGGGGTCTTGAACCTCTCGCGGACCAAATAGAATTAGCTATAAGCCAATTATGGAAAGTAATCTAAATAAATTAAAAGTTACGGTGCAGAGCTTAATGACCTCAGTACCGGCAACTAGTGATGCAATGCAAACAGGCCTCCAGTTGTCGTCATCAAGTGCCTGTAAAAAACCAATTTCGGAGATGGGAAACTTGGCTTGTGTTGTTGAGAAAACGTCAAGAAGTACAGATAGGGAAGGGACGAATCCGAGGGGGAGCTCTGCGCAATCCCTGCCAAACAAGACACATGAGGAATCCAATACCTACAAGTCCAAAAATGAAGCAAATACCACAAAGTTAACTGGCGTGGTATTCAATGGGAGGCAAACAGTATTTGCTGTAGGGATCTGAATGCGTAACATAGCTAATCTGTCGATAATGCCAAAGCCTCTTCGATATCCAATGACCGTCCATGCGTGGTGAAGAGCCGCATCCTACACGAGGTGTCTCTGTCATGAGCAGAACATGGCGGATCTAGAGCGGACGCTCGAAAAAAGCCCGTAATTCCGGATCCTCACCGTGTCCGTGGAATGAATGGCACTACGTTAGTGTGTCTACCAACGGTGGCCTCCGGACAAGGGCATTGTTCGGTTGTATTTATGCCCATCTACAGCTCTGGGGCTCTGTTGTATGATGTTCTGTTTGTCCCCATTAATTAATTATCTTTTCTTACAGATGGAAACCGAAAAAATGAATAAAAATATTTTGACAAATTCAGAACAAGTCCCTATGTACCTAACTGAATCCGTTACAAAAATAATAAATGAAGAAATGGTTGATACCTTGGTGTTGGGGGACTCATGTCCCGAATCTACTGGGGTATCTATCCCGACGGACGAAGAAGTCATATTACTGGAATCAACGCCTAACACGCAACCCTCTACATCTGCCAATACCGATATCACTGAGCATCAGACAGAAAATGTAAAGGATAGACCGAAATTATGTGGGTCTTCACGAAAACGTCTAAAGCTCTATGTGGAGCAAGGCATGAATATCGAAGAGGCAAGAATACTGTGCCTTAAGCCTATGAGAGAAGTTCGAAGCAAGCTTCAAGACCTTAAAATCCCCAGGAAGAGAGGGCCGTCAGACGGATCAATTCCGGGAAAACGTAATCCCCCAAAACGATTAGCTAGTGAAACTGCAGGTGGTAGACTACAATTAAGTGATGCCGCTGAAAGAAGAATGACCTTTCTCCTTTCAAATGGATATAGTAGAGACGAAGCTATGGTCCTGGCAAAAAATCCACTGGACGTGGAAAATGTTGCTGAAAAAATTAGACAAATATCAATTGAACGGGAATCTAGAGCGTCGAGAAATTCTAGTGAAAAATTCACTAGAAACATTACACAGGAAAGTGATAAATTCCGGGCATTTGCTGAAACAAAGCGGCAAAGTTCATTTGATGGAACACATTCAAAAGCTGCAAAAGTGGAATCCCAAAACAAAACAACAGTTGGACAAACACCTTCAGAAATATCAATGATACCTCACTCAAAAGAAGTTGTTGGTTTTTTCCACAACTCTGCTCATGATGACACTGACCGAATTCTATTCTTTATTCAGTGTCAAAATGATGGACTCAATGTGGATGTATGGAAATTGCTGCGAAGATCAAATAAAAACACCAACAATGTAATGTTGTCACTTACAATTGATGAAATATCTGCGGCCAAACTGGAAGAAACAAGAGGTAAAATTTTCTACAAATTTCGAAAAATAAGACTGCATGTCAAGGATGTCGTTGACAGGACAGAAGCAAAACAAGTAACAAGTACTTATATGTGGCCGTGCAAAAGAATTTCACAACAGGCACCACTCAGACGACAAAGACATCAACAATAACTTAGCGAATGTAAGTGAATTTATGATGTGACCGATTCCACGACTATAACGAAGTGTTATGATTTCAGAACTATTGCATGGGGGTCCCATAATTGCCTAATTAGTTAAGTCGAAAAGTATGCAGAAGTAGTGACATAAACAAAAGAGGTGAGTTACATCAAGAATTTTCAGTTAATACTTCTTAAACAATAATATGTTAAACATACAGCCTACATTGGGTTCAAATGTGTCCATTTGATTGTGCGCTTAATTGAAATTTAAGAAAAAAGTGTTCTACATAATTAATGATATCACTTTATGAAATTTTAACCATCTAAGTAGTTAGCGGTCAAAGTAAGCTAAATGTTGCCGTTTTCATATTGTATAACTTAAAATTTTATACAAAAAAGTGTCTATTTTTTAAAGTTAGTATTTATAAAGTTTTGTTTTAATGGTTCTTCATCGAGAGCTGCAGAGACACCCCAACAGCATATCGAAAGACTGGAAGCCAATCGCTCCCGAATGGCTCAATCAAGAGAATGAATCGATTTAAAGATGGCGGCATTTCAATAAGGATGATGACTACAGGAATCACAAGGAAGTATTAATTGGTGCAATGAACAAACTTATGTGCTGTTCAAACGGTAAAGTTGTTCTGCCACCTGAGCCGCTCTTAAGCAACATTTCCGGCGCCACTTTACTTTAATTTCCGTGCTCTGTCTTTGGCCTCAAAATTTTTATCAGAGTTCCTTTCAGGAACTTTTTGAGCCTTGTATGTTTTTAAAGCTGCATTGGCTTTAACTTTTCGCAAACAAATAGTCCGAGTACTGAGCTAACCGGACTGCATTCCTACCGGATGTGTTGGGAGCTCTTTTGAAAATGCTTTCTATTTACTGGCTTTAGAATAGGTTTTCTATCAACGGACATGTTCTCCCGATACTGTTTTATTACATTGGAATCAGTTTGACGGCAGATCTTTGATTGTTGGGTTTTGTTGAAAATATTTAATAATTTTAGTACGCACATTTTTGTCGTCATTCATTTTAATCAGATTACCAACAAATGAACATAATTGACATTAATCATAATAACTGACACGCTTTACAAAGGTATCTTGATCAAATTAAAATCAAGTAATACTTGGGTTAAAAATTTCAATGAAAACGTGTGTTGTTTTTTCGATCTCATTCCTTATGTATATTTCTCTTTGATGATTTGTTGACAAACCGAATGGACTTAACAATATTTTAAATTTAAAAAGTATTAAAACACAGTATTATAGTCTGTATGTATACCTTTAATGGGTGAAATAATCAAATACTTTTAGTTAAAATTTATTAACATAGTTAAACGTTTACTTTCAGAAATGGTACATCGAATGGTCCAAAAGATCTACTGGAGTGAGCGAAGAACAAAATGCAAACAAATTCACCTAGACACAAATAAAGATTTAATTAGACAGCCGGATTGAATTAAAGTTTAAGGTAAACAAATCGAGGAAAGTCATAAGGCGCTATAAAAGCTGAATAAAAATAGTACAATTATATTTATCTGAGTGCCAGGACACAGTGGCCATAATCATATACATATGGCCTTTTCATTGGTTATTGACCTTAATGAATGATGTGTGAATCAATAATGTCACATGGAACACCTGTTTTTGCTATTCTGAGATGTGGAATACTCTTGAGTTAAAATCTCAAATACGGGAGACTATGCTGTACCTCCACCCATTGTCTAACTTATGCGGATGAATGGGAATATGTAACCAATTTGGTGCATTATTTTAAAAGTTTAAACTGACGAATTAAAATCTTGTTGGAATTAAATGTGAATTATGTTAGGAAACTAAATTATACATAAAGTACACATTATTATTTAAATCTGTTCTTAGATTGCACATGTATTTAAAAAATAATAAAAAATTTGTTTGCTGCACTAGTGCCATTTCTCTAAATACATATGTTTCTTTTTTTTTTTAATCAAAAATGCTATGCATGTCGTTTACAGTGACTGCCATGAAAAAGGTTAAGTGCCTCTTTACTAAGTACACAAGTCCTCCAGCCAAAGAAAACAAAAATAATTTTAATAAATGTTACACAGCCAGTTTGCTTATTCTGCTGTTGGTACTTACCAGTTGTAAACGGACGCTTTCCTCTCATACCAAGAAACCCGTTGGGTGCACGTTTACCATAAAGTAGACTCATAGTTGCCGATGACAATGGTGACCGGTTGTTGATGTTGCTGTTGTCGAAGCCATTAAACGCATTCATGCCATCGTAGGAACTCTTCTTTCCTCGAACAGCTACAAATTTGTTATTGAAGTCGACGAAACGTTGACGTTTTCCACCACCGGCTGGTAAAGACTTTTTCCAAAAAACAAAAAAATAACGCTAAAATATTATTTAGTATTTTTAACTTTTTACTATAAATGATTTGGCTTTGAAATAATTATATAATTATGTTATGTAGACGAGAGATAGAGATAGAGTACGAGCGTTAAATATAAGCTTTTGTGTTGAGGTTTCTATAATTTTTTAACATACAAAGTAGTTGTAAGTGATTTTAGCTTAATTTTGAAATTATAGTTTTTTTCGTTACCAAATTGCAGTTGAGGTGAAAGTAGGCAAGCAGCTTTGAAGATGTTGGATGTTCTTTACACCTACCCCAAGATCATAGGAAACTAGCTAATTACAGCTAGTAGAATTGAAGACTATCATCAGTCTTTTAAAAAGTAAAAGAGAACACTATGATACACCAAAAAAATGCAGGGGTTCTCGATCACTTCGTTTAGTACTTTTTTTATTATAAGCAAATGTAGTGAAATAGCGACATTCTTATTAATGCAATTGTTTTTTTTTTTATTTAAAAGATATATGTATGTTTTACCTTTCAAACAGAATAAACATTTTTATAATCAGTTAGAAAATGGCCGTCGTTTAAGTTTCAAAAACGCATTTTTTCCCGCTTTAAGTTGATGAGTGAGATAGTAAAATATTGTTACGTTTTAACCTTTCAAAAACAGTGTTTATTTCCTTTAAACAAACCGGATACTTTTGATTGCAAATATAAAGCAGTTTTAGTAGTATAAAAATGTAACAACTCTTTATTTATTTAGAATGTACAACAACAACATATCAAATGTTGATGTTAACTCTAACAGCGCCAATGATCAACTCACTGACTACTGCAACCGCAATCACTATTTATACCCACTGCCATTTTCATTCGAGTAGTCTAGATTGTTTTTAACGGTCAAAACTCGTATGTTCGAATTCTAGAGCCTTCGATGTTAATGTTAGCAGCCCAAACACTCAGCGTTGCCAGACTTACAAATAATGCTAATAACCGCATGCTACTGATGGACGTGTTTATAAACATGATGGATGCTGCAGGCAGTCGTTACAGACCGTTAAATTCAAATCGCTTTTGCACAATCGTAACAATATTTTCTTATACAATGAAATAGCTTACTAAAGCAGCTTTCCAAAGAACATATTTATTGTGCTTTGAATTTGTAACTTTTATAATACCGTTATTTCACTAAACCGAAGTGATTGAGAAAATTGATAAGTATTTCCGTAATATATTGCTACATGAGAACCCCTGCATATCATTTCGTTCACTTTTGTATCACTGTGTAATTTTTTTAGGTTATTAAATTCCGTTAGCAACATAAAAATTTTTGTCGCAGACCCACAAAAGTACAAATGTATGTATATGAGGAAAATAAAATGTTTGGGGAGAATTTATCTAAAATCCCCATTTTGTAGTTATATACGCCGATACTTACATACGTATGTCAAAACTGTTCGCGTAAATAACACAAGTTAACATTAAAATAAATTTGTTCTTTCATTGAATGAAACATATATTTTTGAGATGTGCTAGGTACAGTAGTTTATTAAGTATTTTTTGTTTTCCAAATATACTTTGAAATTTTGTGAAAAATTGGTTATTGTTTTTCATCTATACTTATTGGGGTCTTCCGAATTCCGCCACTAGAATTGTTCTATGTTTTGTAGAAACACGTTGTGTAAAGTATAAGAAAGATAAGGATAATGTCATTAACGTATCGCAGACCACTAGAACAAGAGATGTATGCACAAAGTTGACATATTTTGAGAAAAATTAATATCCATATTTACTTGCATACGAGTTTTTGTCTTCGTAGGATACCGTTAACCTATTCGCAGGTATGACCAAATAAATTTAATTTTTTAACGACAGTTTCAAAACTCCATTTTCAAAATTTTTTAAAAATTATGTTAAAAAAATTTCAGAATTTTTGAAAAAAGTATGTCAATACTATTCGAGAAAAACTATTTATTTTGGCCATATTTTGAGCCCAATTTCCCTACTGTTATTAATTTTACGTAAAAACTTTTCAGAATATTATAGTCCATATAATTCTAAATAGACTCTGAAAGTTTTACTAAAATCGGAAAACGTTAACCCTTAAATCGTGAAGGTCAAAGATAAAATTTTTCAATATTTGAAATTTCTAATAGAAAGATAGCGAAATGTTATATATTTTTGGGCCGATTTTAATGAAACTTGAGATCTTTAAGATGTCGTAACAATTTTTTTAAATTTAAAAAAGATTTGTTATGTTTTTAATGAATAATAATTGGTCAATTCACAAGGTCTCTCATAATGTCCTAATATATCACGACTCGGCGGCTCGGTTTAACCGACTCTTAGGCATTCGGCGTTGGTCTTTGCTATTTCATTACGATAACACAATAAACATAGCATAGAAAGTAGTATAATTTTAAGACATTTTTTGCTTGAAATGCAATAAAAACCATTGTGATATATTAGGACATTATGTCAATATGACGTGATAAGAACCCTTGTGAATTGACCAAATAATTCTTAGTAGAATTTGTATGCAGTTGAATAAAATGCCACTAAAAATTTTATTATTGTAATTTTACAAAATCTGCTCCACGGTCAGATTTATCCCAATAAATTTATTTATTAAAATTTATGAAGAAATTTGAAAAACTCGATGCTACATATTTTTATTTAATGATAAACTTAGATTAGTGTTTAAAAAATCATTATTTTCGACCACTGCCTGAAGTAGGATGTTCTTAATAATATTACACGTTTTTATTACAAATCTTTGGTAAAAATCGCAAATTTTAAAATTAAAACTTAAATATCTTTTAAAGTATAAGGTTTTTTTTATCGAAAATTTTATATCTCTCGGTATTTGTTCAAGTTACGAGCTCTACTAAGCTTTGCATACTAAAGATGGTCAACTTTGGGACCCTGTAACCCATCTTCTTATCTAATAGTACATACTTTTACAACCGCACCAATAGTTTACAATAGACCAATTTATTACTTTTCTTTTGATCGAACCCACTGTGTCAGAATTGAACGAAATTATCCGGGTTTCTGGGACCAGCATATATGATAGTAGACTGTAGTTGGAGTGTCGTGAGGGAGTCAAAAGAAAATATTTATAAAAAACTGAATTAATACTGTTCATTTTTATTTTTTTTGTTTCAATTTAATATATTATTTTAGTATTTTCTCTCTTACTAAATATCTCAAAATTTGTGTGTCCTTGATTTTTTTAAATATTTTTCCTGAAGTTAGACAGCTTCAAATAATAAAGCAATCAGTGTATATTAAGATTTTTTTTAAATATTGAATAATTATTGAAAAACACCAAAAATATTTTTTTTTTTTGCAATAATTCGTCAATAGCAAAAAATGTTTAATTTAAAATTGTTTATTGATTATTGCGAGGGATATGTTTTATACAATTCCTCCAATGTGATATCGATCTTATTAATCAATGGATCCATCGAAAAATTATGTCTACAGAAATAATTCAAGTTTGAATCCTCATCTCGAACTTAAACAGATTGTTTGAAATACATAGAATACCCCGAAAATATCGATATCTTTATATTGATTTTTACAACATATTACCATATATTTATAACAAATCAGGAATAATTTAAGTATTTTGCTGATGACAAATGGCTTTCGACTGAAAAAATAATTAGATCGAAGAGACTCAACTACACAATCACGTTATACAAGATCATACAACATATTCGTAATGGCAAAGATTTTCTTAATTCACAGAATCAATTAGTAAAGGTTATAATAGTTATAGTTCTTAAGTGTGAATAATAATAGATTGATTATTTTAATATATATTTCAAAGCATATTGGCATCGTTCTAAATTTCAAATATAAATTTACCTCTGGCCCCGACGGCGATCTCTTAAATGTCTGATGTGACACATCTTTTTTACCCCTCACACCAACAAATGCATTATTGCCCAAACCTCGTTTCGTTAAAGTTTCCATTGAAGACTCAAGTTCATCCATGACTGGTCGTTTGCCACGCACTCCAGTAAAACCGGTTGGCGCTCTCTTTGCCATTTCGTTTGGTAGGTCATTTTGTGTGCCAGTTAAACTGTAGACGAAATTTTGTAATATTGCATCACGCACCCGTTCCTCTTCGAGTTTTTGTAGAAATTCTTGCCAACGATGATTGTCATTATTGGGATTGCCAACATTCATGGTGGCAAACTTTTTGCCGCGTACTCCATAAAAAGCTGTGGGTGCCTTTTTATAACGTCTAACATTTGGTTTGGCATATTCATCCCAGGTTATGTCTTCATCAGAATTGTGCAACTGGTTCCAGGGTAGACTATTATCGCTGACAATGTTGTTTTCGTCTTCATCGTAGTAGAATTTTTTACCACGCATACCCACAAAACCACCGGGTGCTCTTTTGACAATGTTTAAGGCATCATGACTGAAAGCAAATTAGTTAAAGGTTTAATAAATTTATAAAGTAAGTATATTTAATTACCCAATCATTAATTGATTTCTGGTTAAATCCTCATTTAAACTATTTCCCTTATCATCATCATCATCCTCCAATATGTTAGCGTTTTTGGGTACCGCAGGTCTTTGTTTCGCTTGATCCTTAAAAATAAGAGAAATATTAAAAATACATTACAAAATCGTTCTTATTTAAAATTTATCATAATCATTAATATTCCAAATTAAACGCTGTTGCTTCAACAAGTTCAACAAGAGGAAGTGTTTCAGACATTGAAAAATAAAACACTAATTAAAATTAAAAGTCTACCGAATATTGCTATAATAATCATGTTATAGTATTGTTTAATGCTATCTTGAGACTAGGAGTTTTCTTTTTAGTTTTCGTGAACATCATGGAACTATTGAACAATTAAATCGTTCAACTGACAGATAAGGAAATCTTTTGAAAATATAAGTAAATAGAGACTTTCACCCAATTGCCTCTAAGCTCCCACAAACTATTAGAGTCCAGATATAATATAAAACCGAAAATTTAGAGATAAATACATTGATTGTGTAACGGGAAATGTTGAAGTTCAAGTAGGAGTTTCATAGGATGGATGAATTGAAATGAAATTGGAAATTGACACTATATCAGACGTGTTGAAAACTGGTTTAAAAGCTAAAGTAACTCAAAAGTTTAGGATTGTTTATCTTACTGAATGATACAAGATTAATTATAGACCTAATTAATAAACAATTGTATCATAAAACAATTAACACCATTAAACTTTAATTGACGAAGTTTTTTTTTGAAATCTAAGGTTTATGTAATCAATATCACGACCACCCATGTCTTAATGGCGTGACACACGTAATCCCGACAAAGCTTACTTGCTGCTAATTTCATTTTTAGCCGATCATCCCCACATATGGAAGAGGGATTTAGTTTGATAAAGTTATTTCTTGGTGCGAATTTCTTCAACAATATCCATTTCCCTCGAAGGGGCATTTGCTATCGTGATATTCCCTTAAAATTTTCATTCACAATAGTTAACTTTGTTAGGGGAATTTTTTCACGTGAACAAAGTTGATAAACGAAAAATGGGAAAAGGGAACACATATGCTATATATTTAAGAGATTTGTGAGCATTATCTTAAATTCCCAGATTAGACTTTATATTAGAGCTATCAGTTATAGACCGATCCTCCCAAATATTTGGAAGAATAATTTCGTTTAATAAGAAAATTAATTGGTGTGCATTTCTTATCAATACAGAATTTATGCTTTATAGTGATTTTCGGAAAGGGGTTTTATAAGGGAGCAATGCTAAATAATGAACCAATATCCAAAAAAGGGAGGAGTGATTTCTGTTAATAAGAAACTTTCGATACTAATATATTTTAAAGATATTTGCTTTATAATAAAATTGGGAGTGTTCCGATTAGTAAGATATTTGTTAGCATTAGTTCAGCTTACATAAAACTAATTTTTTGTTGTTACAATTAAGATATTCAGCGGAGCTATAATCAGAGAGGGTAGTTGTACATACAGGTAGGAATAAAATTGTTTACAAAACAACCAACATTAAATATAAATAACTTGCTTTTTCTTCTTCATTGTTTTTATTGAAATTTTTTAAATTGATTTTAATCTTTACATTATGCTTTAATAAAAAAAAAAAATAAAACTAACAAAAAATATAAAATTCACTTTATAAATTTAAAAAGGTTTCATATGTTAGCTGTGAAAAATTATGACCCTTGACGAAAATCCTTACGTTTTTGGCTATTAATATTTCGTGTGCCCCCTCTTGCAGTTTTAACAGCTTTTATTCGTTTTGGTATACTATTTACAAGATTTATTAGCACCTGTGGGTTAATATTTACCCATGCCTCGATATAACGCTCCCAAAGATCATTGATGGTTTTCGCTGGGTCTTTTTAGCCAATATTTTCTTTTTCAATATTGACCAAAGGTTCAATCGGATTTAAATCCGGTAACTGGGGTGGCCAATCTAAAAGTTTAATCCCATTTTCTTCAAACCACTTTTTAGTAATTCCGGCAGTGTGCTTCGGGTCGTTGTCTTGCATGAAGATGTCATCCTGACCCGGCTCTAAACCAAATATGTCCAAACTTGGCATGTATGAGTCTTCAAGGATTGAAATGTAATCTTTGGCACTCATTCTGCCAGTGGTTTCCACGAAAACAGCCCCAAGCCATCAAAGGTCCACCTCCAAAATTCATTGTGCTTGTAACATTTCGCTCTTGGACTCCAATTCTTTTATAAACCCATGTCCATTGGCGCCCATCTGACCCAATACGGTTGATTTTTGTCTCATCTGACCAAATTACCTTCATCCAGTCGTCTGTCGTAAAATGCTCGTACTTTTTTGCAAAAGCCAACTTTTTTCGATTTTGTTCGCTTAAATAAGATTTTGTTGTTGGCACTATGCAGCTGAGTTTTAAACATCTTCGAAAATTTTTGGAACTTATGTTTTAACTATACTCTTGGTTGAGTATTTGTGTGACCTCTACAGCTGTATTAGCCTCACCAGACACAATCAATCGACGAGTTTCTCGAGCATCGGCAAGCGAAAGTTGTTTTGGACGACCATATTTATTTCCCGTGGAGTTTAAACTATTCTGATTCTTTATTTTATTCACTAACCCTATTGATATATTATATTTTTTCGCGATATGGGACACCTACCTTGTATTTTGCCATATTTTGAGTCTTAGCTTTTCCCATTATAAAAGGCTACATAAATTATTTAAAAGAGTAGTATTTTATTTAAATAACTTTAAATAATGTCCTTTACTTACGTTATTAAAAAAAGTTTGATTTTTTTTTTTTGTTTTTATATTTTTTAAAAATTGAGAAAAAGATCTGAGGGTCAAAAATGTTCACACACGTGGATATAGTTGTTTATTTTCTTTTTAGTAAAAAAGTAACAGTACTCCAAAAAAATGTTGCCATACAATAAACAACATTTTGCCAGACTACATAACACAAAATGAGTTGCTAGACCTAAGTTTGTAAAAAAATTTTTTCTAGATATATCTTTAATCATACTTTTTGTGAACAATTTTGTGCCTAACTGTATGTATGCAATGATAAATAATGGATAGGTTCTTGGGGCAATCGAAGTGTATGCTGAATTTCATTGAATTATCTTCGAAATTACGATCTGTAGTATAATCAAAAGGTTTACATGGGCGCATATCGGATATCGTTTAATTAACTCAGAACGTAATCAAAATTAGATACAAACATTTATACATTTTTTGAATGTACGATATTGTTACGTTTTAACCTTTTTAAAAGTTTGGTTTATTTCCTTTAAATAAACCGGATACTTTTGATTGCAAATAAAAGCAGTTTAAAATTTGTAACAACTCTTTATTTATTTAAAATGTACAACAACAACAATTCAAATAGTCACTCAGTGTCTTAAAACACTTTATAATGTACAAACTTAAAGGTACAAGACAGTTGATGTTAACTCTAACAGCGCCTATGATGAACTCACTCACTACTGCAACCTCTGCCACTATTTATATACGCGCCATCTATCGGGAATCTTCTACAATGCTCTAGAGCTTTCGTTGTTAATATTAGCAGCTTAAACATTTAGTGTTGCCATACTTATAAACAATGCTAATAACCGCATGCTATCAACATTGCTGATAAGTAGAAGCTTATACTGATGGACGTGTTTATAAACATGATGATCGCAGCAGGCAGTCTTTACAGACCGTTAAATTCAAATCGCTATTGCAAAGTCGTAACAATGTATATTATTAAGTTTATTTATATAAGTTTGAGTAATTTTGAATCGCGTTATGTATTATCATAATACTTTAGAAAGTTATTTTGAAAATCTGACAAAATGTTAACAAAAGAAGAACTACCTTGATAAAATACTTACAATTTGTTGCATAATTTTCATATTCATTTGGCAGAGAATTGTGTATGTTTTTTTTTTAAGGAAATAAATCAATTATTAATAATGGCGTTTTCTTTTCTGGTATAAAAGATAGCTTTATTTTTAATTTACCCTTATTTGTGTTTTCTTTTCAAATAATGTTGCACTAAATCCCCGAAAATATGCTATATGTTTCACCTTCAAATGTATCAAAAGGTTAGAAAGGCACCACTTTTAAAACATTTAGTTATTGTTTTTGAAGTTCGTTTAAAAAATTTTTTTAAAAAATAAAGTCCTTCTTAACTGTTCAAGCATTCAACTGTCACGCCCTACAGGCGTTCGTTCTCATATAACAACTTTAAAAGAATAGAAGGTCTATGAAATGTAGCACACTGTTATAAATTGAAGTATTGAAGAAGGACTCCTTATTGGCCCAAGGACCCCTATACCTCCCACATATCCTGAAAGGAAAAATTCCATATTTTTCAATATAATTCTTATATTATGTTTATATCTATGTATATAATTTTAATAAGGCATGTATTTTTTTTATTATTTGGAGCAAGGGCTCTTGTAGCTGTCGTATGACCTTATTAAAAACGTCTCATTGATTTTTTTAAGCTCTTGTTGAATTTTACAACAATGCTTCCGTGTCAAAAATCACCACTTATGAACCGCACCATCTATTTCTCGAACGTTGAAACAGATGAAACACATTCACCATAAGCTTTGGTGGGCAATCGGTGTGCTTCAGCGGTACTTTTTTTTAAATTAAAGAAGTATTGCAAAATTCCCACACATGACGCTTTGTTGGTACAAAATTCGATAATTTCGAAGTAAAAAAAATTCTTATTCAATAACTAAGTGAGAATAAATGACAGATGCATATGTACCCTTCAGAATGACATATATGTAAGTTATTAAAACGTTAAAATTTTGCAAGCCTTAACTAAATAAATATAGGATTTTCAAATTTATATTTATTTTCACACAAGTTTGTAATTCTTGTTTCTGACTCCAAAATAAATATTTACCATAATATAATTATGCTCCTGCACATTATTATCGATTAGCTGCTGTTGTTGTTGCTGCTGCTGTTGTTGCAACATATTTCCGTTTCCTTCAAGTTGAATACTCGATCCTCTCACACTATCCACTTTCATTAGCAGTGATACAACGACCAAACATATTGTTAAATAAATCACCAGTAATTGTTGTTGTTTCGTCTTGGCCATTTAGTTGTGTCTGCCACTTGAGGCGCTAAACGTTAAATTGTTGTTGTTTTACTTGTATTTAGAATCTAATGAGCGTAAATGTGTAGCGTGCGTTTAGGCGTAGGTAGATACGTTATATGGATTTAAGTGTGTATGTATGTAAATAAGAATATCCTGTAAGTAGGTTATATAACCTCTCTTGGGGGTATGAAATAATTGCGGCCGATCTGAAAATAAAAATGTGGGATTTAATTTAGATAAAACTCTAATAAAAATGTTAATTTTATTTGCAGATTTTTTTAAATTTTAGTTACGTTTATATATAGACACATACATATGTATGTATGTATGTATGTATGTATGTTTATGATGAGCACTTGTTTTAATAGATTTTATCGTAAAATATTTAATTATATTTTCATTAGTACTTAGGACAAAAGTTTGCTTGCAGCTGTCATAACACAAATGAGGAAAAATACATTTGCCTAATGCACATTTGTTATTTTGAAGTTTTTTGTTTTTGGAAACTTTATGTGAAATTGTTAACAAAATGCTATTAAATATGGTGAGGTATTGGTAGATAATAAAAATCATATTGATTTAATTAAAACTGCATTACAAAATACACTTGTGTAATTTATGTATAAATTGTTTATTTATATTTATTTATAATTAACAAATGCGCAAAAAAAAAAAATTCCAAAAAAAAAAACAAAACTTTATTTTTTCTGAAATTAAACCAAAAAAAAAAAAAAAAAATAAAAAAAAACATTCATTCTATTAAAAAATTAATCACATTCATGTGAATTTGTTGCAGTTTTGAAACACTTTATCTATATATGTTCAAGGTAGTTCTTCTTTTGTTAACAGTTTAATATAACTAAAGGCCATATTTTCAAATAGTTGTTTATAGTATTATTACAATACAAAACATAACATAATTCAAAATGAGTCCTAAAAAGCTAATTTTTTTTGCGCTTCGTCAAAATTGTTTGTGTATTTTCGACAAATTTCGGTTTTATAATTGTTTCTAAACGTCGGACATCGGATTTTTCCCATTTTCAACAACAAACATATCTTATCTTAAGAAATAATAAACATTTCATACCCCAAAGTCTGTACTTTTAGGCCATATCGTGCCTTCAATAGACAGACGGACATAGCTAGATTGTCTTAACATTTTATAAGGACCCAGAATATACATATATAAAGGGTCTTCCAATAGGGACTTCCGAACTTTGAACAGTTAATAGCTGTCATATATAACTGTCATTTATTCAGTTTGTTTTGACAAATCACCATGGACGGATATAGCGTTCAACAACACGTGCAAAATTGGCACGTGGTCTACAGAGAGGACTACGCGCAGTGTGATGGATAAATTTGAGTTCACTTGTTCAGTAGACAATGAACCAACGATGACGAAACGCAAGAGCAGCCGAAAACATATACATATGCTGCGCATGAAAGTCTGCAGGAGAGTTCGACTGATTTCGCTTCGCTCACAAGAACTCTGTCTTTCACAAACCACAAATTGGCGAATTTTGCATCGTGACTTGGCCTGCACCCGTACACAACGACATGTGTTCACTGAATGGGCCCTGGAGCAGTTAGAAACTGTCTCTAATTTTCATCAAAAAATCATCTTCAGGGATAAGGCCCATTTCTGGATGAATGGGTACGTCAACAAACAAAATTGTCGAATTTGGAACGACACCAATCCACATGAGATCCAACAGCGTTCAATGCTTCAATGATATCCGCCGCGGCGGATAGTCACAAAACCTAGTAGTAAGATAAATGCAAACCTGAAACAAATTTTTGTTAATTTTTTTTCAATACCGATATTTTTGCGCTTTAATGTATTTTTCGGATGCGGGTCTATATGGGAGCTATAACCCATTGACTTCATAAAATTTTGTAGATTGATATGTATGTATCTTACATGGGGGCTTTGGTCAATTATGTACTGATCGTCACAAAAAACCAATGGTATTATTTTTGAATACAACTGATCTGGTTCGATATCGATATTTAAAAGATTTTTATTTACGTTAATGTATTTATCGGAAGCGGCCCTTATATAGGACCTATGACCGATTATGGGCCGATCTTTATATAATTATGTTCAGCGATTCTTGTGTACATTAGGATTATTTATGTCGAATTTAAAACTATGGAAGCTATGACCAATTATGGATCTATCTGCATAAACTGTACCACCATTTCTATATATATGAGAATTATGTTTGCCGAATTTTGACGCCATTACGATATTTATAAAAGATTTAAGGAAGTGGACTATAAATGGGGGATATGGTAAAATATTCACCGATCTAAACTTTCGATTTGTGATTTCTTTTTTACATAGAACTTATTTTTGCTGAATTTTGTATAGATACTGTTATTATATAAGCATTTATGTACCATAGAGCCATAATACGGAATGAAATTTGTATGGGGACTGGAAGAAATATCGACTGATTCTTGCCATTTTCAACAGAGCTTGTCTTTTTATCAAAAGAACAATGTGTGCCAAGTTGCGTGATATTATCTGCAATATATTTAAAGAAAATAGCAAAAAATTTTTTGAAAAATATCAACTTTTTTGAAGGTTGTCTCACATGTTGGTCCGTAACTCTGATTCTACAATACTTGAAGAATTTTGCTCATTTTCAATACCAAATATTTCTAATCAACAAAGAATATTTAGGAATATTAATATTTCACCCCCCATGTCCTTCCCTCGAGACCCTAACGTGCCAACAACAGACAGTCTTAGAATTATATAAGGATCCATAATATACTTATATTATTTTTGGTTCTACGAACAATAATTCGAAATGTCACAAACGGAATCATAAACTCTATATACCCCAATCTGTATGGTGACGGATATAAATAGTTAAAATCATAAATATCTCATAAAAAAACACTGCTGACAGAGATGGTTTTTACCTCCGAGTTATAAAGGATTCGCATAATCATTATTTTAAACTACTAGTTTTACGATCTAGAGTCGTATATTTAAGCTAAAACCTGAAATTGACATCGTTTAGCTATTAAATTGATTTACTTGGAAATGTGCCCTTTTAACAGGCAATATTTAAAACTATTCAATGAATAAATTGGACCCAAAAGTGATATGTTACTCATGTCCTTTTCGAAATGATGCGTTCAACTGATTCGTGGGCTGTCATAATATTACTTAGATATTAATTTGACACATCGCCTTTTTCCATACATGTGGGATTATGGTCCCTTTGAGTGAAAGTTATTGCCTTAAGAACTGAAAATATGCAAATAGCACAGTTTAAGATGCAACAACATCAACAGCTATTTTTCATAAAGTTTAACCAGGGGCTAACCAATAATTTTGTAACAGACCCGGAAAAAACAGTTTCATACTCATATCAAAATTGAAAGTGATTGAATAACTATATTAATATGCATGCATACATATGGGCAACAATACTAATCTTTTCAAATCTATTAAAGGAAAAAAATGGTGGTTAAGAAATAAGGAACAATTAGAGCCTGATTCAGGAAAGGAAAACAATTTTCAAATTTTTGTATGAAAAAACTCAGTTTTTAAATAACAAATTGTTTTCCTTTCGTGTTTCTGAATCAGGCCCTAATTGTTCATTATTTCTTAACCACCATATTCATAATCAAATGTTTTATTTGTAAAAGGTTTATAAAACAAAATACTCATACCTAATTTGTTTTTTATTAACCTTTAATAAATTTAAAATTATACTTTGTGGTGGTTAGTTTATTAACCACCACAAACCGGTTGGCAATTTTGATAAAAATGTTCGTAGTATATAAATTTGTTTGAAAGCTAATCATTTTGACTAAATTTCTTGACCAAAGCAGACGAAATAGCCGTATAGATGAGACATTCTCCAATTTTATTATATCATTTGGTATATACCCATCTCATCTATAATTGGTTCCTCATTTTGGTTCCATCACAGCAGTTTGGGTAGATAAGTCACTAACAGAAATTATTTACCATATTATTTAGTACACGCGGCATCTTTACAAAATAACATAAAATTATGTAGAGAGACACATTATATAAAACATATTTCAGTCACAGTGGTTAGTAAGTTTAGTATAAAATATTACTTTGTTAGCACAAGACAATCAGACAAACACTAAATAACAAAGTAACACTGAATTCGATGAAAAATAAACACTCTGAGATTTGGTTATTAAATCCGGGAAAGCCCCTTAGAAAAATTACGGTTTAAAAAGCTTTCAAATTAATACATTAATTTAACCAGAGCTCCCTGACGAGAAAAACATAAACATAATGTAATTGTTTAGCAAAATGCTAATAGATGTCAATAAAAATGTTTTAAAGGTGGTTAGAAAAGTGACCACTAAACTGCAAACAGTTAAGTCGACCTTCTCGAAGTGTTAATTTTCCTGTTTTAAATTAAAATTTATTTGTTTTTGTCATCCGGAGAAAATAATTTAGTTGTTATAACCGAATTTATTGCATATCAAATGAATCAGTAAAAATGATGGAATTTTTATGTTTACTCAAATTTGAACAAAATAGTGTTTTTGCCCATTTATGTATGTATGTTTGCTCAATTAAGTTCTAAAAGCTAAACATTACAAAACTAAAATACTAAAACAAACAAACAAACAAATTTACATATAACTACGAGTGTGAATGAATGGATTACAAAATGCTAATTGTGCCCAATAGACAAACACCTGTAGGCAAAAAGGATACTGTGTGTGATACTTGTTGTATTTTTTTTGTTGTTGTTGTTGTTTGTTGTCAAATAAGTGTGAAATATTAATTCAAACATTCAAGTGATGACATATTTTCTAAATAGACATCAACAACGTACAAACACAATGACATTTATGTGTAAGTATTTAAGGATATTTTCATACACATGTACGATCCTTTATATGTAGGCATGGATGTATGTAAGTATGTAGGTATTTAAGGATATGTAAGTAAGTAATAATCAAAACTTTTGTGAATATTTAAATGAGTGTGTGTGTATGTATGTATGTATGTATGTGTAAGTAAATGTTAATGTATGTGCGTGAGTATATGAGATATTGTTATTTTTGCACATAAACACTTCATAATAGATTCATAAATGTGGGACATTTTGTTCCTTTTAGATTTGTTTAATATTTGTACGTGTCGTATGTGATGAGCATGTGAGTGAAACCCATAAGGAGAATCATGTATGATTCCTGAATTTAACATATGTATATGTATCTTAGGGTGGCCCTTATTTTTCACTTTTTCAATTTTAGTTACTATTACTATTATGGGTTAAAATTACTGAAATTCAATTGGAAATTTCTGAAATACATTAAGAAATTTTTGAAATATAGTTGGAAATGGTGTAGTCTAAAAAATATTGTTATCTACAGTGAAATTATGGGTGGGATGAGATTTTTTAGAAACCCATTCCCTATAAGATACCTTAAAAGATAAGCATAGTTATTAGACGGGCTTCGGTAGTCTTTGATTTTGGCAAGCTGTAGAACATTAATACATTTTCGAAAATCTTTTGTATTTGAGTCTCAACTTTAAAGAACTAAAACAGGACGAAGGTGAGAACAAATAAAGTAAAATATAGATTTAATAAAAGAAAATTTCAATATCTATGTTTCTATGTGCCTTAATTTGTTAGACATTTTTAAACAAAAATATATCCGAAGATTTGTTCAACTTCTCGCTCTCATGAAAACCAATCGTTTAATTATTAAACTATTTTACATTGTATGAGAGAAAGTTGTTAGCTATTATAAAAATATAGTTCACTTTTTTGGAAAACTTTTAATTTGAAGCTTGAGTTTTAGGTCAAATAGCAATGTTTTTTTTTTAAATTAATTGTTGAAAAATAAAATCAAATTAAATATATTTTTTTGGTTCGGAAAAGCGCTAAATAAGGATCACCCTAATGCATACGTACCACTATGTTCCTCTGTGTTTCATATTCTCATAGTGTGGGTGAAATATTCGAGTTTGTAGATAAACAAAATAACAAAAAAGTATATTATAAAAAAAACATAATCGAAGAAAAAGAAATCAAAAATTTAAATTAATAGAAAAAGTTGTTTTACAACAAAACAAACACGCACATCATCCATTTAAATGTCATATTTATTGTGTATGTATTTGTGTTTAACTCGTGGTCGTATTGCTTTTATATTCATATTTAAGTCAGAAGCGTCTATTCTAGGTTACCCATTTTGGAATATTAAGTAAACCACCCTTATCTTACTAAAACATACACAGCATATCACGGATTTGTCTCAACCATTAATCATGTATTGAAGAGTCTTAAAATTGTCCGTTTTACAAAATTCTTGAGGTTGAAATAATATTTCAACAATTTTCACTTACGTTACACTGTGGTTCCGAATTCAAATCTAGCTGAACAAAATTATTTAGTGGCTTTTTTATATGGATACATAATATCTCGGCCCACAGACCGAAAATCAAAAATCTGACTTAACCGATTTAGCGGCTGGACTATTCTGAAGATTCCCTGAAAATTTCATCAAAATCGGATCAGCCGTTTTTGAGAATAGCGGCATTATGTAAAATTTAGATTTTACATTTTACCTCTGCCCGCTGACTGTAGGATCATAATCTTGGAACACAAGATTAAAATTAAAGATTTATCAAAAACTACTCTAAAAAAAATTGGAAATATAATAAAGGGATGGGCGTGGTGAGATGAGATTTTTTAGAAGACCATTTCCTATAAATTGTCTTGCTTTTGGCAAGCTAACAAATTTTCTAAAATATTTTTTATTTGAGACAGGACGAAGGTTAGAATAAATAAAGTAAAATAAAGATTTAACAAAGGCAAATTTTAATGTCCATATGTATATGATTTGAAGTATGGATTTCTATGTGCTATAACAAATGAACTATACCTTATTTATTTAGGCATCAATTTGTTAGAAATGTTTAAACAAAACAAGTAAGAGACCTATATTCGGCTGTGCCGAATCTTATGTACCCTTCACCAAATTATGCTTTAAAATAAAATTAAAAAATTTTTTTCCAAATTGTTTTTTAAAAGTTTTTTCCAATTTTTTTAAAAAAAATTTTAATTTAAAAATTTATTTTTTTTAAATTTATTAGTGAAAAAATTCGGGTTAAAAAATAGTTTTCCCGGTTTTGACCCATTGTAGGTTCAACTTACTATAGCCTTATATACATCGTTGCAATGGACTTTGAAATGTCTATCATTAGATATCCATATTGTCTATATTTATGACTTAGTAATCGAGATATAGATCAAAAATAGGCCAAAAATAGAGGTTGTCTCGGATTTTTGCTCATATCTCCGGTTTTTATGGACGGATTTTGCTGATTTTAAATAGGAAACTTCTGGAAAGCATGTCTGTCAGAATTATTGAGGATTTGTATCCCGAAGATATCTGGGGTCTTCAGAAAATTGATTTCAACAGACAGACGGACAGACAGACATGGCTAAATTGACTCCGCTATCTATAATGATCCAGAATATATATACTTTATAGACGATTTGTTCAACTTCTCGCTCTTATTGTATGAGAAAAAGTTGTTAGCTATTATATAAAATATATTTTACTTATTTTTCTGAAAACATAATTTTTGTCTTTTAATTTGGTATTGGATGCACAGTGCTTTATTTAGTTATATTGAAACTTTTGTTTCCTATTAAAAAATGTTAAACATAAATATACTAACATGTCGAGCATAGAACCTTTGTTAGTTGGTAACGCCTTTACCGATTTAGTTTAAATTAATGTTCAGACACAGATAAAGAAACATTAAAATTAATATTCCAGTTTTGGAGGCTTATATCTCGCAAACTGCAGTCTGCCGACAATTGCTTGTTCACCTTATCATCTAATGCTTCTATTCATAAAAATACACTCAGGGAAAGCTGCAACTTAAAAATAAGAAGGCGTCATATTAATTCAGTCATGTTCATTATGATAGATTATAATAGATTAATTATATTAAAATTCGATAAATCAATAATTTTCAACTTTAAAAGAATATTGTTCCAAATTGAAATAAAAATACTATACTTTCGTTAATGTTTATCATTGATTCTATATGTTTTCTATATGTATGTTTCTTTTAATAGCAGATGACAACGATCAGTATTTTAAAAATTGTAACAACACTTTATTTAAATTTACACAACAATTTAAATTGTCACTCTCTTTTAATACACACTTTATAATTTACAAGAATACACTGGTAATACAGTTGATGTAAACTCTAACAGCACCTACGATATACTGACTCACTCACAACTCGCTGTTACTATTTATATACACAGCGACAGCTTCTAGAAGTCTCATGAATAATCTAACGGAAAAAACTCTATTCTATTTCGAAGAGATCACCTAAAGCTTGTAATACTGCTTCACAGTTAATGTTGTCATAACTATAAACAATGTTAATAACAGCTACTACTGATGGAAATGTTTATAAACATAATGAATGTTGAAAGCCGTTACACGTCGTTAAATTCATATTCATAATAGAGGGTTTTCCAACAAGAGGTGTTATTTTGGTATTCAAAGAAAAAAGGAATTTTTTGAGATAAATGATCGGATGCTTATTTCATAATAAAGAGGAAGGTATGCCGTTAATAATGAAAAACAACATCAGCCAAATGGTCATCACGACCACGCTTAAAGGACCATATCCTTTTCATGAAATTTTCCATAACCAAATCGCAAAGTGGCTGCCCTATGTCCCCGATAACCTCACGAATTCTATCTTTGAGGTCTTGAATCGACGCTGGGCTGTTGGCGTAGACCTTATCTTTCACGTGGCCCCAAAGGAAGAAGTCGCAAGGGGTTAAATCACAAGATCTCGGTGGCCAATTTTGATCACCTCTTTGGGAGATGACACGGTCCGGAAACTGTACAATATGGTAATTACCGTACGGTTAACAACACTGATGCAAAGCACAAACCAGTTTCTGACCGAAAAAAAATCGTGTGAGTGCTCAGATTTAAAAACAATGTTGAACGAGTATGACGTGTGTCGCTTGTGAATAATGTCTGTCGAAGAAGAATTTAGTTAGCGTCTCAAAAACTATCGAAACCAAAAAAAAAACAGTAACATTTTTTTTGAGTCATAAGCCACCTTTTCATAGGCCGGGTCACATATTATACACTCCGAGTTAAAATGTTGAGTTTAAAACATCCACTGACAAAATCTTCAATGATAGTAATTATGATTTTTAAACTTTCTATGTTGTGTACGACTTTAAATTTACAAATGACAATCATGAATTTGTCACTTTAAGTTATTTTGGATTTCAAGGTCCCTACAGAAAAATGCGTGAGCGACGATACTTTAAATACACTCCATCAATATAAAATGGAATAAAATTACGATCGTGCTTAAGAAAATCCTATCACATAACTTATTTTTAATCAAATCTGACGATATGTTCAGAATTTATGAAATTCTGTAATACTTTAGTTCACAGTGCAACTGGTACTAGAAAAGTCATTGAAAACTATGGATTTCTTTAGGTTTTTGATTTAAAAAAGTCCATTAAATTACATCTAACTACCCCTTTCAAATCCTTTATTCTGATACGCTATTGTTAGGACAACATACTTTTACAGTTATACCAGCGTGCAGTTAAAACAAAACTTTATCCTACAACCACGTAATATTTATTGTACAAATATACGAGCAAAAAACAACAACAAAATAATGTTGCAAATAATGAGAAATGATAAATGAATTTATTTGTTAAAAATGGTTGGTAAATGGTTTCGAAAATATACGAGTAAATAGTTAAAAGTAAAAAATTATTATACATTATTTCCGCATACTTTAAAGTAATTATGCAAAAATATAATTTTTCCAATTTTAAAAATAGCCTGTATGAGTATATTTTTATGCTCAAATTTCCTGTATTTATTATTTGCGCTAATTTGTTGTGTCAATTAATATTCATAGTTGTAGTAACACAAATTCTGTTGAGAGTTGATCGACATATAAAGAAATTTTTTTGTAAACACAATTTGAATATATAGTTTTGAGAAACTGGTTTTTATGTGATGTGCTTAAGGCATATAGATTTACATATGTATAAGTAAATGAACTTAAATATATGTGTGTATGTGTTTATTTGAATTGTTCCTACCACAAATCCTTGTGCTTGCATTTTTAGCCCTGATATACTAGAAAAACAACAAATATAAAACTTTATAAATTCCAAATTGTTCGAGGGTAATCGGAAAAATAAGTTTATTAAAATCTTAGTTATTATCATCTGTTGTTTGTCAAATTTTCGGATATATGTGTTAATTTCTATATAGGTACATTTTACATTTTATTTTATAGCATATTGACCAAGATTAGATTTCTACTACATTGAAATTCTGAATATATATTTTACTCTTGGCTGCTCATCTTAGCAAAAACTTGGCAATGACGACCTATAAGATGCAAACGCACTTATTCTTAACTGTGTTTATTTATCGTTATAAATCAGATTTAAAAAAATATTTAAAATCAAGGATTTTAGAACGTTTTTTGTCTCTCCTGTAATACAACACGTTTGTACACAAAGCTAACGAAATGATAAATAAAATAAAATTTTAAGATCAAAACACACTAATGAAGTCAAATGAATTGAAGATAAGTACATCAAATTCAATATCACGTTTGGTAAAATCATCACCAAACCGGTTAACCGTTTTATAAACACTATCTATGGTCTAAAAAGCGATTCTGAAATATGATGATATTTAAAGTAAATCTATTTATTACTAAGGAACATACCAAACTGCCATTCTTTAACATAATGATTTTTTCTCTTTTATTTAGAAGGACTGTTCTGTCTGTCTGACCTTTATCAATCGTATGGTTACTTGTGTATGTATGTGAAAATGGTCACATATTCACATAAAAGACAACTTCACTGTGAAGAGAGCACTCACTCAGTTAGATTTTAAATTTTATTGTAGCATAGCTTTAGGCTTAATAACTTTATGTTAAATTTGCATACTTTGTTTGTTGTACATTTCAAACATTTTTTGTTTATATTTTTTTTGGTATGAATAACGTCTACTCCGGAAGTTTTTTCTCCCCATATTTCATGGCTTGTTGTATGTCATTGTTTGTATATGCTGTAAAATAGAATCAATGTCAAAAAACTTTAAAAAAGGCTTGCAGCACTTACCACTAATCAATTCAATTCAATTTAATCAACAATAACACAGACTAACCGACGGACACTGATTTATTGTCATAGAATTATTTTTATTATTAATACTATTTTTATTTAAATCTATTATTTATTGAATTCAAAACAAAAGTTTCGTCAAAATGTTACGATTATTCTATTTTTATTTCAATCACAATATATAATACAGGAGAAGTGCATAAATATTTTATGAGTATTTATGTATTTATTGAGTGGGTGATGAGATATGATAATATAATGAAAATATTTTATTAACATTTATTTTAATTATACATATTATTCTTATAAAACAATTGTGTATACCTTTATGATTCGTTTTGGCTATTTTTCCATGTTAAATTGGATGAAATTATCTCTTTGATTACACCACTATATAATATTTTTTAATTGATTGTTTTTGTTACTTGATTAAGGATTAAGGATTTAAATTTAAAAACAATATTATTAAATCTTATTTTTATATTAAAAAATATAGGCATAAATCAAGATCTTCGAAACAGCTTGCATTTTAGTAATATGTTTGGTGTTGATAGCTCTCATAATTATAAGTACAAAAAGTTAGGAATTATAGGAATTTAAAGTCAATTTATATAATAGTAAATTTCTCACATATTTAGAAAATGATCTGATCATTATGGGTATCAATGAAAAGTGCTTCAAAATACCTTGTATATGATATATAATATGGTACTGTTTATTAAGACTGTGAATATTTCTCTAAATTTCAAAATTTTATCTTTTACATGGATTCCCCCAAATCCATAGTAAAATGGACAGAAAATTGTTATTTTTTGGATATGTAATCTTTGATTTAAACGAAATTGAGCACAGATACGAGTATTATAAATTGTAAATGTAATTATGAACAGGTCTAAATAGGATGACTTCAAAATATTTTTTTTTCTTGGACCAGCACTCAGGGGATGACTCCTACTCATGCAAAGCATTGTGTTGGAACTAGGAAAATAGGTTATGGGAGGGAGGATAGAGAGAGTAGTGTTTGTGGACATTTTATTTGAATTTTCCTACATTGAAGGTGTCAGGAAAGACTTCAGAAGGAAGCCAATTGTCCAGTCGACAACAAATTGATGAGCCCTTGCCAAAGAACGTGTGTTGCGTAAAAAACTACGGGTTTCGGGAACAAGTTCCCTAATTTCAGCAGAACACATACCATTATAGTATCGGTAGAACAGTGAAACACAACCCACATTGCGACGATGTTCCAGTGAGTCAATAGAGCTGGATACCCTACTGTCACCGATAAGCATCTTCGCCCTCTCCTGTACGCGGTCGAGTAACTCCAAAATAGACTTTGAACCACCGGCCCACACATGAGAGTTGCATTCCATTTTCGGTCAGATATAAGTGGTGTAAATAGTAAGGAGATCAGATGGAGTGAAGTATATCTTATACCGTTTTAGAAAACCAAGGCACTTGAATGAAAAATGTGTTTTGTCCAGCGGACATCGCACTGAATACTCATGCCTAGAACATCAAGAGCTTCTGATTCCTTAATATTTACACCACCCATAAAAACAGATGAAGCAACATGATCTGTTGTGCGTTTGTGTGTTAACATACAACACTGAGTCTTGCGTACATATTAAAATTGTAGAATCGGTCCACATTTATAGATGTTTGTTTTCGCAGTCGATCTCAGTAATTTGGAAGATTCAACATCAGTATATTCATATATATTGTCAACTTTTCGAACTTTCGAAAGGCGATATCTTGATAATTTACATGCTCAGAAATTGGATCTAAAAGTGCCCCTGAGATATTTGTAGGGTATAAATTAGTCAGCCATATTATTACCCACATCTCAATTTTTCATTAAAAACGATTCCGGGAATGACAACCGGTTTAAAATATAAGAAAATCAACTGGTTTCTATAAGAAATTAATATTTATTTCTGTTGTATGTGGACAGACTTATGAGTTATGAGTCCAATTTTATAGAACTGGAAAGGTTAGGTTAGAAAGGAGTGTGTACGACAAGTGCTACGTGCACTCGTATACCCTGGATCATTGTTATTCCCTTCTTGGAAGAAACAGAGGTACACAATTCAGAGGTATCCGGTTTATTTAAAGGAAATAAACCAACGTTTTAAAACGGTTAAAACGTAACAATATAAATTTAAAGTTCTTTAAAGAGTTAAGATGCTTATCATTCATGTTTACAGGAAATAATGACAATTATATTCGACCTCTTAATTTTTATTTTAAAATCCTTTAGTAAATTTTGAAAAATGTTCCTGGTTTTTAGCATAATTTAGAATGTTTATTATCACTCGGGAATGCAAAAAGTCCGAGAAATAAGGAACCCTAGTCACAAAGACATTTGATTCTCTCGTGAACCTTAGGATAAATATAGATCGAAGATTTTATGTACAGTGCAAAACTAACATGAATCGGACTACATTATCACTTCCGAGGCCTTCAAGATTGATCTCAGTTTGAAACTGCATTCCTTGGAAAGTCTATATGACATACGGGACTCAGTTTCCACTAAGACCCGGTGCCTCTAACTACTCCCTAATTATGTCAATTTTAATATTATTGAAAGTTCCCTCAATGTACAAGAACGTGACCAACGTGAGGAATATCATGTCGTAAACCTAATTCTATGTAGCCAACCACCTCGCGGAATGAACTCTCACAGATTTAACCTTAAAATAGGCATGTTGAGCGTCACTACTGAGTTTCATATTAATCCTGCGCCTCAGATATAAATCTACCAGTCGCTCAAGCGCCTTCTCAAGTTAGGCATGTTGAACTTCCTGAAGAGATGCATATTAATGCAGCTCCACAGATGTAGATCTACCAGTTTCTCCAGTATTTTTTTTTAAAAAAAAGATGACAGGTTTGGAATCCTTATACCGCATTTCCTCCACCCTACCGCTTATGAATGAAATTTTGAAGGAATTTATGAGTATTTATGTGATTTTCAGACCATAGCCCCCCAGAATCAATCAGAATGATTTTTGTATAAATATAACAGATCTGTGTTAAATTTTGGTTTGATATCGATATTTATGTAGGTTGTCATTTTTACATATCTAATAATGAGTTTGACGGACTTGAGTTCATAGAATGCAGTAAAACGATTTTTATATATGTATATGAAGATTATTTTTTTTCGAATTTTGATATGATTACGATGTTTATAAGACATTTATGAGTATTTAAATGAATTTCGGAACTAGACCTTTATGGGGGCCCAATAATCCTTCGAAAATATGTTCTTGTAATTTATTTTTACATGAAGCATATTTTTGCTGAATTTGTGTGGATATTGCAATTTTATAGGCATTTATAGATTGCTATTACAATTCTTACAATTGCCTTATAGCATATCGAATTCATTTATACAGAAAATTAAATTAAATTTCAAATTTATTATTTACTTAAAGATTATGCCATTTTAATTAAATAACTAAACTTATTTAAGTGACAATACTAAATTATACCACTTATTTACAAGTCATCGTCCTAGTAAACCAAACATTTAGTAGAAAATCTTTAAGTGTTAAACAAATTGAACAGACTTCCATGACTCGAAAAGCTGGTGCCACAGTAATTGATAATTGCAAGTAAAACGTGTCTTGCAACTAAGAAAATATTGATGAAAGTAAAATATTTTAAATAAATAAATAGAACAACAACAATAATAGCATACAAAAATAATCGTACAACAACTAAAGGAGCAGTGTGGCAAAATTAAGAATATGCAAATAAAGTGTTACTTTTACAGCGGTTCTTTCCATCTTACAACTGCAGATACATACAAACAAACTATCCGTACAAATGCAAGTTATTTAGCGCCAATCTAGCAAGAAATTTTCTATTACTTACAATTTTATATCTATAATATTTTACAGTGACAGTACAAATGTGTGTCATCGTTTCATGAAATTATGGGCACCTGTAACCATGCAACAAACAACAGAACATTTTGTTGTACATAAATATTTAAATTGATTTATTATCTTTAGTAAGAAGAAATATTTAAGAAGAAGATGCAAAAACATGAACAAATACGAATGAAATATTTTATCATCAGTTTTGTGTGCCAACCAAGCAATTTAAATTGACACGGCGACAATTCAATTCAATTGAATCAATAATCAACAGGTTCGATTTGAGAGCATAAATGGAAGACACGTAGACACACAAACCCTACACACCCGAGTGCAACAAGTGTGTTGCTGTAAAGATTGCAACAATATTTTCGTAATGTTATTTTATTAAACCTTTGTTACCTTGTTAACCTTTTTTATAACTAACATGAAAGGACCATGTATTATACTTTATTCTAACATTTATTTTTTGATTTTTTTTTTTTATAATATTGAACACAAAATTTAATTAAAATTAACTTAAAACCAATAACAAATTTGTAATAATAATAAAAAAACAATTCGAAGGGATGGTAAATTTCATCGCTCTCATAACTTGTAAAGAAATACGAATTGGTTTCCCATATGGGCAATTCCACGAGAATGACTACCACGACTGAAAAAACAAAAACCCTTGAAACTTTGTACCTTCAAAATTTTCGAATTTTACTATTTTTGGACGCTAAAACAACGATTTTTTTTTTAAAAAAAGTGTGCCCGAGTGTATACTACTCTATTGTGCTGCAATAACAAATACTGGACAAATCATTATCGGTATGATCCGGGCGCATCACGTTACCCAATCTTGATCACGCGACTCTGTCTTGATGGAATATATGAAAAAACGTTAAAAATTTTGAAATCTTTGTGGAGCTTCTGAAAAGTAAATATAAGCTTTTTATATAAGTTTTTAATATCGGTGGAAACCTTAGGACTTGAAGATTGACATTTTAGTAAAATTAAATAATTTTGTGCTTTTTTGGATGTCATTTACCTTAAAAACTAAAAAGATTTTAATATGGTGATTTTCCATCAAGAAAAATATAAATTTTGAATTAATGAAAAATTTTAACGATTACAGACGTCACAATAAAGTTTGGAAGTAATATTGATCTAAATGTTCATGAGTCAATGGCACCACCATGATATAAAAAAATTACAAGGTAGTTTCATTTTCTCTTTATGTCAACCTTATTAAGCATTTGACAATAAAGGGGATTTGAAGTTTATGTGTAAAATAAAGCTACCATATTCATTAAAATTAATCCCATTTTTGCCTTTATTAAAACATAAATAAAATAAAAACATATTTTATTCAAAATATTGTGTGCGTTTACCCGAGGCATTGATTCAATTGTTTAGTATCGTTAGCAGAATCATTTTGTTTATGCTTGATTCTGGTTATATCGGCAACTAAATCACACAGCTGTTTGCGGACACAAACCTCTTGCACATGCACGAATTAAAGAATAATTTTATGAATGTAAAACTCAGGTTTGTATAATCTCCTCATACGATTTGTAACATGAGAGACAACTTCATTGGGACAATTGTATAGTTCACGCTATAAGTGTCCAATATAAACTCCAGGAATTTGCCATAGTCACGCACATCCCGAGCAATAAATGAAAAACATTCAACGGCAAAATTGCTAACATGTTCTTCATATCGTCTCTCGTCCAGCAAGGGTAGTATACAATTAAGGACAACGATTATATTGCGTTTCAAATAAGGCATACAAACCTTATATAGATTAGCCAAACACACTAAAAGTCCACTTCAAATGGGTCAGCATCGTGGGTATTGAGCAAACGTATTAATCTATCCAGTACACGTTGAAAATAGGGATAAAAGTCATCTCGCAAATCTCTAGCTAACACATAAAATAGTAGACTGCAGTGGCAAGTTTGTAGCACAGACTAGTTTTATGAAAGTAAGTCCATCACAAAATCCTTTTGATGCAACAATTGGAGCAACTTTACAACGATTATTCCTTGGATAAATTTAAAACCATCTATTTTTTTAAAGTCTGATGGAAAAAGGTTCCATTATCTTCGCACAGCTCTTCATTTTCATGACCTATGTTATATAAAGCCAAACGTCTTAGATTAATCCGTTTTTTTGTTTATTTTAATGATAAATTACAGTACTGTGAATTGTTACATACTACACATATTTCATTGAAAATTTCTCGGAGTATTGTAACCTTTCTCTAAATGTGGCAACGCTTCTCTGAATATTTACAAATAAAATAAACTTCAATAATCCACTTTCTTGTCAAAAAACTATAAATGAAACTACCTTGTAATTTTTTTTTTATCATGGGCACCACTATTGATTAGTGTTTCCAAAAAACCGAAGAATTTCAAAACCACGTTTTCGGTTTTAAAAAATTTAAAACCGATCGGTTTCGGTTCGGTTTTGTTATAATTTATTAACTATTAAATCAGTTGATAATATAGGAACTGCTAAACAAATTTAAAGTTCAAATTTGACGAGTGTTTACGATGATAAAGGAAAATTGGTACTTTTTCTTTTAATGATACCTTTTTAATATATTAAATTAGTTAAAGTTGGGTAATATGCTTCTCAGTAAAGAAATAATCAAGAATAAGGTGCTCAATTGTATTATGATACCAAAAATGGAGAACTAAACCAAACTAAGGAGTACTTTTTCGTTCTTCAAAATGAATTTTCTATAATATTGAACCTAGAATCAGGAAATTACTTAGAAATTTCAAACTTGGTTTAAGTGAGGAAAATGTTTACTTTATTATTGTATATACATAATAGTTGGCTGATATGCTTCTGAGTAAAAAAAGAATCAAGGATAGAGGGCATAATGATATTGAGGTAACAGAAACTATTATTGAAATTTCTATAATAATGAACCTATAAGCAGTATATTAAACACACATGATCCTGACTGAGTTAGAATATAAAAAAGGGAAATGCAGGTACTTTTTCGAACTAGTAGTACTTTTTGAACGATGGACCTAGAAACGCGACTTCAAAACGGATAATTAATGTTGCTATTTATTTATTGTAAAGGTACTTTTTGAATATTTTATAATAATAAACCTTAAAATTAGGCACAACTGATTCTGAATGAGTTAGAATTCACGAAAGGTGATTATAGTCTTACCTTTATTTTGTATTTTCTATAGTAATGGACGGAGAAATATGAAATTAGACATTCATGATGCTGAGTAGGAACTCAAAATGTTGGTCTTTATGGTACTGTTTTTATTCTAATAATACGTCTAGAATGAGCTACAATCCACATTACAATAAATCAATAAACATGAAACTAGAGACATGTTTTCCTGAATTAGTATTAACTCAAAAATGGAGACTTAATAGTACTATTTCTTTATTCCAATTGAGGTGGCGAAGCGCACCGGTCAGATAGTACTCCATACTTTTATCGGATATTTGAAAATAACTAATGGGTCGATTATGGATGGCAACCGAACTTCAGTTGCGTTGCCAGAGGGCAACCACAAATTTCTGGTTGCCGACTTGGCAACAGAAATGATAGCTGCCAGTTGCCATCTGTAATACCATTTAGGCAACTGACAACGCAACTGAAGTTCGGTTGCCATCCATAATCGACCCATAAGACTTTGTTACAAAAATTTTGCATTATTTAGCCTGCGAAAGGTCGCCTGCTGCTTAAGATATTGGATGAATAATTGGATGAAAAAGTTTGTTTTTCATTTCTAAATTTTGAATTTTTCTAGTGAAAATTGATTGGAAGTGAAAACCGAAGAATAATTTTCGGTTTCGGTTTTAGGCCTTGAAAAACCGCGGTTAAAACCGAATTGGAAACTCTACTATTGATGCCATTCTTTGTTTTCAAACATCGGAATTCCTAAAACTCGGAAAATGTGTTCCAAAAACAGAGTTTTTTTAGAACAGTGCCCATTTTGACGTTATTTAGAGTACGATAGTATAAACGTTTTGTATGTATATAAACAACATATGGGGCTATATAAATATGAGGAGTTTTTGAGGCTCGGTGCTTTGCGTTTTTTGATTTTTTTACTCAAATGCCCGCTTAAGTGAGTCATATTTTACTTTATACGTTTTTGCATTAAGTTCTCTTTTCAGATCATAAACAAATTGTATATAGTCCCGAAGAAATTTTTTTTTTATAAAAAAAAAAAAAATATGAAGACTTTTTTGAGAAAAAACACACGCAAACAAAGTTGAAATATATAAACAGATGTTTCAACTTTGGATGCGTGTAACTTTTTATAGGGAAGAAATAATTGATATTAGGTTTGTTTTATTTTCTTTAGAATATACGTCATATTCAAAAATAAAATTTTGACCTTCCGTAGGCCCATCATATATAAAATACGAATAAAAAAGATCGAGCAAAATTTAAAAAAAAAAAAACTAAACCTAAATATCTCTTGAACTAAAAGAGATAACCTGCAGATATAAGCATAACTTCTTAAGGACTACCTATATTTTAAATTTCAGCTCATTCGTTTCATAAATGGATTTTCTTTGCGATTTTTTTTTAAATGTTAGATTTTGAGGATTCACCCACTGATCATGGGGATATGTGGGTGAATCCGCCTACGAATCTGAACAACTGTAAATCAACTCGAAAACACCACGGCCGAGTAAATAATACAGCACAACATAGAAGTGTGGACTTGATCATACTATTTTAACAAAATATCTTAGTTTAGAGTACATAGACATGTTTAGAATGCATTGAAATGTTCACAAGAGTTGTTCATCATTACCGTAGCTACAACTTTGCTAAATATTGGAAGTTATATAAAAATAGTGAAACAAAATTTTTTCTTCCTATATTTTTTCAAAAAAGTGCACTAAAAAGCTTTTTTTCTGAGAAAAAATTTTAACAAAATTTAAAATTAAGCGTAATCACTAAGTCTGAATTAGCTGTTGGCCAAAAACTGATGACACCTTTTTTTAAGGTCCCACTGATTTTCAGAATCTTTGGGGGCCCACAAATAAAAAAATTGTTCACCAAAATGGACACACTGAGTATAGGGTTTTACTAACCTTTGGTAGTAGAGTGGATCCTATACTCCCATGATCGTGTGTTTTTTGCAGGATACCCAGTCGAAAAATGTTGTCTCCTCCCCATAACAGGCTGTTTAAATTTCAAAAATCTTTACGAAATCTTAAATGGGAATTTTATAAAATAAAATACGAATACAGTGAGGCCTCGATTATCCGTGATTCGATTAACCGGCAACATTAATTAACCGGGAAAGATGAAGATTGCTTTTGGATCGATTTAAATTTTTTTGCATCGATTAACCGTAATTACCTCTTTTATTCGGGATTATAATTTTTTTTTTAGATTATTTTTGAACAATTTAACACAATGTGCAATAAAGCAAATAAGAGGAATTACCTCGATCGATTTGTAAGGCCAACATTTTTTGATATTGTGCCATCGATTCGATAGCTTTTGGCATGAGAAGTCTTAGATATTATAAAAAAACAAAGTGATTCTGTTATTGGCTTTGGAAACCGAAAAACTTTAAAAACTGCTGAAGAACCAAAAGAAGATTTTTCAGTTTATGAATGGAAGGAACGATTTAATGGAACTCCAGGAAAGTCTAAAATTTAAGAAAAAAACGACATAGGTTAGGTTAATGCTGCAGGAGAAAAATATTCAGCTGATTAGCTGCCACAATTTTTGTGGAAAAATTAAATGAATTCAAATCAATGAAAAAACTCACCAATGAAATAATGGAGAATGGAAAGTGTTTACGACACAAGGTCTCAAAGGCCTCATTAGTTTGCGTTAATGCTGCTGGTACACACAAGTGCAAAGGATTAGTTATTGGAAAGAGCTTTAAAAAATGTCCATGTGAATGGTTTAACAATAACTTAGTACCAGAGTGAGAGAGAATTTTAAGAAAATCGGTTTAAAAGATGATAGTAAAATCATTCTGCCATTGGACAACATCCAGACGTGCAGGATTTCAATGCAGAAAACGTTGTTGTGAATTTTTTCCATCAAATTGGACGACTTTGATCCAACCGTTGGGTCAGTGAGAAATATGGAGCTTTAAATGTTATTATCAAAAAACTGTCATTATTAAAAAACTACTAAAAATTGGTACTCAATTAACCGGGAAATTGATTATCCAGAATGCTCCCGGTCCCGACCATTATGGATAATCGAGGTCTCACTGTATTTAATAAAATACGAATATTTACAGACTATTTAAATTTTCTTGTTTTTTAAACAAATTCAAATCGAAAATAAAATCGCGAGTTTTTCAAAATCCAAAGGGTATATATTAACCGAATATATACCCACTGTTAAAAACTTGTGTTTTTCTTCTGTAGAAATCATGCAATAGGTCTTTTGTAAAATGTATTCATTTGTAAAGATTTTCAAAAAATATATATGTAGATAATTTAATAACATAAACACTTTAAGGTCTATAACTTCCTTTGGTAAGTATATTACTCTTTCTTATTTTGTAGCATAGTGTAATTACTAAAAAAAAATATCCGAGTGTAATGCAACATGTTCTTAAAGAGTCATATTTTTACTGCTTTTAAATAATATAAAAACAAATTACAGTTACGATCAAACTGTTGGATCGTTGGTACTCATAGTGAAAAACATATGCAGTTTTGTATAATTTTTCATTTTTCTCATGAAAAAGTTGTGTTATTCAATAAACAATAAATTTGTGAGTTCTAAACGCGACAACAAAACCAAACAAATTCTCATTCTCTCTCATTGTCTCTTAATTACTATGCAGTTGCTTAAATGAATTATTTATTAGACTAATTTGCGTTAACACTTGAAGGCACAAAACTAGAGATTCCGTTTGATCATTATTGCGAAAATCGAATAGGATATGGACGAAATCTATTCACGTTCAAATGAGATCGAGGTGTGGGCGCTTAAGGATAGGACATCTGGTCAGGTCTAATAGTATCACAATTGAATTTATGGCAACTGAGTGAACTTTATTCTTGGTGTACGACACATATTACTTAAACTTGATGGTTTCAATTTACATTTCAAGAATTCTTTGAAGAAAATTTAAAAATACTTGTACTACTCTCATTCTTTCTATGAATAACAATAATTGTCATTCCTTTACAACACTGTGTTAAGTATTCTTTCCTACATACATATATGTATGTATGTCTCATTTGTCTTGCTGTGTTGTATGTTTGAAATTAAAGACGTGTTTGTTTAATTAAAATCATGCTCAGTTTCAAGTCCACACTGTCAAAGCGCCGGTTAAATAAAAATGTTTTTATTCTTAAAACAACAGTTGTTGTCCAACTGAGGGATCGTACGGTTGTTTTACGAAAAAGGAAAGAAGAAATTTACAATTCAATAAAGTTCTTGTGAGTTGTTGTAACTTGATACGATACGACGATCAGTTGAATTGAATAAAAATAAAACGCAAGCAAACCTAAAGTACCCAAAAGAGAAGTGAATACAAAAGACTTAAAAGTTTTTAAAGTTGAATACATGTACTTGATTACTATTTTTACTTTCATCTCATGATTGATGATGAACTAAAACTATTGTGTGATTGATTGATTAAATTTTTTGTCATCTGTTATATTTCATAGATACGCAAACAGTAAGTGTTATGATGGAATCATTCTAAAATTATTTGAATTTCTTTTTTAAGACTTAAAATAATTGAAAAAAAAAAACATGAGATATTAAAAAATAGAATAATTGAAAAACAAAGGACTTTTAAAAAAGTATTCATAGAATACCTTTAAAAAAGTATTCTATTCTAAAGTATCTCCGTTATTTATGGACGGATTTTGCTGATTTTAAAAGTTGATTCTCAAAAGCATGTCGACAGAATTATTGAAGATTAGGATACCGAAGATATATGGGGTCTTCGAAAATTGATTTCAACAGACAGACAGACGGACATGGCTTAATCGACTCCGCTATCTATAAGGATACATATTAGTATATATATAGGGTCGGAAAATTATATTGTGGAAATTACAAACGGAATGACAAACTTATATAAACCCTTCTCACGAAGGTGAAGGGTATAAAAACTCTCAATCTTTAATAAATTTGCCAAAAATGCAACATTTCAAAAATATAATAAAATTTAGAATTTAGTAGCAGCGGCCTTAAGAATATACATATAAGTCGCTTTTAAATATAGTCCCTTGATATATGCTCTAAGACCATCTAGCAATGTCCGTCCGTCTGTCCATCTGTTGATGTTACGATTGTGCCTAGAGGAAATAACCTAAGGGAATAAAATATTCCCCGTCGTTGTTTAACTAGTATTGAAAATAGGCAAAATCAATTCAACCAAAACAAAATTTTTTAACAAAATGTTCGTCGGAGGTTGAAAAAGAAATAAACATTGTCGCAAAATAAAGAAAATAGTTTGAATGGGTAAAGCTACGTACACACGGTTGTCAGATTTTACAATGTCGTCAGATCTGGCAATGTGCTCGCAATATACTGCCAATGAAATATTATTAGCAAAAGGTAATTTGTCAGTTTGCACGATAGTAAGAAAACCTTACAAAATCATTGCCAGACAATTGGCAAACAATAAATTTATCTGACAACAAAAATTGTCAGTTCACACGGTTGCTTCACTTTTGTTAATTTTAAATACATATCCACAGTGTTGCCAATATAAGTAATTTATCTGACAATGATGTCATTGTCATTGTTATACAATTGTCAAACAATAAATTTATCTGCCAACAAAAATTGTCAGTTCACATGGTTTGTTTTGTTGATTTTAAATACATATGCACAGTGTTGCCAATAGAAATAATTTATCTGACAATGATGCCATTGTCAGATGTATAAACTTCGCACATATGACAATAAAAAGTTTCTGACAATGTACTGACAATACTTTTTCTGACAACGTTGTAAGACAAAAATTGTAAGTTCACACGATTGTTAGACATTTTGACAACCGTGTGTACGTAGCTATATAAAAACTATTCTCACCACTTTTTTATATGTGTAGAATAACTTTTCTATTTCAAGATTTTAATTTAAATTAATTACCATACATACATATGTACATATTTCTGTTTTTTGAATTATGAGCAGCTACCGATATGTTTTCAATCATTTAAGAACATAAGCATACAAAATGTATAGAGTACGTAGTCAAGAACTTTAGAAAGAAAGTCGGTCGTTTGTTGATTCCCTGACTGAATACTCAATTAAATTATAAATATTTGTGTGACGGTTTCACTGTCTGTCTGTTAAAATGCAAAATACAGTCTGTCTGATAAGTACATAAATAAAATTTTGGCTAAAGTAACATACTGTTTCTTTATTTTTTATTTTTTTTTTTGGTTTGTTTATTTAATAGGTCATGGAATAAGTAATTAAGCGTATAATTTGGAAGAATAAACAAATTAAAACAAAATAAATAATATGAATTAAATAAACATAAGAGGAAATTTTGTTTGTTTTTATTTTCAAATTTTATAAAAAATCATCGTAATATGAGGTGTTGCACAGACATATAGAAATTGTGTACCATTTTATGTGAAAGTATGCTAAATACTTATTTACTGAAAAAAAGTGTAACCACTATTTTTAACACACATTTGTAAGACATTGTTTACTCTTACAAGAAGTGTTTTGTAAAAGTAAACAACATAAAATAAAACTAAATACCCAGCAGTTGTAGGTGACTGTCCCGAAATATGGATTTTACCTATTATTAAGGATGATTATATAAATGAAGACACATTTATATTTATAAAAATTAAAATAATTTATTTATTTATAACACAAATGTATGATAGTTTGAAAATTTTTTAATCGAATGAAAATTTATAAAATTGTATTTACAACATTTAAAATGAAATATTGATTGAAAATATTTTTAAAATACAAAGTATAAAGTAGTAGAGTACCTACAATTACTAGTTACAAAAATTACTATGAGACTAGTTATTTTAACATGTGTGTGTATTAAGCAGGGGGTCAATTGCATAAATTGCGGTTACATAAAGTCAGTTACCTTACTGGCTACATAACTGGTTGCTTGACTTAAACTACTCAATTAAAATGACATCTCCTAGACAGTCCAATAAACAATTGCTTGTAAACAAACCTTCCTCAAACTACTCTCTAATAGATTACAGTTGGTGTTTAAAACAACTACTTTCTAAACTGCATTACAAAATAAACGTTTAAAGTGACTACACTCTAGATTACTTAGAGACAATAAAGTGACAATTCACTTCATGATAGATTACCGGGAATGTTAGTATACTTAAGCAAAACCAGTTTGTACGTATCACTCACAAAAAAGTGCAGTACAAAATAAACTTTTAAAGTGTCTTATCTCTAGATTACTTATCGATAGATTATCTAAATATATATGTAAATTGGTATCCCCCAAGTGATCAGACATTAGTGACAATTACTGGCTCTAAGAAATACATTGACTACTTCTAAAACTGCTAGGTACTTGTCCTAAGATGTTTTTAAATAACCCAAACAATTAAAATATATATTACTTAGTGGTTACGTCTTTTCTGGCAACTTTTTTACATATTTATTTTTTCCAGATAAAAAAACTAATTTATTATTAATCTGAAAATACAGAACGTGCGATTTTAAATTAAACTTAACTTGGTTTTATAAGTCTACATAATTGACTTAAGGTACGCATTTTGTAAACTCATAAAAATAAATTAAGTTTTATTTAAAATATAACAGATAATTAAAAAATTAGCCTTTTTATCAGGAAAAAAATAATTAGGTAAATTTTGTATAGCTACGTACAGACGGTTGTCAGATTGTACAATATTGTCAGCAAAATGTTCAGAAAATGTCTAACAACCGTGTGAACTTACAATTTTTGTCTTACAACGTTGTCAGAAAAAGTATTGTCAGTACATTGTAAGACAATATTATTGTCAGACATCTGACAATCGTGTAAACACCTTACGTTGCCATTGCCAGATCATTGTAAGATCATCGTCAGAAACTTTTTATTGTCATAAGCTAAGTACTCTGTTAAAAATTTCGTGCGTACTGCTGTCAAACTACATATCAAATATTTGGAATGAAATATATGCGAAATAATTTCGCAAAAGCAGTACTCTGTTCATATTGTGGGAAACATGTGAAATTCATCTGGCAACCTTAATTTTCCACACGAAATGACATAAGCAGCACTTCTTTCGCACGAAATTAAAATCAACAGCTGATCATTTATTGCATATACAATTTTTCGCATGAAAAACCATAATTTTTCGCAAATATGAACAGAGTACTAGGCTATATGTGCGAAGTTTATGCATCTGACAATGGCTTCATTGTCAGATAACTTATTTCTATTGGCAACACTGTGTATATGTATTTAAAATAAACAAAAGTGAAGCAACCGTGTGAACTGACAATTTTTGTTGGCAGATAAATTTATTGTTTGACAATTGTCTGGCAATGAAATTGTAAGGTTTTCTTACAATCGTCTAAACTGACAATTTACCTTTTGCTAATAATATTTCATTGGCAGTACATTGCGAGCACATTGCCAGATCTGACAACATTGTAAAATCTGACAACCGTGTGTACGTAGCTTATGACACACACATTTTAGAAAAATAAATATATTTTTACTATTTTAATTATATTTCAATAGGGATTTCTTATGAGCTGGTTGTGGTCAATTATATATACGTTTTTAAATATAATTAAAACCATTACGTATGTATAAATAACAATTTATTAATCAGACAACGCACAGTGGTTAAGACACGTTTTAAATCCATTTTCAAAAAAAATAATAATTCTTTAGCTTCACTAAAAAAATATAATTATGAATAACTTCATAATATAGTTAATTCATAACAGAATTCATTCAACCTTTGAATTATTCAATTTTTGTTAATTCAAATCTAAAAAAAATTGAATTGAAATATTGTTTTCTTCATTAAATTCGTTTTGTTTTGCTTTTAATCATTTACAAAATGAATTGAACACATTTGACTTAAGCCTATTTGTAATAGATTTGAAGTGAAGAGAGTTTTAATCATTGAATAAATTGCATTAAGCTATTTTGTAATAGATTAGAAATACAGAAACTTTAAATGTTTTAAGAAAGAATTAATTCTATAAAGAACGAATTTACAAAGGAATGAATTCAATACGTTTGAAGTACTAAGGAATGAAGTCTATAAATTAATTCATGCTGAATAGTTAAGATAATCTTATATATAAATAGGCCACACGTTTTTTGTGGTACACTTTTTAGTATGTTATTAATCTCCAATATTGATGAAATATATATGGTTTAAAAGGTTCCTCTCTCTAGATTTGCACAATATAAAAATTGTTTAAAAATTCTTTCCATAAAAGTGGTAAAAAGCGTTTTAAAAGGGGTCGAAGATTTCGACCACCAGGCGATCCTAGTATATTTAATTGGATTTCGAACAAACTTTACTTTTAGTTATTAAATACAACAAGTAAGAGTATTAGATTCAGCAAGTAAGTAAGAGTTGTCAAATTTCGGTTTTTAGGACTCCTTTTTTCTTCTATCGCTTTAATAATTTTTTTCTTTAAATTTTGTTATTTTCTTTTATTTGGACCGATTTTACCCATTTTAAATACCAAATAGGTCTGATCAACTAAAACTATTTGGGGAAGCTTTCATCCCCTTAGATGCTTCCTTATAGACAAACGGTCATGGCTAGGATGAACATCTAAAATTTTATTTTTATAGATTTGGCACATTTTCAAAACGGGTACATTTCCAAAAAACAATATTATTTTAATGTTAGGGGACAATTTCATTCCCCTGTATCCTTCCCTCTCGGTCATAACGTCCCTTCAACATAAGACGGACAAGCATAGCTAGATCGTCGTAGAATCGACCAATATTTCAATGTGTTACAAGCATAATGACAAAATTAATATACCTGTCATCTTTTTAGTAGTGTTTATAAAATGGATTTAAATGTATTGACTTAATATGTTTCAAACATTGGGGTTTTGAACTTGAAATTAAAAAATAATATTTAGTTTTCTTTGTCTCTTTTGTTTAATTTTATTATTTAAACAGACGGTTTTTATTAAACGTTTTTAGTCAATATTAATACGATATGGAAAATAAATTAAATTTCGTATTGTTAATTAACCCTTTCCTATCTGACGGAACATATAAAAATCACAATTTTTGGCGCCCTGCAACCTTGTATGTAAAATTTTGAAATATTTGTTTTAAATGTCTATTATTTTTCTGTTTACTGTGTAATCAAGGCGAATTTATACAAGGTGGTGGCAGTTCTACAAAAACAACAATTGGTCTTAACAAATGTCAAAAAACAAAAATTAAAAATTAAACAAATATGTATTAAAACTTAATATAGTGTCGATAATTGAATAGTGTACTCAGTACTTATTTATGTAAAAAAAAGTAAGGGAGATATATTCGGCTGGGCCGAATCTTATATACCCTTCACCAAACTATACTTCAAAATAAAAATTTTAAATATTTTTAGGTAAACAAAATTAATTTTTTTTTTTGGAAAAAAAATTTTTTTTCGAATTTTTTTTTTTTTAAATTTTTTTTATTTTTTTTTTAAATTTAAAAAACTTTTTTTTTAAATTTAAAAAATTTTTTTTTTTTAATATATAGCCAAAAAAACTTTTGGTGAAAAAAAAATTCGGGTTAAAAATTTTTTCCCGATTTTGACCCATTGTAGGTCCAACTTACTATGGTCTTATATACGTCGTTGCAAAGGTCTTTGAAATATCTATCATTAGATATCCATATTGTCTATATTAATGACTTAGTAATCCAGATATAGGTCCAAAAATAGGTAAAAAATCGAGGTTGTCCTGGTTTTTTCCTTATATCTCAGCCATTTGTGGACTGATTTTGCTGATTTTAAATAGCAAACTTCTCGAAAGCATGTCTGACAGAATTATTCAATATTTGGATCCCGAAGATATCTGGGGTCTTCAGAAAATTGATTTCAACAGACAGACAGACGGACAGACAGACAGACGGACATGGCTAAATCGACTCCGCTATCTATAAGGATCCAGAATATATATACTTTATAGGGTCGGAAAATTATATTGTGGAAATTACAAACGGAATGACAAACTTATATATACCCTTCTCACGAAGGTGAAGGGTATAAAAATAAATATTTTGTTAATAAGCTTAGAATATGTAGATATTTAAATATAAACAAAAGGTTTGACAACTGTTAGAACCAAAAAGCGAAAAAAAAGTTATCAGCTGATTGACTGACTCCACCTTGTATAAATTCGCCTTGCTGTGTAATCAGCTCACTCATTGCTGTTTTGTAAAGCTATCTAACTTAACTTTTCAGTTAAATGAGTGTCCACCTCGAAAATATACAAGAGTATAGCAGAGATTTTGTTTATTAACATATAGTTTTTCAGAATTTGAAAAAGGTATATTCTTGAGATATAGGCTTTTGTCCACATTGAAATTGATTCTCTGAAAAGTAATACTATTTTCTTTGTTTCCTGATAATTTTATTTAATAAAAAAGAAAAATATATATATTACATATATATTTTTAGGGATTTTTTTATTTTTTATTTTATAACATTCATATGACAAAAGTTTCAAAGCAATAGCTTTTAGAGTACAAAAATAATAAATTTTGAATTTAAAAATTTAGAAAATTTTGAATTCCAAATCAATCATATTATTCTTTTACCAGCCCAGGACCAAATGTGGACTTTATGGACGAAATTGCAAAAAATGCAAAAAATTTTATTTTTTGTCTGTTTCATGGAAATTGCGGGATTTGCTTTTCTTAAACCGTATATTTGCTTCCACCTTTACATATGACATCAAAAAGTGTAACGACGCAATATGTTTGCAAACAAAACTTTGATAGAATATTAAGCTACGTACACACGGCTGTCAGATTTTACAATATTGTCAGAAAATGTCAACCGTGTGAACTTACAATTTTTGTCTTATAACGTTGTCAGAAAAAGTATTGTCAGTACATTGTAAGACAATACTATTGTCAGACATCTGACAATCGTGTAAACACCTTACGTTGCCATTCCCAGATCATTGTAATATCATTGTCAGAAACTTTTTATTGTCATATGTGCGAAGTTTATGCATCTGACAATGGCATCATTGTCAGATAAATTATTTCTATTGGCAACACTGTGTATATGTATTTAAAATAAACAAAAGTGAAGCAACCGTGTGAACTGACAATTTTTGTTGGCCGATAAATTTATTGTTTGACAATTGTCGTACAATGAAATTGTAAGGTTTTCTTACAATCGTCTAAACTGACAATTTACCTTTTGCTAATAATATTTCATTGGCAGTATATTGCGAGCACATTGACAGATCTGACAACATTGTAAAATCTGACAACCGTGTGTACATAGCTTTACACATTTTTTTTTGTTCTCCGATTTCACAATTTTTGTCTAAATATGCAATATTTTAGAAATATCTGAGACAATTTCACATGAAATTTCACTAAATTTCAAATCAGTATTTTGTAGAAGTCCAAAAATTGAATATTTTAAAGTTGAATATTGCGGAAATTTTGAATTTAATAGTTTTTTCCCCAGAAACAATTGAATTTTTGTATATGTCTTATCTTTCGGATCAGCCAATTAGAAATGACAGATTTATTTCCAAAATATTTTGGTTCATAATTCCTTTTAGAACCACAGAAAAGAATTCTTGAGTTGATATATCTAAAATATGATAATTTTCAAATACATCAATTTTATCATTTTTATATTGGGTTTCAAAATAAACAATATTAATCAAGGTTTGCTATCTTTGCAAATACTGCAAATACCGTTACCGTTATTCTGTAAATAATTTTAAACTATGAAAATACAAATGATTGTTTTAGTAATATTCATTACTGAAAAAAACTAGTTCAACGCAAGGATTACTTGTTAGTACACATAACTTATTTACAACTAATACGGCAAGCTTCTTGAATAATTTTGATCCCGCGGCATTTTTGTAGGAATAAAGATTATACAAAAATATATTTAAATTTTTCCGAGATTCTTCTGCATAGAAATTTTTCCAGTGAATGGTAATTATTAAATAATGTTACCCACATGTTTAAAAATGCATTGCAAAACATAAATTAAAATTGAAAACAAATTTATTAAAGCTGAAAATAATAAAGGACAAATCCCCTAAACTGGCAATACTGCATCCATATGTTTAATCCATAGAGAATATATACATAGAGCGGAGACTAGAAAAAAAACTCAAACAAAAAAATTACTCAAAAAAGTCATACATACGAGTGTTGTTTTTGTTTAAACATAGTATTTTTTTACTAATACATTCTTACCACTTAGGTTGTTGACAAATGAGTTAGGTATTTGACAGGAGAGTTTCCGCTCTATGTCTATTTTCTCTATGGTTAAATCAATCATTTCAAATTGGCCTCTTGCATTTCAACGATTACTTACTATGTGCATATCTTGTTCATTTTTTGTGGAATTGTAATTAATGCCACAAAAAATCATTTCCCAGAATTTGGACATAAGTTCAAACTGTTTGCACTTAATATTCATTTCATTCAAATTAAATGTATGCGAATGTTTTGTCGCTAGAAATTCAATATGTTTAATTAGTTTTCATTTTCATAAGGAAATGACATGGGCAATTTATGTTCATATAAACAAAATAACAAAATTCTGATAAAACTGTCCAATGATCTGTGTTCAGTCACTCAGTCCATAATTGAAAGCGAAAGTAATTTGAAACAAAAAAAATATTATTTTACATATTTATTAACAGTTTAATTGTATTCAAGTTTTATTCATAAATATGCAATATTACTCAATGTTGTATGAAATGTAAATGTATTAGGACTATGGGAAAAAACCTAGCAGAAATAAATGTTTAATTAATATTCAAGTTTAAAGAACTTTCAAAGAAATTATTGTGGTGCAATGAAAAACTATTAAAGGTATAGACCATAGATATATACACATAGATCGGAAACTCTTCTGTCAAAGACCTAACTCAGTTGTCAAAAACCTAAGTGGTGAGAATGTATTAGTAGAAAAAACTAAGTGAAAACAAAAACAACACTCGTATTTGTAACATTTTTGAGTAATTTTTATACCCTTCACCTTCGTGAGAAGGGTATATATAAATTTGTCATTCCGTTTGTAATTTCCACAATATAATTTTCCGACCCTATAAAGTATATATATTCCGGATCCTTATAGATAGCGGAGTCGATTAAGCCATGTCTGTCTGTCTGTCTGTCTGTCTGTCTGTCTGTCTGTCTGTCTGTCTGTCTGTCTGTCTGTCTGTCTGTCTGTCTGTCTGTCTGTCTGTCTGTCTGTCTGTCTGTCTATCTGTCTGTCTGTCTGTCTGTCTGTCTGTCTGTCTGTCTGTCTGTCTGTCTGTCTGTCTGTCTGTCTGTCTGTCTGTCTGTCTGTCTGTCTGTCTGTCCGTCTGTCTGTCTGTCTGTTGAAATCAGTTTTCTGAAGACCCCAGAAAAGATCAATTCGAAATAAGATTTTACAATTTAATTTTAGAAAAGACTAAATGAAAATGAGATTTTTCATTTACAATTCAGAAAAGAACAATTGAAATTTTTCATTTAAAATCCGGAATGGAATAACAGAAATTCAGATTTTCTCTTAGAATTTCGGAATATAACAATTGAAAATTAGATTTTCCAATTGAAAAATAGTATCTAAATTAAATTTAGAAAAATTGTAGTATATTTCTGTAGTCCTTAAAGTTTTAGGCAAGGAAGTGATTACCGTACAAATATTACTAGACCAAACATATTTTAGGAGACATTCTAAAACAAACCAAGGTTTATTTTGAGGGGGTAACAAAATCACATTTTTCTGTGAGTCGGTCTAATGTACATATACTTTGTCAGCATTGTTAGTAAATTCTTTTAAATTTGATCATGAACTTGACATTTTGTAAGAAAAATCCACACTCAAAGTGACTTGACTTGTTGTGACGTGCCATTTAAGTAACAATTTAAAACTGACAGACATTCTACATTCTGTATATTCTTTGTAAAAAAAAATAAACACACAATTAGAATGATAATCTTAAATAATGTGATCTACATTAGGTCAGATAGAAAAAAAAGAACAAGAACAAGAAAGAGAAACTAAAAATAAATATAAATTATTTAAATTGATTAAACAAAAGAAAAATATGCATGTGTATTACTGACACTATGATTTGTATCTTAGATAGTAAAGAGATTCATCATGATGCATGCTAGTAGTATTCATGCAACAAAAGTAAAACTCTTCCTGTATTTCCGTTTCCGTATTCTTTACAAACCATACACTTTTGTATTTAATAATTTATTTCATGTAACACTTAAATACTTACTACTAATATTTCACTATATAAATATTAAATTTATATGAAAGATTTTTAGTTTTAGTTTATAATTTGAAGCAGCACAACATAACAACTTTTAACATATTATTATTTGTATTTATTACGTTTGCAGGATAACGAAGATGCCCTTAAATGTGGTTCATTGGCTGTTTGCCGTAGTTTGCCTATTGGCATCATTTCAAATTGCTGATAGCAAACGGACTTTCGAAGTAGATTGGGCTAACGATAGATTTCTAAAAGATGGTGAACCTTTCCGTTTTGTAGCGGGTTCTTTCCATTATTTCCGCGCCCATCCGGACACTTGGCAACGGAAATTGAGAACAATGCGTGCCGGTGGTTTGAATGCAGTTACAACGTAAGTATTTTAGTATATATGTGACATACATACATTAGACGGGCTCATCCTACATAAAATTTAAAAAAAAAATGGATTTTCAAAACTCACATGAGTCCAGCATCAGGTCCTGTTGAGTTATCGAGAGATTTTGTTTGTAAATACCATACGTGCAAATTCAACCCTTCGAGTCAATAAAGGAGTTAAACATTTCAGCCTTCAATGTCCCTATGCCTAGGCAACCAAATGAGTGTGACCTATGAATGTCTGTCAGCGTAGGATATAATGACTACCTTACTATCGGTAGAGATGAGGATACCTCTTCCAGATATTTGCCATATTAAATATATTGTTATTCACTCTTTATAGCCTCTATTTCTGAATTAATTCTACTACAATGATCCGAAAGTCTAAGGGACGATCTAAAATTCAAATGGACCGAACATGTACCTCTTTAAATCGACGCGTCGGTAAGAATTTAGTTGTCATTCTCAGGAATAAACCGGATACTTTTAATTGCAAATAAAAGCAGTTTTAGGGCCGTTTTCTCATTAGGTGATTATCTTTTTTCCCAACGAAAAACTGCAGATTAAAGAAATTTGGTTTTCTCAATGTCTCATTTGCTTCTATTCTATCGCAAGAAAACATAGTCGAAAAACAATATCTCTCTAAAACAAACAGAGAAGCATAGTTCTTTTCTTAATGCTACTCTCAATAGCTTCAAATATTAATAAACCCTACAAGAACAGTGACAGTCATTTCATGCGTCATCTGATGGGTAGTCCTGATGGCTTTATACATCAGTAGTTCCCATCATTTTATTAAGGGCATTGTGAAAAAGCTGATGTAAACATTCGTGTACGTGTGACTTGTTTTCTCTTTCCAACTTTTGTTTTCTCTTTCCAACTTGTGAACATTTAAATTCAATCATGAATCGCTGCCATGTTATGCATGTGTTGGTAAATAAATTGCTAGTGTGTTAGTTTCCATCAGTCATTTCCCAGCAGTTCTAGGAGACAGTCCCGAACTAGTAATTTAACCCATAATTTAGGGTGGGAACTAGTTACTTCAATAGCTACGTGACTAGTTATTTTAACACGTGCTTGTCCTAAGCAGGGGGTCAATTGACCCTTATTGACTACAATGAGACTGTCTAATAGCTGGTAGAAAGTAGTCAACGCATTGGATTCACATCCTAGTTAAAAAACGTCAGTTACCTTACTAGCTTCCTAAGTGGAAACTTGATCAGCTACATAACTAGTTACTTTTAACATGTACGGGTGCTAATTGACCTCAAATATTCAGCTAAAAGACATATCGTAAGAAGTCCAATAAACGATAGCTTGTAAAGAAACCATTCTTCGACAACTCTCCAATGGATTGCTTCTGGTGGGTAAAATAACTACTTTCTAAAGTGCTGTACAAAATAAACGTTTAAAGTGACTTCAATATAGGTTACTAAGAGACACTAAAGTGACTATTGACTTCATGCTTGTTACATGGGATATCAGTATACTTAAGCAAAAATAAAAATTAACTGCATGAGAATTATATCAACACAATTTGTATAAAACCAGTTTGAACGAATTACTCACAAAACGTTTAAAATGACTACACTCCAGATTGCTTAGAGACACTTAAGTGACAATTGTCTTCACGCTAGATTACCTGGGATGTATAAAGTAACCAATTGTCTTATCATTGCACTACAAAGAGCACAAACGTCTCAAAATACCAAAATTTATAAATTGGAGTCAGCCAAGTGATAAGACATTTGTGACGATTACTGTCTATAAGGGATACATTGACTACTTGCTTAACTGCTGGGTAATTTCTTGCAGGGAAACATACAGTCCCTCACATGAGAAAAAAACAAGCCTTTCTCCAAAAGTATAGCAAGATCATTAAAAATGTCATCATCAGGCTTTACTCTGATCTGTCTATTCAATATGCTGGTACTCTTTATTATATCGAATCATCATCGACGTCGGTTCGGACGAGATAATCCTTTAGTTGTTTGCTGAAAAGCTACAAGAAGAGAATTTTAGCATCGGCTAGGAGTATTCAACTCATTGCAATAATTCCGAATGAAATAGTCTCTTATTCAAATACTTTATATAAGAGAGAAACTTTTTCCCATGAGCCGGTTTAACGTAAATACATAACCCTAACAGTGATGTTAATTATTTTATTCTTAATATCGACTTCAAATGATACACCATATTTTCATTAAAAATTAATTGTAAATTATATTTATTATTAATTTTAAAGCTATGTGGAATGGTCCTTACACAATCCCAAAGAGGGCGTCTATGTCTGGGATGGCATTGCCAATTTGGAACGTTTTATTAAGTATGCTATTGATGAAGATTTACTGGTAATTCTTCGGCCGGGTCCATATATTTGTGCTGAACGTGATTTTGTAAGTTTAGTTACAAGAATTTTATTTATTTTCCACATATTTACACATTTTTAAATTTATTTATCAATTTAGGGAGGCTTTCCTTATTGGCTTTTGACGAAATATCCGGGTATACAGTTACGCACGGCCGATATAAGTAAGTAGGAAAAGTGAATTAAGATATATAAAACTTGTTTGTAAAATATACATATATTTTTTAAAAAAATCAACATATATTAAGAATTTAAGAACAGTTCGAAAGCATGTTTTTTATATAAGAGTTTTTTTTTTTCAATATTAAAGATTTAATAATAATTATGATTCCTTTGAGGGCATGGTTTCCATAAAATAAATAGAAATGATCTCATTTTATAATATGTGATTAGGTGATTATACAAAAATCTGTAGCAGTAAAAATGTCTTGTTCTTCGAAATACTCAGTCAAGAAAAAATTGATTTCTTTTAGTCTGAAATTGGAGATTTCTATAGCAAAAACACAGTTTTTACTCTTAAATCATTTTATTGATTTTTTTAATCATGTTCTTTGGTTTCAAACATTTTTTGTTGACATCTGTTTGAACAATGCTTTCGCATCTGCATCAAAAGCTCGAAACCTAATTACAATTACCTCGTGCCAAAACTGAAAAATACATACGAATATATATGATGCTGACAAAATGTGCATCCGCTTCAATTCTCGTTGAGAAATATTGAACTGTCTAGTTATCACTACTTGGTGGAATGCCACGTTATTTCTTACTTGTGAAGTCCCGATTTTTGCTAAAGCAGAAGAGAACTCAATTATGCCACCTTAAAAAAGCTGCTCCTACTGAATGGCTTTCAATATAAACAAACATCCCTATAAACACTAAACACCTAGAAATTCTTCATTTGTCTTTACATATTAAAATACCTTATGGCTAAGAAAATCTTTTGGTGTCTCCATAAATTACTGTTAAATATTATTTTCAAGAGTTTTATAGTTTAGTTGTTCCTTATTATAATGCATTTAAATTTAAACACTTTTAGAATATCATAATTCAAATATAAACTATAGGAATACCCCAATGAACAACGCTAACCCTTAACCGGTCTGAGTTAAAATGTTGCTTTCTTTGGGATTTTGTATAAAAATAGCGAAACAATATTGTTGTATATCATCCTAATAGTTTTCCAGGAAGTGTTTTCACAATTCAAGAATCAATTCTTAGGATAGCTAGATTTTTTTCGGCCATACAATCTTGGAGTACTCCACTGCAACTACTTCCTAAATCTATATTTACATATTATATCATTGCAATATGCGAATATTATATGAAAAATGAAGACACAATGCAATTTTAAATCTAAATTTAACTTGTTGATTATAATATGATACATCACAACAGATGGCTTTGTGAGTATATTAAAATAAGAAGTCAAGTTCATGATCAAATCTGTGCAGTAAACTAAACAATTAATAGATAATAAAGCCACTTTAAGCTATATAACCGGTGATTTTTTCATATCAACTGTAGAGCAATGCACTTTAGGCTATAATTATACCCTTCACCTTCGTGAGAAGGGTATATATAAATTTGTCATTCCGTTTGTAATTTCCACAATATAATTTTCCGAATCTATAAGGTATATATATTCTGGATCCTTATAGATAGCGAAGTCGATTAAGCCATGTATGTCTGTCTGTCTGTCCCCAGATATCTTCGGGATGCAAATCTTCAATAATTCTGTCAGACATGCTTTCGAGAAGTTTCCTATTTAAAATCAGCAAAATCCGTCCATAAATAAAGGAGATATGAGCAAAAATCCGAGACAACCCCTGAAAATTTCATCTAAAAAAGACTGTTTATTGCATGCTTTGACAAAAAAGCAACAAAACGTACATATGTTTGGATGTGTGTTGGCGTCATTGCTTTGCGTATTTTGTTTTTGTTTTTTTGGTGTTTGACAAAAAAGCAACAAAACGTACATATGCTTGGATGTGTGTAGGCTTCATTGCTTTGCGTATTTTGTTTTTTTTTTTTGGTATTTCGTTTCGTTTGTCGTTGTTGTTTTTATACTCTTCACCTTCGTGAGAAGGGTATACATAGTATTGTTATTTCGTTTGTAACTTCTATCGGGAGAACTTGTCCGTTGATAGAAAACCTGGTTCATGTAGAAGGAATGGTCCTCATGATGTTTCTAAAGCCAATAAATAGAAAGCATTTTCAAAAGAGCTCCCGGTAGGAAAGCAGTCCGGTTAGCTCAATACTCGGACTATTTGGTACGAAAAGTTAAATCCAATACTGGTTTAAAAACACACAAGGTTCGAAAAGTTCCTGACATGAACTCCGCTAAAAATTTAGATGCTAAATTTTATACAAAAAATATATCTGCTGCATAATGGATGACGAAACCAACGTATGAACATTTTTTCGCAGCTCGGGGTCAATATTTTTATGTTGCTAAGGCCAGTGGAGAGATATTAGAGAGATCATGTTAAAAGAGAATTGAAGAGCACAAAAAAGGTGTCCAAAAGTGTGGTAGATTTGAACAAAGTGACAGAAAGCACTATAAAAACCTTAATGGAAGGATTTCCCGAAAAGTTTCGTAAATAAAATTTTTTGTATATTGTAATAATAATTTCAATCAAATAAAAAAAATCAAAACTGTAAGTTTTGTGGTTTCATTTTTATTAACATATGTATGTTAAGATTTTTTCGATCTTCGATTAACAACAAATAGGAATGGATTCAGAAACACCACCGAAAAACAATTTACAAAATTTTATATGAAAATCACTCAGTTTTTAAATAATATTTGAGTCTTTTTCATACAAAAAGATTAAAAATCTTTTCCGGTCGTAATACAAGAATACTTGAACCCAAAAACGAAATAATTATTATAATATTATAATAATCATATAAACAGCTTTATCTTGCCTATTTTTAGATTACCTATTTGAAGTTCGCTTATGGTACTCCCAATTAATGGCTAAAATGACTCCTTACTTGTACGGCAATGGTGGACCCATTATTATGGTGCAAGTGGAAAATGAATACGGTTCATTTTATGCCTGCGATAAAAAATATCGCACTTGGCTGCGTGACGAAACATTGGCCCATGTTAAAGACAATGCTGTGTTATTTACCAATGATGGACCCGGTGTTTTGTATTGTGGCCATATAGATGGTGTTTTGGCGACAATGGATTTCGGTTCCACAAGTAATGTGACTAACTATTGGAACAAATTAAGACGTATACAACCTAGGGGCCCATTTGTAAATGCTGAATATTATCCGGGCTGGTTGACACATTGGGGCGAAAAAATAGCCGACGTGCCTGTGAATCCCATAAAGAAGACTTTAATGTGAGTAAATACATTTTTGTGTGATTATTTTTTATTTTTTAAATTTTCCTCAAAAATTAAATGCTTTAGGCCAACAGAGAATGTAAAAAATTACAAATTTAAATTTTGTTCTTGTAATTATATTCGATCGTTATATAGGTGTCTTATCGCTAATACAGAAATTTGAGAGTTCCAAATCCAATTAGTTTGGTGTCACTCTTTGGACAGCAAGCTAAGAACAGCCTATATATTATTACGTTTTTACCTTTTAAAAACGGGGTTTATTTCCTTAAAATAAACCGGATACTTTTGATTGTAAATAAAAGCAGTTTTAGTAGTTTAAAATTGTAACAACTCTTTATTTATTTAAAATGTACAAAAACAACAGAATTAAATAGTCACTAGTGTCTTTATACACGTCTATCAATTCGCAGAAATGCACACACACACTTTACAACGTATAAGCTCTAAAATGTACACGACAGTTGATGTTGACTCTATCAGCGCCTATGATAAACTCAACTCGCGACTGCCACCTCTGCCACTATTTACGCGCCATCTATCGGGAATCTTCTACAATGCTCTTAACGGACATACTAGTACATTCGAATTCTAGAGCTTTCGATGTTAATGTTAGCTGCTTAAACATGCAGTGTTGCCAAACTTACAGACAATGTTAATAACCGCATGCTATCAACATTGTTGATAAGTAGAAGCTTCTACTGATGGACGTGTTTATAAACATGATGAATGTTGCAGGCAGTCGTTGCGGACCGTTAAATTCAAATCGCTATTGCACATTCGTAACAATATGTACACTTTTTAGAATACTGAAAATTTCTATCAACTTAAACCACAGTATGACAATTGCTAAGAAATAATAAAGTTCTTATTGTCACGGTTAAATATTAAAATTAATCATATTTTACAGTTTAAAAGACACTCAAATAATTAAAAACTAATTCACTCTGTTTCTTTCAGCGACATGTTGGAGGATGGTGCCAGTGTGAATTTCTACATGTACTATGGCGGCACCAACTTTGGTTTCACGGCCGGAGCCAATGATATGGGACCCGGACGTTATCAACCTGATATCACCTCATACGATTACGATGCTCCCATGACAGAAGCCGGTGATCCTACAACAAAATTCTTTGCCCTAAGAGATATTATAGCACGTTATTTACCGCTGCCAAATGTACCCGTGCCCGAACCACTGCCAAAAAAGAAATACGGCACAATCAAACTGCAACAATGTTGTACTTTACTCTCCGCCCAAGCCCGTCGACGTTTATCGACTGGCATAGTTACTGCGGATAAGCCCAAAACATTTGAGGCTCTTAATCAATATTCAGGTCTAGTTCTATATGAGACCTTTTTGCCTGTCACCAAACATGATCCTGCCATTTTACATGTGCCTGGTTTGCATGATCGTGCCTACGTTTATGTGGATGATGAATTTGTGGGAATTTTATCGCGTGAAATTCCCGTCTACGATTTACCCATATCCATAAGTGCTGGCAGAAAGCTGCAAATGTTTGTGGAAAATCAAGGGCGCATAAATTATGGTCCCACTACAGATTTCAAGGGCATCACTTCGGATGTTAGTTTTGATAGCAAGGTGTTGCATAATTGGAACATGACCAAATATCCTTTGGAATCGTATGAAGACATTGAAACTTTAATCGAAAAGGAGGGCTCTAAACTCAATGAAATCGATACAGTAAAAATGCTACAAAATGGTCCCACCATTTTCTATGGCTCTTTCCAAATTAGAGATTTAAAACCGTACGACACTTATGTGGACACTACGGGCTGGAATAAAGGTTTACTGTTTGTTAATGGGGAAAACTTGGGTCGCTATTGGCCGGTGGTTGGTCCGCAAATAACATTGTATGTACCCGCAGAAGTACTTAAGGTTGGTGTTAATAACATTGTACTTATTGAATATCAACGTGCCTCTTCGTCTAGTGAAATCACTTTTACGGATCAGCCAAATTTCAGTGGCTTAAAGAAATAATGAATTTATTTTTAAGAGTATTTTTTATTTAAGAATAATATTTTTATACATAGTAAGCATATGCTAATATTTAACGTTTTAGGTTTTTTTTTTATTTTATAATATATAGTTTTAATAAAATAAAAATATGTATGAATGTATGAGTTAATATTTGGAATTTTATTCATGATCACGCGAATTTGTTATGACGCAAATGAACTTACAATTTAAATAAGTTTAATATATTGTACAGCTATGCCAATTTCCATGTCAAAATTGCGTATTGCACGCAAATATAATTTTTGGAGTACAAACTGCTTAGTGGACTGCCCAGACCTTTCGAAGTGCAACATTCAAAAGCCTCATGGAACTATCGGGAATTTAATTAGATCGGATAATAAAAACTAAACCTCAAAACCTCTATTTAATAGGTTAAATTGAATTTCTGGATGAATACTAAGATAATAGATCCAAGATTTTAGTGTACATAGAAATAATATGTGGTAAATTTTCCGGGCGAACATTCGTAGGGACGCTAGGAGAACTCATGAACCGATTTCAACCAACTTCAATTGGATTCGACCTAAGCAAGCTCATCTGCTCTTTAAATTTAAGACCTGTACCACTAGCTTTACATGGAAACACAGACAAACGGAGTCGATTGATATTCTTTAAAGTGGGCGTAGGTCCATTATTTGTCGGTGTTAGAAACATCAGCAAATATAGTGGTGTAGGGCATAAAATTGTATTTTTAAGATTAACAGTCTTGAGAAACGATTATTTCAAATGAACAACTATATTTTAGAATTCCTAGAAAATTGTTTATGTTTATACAAATATATATATATATATGTATGTATGTATGTATGTCTACATTATAAATGCTATTGTATAATAATAAAATACTCATACATATTTATATGCATTAAGGTGGTCCGGTTTTATGTTACTTTGTGTGTCATTTTAATTGGTATCTTAAAATTAAAAAAAAACATTCTTAGTTCTTACATAAGCAGTTGTTGAGCTGGATCAAATGGCAAATCTATTATTTTTCACCGGTTTTTGACTTTCCCTATATTTATTAGAAAGGCTCAAGCCATAGAATAAATACATAGAAGGAAATGAGAGACAAATGTCTATGGACAAAATTTACCCAATTTACGATCTTTTCATACATATAGATGATATAATAACAAAATACATGACAATACATTCCCATGAATTAGGTTTTTGACTTTCAGTTACTTATCTTGCTGTCATCTATGGATCAAGCTATTTTAGTTCTTTTAATTTTGTATTTGGATTTATTTCGATTCTACCGAAATGTTTTTTTGCTGCAGTTATCTCTAAACATATTGGTATACTAATTAAATTTGGCACTTATATAAACTACATAATTAAATTTTGAGAGGATCGGTTGACCATAGCTCTAAAACATATAAGGAATACAACATTGGAGTCCATAGAATTTGGAAATACTTATAGATTTTCTGAATCACTCTTCGTTTAATACTTTTGTTATTAGCATATGGGCAATTCCACGAGAATGACAACCACGACTGAAAAATCAAAAACCCTTGAAACTTTTTTTCAAGATGATCTGAATCTTCCATTCATATCATCTAAAATTCTACTATGTGAAGGTATTTAGAGCTTATTTCAACATTTTTAGCGCATAAATAATAGTTTAAACTGACTATATTTAATTACTAGCTTGACCCGGTGCGCTTCGCTACCCCTGTCGTAGTATAAAAAATATGTAAGGATTTTATTTAAAAAAATCGGTTTTCCTCCTGTTTATCCTTTTCTGGTCCAAGTATTGAAAAAAGTTATAACCTATTGACGCTTCCAAGTAAGGATCTATCTACGTTCCAAATTTCAATAAAATCGATTCAGCCGTTTAGGCGTGATGCTTAAAACTAACAAAGTTACAAAGACATTTATATATTTAATATAGATATAGACTAGCTTGACCCGGTGCGCTTCGCTACCCCTGTAGTAGTAAAAAAAATATGTAAGGATTTTATTAAAAAAATCCGTTTTCCCCCTGTTTGTCCCTTTCTGGTCCAAGTATTAAAAAAAAGTTATAACCTATTGACGCTTTCAAGTAAGGATCTATCTACGTTCCAAATTTCAATAAAATCGGTTCAGCCGTTTAGGCGTGATGCTCAAACAAATAAACAAACTTACAAAGACATTTATATATTTATATAGATATAGATACGCTTCATCTTCGTGAGAAGATTCCGTTTGTAATTTCCACAATATAATTTTCCAACCCTATAAAGTATATATATTCTGGATCCTTATAGATAGCGGAGTCGATTAAGTCATGTCTGTCTGTCTGTCTGTCTGTTGAAATCAATTTTCTGAAGACCCCAGATATCTTCGAGATCCAAATCTTCAATAATTCTCTCAGACATGCTTTCGAGAAGTTTACTATTTAAAATCAGCAAAATCCGTCCATAAATAACGGAGATATGAGCAAAAATCCGAGACAACCTCTATTTTTTTGCCTATTTTTGATCTATATCTCGATTACTAAGTCATAAATATAGACAATATGGATATCTAATGATACATATTTCGAAGTCCATTGCAACGATGTATATAAGGCGATAGCAAGTTGGACCTACAATGGGTCAAAATCTGGAATAAAAAATCTTTTTTAACCCGAATTTTTTTTTTCGCAAAAAACAATTTTTTGTCAAAAAATTTTTTTAATTTATTAGTGAAAAAAAAAATTAAAAAAAAAATTGGAAAATTTTTTTAAAAAACAATATCGAAAAAAAATTAAAAAAAAAAACATTTTTTTAAATATTATTTTTAAGTATAGTTTGGTGAAGGGTATATAAGATTCGGCACAGCCGAATATAGCTCTTTTATTTGTTTAATACATAAGTATATTTACAGAATATATATTGTTTTACTATAAGAGAAAAATCTGTCGCGTACGATATGTCACGTATTTCGATCGATATTTTGGACAACAATGTTTCGAAAGCACTTATTATTTTTTAAAACTTACTTTTCAGAAACTCTTATTATTGCACTTCATAGGCGTACAAATGTCACGTACGATGACATGGAACTGTCCATATGTAGTGAAATGACGATATTTTTAAATTTATAAAAATCAATAGGGCACTGCTACACGTACAATATATATTGTGATATTTGGATCGCGATCCATTTTAATGGATAGATGGTTAACTCGCGAATGCTACATATTCACTATTTATCGCATCAATATTTACATTATTTGTGTGCTGTGCGGTTCGATCGTTGATTAAAAAATGCAGCGAGAATACCAAAAGAAACGCTGTTTCTCTATTTGTTTTTATTTTATATATTTCTTAATTTCTTACCAACATATCGCGAGTTGATATCACGAAGAACGTTTAGCAGTTCAATATTTATCGCTTGATCCGCGATCCGGATTTCTAAATACGCGATACTGGATCGCGATCAATTTATATTGTGTTGCAGTGCTCTAATTATGTTGTTTTGAAATTGATTTTACAAATTGTTCTGAATTTCAATTTTATTTTTCTCAATATTAATTTGAATTTCTCATTTTCAATTTGTGTATTCTCAACATAAGTTTAATTTTCGGAATTTAGATTTGTTATTTCTCAATATTAATTTGAACTTCAGGACTTAAATTTGTATTATCTCAATATCAATTAGTATTTTCTGAATATCAACGTAAAATAATGTAGTCATAAATTAATAGTGACTATTTAATTTTTTAAATGAGTTATAAATTATATGTGCCTGCATGTTTTTATATAAGAATTTTAAAAAAATGTATTGTGCTTTCAATGAAATGGTCCAGGGGCCCGTGAAGCAAAAGCTTGTGCGAACCCCTGATCTACACAATATGGATGTTGACAATTCGAATTTTTAAGAAGTTATGTGTACCCTAATTTTAATTACATTCATAAATACATATCCGTTACCTTAATATAGAAAGGTCCTAACTCCTGCTATCAAACAGTCTTATTGTAATACAAAAGGGTTAATAAAACAACTAGTCACGTAGCTAGTTAATGTAACAAGTTGTCACCCTAAATGATAAGTAAAATCACTAGTTCAGTGTAGTCTCCTAGAACTGCTGGGTATATTGTAGATAAATCAGACATCTGGTATCCCTTAGGCTGCTACATTGTTATTGTAAAAATAAAACAAAACAAAATAGCTGACTAAATGTCTATGAATGTATATACGAATGTATGTATACATTTTAAAACAACAATTCAAAAAACGCCTTAACGTATGCTTTTCCTTGCAAAATGTCAAACACTCGCTTACAAATATAAAGCATTCTTCTGCATTGTATTTTATTATTTTTAAAGAAAGAAATAGACACATGTGTAACAATGTCAGTCCATTGACAAAATGTTTTCATATCAACAGGCTAATTAGTGTTTTGTTCCCCTTTCGATTACGAATGTTTATATGAACGATTAACCGGTTATTCGAAGTATTTTTTAAAAATATCTTTCAAGTGGAAAATTTTTAGAAAATTTTTGCAATAAACTATTTGGATACACAGTTACTGTTCTTTATTACGAAATGAAAATTAAGGTAGGATACTACTTTACAGCACGATCAACATTTTTGTGATTTTAAAAGACAAGTCTCATAATGGAGGCTCTCATGATTATGGCGTTATACAAGTAGAAATCAAAAGAAACAATTATAATTTTAAAACTTTAAAGGCCTTATTCATAAAGAAAATATATATAGAGCGGAAACTAGAAAGAAACTCTAACAAAAAAATTACTCAAAAAAGTTACACATACGAGTGTTGTTTTTGTTTTCACATAGTTTTTTATTACTAATACATTCTCACCACATAGGTTTTTGACAACTGAGTTAGGTCTTTGACAGGAGAGTATATTATCTCTATGGCCTTATTCATTATTAATTTTTAAATTTATCAAAGTTTTATAAAACAGATTTTGTAAAATATATCTAGAACTAGAAGTCAAGAAAGGGATTTGACCAGTCAATGAGCGGCTGGACTAGTTTATTATATTTCTTTTTTTGCAGAAATGTTCCTTAAATCAGTTATTATTTTTCAAATAATCTTTAGAATCGCAATATTTACAGCACTATGTTTATTATACCGACATGTTTTACTGCATCCCAGTGTAAATATTAAGATTTAAAGAAAACATTGTGTTTAATAGTCGCAATGGACTTATACATATACATCCATACATACATACATATGTAGTAAATAAGTGTATGTGTGCACATGTATAATTACCTCTGTAGGTAGTTGTGACAGTTTCTATTTTAAACTAATTAAAACTTAAGATATTAAAAAAGTTAACATGCACCAATGACAAATAAATAATTAAGAAACAAACAAAATATAATCAAAACAATGTTTCTTACTTCCAGAGTAAAATAAGTAAGGCCTACTACCTACTTATTATATATATGTAGTTCTTATATGACGTCATTAAGCCCTCAACACAACATAAGGTGAGTGTAAAAATTTTAAGGTCACTTAATATTTGTTCTGTTTATCCAAAATACAAATGGTATTGTTTGTTACTATTGTGTAACATATTTTTATAGATTTTGAATGTTATGCTCTAGCCTGTAAAGGAGCGTCGAGAAAAATTATAGAAAATACAAATGCTCTTTATACAAATGACAGTTTCCGAGTTCTCCACGGTGAATGTGTTAGTCGGTCAACCAGTGTTAAAGCTGTTCTATTCCATCTTATATTAGACAATGTCCTACAACAAACGCTAGCCATATCAAGAGCAATAACTTGGGGTCTTAATAGAAGACTATGATGACATGCTGGCCAAACCTTACTCCTTTTACTTAAAGTCTGCCTTAAAATAAACTTAGCAAAGACAAAAATTATAAGGGTAAAAACCACCAATAGCTCTGCCATCTGAAAAATTTGTCGATCCTGGAAAATTTGCCGTCATTCTGTTACACTGGTAGTCTGTTAACACCCAGCAGTTCTAGGAGACAGTCCCGAACTAGTGATTTTACCCATCATTTAGGGTGGGAATTAGTTACTTCAATAGCTACGTGACTAGTTATTTTAACACGTGCTTGTCCTAAGAAGGGGGTGAATTGACCCTTATTGACTACAATGAGACTGTCTAATAGCTGGTCCAAAGTAATCAACGCATTGGATTCACATACTGGTTAAAAAACGTCAGTTAACTTACTAGCTACCTAAGTGGTAACATGTAAGAGTGCTAATTGACCTCAAATAGTCAGCTAAAAGACATAGCATAGCCAGTCCAATAAACGATAGCTTTTAAACAAACCTTTCTTCTACAACTCTCCAATGGATTAATTCTAAAGTGCAGTACAAAATAAACGTTTGAAGTGACTTCACTATAGGTTACTAAGAGGCACTAAAGTGGCTATTGACTTCATGCTATGTTACATGGGATATCAGTATACTTAAGCAAAAATAAAAATTAACTGTATGAGAATTATATCAACACAATTTGTATAAAACCAGTTTGAACGAATTATCACACTACACGTTTAAAGTGACTACACACCAGATTACTTAGAGACACTTAAGTGACAATTGTCTTCACGCTAGATTACCTGGGATATATAAAGTAACCAATTGTCTTATCTCTGCACTACAAAGAGCACATACGTGTCAAATGACCAAATTATATAAATTGGAGTCACCCAAGTGATAAGACATTTGTGACAATTACTATCTATAAGGGATACATTGACTACATGCTTAACTGCTGGGCAACTTCCGACTGCACAGATACATATATAAAACACAGAATAAGAGCTGGAAGTCAGTCCTTTGGTCGACTTAATAACATTTTGCGATCTTCACACTTATCAGTTAAAAACAAACTCAACATCATAAACGGATGTGTGAAAGCGATACATATGTTTGGATGTGTAGAGTAGTCGTAGAATGCTGCTACCAAAGGCATACAGGCTTTTCAAGTATACACGAATCGCTGTCTAAGAAGAATCTTACGAATATCATGGCCGAACACTACCTTTAACCAGCAGCTATGGGCGAAAACACATCAAACCCCCACAATAACTGAAATCAGACAAAGGAAATGGAGTTGGACCAAAATTCGCCATACAAGACGTAGTCACATTGATATAGAATAACATTTAATAACATTTTGCGATCTTCACACTTATCAGTTAAAAACAAACTTAACATCATAAACGGATGTGTGAATGTTTGGATGTGTAGAGTAGTCGTAGAATGCTGCTACCAAAGGCATACAAATCTAATTTTTATCTTCGGATAGATCTAAATCAAGGGTGCCCAATCCCTATACTCTTGGTGCTCATTTGTTTTTGTAAATGCTCTTAGCTATAGGCTGTGTGTTTCTATACTCAATACAGCACTCAGCACTAGCAATATGAAATACACAAACAACTTAGTCTTGTTAGTTTTTTTTGTCGTTCTTCACTGTATACACGCAAGTGCAAAGCAACAACACTTTTGTATGCTTTGCTGGTAAACATTGTCGACAGCGATCATCAATGTAGATTTTGTTTTTGTTTATCGTATGGTATCGTTTAAAAAATTGTGTATTTTTTCATTGTTCTTTGTATGTGTGGTTTTTACAACAAAAAATATTGAATAAAAATTAGTTTTTCTTTAACTGTATTGGTGTTTGCTCTTCCATAAGGAACTTTTGGGCACCTCTGATCTAAATGAAAAGAAAATCTTATTCTGGATTGTAAGGCAGTCTTGCTGATAAATTTTTTTTTTAATGTTTTTCCAAAATGTTTTGGAAGCAAACTGTATATTATAGTTGAGGGTAACCACATTTTTATGAGCTAAAGGCAACTGAAACCAGTAAAATTTAATATTGTTTCTTACAATTATATAGCACAGACCTTATAACTTTTACGCACTTTTAAAAGTACCTACATTTTTGATATTTCAGTTTATAAATAGAACTAACAGTAATCAAATAAGAGCAAAGGATTATTATCTAAACAAAGTTTGAGCAAAAAGTATTTTACGAAATAATACCAATCAGTAAGCAAGTGACCTTATCATTTTGACACTCACCTTATTTACTTAAAGCAAAGTTTATAAAGCATCAGATGTTTAAAGGTTATTTTTTCAGATGTTTCAGTTTCAGTAAATGTATATTTTCGCATTTTTTTTAGTAAATTAATTCGTAAATTGAAGTTTGAGAATTAAATTTATTAACAGTGATTTTTCATTTCATATCATTCAATTAATGGAAGAAAGTCACAACTAAAACAATTCTGTTCTTATTAAAATTATTTTCAATGTGGGAAAATTTGACCACCAGGTTACGCCATATTGTTCGTACTAGCAGCGGCGGCCACATGCCCGAAATAATATTTAAACATTAATGTCATAAAATTATGTAATTGGTTGGATATTAAAACAATTTTCTATGTTTTATTTCTATTTAAAGTATTCCGTTTTTAAATACATCACACTTTATAACACATACTTCCAAGTAACGTTTTTCTCTGTTTTATTTCAATTTAAAGTTCTCACTCTACCTTTATAAAAGACACACTTTATAACTGAAACTAGTTACAAATAATGACTTAAAGAACTCATTGATAGTTAGGTCTTATAGAAGTCATTATTAGTAGAAACTTATGCAAATTAATAGAAAATAAGCAGTTCTATAATAGATAATAAATAAGTCATTATACAATTATGTATATGTAATGCAGATGGTATGTAGTAGTATGTAGAAGTAAGTAAGTTGAGTAATTGCAGTTATTATCAAGTTTTTGGTGGGTAATTTAAGAAATCTATTGCGTATTTTACACCTTAGATATTTATTTCCAGAAATTATAAGCAAATTTCTAAATATAAATTAAAATCTAATTTAAATATTTTTATTTACACTGTATGTAAAAGTTATTAACAAATTCTTAAAAACAAAACAACAGTAGTAGCATTAGTAACAACAACATAATTGAAGACAATTAACTTTTGCTTTCTTAAATTTTGAAAATCTACATGTCTTATGTTTAAGTTTCTGTTTCCGTTTCAACATTTTTAATGAGCATGTATGCGTGTTTAAGTATTTGTAAGTTTGATTATACATACATATAAACATACATTCATTAGTATTTAAGATTTAAAAGTTTAAACTCACGTTTAAATCATTAAACTTTTTAATAATACCTCAACATTACCTTATTCTCAGTGTCCTTAATTGTTTACATACGCATTTACACGAATACATTTTCTCTTCTATTTGTAATTTTTTTTTTCTATTCATTTAGCCAGTATTTGTTCCGTGAAACACAATGTACGACGTGTCGTAATCATTTGGGATTAATTAACTTTACACAATTTTCATGTATGATTTTACTATAATAAGTAAAAGTATGAATGAATGCAGGAACGTTTAAATGCCCAAAATATAGCAGACATCATCATTACCATTAACCCCAAATAAAGTAGAAAATATAAACAAGAAAGATTTTTAAATCAGTGTAAAAACCAAATTTAAATAATTTAAGAGAATTTGAAATTGTGTTGCTTCAGCGATAATTTCATAATATATATATGAGTGTTTTGTCAAATAATTATACGTGTTGAAATATTAATTTTACACAGGAAACTTCTCCAAATTAATTGCGATTTTGGTAAAATGTTCTCGCCTAGAAAAATTCAAAAAGATTTTATATTTTTGGTAAATTTTTAGAGATATTTTTATTTAATTATGGTATTTAAAAAAGATCAGGAAATTAGGTAACAATTTTTTCTTCTCCAACATTTCATGCACTGCATTGTTTAGTATTTATGGATATGTGAATATTAACCCATTCTTATCTGACGTTACTTAAAAGTACCGCAATTTGTAGCTCCCTGTAACTAACCTTGTATTTAAATAGGGTGACTACAAAAAAAGTTTTTAATGGCTGGATCATCCTCAATAAAATTAGCATACACTGCATTTTAATTCAACCAGTAATTTAGAAGATACAATCAACTCATTGATTTTTGAAGAACTAAAGCTACGTACACACGGTTGTCAGATTGTACAATATTGTCAGAAAAATGTTCAGAAAATGTCTAACAACCGTGTGAACTTACAATTTTTGTCTTACAACGTTGCCATAAAAAGTATTGTCAGTACATTGTAAGACAATACTATTGTTAGAGATCTGACAATCGTGTAAACACCTTACGTTGCCATTGACAGATCATTATAAGATCATAGTCAGAAAGTTTTTATTGTCATATGTGCGAAGTTTATGCATCTGATGATGCCATTCATTGTCAGATAACTTATTTCTATTGGCAACACTGTGTATATGTATTTAAAATAAACAAAAGTGAAGCAACTGTGTGAACTGACAATTTTTGTTGGCAGATAAATTTTTTGTTTGACAATTGTCTGGCAATGAAATTGTAAGGTTTTCTTACAATCGTCTAAACTGACAATTACCTTTTGCTAATAATATTTCATTGGCAGTACTTTGCGAGCACATTGCCAGATCTGACAACATTGTAAAGTCTGACAACCGTGTGTACGTAGCTTAACTTAATACTACATTTTGGTTCATTACTTTTGCAAGAGTATAGAAGATGTTTGTTTATTACTAAATATTTTTTTAGAATTTGAAAAAGGCCAGTTATTGAGATATAGTCCTTTGTCCACTTTGAGATGGATTCTTCCAAAAATAATACTAAGAGTTAAGGTTTTGAAGTGAAATTAATGAAATTGTAAAGAGATCAGATGAAATAAAGTATCTCCTACCTATCGTAAAAAAACCTAGGCACTTGAATGCTTCCATCGACACTTGAAGAATACACTATATTCTCATGCTCAGAATATAAAAAGCTGATTCTGATTCCTAAATATATTCGCTATATGAAGAAATATGATTATCCGTCTAGGTTGCAAATTTATTATTCATGATATTTTTCCTTCATAATATTCTTAGACCCCGATTTGCGAATTTTCGCTTTGCATTGTCATTCAAATTGCTCGTTTCGACTTGCATCGTTATGTTTTCGATTTACTTCGTTACTTTTTTTTCTCCGTAAGACAAATTTAAATGCGAAGAGTTTATTATTTCATTTCATTTTTTGTAAAAAGGGATTTCCCATTTAATTATGTTAGATAAGTTTATTTCAGAAATGACATACTCTTTCCTTTTACCACTTTATATTATTATTCTTTTACTTATTCGGGATCCAAATGATAGAAAGGTAGTGGAAATATATGAAGCAAAGTGATTCGATTAGCGTCGTATTCCTCCGGTCCCCATTAACGACTTCTTAGTATAGGTTAGAAGCACACGATTGCAGTTTTTCAAAAAAATAATGTTTAGCCGCTTTTAAAATTTGTATTTTGGTTTAATGTAGAGTTTCCAAAAAACCGAAAAATTTCAAAAACGCGGTCACTGTTTTAAAAAATTGAAAACCGATTAGTTTCGGTTTTCTGATAATTTATTAAATATTAACACCCATATTCATAAAAAAATTTTAAATTTTAACAATGTTTTAAAGCAAATTTTCCATAAAAAATTTAATTTTAAAACGTTGTTTAAATCTAAAAATTGTTTATGAATAAGGCCTTAAGTGCTGTAGAAACATAATCATTTGATAATATAGGAAATTCTATGAAAATTGAAAATTCAAACTTGAAAAAATGTGTACTTTTTCTTTTAATGGTATTTTTTATTATATTAAATTAGTTAGCTTATATACATTAAAGTTGGCTAATATGCTTCTCAGTTAAGAAATAATAAAAAATAGGGGGCTCATTGGTATTATGATACCAAAAAAGGATAACTAAACCACACTAAGGAGTACTTTTTCGTTCTTAAAATGGTCCTTTTTTGAATTTTGTATAATATTGAACCTAGAACCAGGATAGAAGGTTAATGATATTGAGATAACAAAAACTATTGGTTTTTTTCGTTCTTCAAATGGTATTTTTTGAAATTTCTATAATAATGAATAAGCAGAAAACTAAACACACATGATCCTGAATAAGTTAGAATATAAAAAAGGGACTTACAGGTACTTTTTTATAACTAATAGAACTTTCTAAATATTTTATAATAATTAGCATTTATGGTTTAGTGAATGTGAATTCAAAAGGGATAATTAATGTTACTATTTCTTTATTTAAAATTACAAATTAGGCACACATTATTCTGAATGAGTTAGAATTCACAAAAGGTACCACTTTAGTGGTACCTTTCTTTTGCATTTTGTATAATAATGGACCCAGAAATCTGAAATTAGGCTTTCATGATACTTATGGTACTAAGGAGTGAGATCGTAAAATTTTTAACACACGTTTTTCATTAAAACTTTTAACCCAAGTATTATTTGATTTTTTTTTTATCAAGTTACATTTGTAAAACATGTCAGTTATTATGTTTAATGTCAGTTATCAGACTATTTGGTACGGAAAGATAAAGCTATTGCAGGTTTAAAAACATACAAGGTTCAAAAAGTTCCTGACAGGAACGCTGCTAAAAATTTTGAGGCCAAAAACAGAGCACGGAAATTGAAGTCAAGTTTTATAAAAAAAATTGTCTTTGACTTCCTGGTCAAAAATTGTATGTTGCTGATGCTCGAAGGAATGTTGAAGAAAAGTTTAGGACACAAAAGCAGAAGACCTTCCCAAAAAGTTCTTGGTATGCCAAGCAATATGCAGTTGCGGCAAAAGAAGCCAATCATTTGTTACAAAGGGCTCTATAAATACCGAAATTTACATAAAGGAATGTTTACAAAAAAGGCTGCTTCCATTCATAAGACTTTATAATGTGTCCACTTATTTTTGGCCTGACTTGGCATCCTGTCACTATGGTAAACAAACCCTTGATTGGTACAAGAACAATAATGTGGTATTTGTACCAAGTGGCAAATTCTCCAAACTGCCCGGAGCTACGGCCAGTGGAGAGATATTGGGATCTTGTTAAAAGAGAATTGAAGTGCACAAAAAAGGTGTCCAAAAGTGTGGTAGATTTTAAACGGAGATGGACTACCTGTTCGAGCAAAGTGACAGAAAGCACTATACAAACGTTAATGGAAGGGTTTCCGAAAAAGGTTCAAAATTGCATCACTAGTGATTAAAACAATTAAAATATTTTTTTTTTTTTTTGTAAATTGTAATAATAATTTCAATCAAATAAAAAAAAAATAAAACGATTTTATTAACATACATGTATGTTAAGAATTTTTCGATCTCACTCCTTACTTTTTATTTTTTATTCTAATAATACGTTTCGAATACGCTAGAATCCACATTACAATGAACCAATAAACATAAAAATAGAGACATGTTATCCTGAATGGGTAAGAATTCACAAAAGTAGACTTAATAGTACTTTTTCTCAACTAGTATTCCATAATTTTATTGGATATTTGAAAATAACTAAGACTTTGTTTTTTTTAAATTTAAATAAACAGTCAAAAATAGTAGATGTGGTGTTTAAATTTGTGAAAAATAACATTTTTTTTAATTTGTGCAAAATAACATCTAATCTGATTTCAAAATCTGCAATAACAGATATCTTAATTTTGAAGGAGAATTTAATAAAACAGATTCGACTATTTCCGTTAAAAAAATCTTTGTAATTTGACAGAAAATCAATAGATATTTCAATTATTTGCTGATCAAAAACGACATCAGTTTAACTAGTTTTTATTTTTTCTATATGATTTACACATTACTGTTTATATATGTGCAGCGACTATACCCATTACCAAGTAATGAGATAAAATGTTAATAATCGCACTTCCCTACACACACTATAGTATTATATATAATTATTTTAACACGATGACGCCATAGGAGGCTAGTATTTACCACAAATACTTTTAAATATTTAAGTCAATACTTTAATTACACTAAAACTGGTTACAAATAATGACTTTAATAACGAATTGCTAACTGTCAAATACTCGTAAAAGCCATTTTTAATAAAATCATAGTATGCTTATGCCAATGACTAGAAAAAACAGTTATATTAAGATTATATATAATCCATTATTCGACGACAGACGGTAAGTTATAACCAAGTTTTTGGTTGGTGAGATTCGGTATGGCCGAATATAAGGAGTGAGATCGAAAAATTCTTAACATACATATATGTTAATAAAAACGAAACCACTAAACTTACAGTTTAAAAAATTAAAAAAAAAAATAATTTATAGTTTCAATCACTAGTAATGAAATTTTGAACTTTTTTCGGAAACCCTTCCATTAACGTTTTTATAGTGCTTTCTGTCACTTTGTTCGAACATGTAGTCCATCTCCGTTTAAAATCTACCACACTTTTGGACACCTTTTTTGGGCTCTTCAATTCCCTTTTAACAAGATCCCAATATCTCTCCAGTGAACTCAGCTCTAGGCAGTTTGGAGGATTTGCCTCTCTTGGTACAAATACCACATTATTGTTCATGTACCACTCAAGGGCTTGTTTACCATAGTGACAGGATGCCAAGTCAGGCCAAAAATAAGTGGACACATTATGAAGTCTTATGAATGGAAGCAGCCTTTTTTGTAAACATTCCTTGATGTAAATTTCGGTATTTATAGAGCCCGTTGTAACAAATGATTGGCTTCTATTGCCTCAACTTCATTTTGCTTGCCATACCATGAACTTTTTGGAAAATTTTGTCTGCTTTTTTGTCCTAAACTTTTCTTCAACATTCCCTCGAGCATTAGCAACATACAATTTTTGACCAGGAAGTTGCGAAAAATCTGCAGAACATACGTTTCGTCATCCATTATGCAGCAAGAATATTTTTTTTATAAAACTTGACTTCAATTTCCGTTCTCTGTTTTTGGCCTCTTTTGAAAATGCTTTCTATTTTTTGACTTTAGAAACATAATGTGGACCATTCCTTCTACCTGAACTAGGTTTTCTATCAACGGACAAGTTCTCCCGGTAATGTTTAATAACATTGGAAACAGTTTGACGGCAAACCTATGAATGCTTGTCCAACTTTTTGTAGTACCAAGTTGGGTTTTATTGAAAATATTTAATAATTTTAGTACGCACTTTTTTCTGGTCACTCATTTAAATCAGATTAAGAACAAATGAATATAATTGACATTAAACATAATAACTGACATGATTTACAAAGGTAACTTGATTAAAAAAAATCAAATAATACTTGGGTTAAACGTTTTAATGAAAAACGTGTGTTAAGAATTTTACGATCTCACTCCTTAGCACTAAAAACTTATTTTGCAATATGATTTTTTTTATACTTAAAATTATAAAGCATTGATTTAACTTTGAGTTATAATTTTTTGTGTTATTGAACTATTGAACTATTAAAAAAAATTATCTAAACTTTAGTTTTTCACAATTCAAAATTAATAAATTTTAAACACATTTAATGAAATATGTAATGAATTATATATAAATTTGTAATTTCCTACAAGATAAATCTTATATAATCGCTAATTGAATCTTATTAAGTATTAATGTAATGATTTTAAAACAATTTTTGATAATGTTTGGAACAAACTAGGGTTGGCATTCGAATAAACAAGGAAAAAATATATTTTTAATGCGAATGAGTAACATTTTTAATTTTAGAACAAAAAATTATTTGATCAAAAATGTCGAATAAATTTATTTTCAATTTAAAATTAAAAAAAAATATAATTTAATAAAAAAAATTGGACAAAACTATCTCAGTGAAACATGAGCAACAGTTTATAATTTTACCCTATAGAGATAAGAAATCCTGACGAAGGACGAAGCGGATCTAAAAATGTATACCATTAGAAATTTTATTTCCCCGTGGTCTTTAAATTATTACATATAATATTAAACCTAACCTTAACCCTGAATCAAACTATTCCATTTAATAATGAGTTTACAGAATTGTTATAAATTTTATTTAAAATATTTGGCCTAAACAAAGATATTCTAACAAGAAATAACATTTACGAGCTTTTTTTCTTTTTTTCAATACCAACATTTTATTATTTATTAATAATTTCCAAATGTTTTCACTTTTATTGAATGTCTAATAATATATTATAACAAATATAATAAAATTTTAAATTCCTACCTTTTTGGCATTCAAATATTTAAAATACTTTTTGCACAAATATTTTTTTTTTAGCAATTCCTTTTTTATGCACTCAGTTTATTTCTAAACAATTTCCGCAAATTATTTTTATATCATTTGAAATCATAAAAAATACGGTAAAACACTGACAAGCTTTATGAAATAAAAAACGTTCTAGCTGTACAATTTGTTTTGTATTATTATTTTTATTTTATTTCATATTTTTTTTTTGTTTCAACAAAACACTTCAAAATGTTTTCTTTTACAGAATTGTATATTTGTACACTGTTAGAATATGTTAACACGCCAAAATGTATGCAACAACTGACATGAAGATCAACTGAAACACGTTGTTAAATAAGCGCCAAGTGCTGCAAACACAAACACATATACAGGCACAAAACACTCACGCATACATACATACCTACACACATACATATGTACATACATAAACGAAGAAGCAACAATTGGCTGTTGAAATGAAATAAAACAAAAGATGAATGTTTTCAGCCTAAATGTATGCACAGTTTATTGCAATCAACAAGAAATACACACACACACATCTGTGTTTCTATTTACAAAAAAGGCACAACACACACACATAGAATTTTAAACACACACACAGAGAGAAAACAAGAGATTTTTTTTACAAAGAGACAGAGAGTGTGAATTTATCATAGAGATAATCTTGTTTTTACATGGTGGGTGTATGATTTCTATTCTTGTGTTATTCACATACCGTTATGGTCATGCGTAATGGTTTTTATTTACAACAATAACAACGACAACAACTATAACAATAACATAAACACACAAATGCATCTGTGATAAGCAGAGAATGAGAAAAAACAACAAAATCAACAACATACTCGTACTTGTTTATACACTTTACTACAAAACACTTCATTTGAGGACGCGCAAATTCTACATGTGTTTTTTTTATACAAAAAAAAAAACAAATCTAAACAATCTTACATTTATCATTATCTTCATAAACATCATTAGTTTTATCATAATTTCCATCTAAAGTCTAGCATATCATGTGTAAAGTCCTGTAATAACAACATTATGAGCTTTTATGCATTTTTTATGCTAGTCATACACTTATGTACAATGAATATTTCCACTTTTATTTACTGTATAGGAAAAAAATGAAGAAAGGATAAAAATAACACTTGTAAAATTCATATGCATATGTATGTATGTAAAGTAAAAAAGAAAGTTATCCTTTTAGGCTTTCACAATGTTCCTTAAGAGTCTGGTTTTATGCATGAAATAAATATGCATGTATGTACTTATGTATGTATTCTTTACTCGTAAAAAATATACATACATAGTTTGAAATAATTAATTTTAAATTAAGTAATTTAGGACAACTAAATTATGATATTCTTTTCTATATTTTCTTAGGCTATTGTTGTGCAAATATTGATGCCAAATTAAACAATAAGTGAAGAAAGTTGATTAAAAATTACATATTTTTTAGATGAATTTGGAAAGGACTATATGCAGCATACATTCCTCTAAATCTATGCAATGATCAAGGATAAGTTTAAAGAATTTATTTCGAATTTTAACATTTTAAGAGATTGTTTTTTTCATGCTGTGAGTTAGACTGACTACAATGAATGAATTTCCGACTGATTGTGGTTCATGTACTAGTGTAAATAGCTTTTTAAGGTTCAAGTTTAGTTGTCAGCACTTTGTCTATTTGCCTAAAATATAAAAAATACATCTGCATCAAATCCCGGTATTCAGTATAAGAAATATATAGATGAATACGTTGCTGATTGTTTTGTTTCTAGATCATTATAAAACCAAACTAAGTTTTGGAAATTCGAATGTTCGATATCATTATATCTAATGGATTTATGCCAGTTAAAGCGATTTCCGGAAAGGTACCTTATATGGAAGCTATGGTAAATTATGAAACGATTGGTACTAAATTTGCCAGTGTAAGTTAGGCTTATGCGAGTTTTATGTGGATATCAATATATTTATGATTTTTATTAAGAACTTGTGTGCTATTCAGAGATATGAGTTGTATGGAGGCATTCTAACCAAATTCAATAAGATTCATTCTTGGGGCAATGGAGTGTGTTAAATTGAATTTGATTTTTTTAGAAATTGAGAATTGTAATTTAATTACATGGACATCGTTTAATCGAGTCACAAACACGACACAGCCCAGCAGTTCTAGGAGACAGTCCCGAACTAGTGATTTTACCCATCATTTAGGGTGGGAACTAGTTACTTTAATAGCTACGTGACTAGTTATTTTAACATATGCATGTTCTAAACAGGGACTGTCTAATAGGTGGTCGAAAGTAGGCAATGCATTGGATTCACATACTGGTTAAATAGTAGTATGTTACCTTACTAGCTACGTAACTGGTAACTTGATCAGCTACATAACTAGTTATTTTAACATGTACGGGTGCTAATTGACCTCAAATAGTGTAAACACACCTTTCTTCTACAACTCTCCAATGGATTGCTTCTGGTGGGGTAAAATAACTACTTTCTAAAGTGCATTACAAAATAAACGTTTAAAGTGACTTCACTATAGGTTACTAAAAGACACTAAAGTAACTATTGACTTTATGCTATATTATATGGGATATCAGTATACTTAAACAAAAATAAAAATTAACTGTATTAGAATTATATCAACATAATTTGTATAAAACCAGTTTGAACGAATTACTCAAAAAACGTTTAAAGTGCCTACACTCCAGAGACACTTAGAGACACTTAAGTGACAATTGTATTCACGCTAGATTACCTGGGATGTATAAAGTAACCAATTGTCTTCTCTCTGCACTACAAAGAGCACATCAGCCAAGTGATAAGACATTTGTGACGATTACTGTATTTAAGGGATACATCGACTACTTGCTTAACTGCTGGGAGGTGTTGGTACTATATTTGTTTAACATTACAAACATTCATAAGACTTTATAATGTGTCCACTTATTTTTGGCCTGACTTGGCATCCTGTCACTATGGTAAACAAGCCCTTGAGTGGTACATGAACAATAATGTGGTATTTGTACCAAGAGAAGCAAATCCTCCAAACTGGAGCTAATGCCAGTGGAGAGATATTGATTGGGCTCTTGTTAAAAGAGAATTGAAGAGCACACAAAAGGTGTCCAAAAGTGTGGTAGATTTTAAACGGAGATGGACTACCTGTTCGAGCAAAGTGACAGAAAGCTCTATAAAAATATTAATGGAAGGGTTTCCGAAAAAGGTTCAAAATTTCATCACTATAACTATAAAAATATTCTTTTTTTTTCTAAATTGTAATAATAATTTCAATAAAATAAAAAAAATTAAAACTGTAAGTGGTTTCGTTTTTATTGACATATATTTTTCGATCTAACTCCTTAATACTAAAAATTATATTTTTATATAAATTTTTATAAAAATTATATTTTTATAGTTATATTACATATTTCCTGAAAAAAAAGGAAACATAGCATATCGAATCATATTCAGATTACATGTACATGTTTTGTTGCAAATATTTAAATGTTTCAAAGATTGCAGCATTCGTATGTATGTTTTCTAACTTTCGTATGTTGTTTAAACCATAGAGGAATACACATAGAGCGGAAACTAGAAAAAAAAATCAAATAAAAAAATTACTCAAAATAGTTACACATACGAGTTTTATTTTTGTTTTCAAGTAGTTTATTTTACTAATACATTCTCACCACTTAGATTTTTGACAATTGATTTAGGTTTTTGACAGCAGAGTTTTCGCTATATGTATATTTCTCTATGGTTTGAACATTTTTAATTTAAATTATTTTTCTGTTTAAAGTTGAAGGAGAGAGAAACATGAAATTGTACATTCGGGTTATAATAAAGATACCGACATCCAATTCTATTTTAAGTGTTTTATTTAAAATTAAACAAAAACCTGTACATAAATCGGAGATGTACATGAGTTGATTCGCTTTTTTCTATATGAATGAAATCACTGCATTTGTTGTTTTTTCAATCATCAACATGTGTTAATTATATTGCTTGCAGTGCTTGCGGTCTCAGAATTAATTGCCATTTGCTCAATCATTTTTTAAATGTCATTAGCAATAACAACTCAAAAATGATTACTGTGTTTTGATTTGTATGCAAAGTACTCAAATGATTCACAAAAGCTCCATGATAAGTTGAATGCATAGTACAAAATCAGTGTATTAAATTGTTTTAGATAACTTTTCGCGCGTGGTTCAAGAACTAAATTTCGTCTTATGTTGATACAATAGACTCCAAAATATTCAAAAATATTGAAAATGGTGTTTTCCATATTGTTAAAAATAGAAATATGCAAGAAAAATCTTTCTAAATACAGTCTTAAATTAATTCAAACATACTCATATAGGAAAGTGTATATTAACTCAAAAAGCCCTTCTTATATTCATAACACTCATGAATATACAAGCAATTACATGCATTTTGTAACAAAACACTTGCTAGTGTGAATCATGCAATGACAGTTTTCGTTTACTTTATGTATAGTGATAATTCAGTATTCATTTTAGCAAAATAAAAATATGTCATTTGAATGGTAGTCATACACATCTCTGACATGAATCACGCTTCTTATCCAATTTATTATTTCTCAGAGACTCAATAAAGTAACAACAGGGGGTAAGAGATCTGAAGATAATCCCAGCAAAGATTCACCTTTAATTATTTTTCTGTGAATATTTTTATCACGCTAAAATCAATAACATCCGGTTAATGTTATTAAACCTACCACGAAAGTAGGTTTTCAGCTCGAAATCACATTCAAACCCAACGTTCCGGTGTAATCAGTCATAATTCCATAAAATGGGTAAGACAAGTCCGTGCTCATTTTGACCATCTAAATGTCCGAATATCGAAAAGTGATGTTCAGAAAAGTTGTTAAGCTCAATGCCGGCTACAACATAGTCAATAAAGGAAAGCGGTATTTTTGGTTTTGTTTCGTAAGTTATTTAATAAAAATCAATTAAAATCATCTAATACTATACCCAGAGAAAAAATATAGTTGTACTATAACCATTTCAATATTTTAACAAGTATTTTAACAATATTATGGTTACTGTAATTATGTGTCATTTTATTTTAATATATATATGCGTTTAGTGAAAACAAGAGGCGGTTAGTGGGGAAAATGATTGAAGACCTTGATCCCCCCAAACCTGAAAATTGGCTACCTTAGCGTATTTTGATGAACGTATCGACACAAAAAATTTGCGTTTAATGGTAAAAAATATAAATTAGCCAAGCAACGAGTATTAAGTAGTAAACACAATTTTAACAGAAGATAACCTTAAAAATAAAGAAATTTAAGGATTAATTTCCAAAGCCAGTCTAAGCTAGCAATATTTCAATTGATTTTTTAAAAACAGATCCAGTAAATTGGGAAGCCAACAAGTCATTTCAAGATGCAAAAAATAAAGTTCGACATATACAAGTGGTAAATGATGTGGCAATCAATGTCAATAAATAATTTTTAAACAAAGCAAAACAGAACGTTTGATTTTTATTTGTTTTTTTTTGGGTATGAGTTGTAAACTGGCAAACAGTTTATAATAATATCATAAAATACAAAGCTGAAAACCAGTAATAATTTTCATTGTTTTTATAATTTCTCAAGAACTTAATTTGTGTATTATTTGACTTTGTAAAAAAGACTTGCAGCATATTATTTTTAGGGTTAGGTATTTTAAATTTGTCAAATTAAAAATGAGGTTATAAAATATGAAAATTTTACTTGTATCTTAAAAAAATATTGATGTTTTACATATGTACTGTGTATGTATGAGTAAACAAATTGGCTTTTCTGTTGGCCAGTAAGACAAATACACATTCAAAGTGTTTGATACCAAAAACTGTGGTTGTGAATCAAACATACCAGTTTTTGTTGTATGAACTTTTCTACATGTTGAATTATTAATTGTCATGAATAATGCAAAAAAACAAATGTTTTCTGTTTAAATGTGAAAGAGTACGAATGCTGTACGAAGGAGAGTAAAACAAAAAGTTTATTGAAAATCAAAGAGTCAAAAGAAAATTCTCCAAGTCTGAAGACTTATTGATAGCGTGATTTGTTCTAGTTTCGTGGGATCGTACATATCTCAAATGTTTTGAAATGGTAATGAAATTTCCTACAATTTACTATAGACATTTAGAAACATTGTGCCTTTCTATTGTTTTCAAAAAACGAAAATTTTTCACACTGTCCTCGTACTTACACAAGCATGCATGTCCTCGTATTATCATTTCTATAAGTATATTTATAAATACATAGAAATATGTAATAATGAAATATTTGTGCATTTTAAATATTTATAACACTCAACAATTGTACAATAAAAACACAAACAAAATATAAAAACATAATTTAATAATTCTACCCACAACATCCGGTTGTAAGCGGAAACCATTCAACCATTTGTTCAAATACATCTCTGCACACATACATACACATATACATACAACAGTAGCGAGCATAAAATATCTTTAACAGTTCTGATTTAGCTTTTAATGGTATCCGATACACCATTCATGATAGTATTATATTTTTTGTGGTCATAGTCAACCAATTTATCCCATTTTGTTCAATATTCTTGTACATAAGGGTAATACCAAGGCGAATTTATATACAAGGTGGTGTCGGTGGCGAATTCAATCAAATACAAGCGAATTCATTAATTTTTTTATATATGGAGTTTGACATTCGAAACAACTCTTTAATTGTTTCGAATGTCAAACTCCATATATAAAAAATGAATGAATTCGCTCGTATTTGCCCGAATTCGCTACCGACACCACCTTATATATAAATTCGCCTTGGGTAATACTGTATTCGAAAAATAATTAAGATTGAAAATTATGGCCAGCCTTTTTTTAGTGGGAGTAGTAGTAAATTATGTTTATAATGATATAAACATAATTTATGAATTTTTTATTACAAATATGTGAAATTTTGCGCTTTTCTAATGTGGGACAACTTTTTGCCCAGGTCCTCTCCAGTTTATTTTTACTTAAGGTAGGAGGGGAGTATACAAAATTCTGCACAGCCGAATTTAACATTCTTATGTGTTTTCGCCCAATGCTCACTTCAAACGAATAAATTGCATTCGGTACAGGCTCTCTGTGATAGTATGGTTAGATTTCAGCAGCTCATAATAGATAGGACCCTATTGATCCCACTAAATACAGAGAATGGATATTTGGCTTTGGTGTCGATTCGTCTGGTTGGCCGGGCTTCACATACGATCTCTTACGCTTCGGGTTATCGTAATGCGTTCAAGCAGCTTTCGGACATGCAAAATCGTATTTCAAGGTCTTTCGGTTTCAATTCGTATGGTACCCAATTTTCCTGCTTTTGGATGAAGTCTGCTGCTTGAGTACCTACCAATGATTTTGCAATTTCTGGTTGAGTTACAACAATCTTCATGCCACTAATTCTTGGTCTTCAAACTTTTGTGGCTGGCCTGGGAGTTCTATGTCTTCCGTGTCAAAATGAACCGTACGAACCATCTCTTGCACGTTGAAACCGTTGGAATACATTCACCACAAGCTTTGGTGAGCAATCGGTGTACTTCAGCGGCACATTTTTTCAAATAAAAGAAGTAAAGCAAATCTTGCCGCGTACGATGATTCGTTGTTCAAACATTCGCCATTTTTGAAGCACAAAAAAAACTTTTTGTTTACACTATAATGTTCAATAAGTAAGTGAAAATAAATGACAGCTATGTACCCTTAAAAAGGTACACAAAAACCGCGTTCAAAAGATACGCCATCTATTGTAAATCCCGCATTTCTAAGTCATACACCAATACTTGATTCTATGGTACAATGAAAAATACATTATCTACTTGCCAAAACAAACATTTTGATACCCAAATTGAATGTCCGATAACTGCCGAACTAGTATAAATATTGAAAATACAATTATAAATTCACTTCTCAAATCAAGTAAATTTTAAAATATTTTAAACTACAGTGAGGCCTTGATTATACGTAATTCGATTAACCGGCAACATAAATTATTCGGGAAAGAAAAATAAATTGTTTTTGGATCGATATAAATTTGTTTGCATCGATTAACCGTAATTACCTCTATTATCCGGGATTATAAATTTGTTTCGATTATTTTTGAACAATCTAACAAAATGTGAATAAAACGAAATAGGGGAATTCCCTTGATTTGTAAGGCCAACATTTTTTGATATTGTGCCATCGATTTTTCGATACTCCTTACGCCAAGGAGTGTTAGACATTATAAAAAACAAAGTGATTCTGTTATTGGCTTTGGAAACCGAAAAACTTTAAAAACTGCTGAAGAACCAAACGTAGATTTTGCAGTTTATCAATGGTTCCGGAAGGAACGATTTAAAGGAACTCCAATTTCTGGATTAACAGTGAAGGGAAGTCTAAAATATTCCACTCAAAGTTTAAGAAAAAACGACATGGTATTCACAAACTTAATGCTGCAGGAGAAAAATATTCAGCTGATTAGCTGCCACAATTTTTGTGGAAAAATTAAATGAATTCAAATCAAGGAAAAAACTCACCAATGAGATAATGAAGAATGGAAAGTGTTTACTTGAGAGAAGTTTGGCTTGCCATAATGAAAATTTCATACAATGACACAAGGTCTCAAAAGAGAGACTAACCTCATTAGTTTTTGGTAATGCTGCTGGTACACACAAGTGCAAGCATTAGTTATTGGAAAGAGCTTTAAAAAATGTCCATGAGAATGGTTTAACAATAACTTAGTACCAGAAGTGACTGAGAATTTTAAGAAAATCGGTCTAAATGATGATAGTAAAATCATTCTGCTATTGGACTTCAATGCTGAAAACGTTATTGTGAAATTTTTTCCACCAAATTGGACGACTTTGATCCAACCGATGGATCAGTGTGCAATATGGAGCTTTAAATGTCATTATCGAAAAAATTTCATTAATAAAAACTACTAAAAATTGGTACAATTAACCGGGAAAATTGATTATCCAGAATGCTCCCGGTCTCGACCATTACGGATAATCGAGGACTCACTGTGCTTTAAACAGCGTTGCCAATTTAGCGCTTTTCGCGCTAGATTTAGCGCTTTTTGATAACCCAAAAGTCGCATTTTTTCCTCTTAGAGCTTTTTTTGAAAAAGGCGCTAAACCAGCGCGTTTTTCCTTATTTTGTTTTTGATTTGAAAAAATTGAAAATCATCTTAAAAATTTAAAATTATGCCAGTGAAACAATAAAGAAAGACAGAATCATTTTGGATAGAAGAACTTTGCATAAAATTTCATTAAATAAAATCCTTTTGTTAAATTTTCAGCATTTGTTATGCTTTCCATATTTTAAAGCAAATCTCGTGTCACAATGTTTGTGTTTGAACTCCTCCGAAACGACTAAACCGATTTTTATGAAATTGTTTCTGTATATTTGGGAGCTATGAGAATTGGTCGTAAAGCACATTTCATACCGCTAGGTCAATAGAATGTCCCCATCAACACATTTTTTTTTAAATATTTTTCGTCAAAAAATGTTGTTTGTATTTCTTTTCATTTGGCATCAAAAATACCTAAAATGCCAAATTCACTTAGAATTTTTATTTATTTTTTTTATTTATCAACCAAAATATTCACCAGAAATAATTTGTATGGCAGAACAACGTTTGCCAGTTCAGCTAGTTAGTTTATATATAATATGAACTTAAAATGAAAGATTCCTGTTATGAATACTATGTAACGTCACTTCCAAAATCATTTCAGATCATCTGAAATGTTGGACAGTCAACATTTCTGTGATTTCATAAAATGTTTCTTTTTTGCAAAACCGACAATTTTATTATGAAGGGCACGATTCCTTGTTCTATTTCTGTTCGTCCTCAAATATTATATTACATGACATTTGAAATTTTCGGAATGACGGGTTCAAATCCGAATTTATTTTGGAAAAATCTCTTGAACTAATTATTCAGATTATGATTTTCAATCGCTGGTGGGAAAAAGTCATGTGTATAAGAAAAACAAACATTCCAAAAATTCTTAACAAATATTTTATTCAATCAGTAATTTTCAGAGAATTTTAAAAATTTCTTCTAGCAACCCTAAACTTAATTTGAAATATCAAAAATGTAACTGACATATTTAACTTAAAAATAATATTTTAATGTAAAATCTACTATTTGTTATAGAATTAAAGCACCAAATAATGGAATTTAATATTACTTTTACGGCCATTTTCACAATGTACGATTATTTCATTTTTAACAGAAAATTAACTAACTGTCGGTTTGTTTAACGGGGACCATTTAAGCAACGGTTACCGATTTACGTTTCACCATCATTTGATTACTTAACAAAAGCATTTAGTAGAAAGTATGGCAATACTGCATACATTTGTTTACGAAAAATAGTGTAATGAAAGATTGAAATATAAAAAATTTCTAAAAAGGCGGCATCAAAAAATAATAATTTGTATTTTATTAGTTGTATAATAAAAAAAACTTATAAAACTCAAAAATATTAAGGTACCTAACTATATTGCGGCTTTATACCAAGAAACAAACTGAACAACAAATATTGAAAACCAACAAGGAAAAGTGCACATTTGTTGTTTGGTTTGTATTTTTTTCTGAAGTGAAATATCCGGGTGGTATCTGGATCACGCCGTGCAAAATTTCCTTTTCTGCGCTTTACTTTTTTTAAAAAGTATATATATTAATAAAATATAAATGTTTTTTCATGTTCTTTTATTATATTTCTTACAATTAAGATGCTAACCGGCGAAGTTTGTTCGGTTATATTTAACAGCAACTTTGTTGTTAAATAGTGTCAGTTAGAAATTAATCGTACATTGTGAAATTCAGATTAGCCTAACTTGCGGTTAAAGTTCACGTTAACTTTCAATCGTACATTGTGAAAATGGCCGTTAGTGATTTTGTATGTAAATGTAATTTTTAGCTCTTTTTAGCGCGTTTTGACAGTATGTACGGCGCGTTTTGGTCAAAAATAGTTGACAACGCTGGCTTTAAACTACTTTAACAAAAATTCTTGAAAAATCATACAAAATGTACAATATCCCAATATTAAGGATAGATGTGAATTGAAAAACCTTTTCAATTGATAACCCAAATTGTATATGTTGTCTTGGTAGAAAAAAACGAGCGGTTAAAGATAATGTAGCATATCGTGGCATTTTTTTATGCACGTTACTGTATATACACATGTGTGTGAAAGTACACTCAGCCTGTTATAAAATTTAGAATACAACACACAATTTCGAAGTAATTTGTTTGTTTAGTCTGCCAGTCAGTCGCTTTTTATGCTTCTCTAACCGTTTTTATCACGCCGCCTCGTTTTGTTATTTTGATTTGTTTAAGTTTATAATTGAACAATTTACACAATATTATTAGAATACTATCTATCGACACTTGTAAATAACAAAAAATAAAGAACAATGACACTTGGCACATCGTATGATAAATTATTCCTGTAGCTGGTGCCAATGTGCGTCCGTCTGTTATTGTTTGCACAATAAAAAAATTCTATTGGTTGGTATTTTATGGGGCCCCATCCATCGTAAACCATTTATTTATTATTGCTCTTGATTTAACTTTATTTAGCTGGTTTGTTGAAGTTTTCCGCAAATAAGTATAATTTCTGTCATTGCCTGCGTATTTTTGTTTTATTGCAAGACACTTCTTGACATAAAGCTGAAATAAGTTCATGATTAGTTTTGTAACGGCTAAAAGGAAGTGATAGCAAACATAAAATAATAATGTACATATCAAATTTTATATGTATTTTAAATGATATCAAATATAAAATTATTAAACAACAAATGCAAAAATGTCATGTTATTTAGAGTTTTGTGTTCGGGTTTAATAGAAATCGAAGCCGCTGTTTTTCATGGCTCAAATTCGAAACCGATAATAATCTGTAAATAATTTCAGGAGAAAAATTAGAATCGAAATTTTGAACTGAAAAACTAACTTTTTATTATACATATATGGTCAATTCACAAGGCCTCTTATCACTCATATTGTCCTAATATATCACGACTCGACGGCTCGGCTTAACCGACTCTTAGGCATTCGGCTGTTGGTTCGTTACGATAACACAATAAACATAGCATAGAAAGTAGTATGATTTTACGACATTTTTTGCTTGAAAAGCAATAAAAACCATTGTGAAATATTAGGACATTATGACATGATAAGAGACCTTGTGAATTGACCAATTATATATAAGGTAATTTCAATGAATAACCCCTCTAATCTAAATATATTTGGAAACCTTCCAATAAATAATTTAATCAATTCTTTTAAAAATATTGATCATATCTTCTGACAATTAGTAGAATGGGCCTATGCTTATACGGTAGTATAAAGATGTGATATGTACATTTAGCAAATATTCGATCGTGTATCCCAGGCGACAGTTCCTATATATATATTATAGGAACTGGCTATATTGCTGTTCCAACACTGGACACAGTTTTATAAACTATGGTATATTCCAAATTATTTATTTTACCAGCCCCGGACCAAAGGTGGAATTTATGGTCAAAATTCCAAAAATGGCAAAAATTGGGATTTTTTGTTTGTTATTTGGAAATTGTGGGATTTGCTTTTCTTAATTCATATACATTAGAGTTTTCGATAGCTTTTGGACTGAGGAAAAAAAAATTCCACTACGACATATCAAAAATATCATTTTGTAGGCGCAAAAATTAATTTTTAAGGTTTTTTGCAGTATGTAATAAAGAAAAATTGGCTGATTTTATATATTTTTTTAAATATTTAAGGAAAACAGTCAAGTTTTTACTTTATCTGAATTATTATATATAGAGCATTTAGAGATACAAATTTGTAATTGAATTTTGAATCTGTTCGAGTAGCCTAAATAGGTTGACATTTAGCATTTATGCAATATTATCTTCGAAATCAAATTCGAAAATTTTAACATACAGTATCGGCCATAACTAAAGCACCCCCCCAGTGAATTTTTTTCGTATTATTATTTTTTTTTTTATAAAAACAAAGTTTTAAATTTCTATTATGTGTTATTTTCAATTGTTAATATATTTACTATTGATAAACAAATACTTTAAAAGGTAATCTTTCTAGAAGAGGTGACTTTAAATCAAAAAATATTTAAAGCTAGAAAATAAAACGGACAAAACTAAAGCACTCCTTCATGGATTTAATATAAAAAATTTTTTTTAATTTATGTTTTTTGCAAATCCTTTGTTTTGGATGATACAAGAACATCTCTTAGGCATAGAAGATATTAAGTTTTTTATGATGTCTTGCGATATTCCTTTCCAGGCTATAATAACGGCTTAAAATACATATATCGTGAAAATTGCCGATCCTTATTTTGGCAATTTTCTCGATTTATTTTTATATTAACAAGTTCTCAATAGAATTGAGATCGGGAGATTGAGCAGGCCAATGAAGAACTTGAATCTCTGTAGCCAAATCTTACAAACTTTGGAGGTGTGCTTGGGATCGTTATCCTGTTGGAACCTCCCTATAAGTGGCATCTCTTCACTGGCATAAGGCAACATTACATATTTCAATATATCACGGTACATGAACCGATCCATAATCCCATTAACTTTATTAATTGGCCCAATTCTTTGACCACAAAAGCAACCCCAGACCATTAAATTGCCTCCTCCATGTTTAATTGTTCGTTGCAATACTTAGGATTCAGTCTTTCGTCTGAGTACACGCCTTATTCCATCGGAACTTTTTAATTTCTATTTCGATTCGTCAGAGAACAGTACTGTCTTTCATTTTTGAACATTCCAGTCGATATGGGCTTTGGCAAACTCCTGTCTTTCTTGTTCTTAGCTAATATAAACGGTTTTTTTTTCTGGTCGTCGGATGAATAATCCTGCTTCCACTGCTCTTCTACGGATTGTTCTTTCGCTAACGCATAATCTTAAACTTTTTTCTTACTTGACAAGCTGATGCTGTAGGATCTTTTTACATTGCTCTTTTGATCAAGGAATCATCATAACGTGTGGTTTTACGCGGATGTCCTGCAAAATGCCCCGGTAATATACCAACAGTCTGCAAAAACTTTGGAATCAGCCTGGAAATACAGTTAGGGACAAAATTGTTCATAAAACAACCAATATTAAATATAAATAACTGCCTTTTCTTCTTCATTGTTTTTATTGAAATTTTTTTAAATTGATTTTAATCTTTGCATTATGCTTTAATCAAAAAAAGATAACACTAACAAAAAATATTAAATTCACTTTTAAAATTTAAAAAGGTTTCACATGTTAGCTGTGAACAATTATGACCCTTGACGAAAATCCTTACGTTTTTGGCTATTAATATTTCGTGTGCCCCCCTCTTGCAGTTTTAACAGCTTTTATTCGTTTTGGCATACTATTTACAAGATTTATTAGCACCTGTGGGATAATATTTACCCACGCCTCGATAGAACGCTCCCAAAGTTCATTTCGCTGGGTCTTTTTTAGCCAATATTTTCCTTTTCAATATTGACCAAAGGTGTTCAATCGGATTTAAATCCGGAGACTAGGGTGTCCAATCTAAAAGTTTAATCCCATTTTCTTCTTACCACTTTTTAATAATTCCGGCAGTGTACTTCGGGTCGTTGTCTTGCATGAAGATGTCATCCTGACCCGGCTCTAAACCAAATATATCCAAACTTGGCACATATCAGCCTTCACGAATTGTAATGTAATCTTTGGCACACATTCTGCCAGTTATTCGGCGTAGTACACCCAACTGGTTTCCACGAAAACAGCCTCAAGCCATAAAAGATCCACCTCCAAATTGCATTGTGCTTGTAATATTCCGCTCTTGGACTCCAATTCTTTTATCAACCCATGTCCATTGGCGCCCATCAGACCCAATACGTGTACCCCAGGCAACAGTTCCTATATGTATTACAGGAACTGGCTATCTTGGTGTTCCAAGCTTTATAGCCAAAATTCCAAAAATGGCTAAAATTGGGATTTTTTGCTTGTTCTTTGCTTTAGAGTTTGTTCATATACATTAGAGTTGGTCGATTGGTAAGGCCAACATTTTTGATATTGTGCCATCAATTTTTCGATAGCTTTTGGCATGAGGAAAACAAAATTCCACTACGACATATCAAATAAATCATTTTGTAGGCGCAAAAATTCATTTTTAAGGTTTTTTGTAGTATGTAATAAAGAAAAATCGGCTGATTTTATATATATTTTTTTAAATATTTAAGGAAAACTAGTCAATTTTTCACTTTATCTGAAATTTGGAAGCCTCGAAAATAATTTTTTTGATATGACGTAGTGGAAATTTTTATTCTTCAATCCAAAAGCTATCGAAAAATAAATGACAGCGCGTTTAATAGTGAAGTTAGTTGCAAAACACAATAAACAATAAACGCAATAAACCTACATTTTAAAGTATTTTCAAAATATGTACTTTTTAACAGATATTTTAAATATTCAAGATTCACTAGAAAAAAAACTTTAAATTAAATGAAACTATTTATTAGATTATACAATTTATATTGTATAGTATAAAAGCTTGTCGCGACAAGCTCATCATTAGGAAAATATTGCGACAAGCTTGTATATTTTCTTCTTTTTAGAGCATTTAAATAAAAGCTCTTTTTCAAAATGTTTTTTATTATTAATATATTCTATCTTTAAATAAAACACTTAAAATATAATTAAATGTCGGAACTTTTATTATATTGAAACAACAATCTCTGACGTTTACCTTTTAAAGATAATTCCTGTCCCTGTCCAATTTTCGATCCAATTTAATCATGTTATTTAAAACAAACTTAAAAAAGTCTATCTGCCTGCACTTTTTATATAAGATAAAAATGTAACTTATATTTTATTTCGATGTTTATTATTTTAGAAATTAGTTGTATAACGGTGCCAATTTACACCCCAAATATGATTTCGTGATACTGTTGCAGTATGATAATTCAAAATTTCTCAATCCCTTTATAACAACAATAATGTGTAGGGTGTCAGAGAAACTAGTTTCTTCGTGATTTAAGTATCACTACACATAACTACTCGTACATTTGTATGTACGAGTACATATTTTTATTTTATGCATATTAATTGAATATTATTAATTATTAACTGATAAGAAGAAAGTATGACTGACACACTTCACTTTTTTTTCTGTATTTTTATCACACAACAGTATTGATTTTGATTGTTTGTCTTTTTCAGTTAAAAAAAAAAAAACTTCGTAATGCTAATAAATTGTTGCTGTAGTTGTTATTGGTTTTGTTGGCAAAAACTGATTGGTGAATAAATCGAAACGTGACTTCTTTGAATAAAAGGATGTTTTAAATAAATAAAAAAAAAACTAAAACTGAAACAAAAAAGCTTAACTGAAGGGGTTAAGAGATGTCATCATATTATGAAACTTAATAAATTTGTATGTTCAAAAACTTATACTTTTAAAGATTTATTAATCCGTAATTAGTTTCTTGCAGAGTTTGACAAAATGTTAACACAGAAGGCATTAAAATGTCCAATATAGCAATAGTTTGTAAGTCAGTCAATTCATATCGTATATGGTCATAGCTATTGTTGGCTACCATTACCGAAATAGCTGCAATTACCGGAATCCTAGGAAAACCGACTGGGTCAAATTCAGTAATCTCAGTAATACCATACCACCTCCAGAAATGGATAGATTAAATGGTACACAGAACTTGGACGACTCGGTAGATTTTCTATCCAGGTCACTAAGGGAAGCCTACTATGCTAAGGGAAGCCTACTATGCTAGGAAATTCCGGCAACCATGGTGGAATCCTAAGCTAATGCAGCTAAGAAAGGACTGCAGGAAACTTTTTAATAAGGCAAAGAGGGACCAAGACCCATTAAGCTGGGATGACTATCGTCAAAGCTTCAACACTTTCAAGAGGGAAACCAGACGGGCAAAGAAGGAATCTTGGAAACGTTTCTGTGAGAAACTGGAGAGTACCACTGAGGCATCGCGTCTACGTAATTCCTGATGACGCCGGATGGTAACTTTACTGAAAGTAGTACCGAAACTTTGGAACTGCTTATGGAGACACACTTTCCGGGTTGTAGGGATGATGAAAATGAGAGCACCGCTTCGGAGCACCTTGCAGCTTCCCAAATCCACATAAGTGAATTAGTTAGCTCCATTGTTAGCGTGGAGAAAATTTCGTGGGCCAGATGGTATATTCCCAGCGTTACTCCAGAAATCGATTTCAACCATCATGCCATGGCTTATTATGATTTTTAGGAACAGCCTGGAATACATTCCTAAAGAATGGAGAGAGGTTACAGTGGTATTTATCCCCAAAGCGGGAAAGGTAAACCATAGTACCGCCAAGGACTATAGACCGATCAGTCTGTTATCGTTTTTATTGAAAACACTGGAAAGATTGATCGATATTCATGTCAGGAGCATCCTCTTCCCTGACAATTTCTGTAGGGCACAACACGCATACCTTAAAGGGAGGTCGGTGGAGACAGCCTTGCATGACGTTGTTGGAACTATAGAGGGGACACTTGACAAAAAAGAGTATGTTATGGCATCTTTCTTGGATATAGAGGGTGCGTTTAATAATGTGAATATATCCGCAATAGTTGATGCACTGGGTGACTTAGGTGTTGATAAGCGAATAAAAAATTGGACCGAAAATATGCTTAAGAGCAGGGCCATAAACTCTAATATGGGAATTGGTAGGAATCTGTGGAATCTTGTCGTAAATAAAATCCTTTTCAGGCTCAATAGAACAGGCACCAAAGTAGTCGCATATGCTGACGACGTAATTTTGGACTCTAAGCTCTCGTGGAAACGTAATGCTGAGAGTCAAATGAAGAAGGCACTATGTGCCTTCTATATATGTAAGAAGCCCTTTGGGAAGAGATGGGGTCTTAAACCATATATTGTACACTGGATGTACACCGCGGTCATAAGACCTATTTTGACCTATGGGGCTCTTGTTTGGTGGAGAGCGGTGGACACCAAGACTCACCTCTCTACTCTAAACAAGGTACAAAGACTTGCATGTCTTGCAATTACTGGCTCTATGAATTCCACCCCTCAAGCCAGTCTAGAGACGATGCTAAATATAACTCCCCTTGATATATATATCAAATGCATTTCTGCTAAGTCTGCTCTACGACTCAAACAGTCGAGCGGACTGAAGCATGATCGTATTGGTCACGGCACCATCCTACAGAAGATAGGCAGGCCATACATGGGACAAGAAACGGATTACTTGGTACCTACACCGAATTTTGATAGGACGTTTAGGATCAAGATACCGACAAGTGATGACTGGGCCGCGAACACAGTCCAAAGGGACGACGTGATCTCAGTCTAGACTGATGGTTCAAAGACAGAAAGAGGCACGGACTCGGCAATTTTCTCCGAGGAACTGGACCTTTTGCTGTCACTTCGATTACCGGATACCTGCACGGTTTCCAAGCTGAGATATATGCCATCGATACAGGCGCGAGAATAATCCGGGAACTGAATCTCAGTCAAGGCTCTTAACTCCAACTTTATTAAGTCGAAATGTCTTCTCAACTGCATCCAATCACTGGCACAACTGACACAACATCACGTCGAGTTGATATGGGTCCCAGGACATGAGGGCATTCGGGGAAATGAAGTATCCGACGAATGCGCAACAAACGGGTCGTCCCTGGACGTATCTCTTGCACAAAGGGATATTTACACTCCCTTGGTGAACGTATCAAAATTGATAAATGAATGGGATTTGAGTGCGACGGAACTCAGGTGGTCAAATATCATCACTTGTAGAATATCCAGATTGCTCTGGCCCACTCTGACAGAGAATAGGACTAAGACTCTTTTGTCTCTTAGTAGAAATTTGATCAGGAACGTATGGGTTACCCATGTTATAGTTATTGTAGCAGTTGTTTGGATGAGGAGGAGGAAGAATCGGTACATTCTATGTGACTGCCCAGCCTTACGTAACCTAACCTTATACCACCCATGCCAGCTTATTTTTAATTTTTATAAACTATATTAATCATTTAAGTCAAACCGATATTACTACCGTTACCGTTACTTGTTAAAACTTCAAATCGGTAGCCAACCTTTATCAAAGGAACCTGAATAAAATATAAGACTACGATGCGATACGAATAACTAGACATTACAAAAAATGTTGTTTTTTTTTTAATTAGTTAGTTTCGGTCGGGCTCTAGTGATTTGCTTAAATTAGCAAACAAAAAAATGTGTACCTATGTGAAAACAGTGGTGGCAGAAATGATTGTTCCTAAAATGCGCAATTCCTTCTTATTTTCAGTTTGTTTATTTTCAATATGATATTTGCATTTGAATATTAAAGCTAATATTTGTTTACATTTAGAATTCGCTACATCGTTCACCTTTGGCAAATAATACAATTGGAAAAATATGTATTAGCAAAGAATACAAATAAAAATAATAAAGTTCATGCTAGAAATACAAAACTTTTGAAACCCTTTTTTAAGTGATGGATATATTTCTTTTGTCATTTCATCTGTGACAACTACAAGCGAACATTTTGTAAATGGAATGACCGCTACAAAGCTCTAGTGTGTGGAATCTGAAATAAAAGATCAGTTATTTTGAAGAAAACTACATACAGTTTGAAAAATTAGAGAGATGTACGAGTACTTAGACTTGAAAAAGTAGTGCAATCATATTTAGGTTTGTGGCGAAGGGCAGCAAAAGAGCAACTTTTTTGTCAGAAAAGAAAACCCCAGATTAAAGTGTTTGTAATGGCAATTATTTATTGCATTAATAATTCGGTTATACCGAATTAAAAATTTCTCCTATTTATTTACAAGAATTGCGTAAAGGTACATTCAATTGATTGTTTGATTAAATAAATAAAAAGTTAAAAACAATAAAAAATAAAAGATTTTCTTAAAGTAGTCTCAAAATTTACCTTGATTTATTGGCTTCAAATACACGTACGCATTTTGAGTAAATATTTTAAATAAGAAATTAAAATGAGTTAAAACAATTCATCATGTTTATAATCATGTCCATTAGTAGTGGTTTCTACTTGTCAGCAATGTTGATAGCATGCGGTTATTGGCATTGTTTGTAGATGTGGCAACACTGAATGTTTAAGCTGCTAACATTAACATCGAAAGCTCTAGAATTCGAATGTTCTTGGTGTCCGTTAAGATCATTGTAAAAGATTAACGAAAGATGGCGTGTGTATAAATAGTGGCAGAGGTGGCGGTCGTGAGTTGAGTTTATCATAGGCGCTGTTAGAGTTAACTGTCTTGTACATTATAAAGTGTGTGTATTTCTTCGAATTTATAAACGTGTATAAAAACACTGAGTGACTATTTAATTCTGTTGTTTTGTACATTTGAATTATGGGCCGATCTTCATAGAATTAGTTACTGGGATTTTTGTGTACATAATTTTCGAAAGTGGATCTAATATGGGGGCTATGATCAAATATGGACCGATATTCACAAAATCTAGCAGTTTGATTTTTCCATACATACAACTGATATCTGTAAAATTTTGGCAGCTATGACTGATAATGGATCGATCTTTATAAAATTAGGAATGGCGATGTTTATATATATATAAGAAATATTTGTGTCGAATTGCTACTTTATACCGATATTATAAGAATGACCGTACTTTATATCGTTTTGTAATTTATTTTGACATATAACTTAGTTTTGCTGAATTTTGTACGGATACTGCTATTTTCTAGCCATTTATATACGCTAGAGCCATATTCCGGGAAAAAACTTGTATGAAGGCTAAGAGAAATCATTGACCGATTATTACCATTTTCAAAAGGTTTTGTTCTTTGTAATGATAGTATCTGGAATATATTTAGAGAAAGTAGCGAAATATTTTTAAAAAATATCAACATTTGTGGAGGTTGTCTTACATTTTGGTCCACAACTCTGGTTCTACTTGACCGATTTTGCCTATTTTCAATACCAAACATTTCTGATCAATAAAAAATATTAAAAATTTCCTGTGTTTTTCTTCTTGTATAGCTCTGGTAGGATTTTCATTTTAATCGAAATCAACAACTTGTCTTTATACTTATTACTTAGTTTATTTTGTTGTCAAGTTCAGCAAGACAAGAATTAAGATTTTGTCGCTAATCTTGATGTCAACAGTCTTTTATAGTAGACAATATATTCATGACGTACAGTGGGGGAACTGACAAAAAGTAGACATAAATCTGTAACTTTGAAACGGATAGTACGATTTTAATAAAAAAGGCTATAGAGGTGGTGTTGTTAAGTTTATGTTTTGAATTTAGACTTTAAACAAAATACCTCTTGGTTACCCATTCTTGATCCTTCTTGAATCTACAAGATGAGATTATCATTTAATAATAGATTAAGTTCCCAAGTGAAATATAAATATGATTATAAAAAAATATATGAAGATTGAACCCAATTTCGTTTTTTTTTTCAATTATACTACCGCCTGATGAGGAAGTAATTTTTTAATTAAAATCTCTACATGTACGTACTATATAAATTTTATTTTTAGTTTATATACGTATGTATGTATGTATTTATGTACATTAGACCAGCTCGAACTCTATACGAAAAAATAATAATATCAATTTCCATTTCAAAATTAAGTTGGGTAAATTAATTTTATTTGAATTTTTGGAAACCTATTTTCTTCTCAATCTAATTTTAGCTATGTGCTTAAGACACAGAATGTTTACTTAAAATATCTATAAAGTCGTAAAACAATAAACTTTCTATTATGCAATAAACATATGTTTTCATTTATATCATAAAATAAGCAAAAATATCTTTGGATTTGTCCAAGAATTCAGATGTGGTATTGAAAAGGCCTTCCAAACCCTTTCTCATAATACCAATATTCTATAAAATCATAAATATCATAAAATCCTTACCAAGGTCTCTTTTATTCTTTACTCCGCTCATTAAATACTGGCACCAAGGCAAAAATTTTGAGAAATGGTCACCTCAAACTAACTAAACTTTCATTTTAGTTGGGAACATTGACACCTTAATTTTCCTCCATACTAACGGGGCCACTCTAATGTACAATAGGCAGATTATTTTGCCATTTTTTTTTTTCATTTTCCTGTTCTCATGAGAACCTTGTAGTCCAAGTCAAGGGCTGACCGAAGACCAAGGAGCCAGTGCATTTGAATAGACTTAAATTTGATATGTGTCTCTTTTGATTCATTATGGTGGGTTCATGATAGACGATATGGATATCAAGGCATCCTGTCATTGTAAATTTGTATTTAAGGGCAACTGTCTCTTCTTAAAGCGAACGAAACGTGAACACATTTTGTAGCATTAACTATAATTTTCCATTTGTGAAGCTATTTCTCTAACTCATTGATGTGAGACTGAAGCTACTCGACGCTTCATTATGAATGCTTACAAATGCGCTCGTGGGCTCCCTTTGGTTCACAAGCGGATATTTGAAGAGATGATATATTTTGATCTTATTTGGAAAGATATGTTTATTATATAACTCTAAATCTGTATATAAGTCCATCGTGCCAGACTTTGTCAAAGGCTTGAGTAATATCTATATATAATGCAGATCAATACTGTTTGCACTCGAAGGCTTTCCTGTTAACGATTGTTATACGATGTACCTGATCAATAGTACTGTGTCTCCTTCTGGAACCAAATTGATGGTCAGGAATGATGTTATTAACATCAAGATATGGTATAAGGTTTTCAAGGAGCAACTTTTCTAACAATTTTGAGTATAGTGACAACAAACTGACGAACGTCACTTGACTAACGTCTCTTCAGATTTAGGTATCATAATTATTTATGGAACTTTTATGAAGTTGGGAAACGTCCAATTCGTAAATGGAGTTAAAAATAGACAATATAAATCTCAGTGCTGAGTTAGGCAGGTTACTTATCATGTGGAAGTGATTTTATCTGTACCAGGAGATTTTCCAGCTTTGAGACATTTGATTGCTGTATTCACGGTAGAGAACCGGAATTTTATTGGACGGGGCAACATCTGATTAATAATCGTCGGAGTATCACAAGAGGGGCTACTTTTTGGGTAAACACATTATCTAAGTGCTTAGCGAATAGGGCGTTGCGTTTTTTTATTCCACAGAGCATATTTTGATTTCTTAGTAGGGTCTAAGTTTGCAGATTGTGTCTGAGATTTGATTCTTTATTATTATTTAAGGCGACAAATAATCACTTTTGACACTGATTAATTTGAAACTTCTCTTAGCATTTATCATGTTTGAAGGCATGTCCATCAGTAGCATGCGTTTATTGGCATTGTTTGTAAGTATGGCAACACTAAATGTTTGGGCTGCTGGCAATGACGTCGAAGGCACTGGATTTCAAATGTACTAGTATGTCCGTTAAGAGCATTGTAGAAGATTCCCGATAGATGGCATGTGTATAAATAGTGGCAGAGCTGGCAGTCGTCAGTTGAGTTGATCATTGTCGGTGTTAGAGTTGACATCAACTGTCCTGTACTTGTGTGTTTGTACGTTGTAAAGTGTGTGTGCATTTCTGCGAATTGATAGACTTGTATAAAGACACTGAGTGACTTTTTAATTCTGTTGTTGTTGTACATTCTAAATAAATAAAGAGTTGTTACAATTTTAAACTACATACTTAAACTGCTTTTATTTTTTCAAAAGTATCCGGTTTATTTAAAGGAAATAAACCCACGTTTTTAAAAGGTAAAAACGTAACAATACCTATTTTTTGTCTGTAACTTCCCATGGAGACTGGGGTTGTAGATACTTGAACACCGTTGGTAAAAATATCAGTAAAAATATTTATTGGGGATTGTGGAAAGTTTGAACTAACATACATTTTGTACTTTATCCAATTTGTTTTCTTGTTAGGGAAACAAGTACTAGGAGCTCAAGCAATATTGTAGCCGAATTATCTGATGAAAGATGGGATTACTGATATAAATTCTCGCTTTAAATTCTTGATCAAAACGATGTCAATTACATCGGGAATCTTATTTATAGGTAGGTCGGCCACTAGACATGGCACTAGTCTGTTAGACAGTTATCTCACTCTAGGAGTAGTAATGCGTGTTTGGCATTGTAATCGCCAGCTGCTATAAATCTTGGACTAGTGTCTTCAGTTTCGTTTATTATCATGTGTTCCTCCGAAAATAAGGTCATTTCCAAATACCTTAGTTTCAGGCAACTCTTCGCATTGCATCAATGAGGTACAATTTCAAATATATATTTTGGTCAGATTAAGTTCAAGAATCTGGAGTTTATCCGAAATTTTAACTTTTACCTCAGTGGGGCACGGCTTAGAGTTTACAGATGTTGATGAAGTTTTAAGCGTGTGAGTGTGAGGCTAAGTGGTACAATATTACACCCAAGGCGAATTCATATAAGGTGTACTCGTTAGCCCAGCTGATCATCAGCTGTTTTACCCAAACTGTCAAAATTTGTGTTTATGTTGGTGCGGGCCATATATATGTGTGTTTTTGATGCGACCACTTTTTTCCTGTTATTTTATATTCATTTTCTTTTGTTTTTCACGCGTTTAAACTCTTCATCGATCATTTTAACATCTTCCACATGCAATAGATATAAAACTTACACTGATTTGTTGTAAAATTCCAGTTTAATATTGAATTCGCCGTACTTGTGTTTTTTGACAGATTGGGTAAAAAGCAAAAACAAAATGTATGTGTTTTTGTATTGTTGCATTTGTTGTAGGGTCGTCCCTACACCTTATATGAATTCGCCTTGATTACACCCAAATATCCTTCAAATTGGAAAGAAAAATTTCTCATACATCTCATTGCCACCCTAATGTACTAACTATCATCTATATACAGATAAATAAATATGTAAGCCGATTCATACATGCATAAAGGAAAAATTAATTGTATACATTTGTGGAGGTTTGATCCAATTTTTCTGTTCTTCATGTTTTTGCTGTAACCGAATTAAATTGATACAAGACAAAACAACTACAACAATAAAAATCCCATTCGCAAACAAATAAAATTAACAATTTTTTTACGCGTTAACAATTCCACTATTTGTTATTGACACACAACAATTGTTGGCATCCTCGTTGCAGTTACAGATGTTGCATTTGCAACGAAAAAAAATCTACATAGTCAATCATGAACAACAGATGTTTGTTTAACTGTTGCTCATACGAGGACTCGTACTGATGCAGTTAGATAAAATGAACTAAAATGTTGTCACAGATATTCATGTTGGAGTTAAACTCCCTATTTAATACCCTGCCCGAATTAATTAAGTTTTAAACATGAAAATGTCAAAATGTGGCACCAGTGTCCCAAGCAATACCTATAAAAATTAAACTTAGAGTAAATATTATATACTGATAATACAAATTCGGACAAATGTTGTGCAAATGTTTCCTACATCTAATAAATCATTGCTTAAAAAAGGTAAATTAAAAAAAAAATTCTCCTCTTTACTTTTTATTCTAAAGCTTTTTTCATATTACATTATCTATGCCAACAATAGGTTTTCTCGATCGAATACCCAGCTAAAACTAGGTAATGACTTGTAATTATTCAATTACATACTTTTCAATGACTAATACATACCGTCTCCATTACTTAGAAGTAGTCGTATAATGACTTATATATTATAAGTTATATAAATGCTTATTTAATATCAATTTGCATGAGACCCAACTATCAGTGAGTTATTTAAGTTGTTACTTGTAAATACTTTTAGTGATATTAAAGTAATGACATGTTTAAAAGTGATATAAAGTAGTTGGTTGGAATGCTATTGTACTGAGCAAGTATGTGAAACTAACTACGTCACACATATAGTAATTATATATTGTAGTAAACTTATCAAATATTTGGCCACTACTTTTCGCCAAAAAAAATCGTTGTATTTAACAGACAATCAATTCTTTTGTCGTATGTATTGTTGTTTTCAAAAAAAATGGCGGTAAATACAGCAACCATTTCAAATTGAATTATTACATCCTTTTTTTATCACACTGCCACAAAATCCACTATGTTGCACAGCAATCGAAATGTGGCCACTATTGACCCCATTTCAAAATGCGCATTTTTGTGGGCGATTTGTGTTGGCGCCCAGAAAAATGATCGGTATTCGCGGTAGTAAGTAAACAGTTGTAGTTTGAAATGCATGTGTTATTGATATAATTTAATTAACATTATTGCTTTTGTTATTTGTATTTACACGAACAATCACACTTCTGTAATATATTGGATGGAAATGAGTTTAAAGAAATCTTGGTTGTTAATTTGCATCCGCTTGCACGATAGCAACATTTTTATGTTTAATAGAAATACGAAATTAATTTAAAATTTTGAGATACAAAATCATATTTTACCCATAGAAATTGTCAAAAACCTAAGTCAGTTGTCAAAAACCTAACTCTTGCAACAAAAATATACTTGTTTGCCAAGGTATTTTTTTGTTGTATCTGACATATGATTTTTTTATTTTTGTTGACAACTCGGAATGTCTCGTCCATAGAGAATTATAAATAGAGACGAGACAAATAAAACTATTAAATTTCAAAAAAAAATAGGTTGAGGCCAGAGCTTCGAATTAATTAAATTTGAGCTTAATTTACTAAAATCTTAATTCGGAATTAAAAAATGTCAGTTATGCGTTCCATAAATCCATTCCCAACATCTAATTCTTTAAATTCTTTCAAAGCCTATTATTAATCTAGAATTCGCTCATCGTTGAATTAACAGAATTCATTCAACCTTTGAATGATAACATTTTTATTATTTTATTGAAAATCTAATTCCATAGAGAAATACACATAGAGCGGAAACTAGAAAAAAAACGCAAACAAAAAATTACTCAAAATAATCACACTAACGATTGTTGTTTTTGTTTTTACATAGTTATTTTATTACAAATACATTCTCACTTAGGTTTTAGATAACTGAGTTAGGTCTATGTGAGTTTAACATATACATGTATTTATCTATGTCTAATACAAATTTAGTTAAATTTTTTTTTCTTCATTATGGGATAATATTATATAAATATTAATTCCTGTTGTTCCTATAAGGAGCATAGGGCCGTAAAATGGAGAATGGAAAGTGTTACTTGAGAGAAGTTTGGCTTGCCATAATGAAAATTTCATAGAATGACACAAGGTCTCAAAGGACAGACTAACCTCATTAGTTTGCGTTAATGCTGCTGGTACACACAAGAGCAAGCATTAGTTATTGGAAAGAGCTTTAAAAAATGTCCATGAGAATGGTTTAACAATAACTTAGTACCAGAAGTGAGAGAGAATTTTAAGAAAATCGGTCTAAAAGATGATAGTAAAATCATTCTGCCATTGGACAACATCCAGACGTGCAGGATTTCAATGCTGATAATGTTATTGTGAAATTTTTTCCACCAAATTGGACAAATTGACAGATGAAAAACGAAAGGAAACAGACTAGAAGGATGGATAAAAACAAACAAATTGCAGGCGCCGGGCTAAGTAGATTTCTGACAATCTATTTTGTCTGGAAAAGATGAAATGATGATGAAGTGAAGTATGAGATAGTTACTTTGAATCTTCCTCTTTTCCTCAGGATCGTTTTGGAATGTGGTAAGGTGTCGCACCGATTATAAAATTAAAAGGATAATTGTGACGAATGTTTTTTTGTGAGAAATTTTATTTAATATTTTAAAGACACAAAAAAAAGAATTTTGAAAGAAATAAAAAAAAAACACTGAAAAGACAGACAATTTAAATTTGTAGAAGTAAAAAAAAGAAAAACTAAAGTTAAAGTTAAAACTAAAGCTAGAACTTAAACTAAATATAAAACTAAAGTTAAAACTAAAGCAAAACCTAAATATGAAAATAAAGTTAAATAAATCTAAGACTAATGCTAAATAAACATTTAAAGCAAAAAAAATAAAAAAAAAAAACTAATTAAACTGAAAGATAAAAAAAAAATCTAAAAAAGAAAAGAAAAAGAACAATAGTTAATAATAAAACGCCACATATCGCCAATCACATCCGCCACATATTCCATTTCCGACATATTCTTTCACCAATCTTCAACCACATCTCATCCATTATCATCCATCCAGTCCACCCGCTATCAATAATAAGTAAAAGGTAAGTGATTGGAGAAAATAAACTGTGTTTGTGTAGGAGTTGTAAAAAGTTGCCATGGAAGGACACGTAGGGTCTTGTGGGAGCCAACAATAGATTTTATTTTTGATAAAAATTATTTATTTTGAGTTTGTGTTTCTGTTTTGATTGTCTGTTTCCACTCACTTCGGGTTCCATTATATTTTTCATTTATTAACTCCCCAAAAGCTGGTACATATATATTTTTTGTACCCAGGAGAATGGTACCGGTGAGCCTCAGCCCGGCATACGCTACTATGCCAGTGCCGCCGACATCTGGTAACCCCAACAACACAACAGATGTTTATGTCGGTTGGTAATTTTTCTTTGTTTATTCCTGGCCAGTACAGTATCCACATGTAGGTAAGTTATTTGATTTCAACATACTGACGGAAAGGTCGTACCAATATCGACACCATCCAGAATATATAATTTATGGGGTCGCAAATTTAAAATGACTCATGGTGAAGGGCATGATGTCATGTTTTCATATTTATACCCATCGTTTATTAAACATACATACAAATTTTCTTTTCAACACGTCTCGTTTTTCTTCCGTAAGAATAGGCCAAATTATATTAAATATTAAAAGGCTATAATATTTTTTAAAGAAATCTAATAAAAACAACCAGATTTGAAAACAACATATCGTAAAACTTTAACTTTTTCTTTTGTGCTTTCAATGATCTTCTCGTTTTAAACGCCAACAGTAATCACCTAGCATAGTTTTATCCCTAAGTACTCTGTTCAAAATTTCGTGCGAACTGCTGTCAAACTACATATAAAATATTTGAAATGAAATATATGCGAAATAATTTCGCATAAGTAGTACTCTGTTCTTATTGTGGAAAACATATGAAATACATCTGCCAACCTTAATTTTCCACACGAAACAACATACGCAACACTTCTATACAATTTTTCGCATGAAAAAACCATAATTTTTCGCAAATATGAACAGAGTACTAGGCTATTAGAGTTGAAATCGTTTTTCAAGCTTTTTTATATCCTATTAGAACCTCTCACCCAGCTCATCACTGACCGCACCCAGATTAGATGGAAAAAAAGAGAATGAAGAAAGGGAATTTTCCATGACATTCTGCAACCCAACTTTTCGTAAGCTTTAAACATGTCGTTGTCCCCTAAGAACCTTTTATAACTGCTTTCAGAGATAACCAGGCTTCATGTCACTAGCTTTTCATCAATGTGCGTATTTGTGGTCCCACAAATATTCCTTCTTTGAGTTTGTCATCACTTAACTTTGAAAATACTGCCTTTAAGTATAAAAAGCCATCTCCCTCTTTATTCATAGCCTTGACAAAATTGTTCATCAAACCATGTTTTATGTGCAGTGGTGGTAAAATGACATATTTAGGATCTAACAATGGTATATCTTTCACATTAGCTTTTCCACAAAAAAAACTCTGACCTTTCTGGTCATACTTTAGGTGCATTTCAGCAGTTTCGATGACCACTTAGTCCAGTATTTGTATTGGATTTTCAAATAAATATATATAAAGGTGTCGACATTACCAAATAGAAACGATTACTAAACAAAACATAATAATAAAAAAGTATAATACATCGAAAACAGTAACTTTTTATTTTAACCCTAGACATGATGGATACCACATACGTTTGGAACATTTAATCAATGACTCATTACCTATTCATTCCAGCTAACAGTGAAGAGAGTACCAAAATCGTGTATTATCTCGGCAACTGGAAAGTTAATTTTCCTGGTTTAAATAAACATTTTTCAGTTTTTGTCACATTGGGAAAACTGTTATGGTTGAGATAAACGAATTTATTTCTAATCAAATGATTCGGTCTAAATGACCGAATTATTCTATTTTTACTGAAAAATGTTAGTTGTGTGACGAAAATTCGGTTATTTAAGTCGTAAATATTCTGATTTTTTTAAGCATATTTTTCAATAATAAATCCATAACATAACTTTATTCCAATTTTGGCTACGTAAAATACCTTTTCATCAACCGCAATTACCGTTTTTCAGAATAATTGAAAATACCGATACCATTATTCTAAAAACAATTATAAATTATGAATATACGCATTTTTGTTTTCCATAATTGAGTTTGAAATCTACAAAGCTGTGTCGAATCTTTTATACCCACCACTAATACGGACATTTTTTAAAAACACATTTATCTGTTTCACCCGATTTGGTTAATTTTATATTTTCTATTACTAGAAAATATTAGTGGTTGCTAGATTCATGCATTTAAATGTTATCAGGAACAAATTGTGTAAAGCGGAAAGTCCGAACAAAGTTGTTCATATATTTTGATCCAAAACAGGAAAAAAGTTCATGCTAAGATCCAGAAAATAGATCACGATGAATCTATTAGAGCGAGATCAATCTTACCAATAGAGTCAAATATCTTGGAATTATTGTCTATCGTTCTGATTGGCAAGGCGAAGCTTAAATGCCTTTGGAAATAAAAGTTCAGAGAACCTGTACGATACAGATCAAACATTAATCTTGAGTCTAGACCAAGGATTGCGGTAAACCCTGATATCTTCCGATTGTCAAATTGTCATTCGGATAAAGATGTTCGATAAAGCTAAGGGCACCCAACGACAAATAGTGATAAAACTACACTCTCACTCACACTAGAAAGAGTAAAGAACCATCCCAGCTAGAATTTTGAATCGTGGAAGAGTAACCTCGGAACCTCATGAGAGGTGTTTTTGATAGTCGACGGTCTCATTTTTTCATTGCAGAAGATCCCTTGCACGGGAGTAAATGTTTCGTGTGCTGAATCTTCTGTGAGATTCTTCCACAACACAGCGAAAGATACTAATACTAAAAAAGTTCATGTAATATTAATCGTAGACAGAATCGTTTGAGATTTGTGTAGAGATTATCTAAAAAGTCTTTAATAAGCATGCCAAGAATCGTATGAGACTCATGTAGAGTTTATCTTATAACTCGTGAAATGCTCAGCCGTATAATTCTTTTATGATTCATGCAGACCTGCATTTTGTTTAATCTTAGTTTTTAATTTCACATTGTTATTAGCTTCGCCTGGTTATACTAAATGGAGAATACTAACTTATCTGGAAATGCCAAAAAAAAGTATATAGAATGGCTCGATATGTGTTCGCCAAACTCCAGGTAGCAGGGATGGCAAAGTTGGTACAATTGTACTTTTTTTGGTACAATTCATAACTGAAAAGTACAATTGTACACCAATGCATCATTTGGTACAATTATTATAAGTTCAACCTTTTGGAGATCGAAGAAATTTAAATTTATTTTTTCTTTTTTATATTAAACATTTTCGGTTTGGAGAGGAGGAGAATTTCCTTTTTTTCACGCCCCTTGATCCGGGCCTTTTATGAATTTAAGGCTGCAGGAATAATAACCCAAACAAATATGAACAAATTTGTTCGATTGTTTATTCCATTTAGTGTCTTTTGTTAAGATTTTTTGGTAATTGTTCTTGATTCTTTTTTTAAATATCATAATATCCTCGATTTTTATACAAACGATTCCAAATGAACTCCAAAACGTTATTAAATAAGCAGTTTAAAGCTCCTTAACGATTTCGTATTTAAAATATTTGCAGATTTTGTACAATTTGTTTGGTATGTTTCTTGATAATTTCAAGAAGAAGTCAGTTTTGGTACAATCAGTGCCCAAAAAGTACTATTTTTTATGAAAGTTGGTACAATTTGTAAATTTCAGATGCCATCCCTGCCAGGTAGTAACAAGAAGAGGATGTTCAATAGACTCCCCTTCTTCTACGTTATTGCAGCTTCTACAACAGACGTCGTAAGGGATTATTAAACCTAGAGGTCAGTGTCCAGTAATGACTGCTATGAGGTTTGTAGATTCAAGCCAGATTTATCTCAAATCATATCCTCTGCATATCCATAATGGGCCACATTTTTCTGATCTCATTGCAAGTGCGAAATCAGTTGTTTATTGCTAAAGAGGGAATGCCAATATCACGTCTAAATTCGTTTCAATTTGTGGCAGTGCTGGTTTTGGCAAGTGGAGCATCTCTGTTATTACCTTATATGCCCCGTGTCCAGGAACCGATGAATGCCTTTAGAGATACCCGGCATTCTTGGACACTTTTCGATGTGACGTACTCAATTTCTAGGGATTTAGGGATATCACTGTTTGATATCCCATGATACTATATATGTTACGAGGCTACTTTCATAAAGAGTTGGAGAATATGATATAGTTTACAAGGAATGGTTGCAGAACAGCCAGACAACTGTAACCACTTTTGAATATTTGTAGAGCATATTACTTAATTATTAGAAAGCATTTCTCCCGTGGAAATTTACCGCATTAGCGAGAATATTTGGTACATTTTTGAAAGCATTTTCTTTAGGTAATCTGCTAGTGCAGTGCCTAATTGTATTACAATAGACCCAAAACATTTCAACCACCCTTTCAGTTTGCTAAAAAAAAAAATCAACAACAATTAAGAGTGTATTGAGGGTATAGCAAATACATATTTATGGATTTCAAGAGCACACCGAATCTTTGTTCCTGATTGACCTTTAAAAGAACATAATTAACTTATGTATTCATCAATTCTATGAAGTAACAAATTAAGTCAAAATAGTCTACAATAACATGGTTAACATGTTATTTATTATTAGACTTATAAATAATTCCTTTCTTTACGTTTTTCATTAGACTTTCAAATATTTTCTTTACGTTTATTTTATTTTCTGCAAAACTGGACATGTCCAGATTTTCATCAATACAGCACTGTTTTTAAAAAGTTTAAAAACTCAACTAAAGAATAATATAAACAATGAAAATCATGTTTTTCTTTTTCTTTGCAAACACACACATACATGCGCAAACTTGCACAATTACGCACACACATTTAGTAAAGAAGTTAAGAACAAAAACAAAACGCCTAAAGTCATTAAAGTAGTTAAATGCTTTAATAGAAAATTTAACCTCTATAAAAATTGTTATGACCAAAAGTACTTGCTTACTTGTACTCGTGTACTTGTGTGTATGACTTTACAGAGTGGCATATGTTAATGTATACAAAATACGATTTTTTTAAATTAACACATTTGGCACAGGTTTTCAACTTTGTTTCTTAAAATTTTGACCATATTCGGTATACACATACCTTCGAAAATTTCATTTTTATTCTTTAAAATTTCAAAAAACTAGCGATTTTATTCACGATTTAATTTTCTTTAAAAATAAAGAAAATGTATATGTGTCTAAATTTAAATGTCAGAAAAAATTTTAATTATTTAAAAAAATAGGGGGAGAACATATCCAAGATTGAAGCTGAAGAATCCAATTGCAGCACGATTGTATTGTTTTAAAACAAATATTTTTTATAAGACATGATAGGAGACCATGTCAATTGATCATATGTAGTTTAAAAAGGACAAAATTATCTATCAAAGGCTTCTTAAAGCAATAAATATATCGCTCATTTGCTGCAACAACGTCATAATTCAAAAAAAGTAGTTTCGAGAAAAACGGCTTTGAATGTTTTATGACATTTGACTATTTCTTAAATAAATGTTTAACAAGTCATGAGATTTTAGAAATATAACCTGATTTGAATAGTAGATGTAAATATCCTTCTAATCTGTATTTAACCCAAATTGTTTCTTATCAAATATATGAGAAAACATGCATTTTGATTTTGACGTTTACAACAAAAAAACACTCTCACGGAAAAAATTATTGACTTTTTTGAAAACTGATAAAACTATATGAAAGACCATAGAACGGCGCATATTTCGTATTACTCAGTTCAAAACACACGGATTTTGAATTATGTCGTTGTTGCAGCAAATGAGCGATATGTATATCATACAAATTTATACATATAAGGAAGAAACAAAATGTTTCGACAAGTCATCGGACCTTATCCGTTTAAAATTTGTTGAAATTTTGTACTTACACAGGTTCTTTATGGTCATACAATAGCTCAAAAATTTTAAATTCACTTTTGGTTTGTCTTTTATTAACGTTTAAAGTTCAAATTTTATATAAGAATGGTATAAAATCGGTCAATGTCTATTGTATATAAAAACGGCCACAATATGCGACCATACATGAAACCATAATATTTTATCATGACAACGCCCGGCCACATGTTGCAATACCTGTTAAAAATTATTTAGGAAGAAGTGGTTGGGAAGTTTTCCCTCACCCTTTTTATAGTCCAGACCGTACGCATCACCTTGAAACAAAGTTTTCAATATTGGCTTGATTCGTTCTTGGGCTCAAAAGATGAGCTTTTGAATCGGAATCGAATTCAGATGAGTAAAGGTACAAATATTCTTTATTCAAAATTAACAAAACAGGTTAAACCGGTAAAAAGTTTTTTATCGAAATATTTTGTTCCTGATAACATTTAAGTCTATGAATCTAGCAAGGTGTAATGTTCCTCTGATATTTCCTAGCATAATATAAAATTAACCAAATCAAAAATCGGTGCCTATGTTATATTGGTGATAGGTATATAAGATTTCTCTGCTGTAATCATACCAGCCATTGATTGTGATTTTTATACCCACCATCAAAAAAAGATGGGGATTGTATTGATGTTATCATTCCATTTGCGACAAATATTTTAATAAGATTCTAGCTATGTCCGTGCGTCAGTGTGTTGAAAACACATTAGGGGCCAAACGAAAGAAGATAGCTAGTAGAGTTGGGTTTATTAGCTCAGTGAAGTGAGCGCTCTTTTCAACTCAGCTCACTCAAATGAACTAGGTCGCTCTTTTAGCTCATTAGTTCAGTATGATGTATAATGACCATTTCATTTTGTTTATTGCTTATAGTGTGAATTAAATCAAACATTTCTGTTGTTAGTTGTAAAAACACACAGTATTTTGACAATTAGAAATTTATGCATGATATAACTGATAACAATTAAAATTTTAATTTCAATTTAATTTGAAAGTAAATTTTAATTAGGCTTAAGTTCATTTATTAATATTCTTTCTTAATTTCTTACTGCCTCACCATACCATAAATAAATTCACACATATTCAATACCACACATAGAAAAATTCATTCAAGAAAACAAACATACATAATTTGAAAACTCTAATAATTCTTGAAACATTGCATACAAACGTTGTATCATATCAAAAATATATACGCGGCAGAGCATGTCAGTATATTGTCATATACATACAAACATAACAAACTCACAAAAATAAAACGATCGTTTTATTTTTGTTGTACACAATACACATCGAAGTGAAACATCGAAGTGATACATATGAAACATTGAAGACGACAAATGAATGTGCTTGTGCAGCTCTTTCTTGAGTACTGAAAGAAACATGTGCATAATAAACAGCTCAGTTGAAAACGCTCAGCGCTCAGTTGAAAACGCTCAGTACTGAGCTGAAAACGCTCTGTATGATGAATGATTCACTTCGCTCAGTTGAGTGAATAGTTCAATTGAACTAGGTCTTTCATGAGCTACACAACTCTAATAGCTAGCTGATAATGACTAATATAGGTCCATAATTTCACCTAGCTCCCATACAAATGTCTCTCCGGAATACTGTTTAAGCAGTCATAAATATGATGATTATGCGGAAATCTTTAAAATGAAATACGTTTATGGATATTCCAATTTTTTCCAAAATTTAACAAATATAAAAAATACGTAAATGAACTGAAAATAATTTGAACGTCCATTATACATATGCAATTTACAATTTAGTACTCGAGATATTCGAAATTACTATTAAATTTCAGCATATTTTCCTTACAGTAATAAAAAAATGATTCGTAAAAAGTTTAAATACTTTTACAATTATAGTTCTCTAGATATTCGAAAATAACTATTTACATTGTGTGAGAAGAACCACGCCCATTTATCCAATTATGACCATTTTCAGGTCAGCTCCGCACTATGGTACCGAATTAAATCCCGCGAAGTTTGCGGCTATCACAATTTGTATTGAAATTTCAAAATAAAAAGTAGCCTATTGATCCTTCCATATATAGACGAACATTCAAGGGTATCCTTCTGGTGCTTTAGCTTCCTATAAGATACAAACAAACAACTAAACATACATATTAATTTTTGTCTATATACTAGCTGAACCCGGTCCGCGTTGCTGGCCCTTAGAAAACATCTGTTTTATATTGCAACTCGATCTCGAACCTTCAATGTGGCAGTCCGGCTGGTTCCAATGAATTCAAAAATTCAGTAGGATAATCGACTTGTTCTTCATTCTTTAATGTGTCAATCGATTTGTATTTTATTGTTTCGCCAGGCAGTTTCAATTGTATTTGCTTATTGAGCTTGTTAACATCATAATTTGTTGGTGCCAAATTACATGTTCCCACAGCCAATCCGAATTTAAGTAGTTATTTGTAAGACTTGGGAATACCTTGTCGACAAAGGCTTGAATATTCATTTGCATTTGGCAGAATTTCGGGAACGAAATCTAATTTGTAGCGGGAGCAATTGGAAGTTTTCCATTTCCGATGTCCAACAATCATTTTGATAATGTTTTGCCAGAAGGGTATTGCAGCAAATGCACACGCATGTTCGTTGATAACGTTCGGCTTCTGTAGCTTAATTTGCAGTGAAATAAATTTGAAGAAACTTCGCATCATCATTGGGAAGCGGGACCAATGATCTAATTCTGTGGTACATATGGCTTTTAACTTTAAAGGTGGGCATGAAGCCGTCGTCATTTGAAAGCATGTGTTGCACTTTTGGATATTATGAAAGAAGTGCTTGGAAATAGTAATGGCGCCGGAAATGTAACTTAGAAGCAGCTCAGCCGGCTCAATAACTGGTAGCAGAATAACTTTACCGTTCGAACAGCACATTCCCGAGGATTCCTTAGGGAACTTCAAAACGCTACAATGTAAGAAATGTTTGTTCATTGCATCCCGAGGATTCCTTAGGGAACTTCAAAACGCTGCAATGTAAGAAATGTTTGTTCATTGCATCCGTGATTCTCATTCTCTTCCCGTTTCTGCGGCCCTAGAAGTAGATGCACTTTCAAAAACAAATTTTATTTGATTAAAACCGTTATTTTTTTATTAAAAGTGGAATGAGGAGAGGATTTTAAAAATTATTTTTATACCCTTCACCTTCGTGAGAAGGGTATATATAAATTTGTCATTCCGTTTGTAATTTCCACAATATCATTTTCCGACCCTATAAAGTATATATATTCTGGATCCTTATAGATAGCGGAGTCGATTAAGCCATGTCCGTCCGTCCGTCTGTCTGTCTGTCTGTCTGTCTGTCTGTCTGTCTGTCTGTCTGTCTGTCTGTCTGTCTGTCTGTCTGTCTGTCTGTCTGTCTGTCTGTCTGTCTGTCTGTCTGTCTGTCTGTCTGTCTGTCTGTCTGTCTGTCTGTCTGTCTGTCTGTCTGTCTGTCTGTCTGTCTGTCTGTCTGTCTGTCTGTCTGTCTGTCTGTCTGTCTGTCTGTCTGTCTGTCTGTCTGTCTGTCTGTCTGTCCATCTGTCTCTCAGACATGCTTTCGAGAAGTTTGCTATTTAAAATCAGCAAAATCGGTCCACAAATGGCTGAGATATAAGGAAAAAACCAGGACAACCTCGATTTTTTACCTATTTTTTGACCTATATCTGGATTACTAAGTCATTAATATAGACAATATGGATATCTAATGATAGATATTTCAAAGACCTTTGCAACGACGTATATAAGACCATAGTAAGTTGGACCTACAATGGGTCAAAATCGGGAAAAATTTTTAACCAGATTTTTTTTTTTCACCAAAAGTTTTTTTCGCTAATTATTAAAAAAAAAAATTTACATAAAAACTTTAAAAAAAAAATTCGAAAAATATTTTTTTCCAAAAAATGAAAAAAAAAACAACTGGAAAAAAAATAAATTTTGTTTACCTAAAAATTTTTATTTTGAAGTATAGTTTGGTGAAGGGTATATAAGATTCGGCCCAGCCGAATATATCTCTCTTACTTGTTTTTAATAGATTTCGTATGAAAATTGTAATAGTATGCAAGAGTAAACAAAATTGTTTATCATCGATTGATAATATAAAAGAACTTTAACATATACTTCAGAGTACACCACTGCGAATTAAAATTTTTAGAATGATATTAAGCAACGAAATCAAAATTGTCATTCGCGTAGCCACCATACAAATGTCCACCCGAAATTGGAATTTATCAGTCATAACTGTTCAATTTATATAGGTATCTACACAAATTGCGGTCAAAATAAGTTTTATATATACAGAAGTCGTGACACGAAATTTCATGATGATCAGTACATAATTAGTCATAGCTCCCATATAAGGCCCACTTTTTTTTCTTACAACTGACCTTGTAGGCCCGTATATAGAAAACTAAGTAAACTATCTATAAGAATTGAAGAAAAGGTCAATCAACAATACATAATACAGTAATCTTCTTCTTTTTTTATGTCATTAGCGGTGTAGTATACAAATTTGACCGAATATCAAAAATCTGACTTTACAGTGTTACCCGCTTGGCTATTTCCTGAAAATTTATCAAAATCGGTCCAACCGTTTTTGAGTTCATTCAGAACATACATACACACATACAAACATTCATTTATATATACATATATTGATAGGAAAATCTAAATGTCATATCTCCAATTTCATGCAAACTTCATATAAACCATCTACAGGCCATCCCCAATGTACCCTGAAATTTTGGTTGAATCGGTCGAGCCGTTTTCGCAGTTAGTGGTGACATCAAAGTGTACATTTCTTGTTATATATAGATAGATATAGATAAATACGTCTACTATAAGTACTTATATTCAATTTGAGAAATATTTTGTGATGGACACAAAAAATATTTGACATTAAAAATGTTAATAGTTGTAGCAGCCAACTTCTCTTACAGTGTAAACTGAAACAGCGGAAAACAACACAATTTAAATGCAAATTATGATGAGAAATCTTAAGATAAAACGCGCACAAAGAAACTCAAAAAAGCAGTCTCTAGCCATTTTTACATTTTTGTTTAAATTTCATAATTTTGTGATAAAATTTCGAAAACAGGCAAAGTGTTAAAGGGACATAACACCAAGTAAGTAGGAGTGTAATTACAGCACAAGAACTGTTCTACGTACATAATTCCTTTGTATTGTTTTGTCGATGTTGGTTGGTGGGTTGAAATAATGTTGCATGTGGTATTTGTATTTAGTTCACATTAAAAATTCCCAGTTTAAACCGAGATTTTTTTCCTTAACCCTCCAGCAGTAAGTAAATGTTGGTGTTTTTTTTTTATTTTTTTGCTGCTAGAAGAAGTTTTACTTCAATACTTGGAATATCCGTTTCCGGCTTGTTTTTGTCTAAGTATTACAAGTTTAGATTATTTGTGTGTGTGTTTAAATCATTCGTATGTAGCATTTTGCTGCTTACCCCAAAAAAATAAATAAATGTTTAAAAACGCGGTAGTATTTGTTGCATTGGAGGGTATCTCGTGACGTAAAACAAACGATTGTACATGCGTACATATGTGTGTTACTACGTGCTGCAGCTGATTGCATCCTTTCATTGTTATTGCAACACATACAAAATTCGTTTGTAGGCGAAAGAGCATCATTAACTTTTATAGCCCAGCATTTAGTTTTAATCTTAACATTTGACTTGGTGGATACAAGTAATTGTGATTCTTTCTTTTTTATTTTCGTTTCTTAAACGTTCGGTCTTATTGTAAGTTTCAATTAATTGTTAAAACTAAATAAGCCAAAGTTACAGATATTAATTAAAGGCACTAATTCAAATAGTAAAGGTTAAACGTAAAATATAAAATAAGTTAAAATATAATCATGAAATTTAAACTGTAGATTCAGCTTCCTCCCGTATAGATCCATATAAAAAATCGATTGAAAATAAAGCAACATTTATGTTAATTTTCATATAAAAACGATTTATGTTTGAAATACTTATAAGTGATCACATTTGAATCACTATTAACCGACTTACCAACGCACAGTGGTTTAGAAACTTTTTTTTATATAATTCGATATCTAGGGAACTATTGGAGATATTGCTCACATGGTTAGAGCTGAGGTGTTTTTGAGTTACGTTTGTTCAGTGCGAAGCCCCTCAAAATTAGTCACCACTGTGCAACGGCACATATAGATCTTTGAGGATGTGATTGGAGCGACTGTAATCATACGAATAATCTTATTTTGTATTCTTTGATTTTTTTCTATACTTGATACTGAGGCTGTGCCCCCTTACTGGATTCCATAACACCATATTGGCTTTAAAAAGAGTTGTATAGTATAATAAGCCTATTAATTAGAAAAGAGCAGAACAATATTTTTTCTTCAAAAGCTTTTCTAATCCCTTTACGGCCATTTTCACAATGTACGATTAAAAGTTAACGTGAACTTTAACCGCAAGTTAGGCTAATCTGAATTTCACAATGTACGATTAATTTCTAACTGACACCATTTAACAACAAAGTTGCTGTTAAATATAACCGAACAAACTTCGCCGGTTAGCATCTTAATTGTAAGAAATATAATAAAAGAACATTTATATTTTTGTAATATTTATAATTTTAAAAAATGTAAAGCAAAGAAAAGGTAATTATGCACGGCGTGATCCAGATACCACCCGGATATTGCACTTCACAAAAAAATACAAACCAAACAACAAATGTGCACTTTTCCTTGTTGGTTTTCAATATTTGTTGTTTAGTTTGTTTCTTGGTATAAAGGCGCAATATAGTTAGGTACCTTAATATTTTTGAGTTTTATAAGTTTTTTTTTATTATACAATTAATAAAATACAAATTATTATGTTTTGAAGCCACCTTTTTAGAAATTTATTATATTTCAATCTTTCATTACACTATTTTTCGTAAACAAATGTATGCAGTATTGCCATACTTTCTACTGAATGCTTTTGTTAAGTAATCAAATGATGGTGAAACGTAAATCGGTAACCGTTGGTTAAATGGTCCCTGTTAAACAAACCGACAGTTAGTTAATTTTCTGTTAAAAATGAAATAATCGTATATTGTGAAAATGGCCGTAACGGCCTATGTCGGCCTATGGTCGACAGTGCTATGTTTCTTCCTGATACCATTCTCATCTAGTCAACTTATTCAGTAGTAGTTTCTCAAATAATTTAGACATGTTCAACAGTAGGCTTTACCTGGCTTAGGGATCATAGTAATCATTGAAACATTTCATTCTGATGGGTAGTGATCAATGAGTACGATAGCATTGGATATTACATTAGAAGGGCTGTGTACCATAAAAAACACTTCCGAGACCCAAAGGATTAACTGTGATACCCTTCAGGAATAACCCTAGATATGAGAAGAAATGAAAAGAAAGGATTCAGGTGAAATAAAATTCCGGTCTGAAGGACAGAAAAGCTGTCACTTAAAATAGCCAGCAAATTCCCCTTATAAGGCCTAATATATTGCCTAGATCATATCTAACTATATCCCCTTCATCGTGGATTCTATCCCCGATTAATCTATCCGTTTTCGTTCGGTTTACACGCAACCCATTAGTCTTGACCCAGGCTTAGAGATCACGTAGCTCCGACCGCTGGTTTTCAATGATTGTTGAAATAAACTTTCCCTTGATAATAATCACAACGTCAACCACATAGGCAACTACCCTCCTACCCAAAGATCCTGAGAATAGAATTAACCTATAGTAACCATAACACCGGAGACAACACTCCACCTTGCGGTGTATCCCTGGTAATTTGTCTCCTAATCGTTTCATCCCCTAGGGTTGAGTTATAATACTGCTACGAATCATTGAAACTATCCAACTCACTAGGAAGTCCTGAACCACGAGTTTAACTATTGAATCTGTTATTGCCTCTATCTAAATGTTATTAAAGGCTCCAAACGTAAGGAGCTAACTTACGAACAATTTTCACAAATACTCCCTGTTGATAAGGTTTGTTTGGTATTGAAAATGAGTAATATCGGTCGGAGCTGTCATAAATATGTTAATTATGCGGCCATCCTGATAAAATTTTGCACAAATTATTTATAGGTACCATGAAATTATACCTGTAAAGTATGGCAAAAATCGGACACATTTGTCCCTAGTGCCCATACAAGGTCCTACTCAGAAAATGACTTGAACCTTCATAATTGTCTTATTAGGTGTGAGATCGAAAAAACCTTAACACGCGTTTTTTCTTAAACTTTTAACCAAAGTATTATTTGATTTTTTTGATTAAGTTACCTTTGAAAAGTATGTCAGTTATTGTTTAATGTCAAATATGTTCATTTGTTGTTAATCTGATTAAAATGAGTGACGTGAAAAAAAATGAGTACTAAAATTATTAAATATTTTCAACAAAACCCAACTTGGTCCTATAAACAATCAAAAATCTGCCGTCAAACTGATCCCAATGTTATTAAACAGTATCGGGAGAACTTGTCCGTTGATAGAAAACCTTGTTCAGGTAGAAGGAATGGTCCACATGATGTTTCTAAAGCCAATAAATAGAAATCATTTTCAAAAAAACTCCCAACACATCCGGTAGGAAAGCAGTCTGGACTATTTGGTACGAAAAATTAAAGCCAATGCAGGATTAAAAATATATAAGGCTCAAAAAGATCCTGACAGGAACTCTGTTACAAATATAGAGGCCAAAGACAGATCACGGAAATTGATGTCAAACGTACGTATGGATCAATATTATTATGTTGCTGATGCTCGAGGGAATGTTGTAGAAAAGTTTAGGACCCAAACTTTTCTCCAAACTGTCTTGAGATAGAAGAGCACAAAAAAGGTAATTTAAAGTTTTAAGAATTTAATCACTCTATCAAATTGTCTACAGGACCATAACTGATTCAAGTCTCCATAGAAGGCTAAAATTACATAATGATGGTGGGTTTACAAGATTCGGCACTCTTACTTGTTTTTTTGTTTTTTGTAAAATGGTGCCTTTTTATGCATTTTTGATTATTTGTGAATAATAAAATCCAAATTTCCTGAATTTATAGCCACTTTGAACCTTATGTACCAAAAAACGTAAAAACTTTCAAAATAAGGCAAGATTTGTGAGTCTACTGAAGCTTTATGTATAAGTATTTGATATTATTGGAAACCTTAGGAATAGGTGATTAATATTTTAGAGATAAAAATCTATCCAATCAATTTTTAGAAAAACATTTATTATAAAAAAAACTGAAATTTTAATGATTTAGTGATTTTTCGTAAAAAAAATATAATCGAATTAGTGTAAAAACTCGAACCGATTAAGATATTGTTACGTTTTTACATTTTAAAAACGGGGTTTATTTCCTTTAAATAAACCGGATACTTTTGATTGCAAATAAAAGCAGTTTTAATGGTTTAAAATTGTAACAACTCTTTATTTATTTAGAATGTAAAACAACAACAGAATTAATATAGTGACTCAGTTTTTTTTATACACGTATATAAATTCGCAGAAATACCCACACACTTTATAATGTACAAGTATACACTGGCAATGCAGTTGATGACTTCACTTAACGGTGCTTCAAATCAGACTGATCTGTGGTGTTCTCACGGCCAATTTATATACACTGTATTACCATCTAGAAAGCTCTAATTCTACAATGATCTTAAAACTAGAATATTCGAATTCTAGAGCTTTCAATGTTAGGCATTAATCATTTAGTGTTGCCATACTTACAAACAATGCTCAACTCAAAGCTTTTATTCAATGTTGTATGTTCTATAGCAATGTTAACAATACCCACACATTTCTTAAAGGTTGAGAAGCACTGCTGTTGAGAGGCATTATACAACTTTAAACCAGCCGTTAAAACAGTTATATTTAAATTCAAGTACAATTTCGTAACACTGCCCCCCGCTTAAGCCTGTTCGTCCCGAATAGGCATAGATTCACTTCTCCCATAGGCAGCTAGTCGTTCTAGATGTACGACCTTCATTTCAGATCTCCGGTTCTTTTCTTTCTGTATTCTGTACACCACGTCGTTTAATTTCTTAATCACATTGTATGGTCCATCCCAATGGGTTTGTATTTTGGGAGACAGTCCTTTCTTACGTTGTGGGCTATACATACTGCTCGATCGTATCTGGCTTTCATTTTGTCGCTGGTCATTTTTATTCGTCTGCGTACGAATTCATGAAGTTCGTTAAGATCATCTTGCTCTTGGGAAGTGTTATCATTATTTGTTGATGAGGACTTAATACCGAATTCTAAATCACCAGGCAACTTGAGTTCTGTCCCGAAGACAATTTTTGCAGGTGTTCGAGAGGTTGAGTCGTGAACAGGTGATCTGTATTCCAATAGAAATTTCGGTATGTGTTCATCCCAGTCCTTCTGGTGTGCACTGACCACTTTTCTTAAATATTCCTCCAGAGTGTGATTGAATCTTTTAACCATGTCATCAGATTATGGATGCAGTGGCGTTGTTCTGGTTTTTCTTATTCCGTATAAATCGCACATTTCCTTGAATACAACAAGGAAATGCTAAAGTCATAGCTCTGAAGCCGCTCAATCAAACGAGCCAGTTGCCCTTCAGGTTGTTTAAATTGCATCAACCACCTAAGGGCAGAATGTTCGGTCCTTAGTTGGAAGTGTTGACCATACAGATATTTGTGGTTTTGCTTCACACACTCTAATACTGCCAAAAGTCGCGTTACGCAATAGTTTCTCTCAGCTTCTGAAATGCTAGTTCTTGTGCTTCAATCCATTGAAATGATTGCGACTTCTTTGTCAGCTCATGTAAGCTTGAGGCTACATTAGCGAAATTCGGGACAAATCGTCTGTAGTATGTACAAAGGCCAATAAAACTACGTAATTCGTGGAGATTTCTCGGACGTGGCCAGTCCTTTACGGCTCGTATTTTATATTCGTCTGTTGATATACCTTGTGCTGTTACGCGATGTCCCAAATATTTAACTTCTTTCTGGAACAATGCACACTTCTTTACACTGAGTTTGAGTCCAGCCGCTGATATTCGTTTTAAGACTTCTTCAATGTTTTTCAGGTGTTCATCAAAAGTCTTACCCATGACAATTATGTTCCATGTTCCATAAAACGCTCGAATGTGGCTGGAGCATTGCAGAGTCCAAAGGGCATCACGTTGAACTGCCATAAACCATCACTCGCGCTAAAGGCAGTTTTCTCCATGTCCTTTTCTGAAATCTCTACCTGCCAATAACCACTTTACAAGTCCACTGTGGAGAATTTTTTTGTTCCAGCTAATGTGTCCAGGGTGTCGTCAATTCTTGGTAGCGGGTGACGTCGTTCAGCTTTCTATAATCGACGCAAAATCTAGTGCTGCGGTCTTTCTTTTAAAAAACAGGCGAGCTCCAAGGACTTGAAGATGGTTCGATTACTCCATTCCGCTCCATTTCGTTAACCAGTTCCTTAACCTCACTTAGTTTAGCTAGAGGAATACTTCTGTGCGCCTGCTTTATGGGCCTCGCTTCGCCAGTATTTATTTGATGCTTGACAATTGCCGTTCTACCTTGGTTTTGACTTTTTAAGGCGAAGACGTGTTCCTTCAGGAGCTGTTTGGCCTTATTCCTACGGGCGGCGCTAATCCTTCTACCCATTTCCCCATATATTCCGTTAGTAGCTCGTGTTCTTTAGTGGACTTATTGGCAGTTTCCGAGTTTTTCTCGCAATTGATTACTGCCTCTGCTGAAGCGCATTGAACTATTTCGAAATTTGGCTTAACGACTTTTTCATAGCTTGACAGGTTAAGCACTCTTACAGGAACTATTTTGTTGTTGCAGGGTTTAATGAGGGCTTTTGCTGTTATAAGATCACTTTTTATTTATGCTGGTTCTACCACCCATAAACTGTTGTCCTCACAATCTCCCTCCATACGGGCCCATACTAAAGTTTCTGATGGTAATCTCTGATGCTCGATGGTAACTAACTTTATTGCTTGAGTCCTATTTTCATAACCGACATCAAGGGGTATTTCCACATTTCGCCAAATCATAACTTTTTGTCCCATATCCAAAGTAATGACATGACTAATCATGAAATCAGCACCAATGATTACTTTGTCCACAATGTCGGCAACAATAAATGCATGATTGACTCTAATGTTGGCAATGGTTAACTTCACACTTACTTTACCATAAACAGTGGCAGGCTCCCCAATAGCAGTGCGTAGACTTACCCCGCATAGTGGATCAATTGTGTTCTTTACCAAGTCAGGTCTGATGATAGACTGCGACGCTCCAGTATCTATAGTAAAAATGTGCTTCTGACCGTTGAGGTACCCACTAGCCGTAAGATTACTATTTTTCTGCTGCATTACTGACATGGAGATTGTGGGGACCTCAGATGTGGGAGCTAGCTCTTGCCCCGTAGTTCTAGCACGTTTTAGTTTAAAGGTTACTCTTGTGACGATTGTTGGTTCGACTGCTGGTTATTTCTTGGAGGCGAAGCAGATCTGGTTCGTTTTCTAGGTGCTCGACAGTTTCGCTGAAAATGACCGGCTTTACTGCAGTTATAACATTTAACTTTGGCTTTACTTTGTTAATCACTAAACGTCTCTAAAACCTTTTTTAAATCGTCGACTACACTTTTCTCATTTTCAGCAACTTCGATATTCCGCACCTTGCATATTTGCGGTTTATACATTTATTTCGCTGTTTCTTGTGCCAACGCGAATGAAACGGTTTCCGCAAATGTTGACTTCCGTGTGGTATAAACCGCATGTTTTACATCAGGGTCACGAAGTACATGCCTCAAGCTTGAAATTATCTAATAACGTATGGTTTCCATCTGGGTATGTAAGCTGCATCAAACGTTCGATTTCCGTCGCAAAGTCCTGTAGCGTCTCATTAGTTTTCTGTACTCTACCACCCAATTCCATTTGGTATATTTCTTTCATGTGTTCTCTACCATACTTACGTTGTAGAGCATGCATCATAACTATTTCTGTTACTTATAGCTACGCTTTCAAGAACTATTGCTGCGTTCCCTTTCAAAGCCAAAATCAATTCGATAGCTTTTTCTTCATTGCTCCACAAGTTTCTCTTAGCAACTGTATTAACCTTGAAAATATTAAATGGTGTGCTGCCATCAAAACTAGGGGGATGCTTCTGGAATAATTCGCACCGGTCCATCTTGGCAATGAAGATTACTAATTTTCATTTCCAGATCATGTAGTTTTTTTATCAACACCTTTGGCTATTTCATTTTCTAAATCGGATAGCTTTTTATCAACTTTATCAACGACTTTGGCTTGTATATCTAGGCAGCTCTCTAAGTCGGACACTTTTGCCTCAATGCCATCCACTCTGCTGTTTATAACTTCCGAAATTTGCTGCAGTTTCTCGTCTGTCGCTCTAGAAGTTTCTTGAAATTTCATTTCCATTATTTTATTTTCTTCTTTAACTTCAGCAAGAAGTTTCTCGTTATTGACCTTAGAAGTTTCTTGAACTTCAGCTTTAACTTCAGCAAGAAGTTTCTCGTTGTTGGCTTTATAAGTTTCTTGAACTTCATTAAACTTTCCATCATAGCAGCACACATTGTGCTTAAATCCATGCTGCTTGTTGGTGCAGTTTCTACCTTCCATTGCTTTCTTATACTCAAATTCATAGTAGTAGTTTAAAATTGTAACAACTCTTTATTTAAAATCTACAACAACAGTTCAAATAGTCACTCAGTGTTTTTATACACGTTTATCAATTCGCAGAAATGCACACACACACTTTATAGACTGTTGATGTTAACTCTAACAGAGCCTATGATACACTCACTGGTAATGTACAAGAATTCACTGGTAATACAGCACACTTTATGGCAGTTAATGTCTTTATACACTGCTTTACCATCTAGAAAGCTCTACATCCACAATGATCTTAAAACTAGAATATTCGAATTCTAGAGCTTTCGATGTTAGTCATTATTCATTTAGTGTTGCCATACTTACAAACAATGCTCAACTCAAAGCTTTTATTCAATATTGTATGTTCTACAGCAATGTTAATAATACCCACACATTTGTTAAAGTTTGAGAATCACTGCTGTTGAGAGGCATTATACAACTTCAAACCAGCTTTTTCATTTGGACAACTATTTACAAGAGACGTTTAACTATATAATAATTATATACAGTGAACTCGCGAAAACGTGAACTAATTTTTACCTAGGGTATTTACCTTTTGTTCACGCTTTAGAGTAGCAAATGTAAAAATAAAAGTTTTACTAGGGATATAACTATTGACATTTTTTACAAATATGCAAATTGGGATAGCATAGTCGAATAGAGCATTAAAAAATATGAAAAACCACGGTATTATTTTTTCGCGGTTGTTAAAAAAGTTCACGCACCAAACGCAATAAAGTTTTTCATTAAATATTTTCAATTATTTTGAAATACAATATATATACTTGAAAAGATAATTTTTAAATACGGGAAGTATCCCTCACACTTGCAAAAAAAAAATATGAAATTATTAATATAATTTTTCTGAGAAAAAAAATTGGTTTATTTTAGAAATTGGTGTTGGTTCGTGATGTTTTTGATTCCAAATTACCTAAAATATGCCAAAAATTTCGCAAAAATTAGTTATATCCCTAGTGTTCACCTTTCCGAGTCGTCCATATTTTCGGGTATTCACATTATCGCGAGCTCACTGTATTACAATTTTCTTTTGTGTGGTTAATCAAATGACTATTGGCGATTTATATAAAAACTACAAAATATAATAAAAACGCATATAAACAGCAAATACAACCCTGTGTTATGAAAAAATCTAAACATCTGTTAAACGTCAAACTGTGTTGGTTTTTGTTGTATTATTAACCAGACAGTAAACAATTACTACACATTATTAAAATCGAAGAAAAACCTTTATATCCTTAATTGATTTATTAAACTAAACAAAAAAAACTATACAAAATGAGAAACGAAATTGTTGCCAATAGTTGCCGTATTTGTTTGACACAAACAAAAAAACTACGTTCCTTATACAAACCAATAGAAGAAGGAGACGAACCGCCAAATGAAATGTTGCATCTCATCACTGGAATACAAGTGGAAAAGGTTTGTTTCGTTAAATTTTTTTTACAAATTAGTTTCTATAAGTATAAATGTGTGGTTTAATACTTTCAGTTGGATGAACATGAAACGTTACCAAAAAATATTTGTAAAAATTGTGAGTTGTCCCTGAGTATGGCATTTGAGTTTCGCGAGAATGCCTTGAATACACAACAAATTATTGCCTCGTATTTGATTGAGTTGAATGGTTATGAGAGCAATGAAGATAGTAATAAATCTCACATTTCAAATTATAAAACGGAATATGAAGAAATAATGAATTTGGAACCGTTAGATTGTGTGGACGCTCTAGAGGAAGAAATACAAATTTTAACTAAGGATGAACATAAATCATCTCTGGTAAATGAGGAAGAATTAAATGAAACAACAGCCAATGACGAAGACGATACTGTTGAAGAAGATGAGCAGGAATACTATAAACAACAAGAACAAGATTTTATATTAAAAGATCCGCAAGAAAATGAGGATGAAATTGAACATGACAACTATTCAGACCACCAGCAGGATGAACAGTATGAAGAACAAGATGATGATAATGATGAAAACCAACAAATAGTGTGTGATGAACAAGAAGAAATGGAATGCAAAGAAGAAAAGGTTAATATGTCGAATGAGGAGGAAGATTATAAACATATTCCAAAATCCATTACAAAAACTAAAAGTACAAAAGCTAATAGAAAGAGAGCTTCCAAAATAAAACCAAAGTCTTTAGAAAAACTATTGGAGAATAATTCAATGAGAAATATGAAACTAATTCCTCGGCGAGGACGCAAACCAACAAATACAAGCAACCAAACTGGTCATATTTGTGATATATGTGGAAATGTATTTGCCAAACTTGGACGTATGATGGAGCATAGGCAACGGCATGATAAGGAACATAGATATTGTTGCGAGTAAGTTGAAAGATGTTATATTTTTCCATATTAACTTACAATTAGTGTAACTTTCCATATTGTTTAGAATATGTGATCAAACATTTCTTACACGCGAACTTCTACGCAAGCACATGTTTTCCCACAGCGGCGGAAAGCCATTGAAGTGTAAATATTGCTCCCGAACATTTTACTACGAAAGCGTAAGAAGAGCACATGAAGCGTAAGTCAAATATATATATTTTTTAAGTGTAATCTAAATATGATTTCCAAATTTTTCCCAGGATACACCAAGGTCACAAACCCTTCGTATGCGATGTTTGTGATAAAGCCTTTGGCTATGCTCACGCCTTAAAGAAGCACAAACTAATACATGCCGAAATCAAACTATATCGTTGCGAATACTGTAGTAAAGATTTTCGCCTACAGCATCACCTAAAACAGCATGAAATGACAAAATTACATCAAAACGCAGTACGTTTTGCACACGGTGGTACAGTTTATGAAGATTGTCCTGACATAACGACGGGAGAGCAAGATTTAAATGAGGACATTTTGTTTATAGAGGAGATTGCTGACGATCAATTCGCCAGTGCTAGTTAAAATATGAAAACATATTTTATGTACATTTTACTCTATAGATATTTAAATTAATAATGCAAGAAACAGACCAAATAATAACTGTCATCTCATGGGGATATTTTTTTTTTTTGGAAATTCTTATTAAGACCTGAAAATCTGACTAGTCTAGGTACAGTATAAATAATGAATAGAGATTGTGTTTTATTTATTTGTATGTATATGGATCGCTATATATGGCGGAGTCGCTGTTTTTTATTTCGTTTTTGACATTAAGATTATACGTAAGTTTTTAATTTCCATTATAATTGCCAGCCTATAAAGTAAAAATTAATATTCTAGATCAATGTAGACGATGTGGATATGAAAAAGTCTGTTTGCAGCCTTATTTTCATCATATCGATGGTGTATACTCAAAACCCTTTATCTTAGTAGAAATCAGGAGATGAACGAATTGTTTATTTCGTTTATTCATAAAGCCTAACATTAACCATCAGCATAAATAACATAGATGACAACTAGATAGGTACCTGAGAGTCAAAAACACAAGTCTGTTGTCAGAAACCTAATTCATGAGAATGTATTGTTATTGCATCACCCATATGTGTGAAAAGAGAATAATTTTGTAATTTCAACATTTCTCTCCATCCATTCCATGTATTTATTCTATGATAAATAACATTAATTCAAATATGGTTTTAATTAATTTTTTATTTAAAACTACACTATATTCAATTATATTTAATGATTAATGAGTATTTTCGGAGCTTTTGGACTTTTACATGTTAATATGTACTAGCAATAAAATTCATCCATGAAAGCAACTATGAAGTATTGTAGATTTCAAAAAAGATCCTTGAATTCCCTCGCTTACACTCTACAATGCTAAAAACGAGCGTCGAAAATCTGTATCACAAGAACTTCGATAGAAACCAACTTTTTTGCTGGTCATTTGGCGAAAACGTCGTATGCCTTCGTGAATTTCTTGCACACTAATGGGCTTTACAACTTCCATTCCGCGGCCCTGGGTTACTTCTGGACAAATGTGCATCATGGCTGGCGAAGCACCAGTTGAGGTGACACGGCTGTATGGCTCGGTCGCACGATTCGAAGAGTTCAAACGTGTTAGTATGGCATAATCCACTATGACAGCTATAGTTTCATGAGCAAAGTAAGCCAAAATGTTCATAGTTGTTGTGGGTATTCTCAGATCGGCGGGCAAATCAAGAAAACGTCTAAATTTATTCTTAATCTTTTCGCCATGGCGGCAATAGAATGATGTCTTGCGTGCCTCATTAAATTCCAAGTATTGTTGACCACTCAATATCTGAGAAATGCGATCGGCACGAAACAGACGTCGAGTTCTATCTTCATCGTACATCTCGGGTACATCAATGCCAAGTTCTTCGTCGGAGTCTTGTTGATCCAAATCTTCCATGAAATCTTGAGGACGACCAGTGCGTATGCTTAGGAATTTTTTCAATATACGCATATCCTTCAAGTGTTTTCGCATTCTGGCAATTTTCACCGGATGATTACGCATTAAAAATTCGAAATCTGCCTGAGAGGGGCATGGATTATTCTTACGTTTCATAGCAACCAAAGAAGCTTCATTGAACATGCCTCTTAGTTGTTGCTGCAATATATGTTCCACCAATTTAACGCTCTCCATGCGTGGCTGGTCACTATCGCCAAAACTACGCATAATATCTGAAATTTCCGACAATAATGAAACCGGTGAATCGTCTACCACCAAAGCGGCTGTAGCATTTGTATTTGAACCCGTCACCGCCGTTATGGCAGGATTTGTAACTGCCCCTACATTTGTTGTATTATTGATGTTACAATTCATAATTATTATTATTTTTATAAGCACAAATCTCTAAAATTGTGTGGTTTAAGTAAAACTCACACACAGTTAATTGCATGTTTTTTTAAGAGGTAAACAAAATTATTTACATCATTGCCAGCTTTAAGTTATTTAACTCAGCTGTATACATAGATGTCAACTAGATAGGTAACCTGAGAGCAAAAACCCAAGTTTGTTGTCAAAAACTTAGTTAATGAGAATGTATTAACATGAATTTTGTTATTGATCACCTACCTATATGTTTGAAAATATAGTAATTTTGTTTAATTTTCCTTTCTATGTATTTATTCTATGCTGTGTAGTTTTCATAGAATTGCCAGGTCTTTGTTACTTTTGTTTTAATTAAGTATTGCCAACTACTTTTAATAATTGGATGCACTTTACATTTTTTATATGGTTGGCAATTTCAGTTTTATTTTTTTTTTTCACGGCGGCATTTCTCTTTACGCATTTGTGTGCTAAATTATTTTTGGAAGAAATGCTAAATTTTTAAATATATTCGTGTAAAATTATTGTTTTAATTGACAATATGTTAGTAAATGAGTCCATAAAAGCATCAAATATCTCACAATTTCAACAAAATGATGGCTCTATGCATAACATTAGTGCAACAAACACGATTGGCGTCATCACAGCCAGCACGGTTTCTGCTGGTTCATCCTCCGCGACAACAGCAGCTGGAACCCCTTTACGATCACGTAATTACAACAGGGATCGCCAGCAGTCCGATGATAAACAGGATACAACAAATATTAAGGGTAAAAATCCCCCAAAACCCATGGAGGAATTTTACAAAGATCTACAACAATTTCATGAGAAAAGAGGGTAAGAAGCTATTGAATGTACTTTTTGCATAGCCGATAAGTAATAGTTTGGGTTTTTTTAAAAAATATTTTGCAAGACCCAAAAAACTGTCATATGACATTTTAGAAATATCCAGCAAATATCTAAAACATTAAGTTAATTAACTAATCCAGAACCAACATATTGAAGGTCCCTGTGGCATTCAACTGCAGCTTTTTATTTGAAATAAAATTAGGCTCCAAGAATTTTTTTTAAATTGTTAATATCTTTATTGAAACCTTGATAAAGTAATTAGTTACAATGTTTAGAGGATTAACTTCAGAGTATTACAATAATTAAGAACTAAATAATTAATTAAAGAAACTACTAATATTAAAGAAAATTTGTCTAAATCCCTTGAAACATAAATGTCATAAACAATTTTAAATGACCACTTTTAGTGGTTATTTAGCAAATTTCTTATAGGTATCATATATAAATCTTCTATTGAGTAGGGGTAAAGGACATGAACGCATTAAATAGCTTTTTCACAAATATATGTTACGTGTTTAAATGAAAGCTAATTAAAATAATTCCTAGATATTTGATAACTATTATCCTTTAGTGGGATTAAAACTCCCCTAGAAAATAATGTTTCTAGGAATACGTTTTAGCGACCTATTATATGGAAATGTAGTTGCTTTTTACAATCATTAACTATTATTTTTTATTTATCAAATTATTTGTGGGAAAATTTTAAAGCTTCCTTTATTCAAGTATTCAAATAATATTTAATTTCCATATATATTATAATCGAACTCAAGAAACTCCTGTTGATGGAAAAAGCCCACATTAGTTATAGCTCAGAAGAAAGCCAAGAATTTTTCATTTGAGAATAGTTAGAAGAGAATGATATGCCCATGTTCCATGACAGAAAAGAAAAAATATGGATTCAAATGCCGTAAAGGGCTATTTAATTGGTTATGTTACACAAGAACGTTACAAAATTCATGTAAAACAGAATCGCAGCTTAATTTTATCAAGAGACGTCAGGTTTAATAAAGCGATGATATTAAAGATGATAGAAATAATACTTCGGAAGACAAGATGTTAAATAACAATTTAAACATTTTGAAAAGCCTATAAATGATATTCTGCAAAAAGTAAAGTTTCAGCCAATTATTTCAAATAATCATGATTTCCAGTCAAGTATACAAGTAAGTGATTCATGGTCTGCAGAAGATAATTATTTAAGGAGTATATTCATGATGATTTCTCATATGTAAGTGATTTTCTTGGGGTTAAATTAAATAAACGTAAGCGAACATTAAGCCATGAAGAACCAAATAGTAAACCTTTTTAGACCGTATTTTAATTCAAAATTTGATGATTACGTTATGGCAGCTCATGATTTTGTAAATCAAATTGAAACTCCAGAGACTTTTACAGATGCAATCAATAGCGCAAAGAAAGATGAATGGTTGAAAGCCATGAATTCCGAAATGAGTTCTTTCAAAGGAAATCAAACATGGGATATGGATGATCTTCCTCAGGAATATAAATCCATCAAATTGGGTATTTAAAATGAAAACAAATCCAGATGGGATTATAGAGAAATTCAAATCAACATTAGTAGTAAAGGCTTTAGACAACATAAAGGCATAATGAAAACTTCGGTCCAGTCTCAAAATTTGGAACTATTAGATCAATATTCAGGATATGAAACATCCGAAGGTTTTAATTATGATACTTAGACAGTATGTAAGATTAAATGAGTTTTATAAGTTAAAGCAAGCCCCACGCTGTTAGAATCATAGATTCGGAAAATTATTTATTGAAGAAGCGGATTCATGCTTATACATGAGAGATACAGATATGTATGTAGATGATGTAAACGAAGGAAACAATTTTACAATTATGCAAGATTGCAATGATTATTATTTATATTAAAATAATTAATTAGAGTTAAAAGAGTTATATTAAATTACATAGTACCTGTTTTATGTTAACTTTACAACATCTCTCATGCCTTTCGAAAATTCTTTAAAAGTGTTCTCATCACTTTTGCTTGATTTTAAAAAAATGAAAATGGAATAAAGGATTGCAATTATTAAAAAATTTTAATATATTAACCAAAAGCTGGTTTTATTAAGTGCTTGTATTCCATGTCATTTTTTTAATGATAATGATAAATTCAATATCAAACATAATTTTTGCTTGATTTTTATAATAATATTTTTATCACCTAAACTATAGCCCACAACCGGTTACAAATTTCTACTTAAAAATAGTTTACATAAAAAAGGCCTTATTCATAATCAATTTTTAAATTTAATTCAGGTTTATAAAACAAATGTATGAAAATTTTGTTTTATAAACCTTTTATAAAATTAAAAATTGATTATAAATAAGAATGAAAATATAAAAATATAAAATATATGATTTATGGCATAAAACATTGATAAAATTATTTTAAATAAAATTTTAAAAATTTTAGTCAATTCTCATAATTTTTCCCTCTCATTTATTAAATTTATTACAAAATTAAAAAAATCGGTATTTTAGTTTAATGAAATCGCGTTCTAATTAAGACCTACAATATAAACATTCTTTATTGGCGACTCCTATTTTCAGGTGGGATTGACTTTAAATTTGCATATATTTTCGTTAATATCTAATTAGTTTTTGTATTAACTCAGTCGAAGTTATATTTAAAAAAAAAACTCTTTTTATTAATACGAAATCTACCTTATTTTTATTATAGCACTCCCATCATGCATATGCCGAAAATAACAGGACGTCAGGTTGATCTTCATCGTTTATATTGTGAGGTCACAGAGAGAGGCGGCTTTCAAAAGGTCAATATGCGTGACGAATGGGAAGAAATTTTACCCGAATTGGGTTTAAAAGAGAAAATTGTCAATGGTTCGGCTGCTCTTAAATATATTTATCGTCGTGTTTTGGAAAAATATGAATGTTTGAATTATTTTGGCGAAGATCCGGATAAAGTAGACGCTCTAGCGGCGGCCGAAATTAATGAATTCAATATGGGGGGTGGCCGAGGTAGAGGTTCACGTCATCCCACCTCTTACAGCAGCTCCAATCCAACCATTATATCAAATGTGGCCATGTCATACAACTATCGTCAGCATCATGTTAATATGGAAAGAAGGAGACAATTTAAACTATCCACAGATCTGCATAAACCCTCTCCGTATGAAAAGTTAATGTTGTCATTGCTCTCCCCACTACCAAACGAACAAGACTTTGCCATCAATGCATGCACTCTTATGGCCAACGAGAGTAGACATACCTTGAAACTGAACGAATACCCAAAGTTATTGGATGCCTTGTTGGCTCATACTGGTGTATTTTCTGATTATACCATGCGTAAGCTGTTCCAACACATCTATAGCGGTGTTAGGCATCATTCTTTGTATGGATTTTGGTATGATTTGTTAAATGAAAAACCACAAATTTTGGACTTGTACACGGATGAGCAGTCATTACGTGAAGCAGCTTTAGTGGATGACTACGATGATGGAAAACCGGAAATGGAGGGCATATGGCAGGATTGTAAGGAATTGGATTTTTTAAATTTACGCACTGGGTTGGGCACCCAGGACTATGTTGGTCAGCGGGTACTACAGGTAGTGTCCATACTACGTAATCTGAGTTTCCAAGAGGAGAATTTGGGGGTTTTAGTAAAAAATAAGACATTTCTACGTTTCCTGGTGATGAGTTCGAACATACGCTGGGGCAATGTTCATATACAGGCTCTGGAAATTGCGGGCAATGTAGCAGGAGAATTAGAAATCTTAGACCCTACAGTAGACGACTTGTCACGTTGCCTAATGGCCACTCTATGTGATGGCATTGAAGGGCCCGATCGTGGTGTCATTATCAATTGCTTAGAGATTTTGTATAAACTGTGCCAGAAGGATTCAAATGAGGACTACGTTCTGAAGTGTTTAAATAGCAATTTTTATAATGCTATTACCTTGTTTTTGTCTCTTAACGATATAATGCTTTTGTTGTTTACCCTGGAAGCCATTTATGCGCTTACTTGTTTGGGTCCCAAAAGTTGCCACTCCATGATGCAGGTAAAGGGCATTGTGGATCAATTAATTTCATTAATTACTGTAGAGGCCCAAGCTTATGGTCCGGATGGTTGTATATTGATGCGTGTTGTTGAGACCGTGCCGGGCAATATGCTGCCCATGGTAGCACAAAATATAGCCAACTTGCAAAACGTGGCTAATATACAAAAACAAACCACCACAATAAGCAGCCACAATCAAATAAAACCACAGATTCTTACTCCCAATCCAATGCCAGCACCTGACATAACCGACACAATGGCTGAACACACACCACAACAGCAACAACAGCAGCTGCATCAGCCTCAACAACAATTACAAATGCCTCAAAACTTTACACATGACGATGAACAATACGCATTGGCTTGGCTGGGAGCCACCTTCGAACGCACTTCTAGTGTGGAGAGTCATGTTGAGACGCAGGAATTGTATCGCATGTATTTGTCACACTGTCAAAAGTCTGGCAAGCATTCGGTAGTTAATCATTTGCATTTTCCCAAATTGGTACGTCTCATTTTCACCAACACCGTTGGCCCAGCTACAGTAAGAAAACCAGATGGTACAGATTTGCCTGGATTACACTATGTTTCCATAAGAATAAGAGCTCAACCACTGCCGTTACAAAAATCAATTATATCGGTAGGTGCTGGTCAAAGCTCACCCTCGCCCAAGCAATCCGATATTCCAGGCTCCGCTAGAAAAACGAAGAAAAAGTTAAAGCAGCAAGTGGAAACGCCGGCACCCACCACAACAACACCTCCTGTTGCTGTTGCTACTACGGTTGCTCCTCAAACATCCACAAATTCAGTTGCTGTCACCCCTGCTACGGCAGATAACTCAACTTCTACCACAAGCGCAGTTGAAGCGGTTAAACAAGAGGTAAATCCTGTAAACCCACCAATAATTCAACCGTTAGTACAAACAGTGACTGAAACTCGTTCTCCAACTCCCCAGCAAATTGATATCAAAAGCGATGAAAAAATGGATATTGATGAAAAAGACAATGTGACTGCTAAATTAGAAAATCAAACGCAGCCAACCGGACCAACATCGGAGCCAGAACCAATGCAGATATCTGATTCAACTTCAGTGATCCAGGCAGCCATGGCACAAAATCCCTCATCTTCTTTAATAAAAAGTATGCTGGCTAACAAAGTAAACCAAAGGCAATTGAAACAAAAGGACAATACTTCAACTTCTAATCCTACAACAACTACTGCTACTGTACCCACTACTCCAACACAACCCATTAAAGTGGCCAGTACAGCCATCACTGCTTTGGTTAACAATCCCCTAATGCAACACACACCGGTAAAAGTAGGACAAACTACCATAAAACCTTTAAATCCTCATCCTCCTACTTTGGACAAAAAACCACAAATATCCGAATCTACACCACCACCCTTAGCTCCCCTTAGTGGGGCCAATGTTGCCAAGGATTCCTGTGGTAGACCCATAATATTAGCCAACCAAATGTTGGTAGATATTCTGGATAAGAAAATGGTTGATCCACCGATACCGGGCAGCATAATTCAGAAACGTAAAATAGACGACCATTCGGGAAACAATAAACGTTTGGCATTAGAAACCACCTCAGCAGCAGCACCATCTGCCAAAGAGGAGGTTCAAGTAACACCCTCTAAGAATGCAGCTAATTTATATGCTGAAATGGCTGCTTCCATATTGGAGGATGAAGATCTTGAAGAGTTTTCCACTCAACCACAACAGCAACATCCGCCTCAACCACAATTGGAACAGCAACAAATGCAGCAAACGTCTCTTATAATGCCAGCCAAGGTACAACAGCAGCAGACAACATCAGCACCCCTACAAGGTGTTCAAAGACAATTACTGTTTCAATCGAATCAGCAACAACTGAAACTAACGCAACCGGTAGCAACCTCCAACCAGCAGATGCCCAATGCTATGGCAACTATTAAAACAGATCAAGGCCTACAAACCGTTCCAGTAATACTGCAACAGAAGCCCATGGAAATGCAACAGCAGAGCCAAACCCAAATCATACAACAAATGATGCAACCAGCTCAACAACAACAACAGCAGACTTACGTTTTAGCTACAAATCAACAAGGACAAACTTATTTAGTGGCCCAACAGACCCAACAACATCCACCTCCTCCGCCGCCACAACCCACACAAACGGTGCTGGTAACTCAAACTCCGCAACAGCAGTCGACAGGGCAAAAAACCATAATTATACTGCAACAACAACCCATGCAGGGACAACAGCAGCAGATAATTACCACTGGACCTCCAGGTCAAGGACAAAAAATGATAATGACCACTTCTCAGGGTCAGCAAGTGCTGGTTACGCAAAGACCTCAAACGCCGCAGCAAATTTTCATCAATCCCCAAACAGGCACCGCCACACACATACAACACATGCCCATGCAAACCCAAACCAGACAAATTATACAAACATCTAACCAACAACAACAACAGCAGCAGCAAACACAACAAATCCAAGCAGGACAAATATCTCCTTCCCTGCTCAATCAACTCAATCAAATACCAGCCACCATAAAACTACACCAGCCAATAGCACAGCATTCGACGCCACCTCAACAACCACAACCAGCTACTATTACACGCATGGCAAAAACCGTTTCCTTAGTACAATCCACCAATACACCTACCACCCCGGTGGCTATACCTCAACTGCAGCAACATCAATCTATCATACAACAGCACATAATATCGGGACCATCTGAAAAGCGTCATGTCATACTAAGTGGTGGCGCTGGTGCCGGAGGTGTGGGCATGCGTGCTATTGAAATAAAAGAAACGGTTATTACGCAGGCCCAGCAACCGCCACAACAGCAGCAACTGAACTCGCAGACGATTATAACACAACAACCACCACCACAGGGAACAGCTACCGCGACAACAACACCACCACTTCTACAACAACAGGTACAACAACAAATAAGAACTGTTATTGAACAACAGCAACATCCTTCTATAATACAGCAAAAAATATCCTCGTTGCCAGTTGTGCATCAACAACAACATCAGCAGCCACAGACGTCGTCGTCTTCGGCGTCACAGCAACAACAACCAATTAAAACACAAAATCAAGTTATGGTACAGTCAAATATTGCTGCCTCCAAACACAAAACACCGCTACCACAGCAACAACAACAACAACAGCAAACACCAACACTTATAGCGGCAAAGGTTTGTTGCGTTTTTGCTCACTTATCTGCTTTGGCAGATAGCAAAAAGACAAATTGCTTTACATTTCAATTGTTTACATTACATTACAATTATGTACATATCTATTTTATTTTGCTTCCATGATTTTACCTGGAAACCCAAAAAATCATTATCATTTCAATTGATACATATAGACTTCCGGACGAATGCAGCGTCCTTCAATCAGAGATATTAGCGATCTGATAAGCCACGGATTTGATAAAGGCACACATCACAACGGGGATAGTCAGGCGACACTTCGGGCTTTGAAATGTCAAACAGTACATTCTAGCTTAGTGGTAAACTACAAAAGAGCTCTAGGGGCGTTATTAGATCAGTCTATATTGGCCACCAGGGCACTTTAACATACAGAGTAATGAGGTCGGAGATAAACTGGCTAGCCGGAATTAAGATGTGGAGCTTAGTCCAGAGAATATTTTGGCTATTTAGATTACAGTCTATGGATAATTCCTATCTATACCTATTTTGATTTCCTTTCCTTCAGATTAGAATTTCGTTATGTCTTTAAACTTTACTTTTTTTCTTTCTTTCTTTTAATTTTTTCTAACATTCTAATTCTATTCTTGAAGGTATCACTTGACGGCAGTTAGCTCCGTTTTTAATTTTCTATGTTAAATAGCTAATTTAACATAAATGCTACACATAACTGTAAAGTTAACAGAACAACAACTCAATTAACATGTTTAAGACAATCATTTTAAAGGAGAAATACAATTGACCTAGGGTTTTCCTGTTCGGTTAACACATACTCTTTAGACATTTGGACATTTCCATTTTTATTTTTTCTTTTAATTTGAAAAACTCTGTTGAGTTTATTCGCGATTTTTTTTTTTTTTAAATTAAAAAAATGAGGTATTGTGTAAATTTAACTATTCGTATCTTTTGAAGCTGATGTGTTATTCATAATCAATTTTTTATTTAATTAAAGGTTTATAAAACAAATTTTGTATTGAATTTCTGTGTTATAAACATTTTAAAAAATAAAAATTTGATTATGAATAAGACCTTTAAAATAATTTAAAAATGCAAATACATTATGTATGAATGCATTTTTATATTACTTAGTTTAATGTGGATATATTTGACTCTGGAAGGATTTGTAAATCAATAAAATTCGATATCTCGATAATTGTTTGTGTATATTTGAAGTTGTATTTGTACGGAAACATACAAAAGAGAATTTTTTTAATAAATGGTGTTTAACATGGATAGAAGTGTTGGTGTTAAATGTAAAAATAGGACTTTCCGTCACATAAACAATTAAATTGGTTGTTCTAATAAATGAAAAATATAAATAAAATTTTACGTGAAGAACATATCCAAAAGTGCATCTGAAAATAACATTTGCATCGTGAATGCACTTTTCGAAAACAAATATGGTTTTAAATTATGTAGTCTAAACATGACGTAATTATGTTTTAAATGCATCCTAAATCAATCAAATCCATCATCAGCTTCAAAAGATACGAATATTTTAATTAAAATCCATAGTACTAAAATCCATTGCTTGATTTTTAAAACAAATTAAATCGTGAATAAAATCGTTTTTTTTTTCGAAATTTAGGAGAATAAAAATTTAAATGTTCCGTGGACTCCAAATGGTATGTGTTTAGTCAAAATGGGAGGACCCAAGGTCAATAACTTTTTTTCTGAGCTCTTTGGTGAAATTCATGATGTACAAAATTTATTTTCTTATTTTCTTATAAAAGTTTCATATAATTTTTATGTGTCCATTTGAGTTAGGGCCTTTCTACATGAGACCATCGATATGTATGTTGCCTGTGACTCATATTGTTTGGGGAATTTTGTAACAATATATAAATATATTGCGATAACTAAATGTGGAAATTAATATTTACCTTCACTGCTTAAAATTACGAAAAATCTGTTTCCTTTGCTGCTTATTACACTACATATTTAAAATTATATTTTTATATGTATAAATTTTTTATTATGAAATTCTTTTTTTTGCTAAAAATTACTTTATTTTCACTTAAATTTAGTGTTAATTTTTTTTTTTTTTTTAACTTTGGTCAATAATTTTCAATAATCAGAAATATTTGTTCTGCTAGATTTTACTATTTTTTAAAGTTGGACCGAATATTCAGTTTTGGTAAAAATACGGACTAATTTCTGATTCAAACATAACATTGGAAAGTAGTATAACTAGCAAAATAGTAGACTTATTTCTATCTTTTCGTTGCTTCTATACATCATACTCATTTGTTTTGTTACAAAATTTTAAATTATCTATTGCTGGTGTTTGTGTTACTTAACTTTGGTTGCTATTATTTTTACTTTACTTTATTTTGTATGCTTTTATGCTCCAATTTAATTTTTGGGAATTTACTTAAATTATCTCTTTTCTCAATACGAATTTCTAGCTACCGGATCCCACACCATCTTTGATACAACCCAAAAATATAAATCAATCTCAAAGCGTAGTACATACTGCCGCTCCCTCAATTCCGGTAACGACTCAAACTCCCGGATTGGGAAATGTTAAAAAACCTCTAACACTGATAAAACCATCGTTACCAACAGTGAAATTGCCGCCAATTGTTAATTCCATAGGACCACCACCACTGGCAGCGGTAAATGCTTCTACAGCAGCTAATAATACATCGACTAATGCGACAGCTCCAACAACTACTGAGACAAACAAAAAAGAAGAAATTGGCAAAAGTCAACAAACAGTAGCTCAAACTACCATGCAAGCAACATCTACGGCTAAGGCACTTCCCACACTTCCCACACTAACAGCACAAACCTCTATAACATCTGCAACATCTACAACTTCAACCACATCTAGTAGTATGGCTGCTACAGCACAACCACAAAACACTCAAAATCCACCACAATTGCCCACGCAACCGCAACCACAACCCCAACAAGCGAATGCAAACCTTCCCCTGCCACCCCAACAACATCAACCACCAACCCAACAGCTCTCTACCCTCGATGCTCAATGGTTGTACATATGCGATTGGCGCAATTGTCCACGTAAAAAATTCAAATCAGTGGGTGATTTACAGCATCATGTTTGTACATCACATGCTCCAGATCATTTGGATCCAGCGGCGGACATCTTTTGTCAATGGGGCGTTGGTCCTGGCCTCTGCGATGGTGTACCACGTAAACGTTTCTCCCTAATGACCCATCTAATCGATCATCATTTAACACTGGATAGTTTAAGAACGGCTATGCAACGTAGAATTGCTACCGGCATGTATAACATTGCACCTGCTATACCGCCCGTAACTATAGTTCGAAACCTTGAGCTTTCACAAAGAGCTAACAATGCCTCTCCGTCTCCGTCAACCTCCTCATCGTCCAGTTCTCAAACCCAATCAGCCACCGGCCTATCAGCTTTACAGGCCATCAAACGTCATACAACCGATTTAATGAATTCCAAAGAACTCATGGATGAGAATGAAGGGCCGGTAACAAAGAGTATACGTTTGACTGCCTCATTAATTTTACGTAATTTAGTTATGTACACCTCTACAGCAAAGCGTAGTATACGTCGTCATGAACCACATCTGGCAAATATTGCTCTAAGTAATGTTGAATCAAGTGCCACTATATCTCACATACTCTACGAAATGAATGGTTGAATCATATAAATTTATAAATATCGGCTTTCTTTTTATATTTTATGTGTCTTTAAGTTTAAAAAATGAGCTTTTAAGTTTGAATTGCATAAACAATTATATTATCTTTTATATTTTCTATAAAATTTCATTTCCATTCGAAATGTTTTTTAATATATTTAATCCACTTTTTGATTTTACAATAAAAACTCGATTTATAAAATCAATCATTACATACATCTTTTATTTCTCAAAATATTAACAGTCGTATAAGAAAATGAACAACTATGACCTACATTCCCTTATGGCAATTAGGATAGAGAATAGTTAGCCATTCATTGGTTAGTATACGTTTATTTTTTTTATTTTTCAATACGGCTGTAGCTTTTTCAAAACTATTTCATCACAAAGATAATTATAACGTAGAAATATAATTAATTGACGTTCAATCGTTTAAAGTACAGAAAATTATATTCAGAAAACTTCTCAATATTTATTATTATTTAATAATGTTTATATTTATTAAATTTAATACACTATTTACACTAAATTTTGAACAATCAGTTTTGTTCCTAATCGAAAACGTTATATGTTCAGAGAGTGGTGGTTTATTCAGAGTATAGAATATATCGCACTCGTTCAACAATACTGTATTAACTCAAAATTTTTAAAATTTCCTGTAAAAATATCAACGTATTCCGATACTCTTCCATCTCGAAAACCACATTTGATACCATTTTCGTGATATTGTAGGACTTTATATCAACAAAAAGGTATTATTTTGAGTTAATACAAAATTTTAAATACAAGGTGGCGCAAAAGTAACCCTCCTATCAGAAAATGCTATAAATTTTGCGATTAGCCCCTAATGTCAGTTCTGTTTTGACATTTGTGTAGTAATTTTTCATCAAAAATAATCATGAGTGATGAGGCCCATTTCCATCTTAGCAGGTACGTAAATAAGCAAAATTTACGCTTCTGGGGCACTGAAAATCCGCGTGTAACCCACGAATCCGCGTGTAACCCATTACACCCGCTCAAAGTAACTGTATGGTGTGCTGTTTTCGCTGAAGGAGTCATCGGACCTTTTTTCTGTGAATGGTGAGCGCTACAGAGCAATGATCAACGAGTTCTTTTTGCCGCAACTTGATGAATTGGGATTGGAAAACATGTGGTTCCAACAGGACGGTGCAACGGTGCCACAACCGATATTCTGAAGGATGCATTTCCCGGGCGCCTAATCTCCCGTTTTGGCGATTTGCAATGGCCAGCAAGATCGCCTGATTTGACCGCTCCAGACTTCTTTTTGTGGGGCTTTTTGAAGTCGCGGGTTTATGTCAACAAGCCTCAGACTCTTGCAGCTCTTAAAGACAATATCCGTCAAGAATGTGAGGATCTATCGCCGGAAGTTTTGACAAAGTGATGGAAAATGCCATAAGAAGGGCTCAAATGACAATCAACTGTGGCGGCGGCCATTTACATGACATCATATTCTCGACTTGATATAAAAAAAATTAAAAGACCAAATAAAAATAATCCACAAGAAGAATCAAAGTTTTTCATTTTTTTTTTTAATTACTGCCAAAAAACATCGGAAGTTTACTTTTGCGCCACCTTGTATTCAAACCTTTGATTTTAGACAAAACACAAAAAATTCACAAGTGTTTAAAAATTTAGTAACAAAAAATAAACTCGAATACTACTCTGCTACGCCTAACTTCTAGAAGTTGAGTATTAATACCATTTGTCCTTAACTTCGCCAAAACCTCCATATTCTCCAATTGCAAGTTGTAATATAATAATTGCATCATTAAATACTCGTAACTATAGTATTGTATCAACCTATATAAGTTTTCCAGAATCCAAGCGTTGTCCTGTTTTTGACAAGGTGATAATTATTTGTGTTTGTGTCAGTGGATGGTAATGGTAACTGAAGAAACTTTGACTCAATTGGTCTTAATGATAGGTTAATGGGGCGCAAATTAGTAGAACTACTGAGACAATTCAATAAATGCAATGTATCGTGATGAATTTGATGAGAGACAGGACTACGGTTCAAAGTTGCCGGTTCACGGTAGCATTTGAGCAAACTGCACCAAACGGATCTTATCTTGTGTACCTGGGGATTTGTATTTCACTATCCTAGATCGCATGGGGTGTTCATAATGGACTCTGTTGCATCTGTGGGCTTTAATGGCATCATGCCTAGTAGTAGACACTGGCTAATTAAGCCGCCTCTATTATACTCCATTTGATTATGGTGATATTTTCATCTGCATCTCCAATACTGCCATTACTAAATTGTCCTAGATAAACTTGCTAAACGACCTTGATTCAACTTTACAGATCATGTTCGGACGTTTATGTAATGGTTTGTCCTCCGTTACAGTCCTTAACCATGGTTTGATGACTGCCGATCTAAGTACTCCATGATACACTCGTTTAACGACTTACATCCAACTTTGCAGATCGCCTTCGTACATTTATGCCACAATCTTTAATCTGAGGGTTCCCATGAGCTGTTTTGGCGACATGTTCTTTGGTTTGAAGGCATGTTCTTGTTGTCATAGAGAATATTATAAACGAAATAAATTTTAAATTACATCCTTCCACAAATATTTTCTTCTGATTTAAAAAATTAATGGACTTAATATTGAAAACTTTCTGTAATTTGTATTTAAAAACGTCAAGAGAATAAAATCAATGATACATTAGAGACGAAAATACCTTTTCAGATACAAATTGGATCCGTAGTTAAGATGTTCAATGGTACTCACAACTGTCCTTGTAAAAATAAATGTATTACGATACTTATTATCGGTAAACCGATAAGTGGGAATAATAAGAAAAATGCATATTTTAAAAATATTGTGTTTGTGTATATTTATTACAATTCACTACAAAAAAATTACTGCTTAAAAAACTGATCAGAAAATTATACAAATTTGAGAGGATTATATAATATACATAGTATGCACTGTAATTATGAATAAAATTGGTTTATTGTTTTACGATCTATCTATCGAATTTATCGTAATGAGTTTGTGTTTCTTTTATTTATTATAAATACAATAATCGTGTATTTTTTATTTATGATCAACATATGGATTTTATTTAAGTAAAGATAATTGAATGATATTTTTATTATTATTGTTAATAATAATAATATTTAATTATAATCATAATGATAATAATTATAGTTAAAGACTATTTAAACACACACTCTTTCTTGTATTAATTAATAAATGGTCGTTTGATAAAATTAAGGGGGATGGTGAAAGGTCAAGGCTATGAAATACTTAGTTAAATAACGGGTTGGTTCACGAGGAAAACATACACAACACAATTAATTCAATAATTTGTGTTTTGTTTTAAATTATTTATAAAAAAAATTATTAAAAAAAACAAATTGTAATCAAATAAAAAAGTATAATAGTAACTAACAAACAAAAATTCAAAAAAAAAAAAAAAAAAAACAATTCAAAGAGAATATAAAACAGTTTTAAATGAAAATTGTATTTAAAAAAATAGTAATATAAAAAGCTATTATTTGTATACATTTCTATGTAATTCAGTGACTCATTAGGTTTTTACACAAACCATTATTTCAATAATAAATGGAATATTAGAAGTTTTGGGTCTATTAACTATATTAATAATATGTTTATTTTCTAGAGTCCGACTGAAACCAGCCCCCTTAGAAGTATGTTTTTACAAGTATGTATGTAGTGGTTTAAAAGGTCTCAAAATTATAAGAATTTAATTTCAATTTATCTCAAATTCTGTTTTCTTTAAAAGTTACTAAATTTGTATCTATGTTTCTACGCCTTTTTCAATTTAAAATGAGAAAATTACACGTCATATTCAGAAAACATTCGGAATTTAATTTTTTAGTTCAATTTCAAAAATAACTATTGAAATTATATTTTTCAATTGAATTGTAGAACAGGCCAAAATAAAAATGAGATTTTCCATTCAAAATTCAGAAATGAAAATGCGAAAATGAGATTTTTCCATTTAGAATTTAAAAAAGAACAATTGAAAATTAGATTTTTCCGTTCAATTTCAGAAAAAGAAACAATTGTTTGAAAGTTTTTTTTATAGAACTTCAGTACCAGTTATGGGACTTTAACATTTATATTTAGTGCCAAATAAATCTATAAAACATTCCAAAATTGGAACGATAATGCCAAAATTACTTGTCAGAAAGTAAACAAGATTTAAGTACCTTTTTGAATCAATCCGAAATAGACTTAAATTTTTCTATCAATTTCCGATATAATTTAATAATATTAATAAATATAATCAATCCGAAGTCCCATTATATAATGGACTTTTATTAAATTCCGTCTTGTATCTTCATTTTGAATAGAAAAGTGTTTTTCTGTATGGTTTTTAAATATCTATTGGCTTTCTTAAACATTTTAAATAACATATTAGTAATAAAGTTTAAGATATGAAAATGTTTTAATTTTGGTATACACTGGTCGAAACTCTAATGAATCTGAAATATATTAGATTTTCAGTAAATTATTCAATTAAACGTCCGAGGTCTGACGCTCTAAATCCATAGGAACATTTTCCAATACCTGAATAAGCCACGCTTTAGGGATTCCAAATTTTGGTGACAAGTAATGAAGACCATGCTCTGTAATACAGGCCAATTTATAATCTAAAGGATTCAGATCTGGACTACCAGAACGCCAACATCAGGTGCCGAAAAAATTTAAAAAGTACGTTTTTGCTTTTTGATCATGATATTAAACTTAAGAACAACTTTTCAAACATTTTATAGAATATTAATGTGTTACAACCAGGGACCGAAAATAATTGTTAGTTTTTTATTTCGGACGAAATGGAATTTTTAACCATTATCGTAAGATATATGTATATATTGGTCAACGTCTTCAATATAAATGAGAAACATTTTTTGGATGCTATAATTATAGCAACCAAAAACTGTTTTTGGTTACCAATAATCATTAAAGAAAGTAATATTATTTTTTGGTTATTTAAATAATACTTTATTTATAAAATTACACAGAAAAAAATGGTAACAGTTATTAAATAATTAAAAAAAATTTTTAAATATTATTTAAATGTTCAATAATTTTTATATTTGATATGTTTTTCTTATACTCATATCAACAATTTCTTTTAGATATTTATTAACAATTTCTGTTGTTAAAATTGAATGGTAGGAAAGAAAAAATTTAAGAAAAATATACATACACATTTTTTGTTTCATAAAAAATATGTTTTCTTTTATAAATTAAAAAGAAAATGGTAAGTTGAAAATATAATTATAATATTGCGATAGGCAAAAAATATTGTCATCGATAGTGAACTCTTTTCATCATCAAATGCGTCGAGTGTAGAAGAAACTCATTCAAGAACAATACTGGAGGAATAATCTGTATAATCGTTCGCGGAAGGGGATAATAATAATAATAATACACATGTATATACAGTATCGGCCATAATTGAAGCACCACCTCAATGGATTTTTTCATATCATAATTTTTTTGATAAACAAAAGGTTTTTTGGGATGTATTTTGTATATATTTTATTAACTTATATTGTTAATGTTCATATAATGTTCATTTAGTACAGGATAATTTTATGAACAATTGATTTAAAATGATAAAACAAATAAAAAAAAGCGACGGACAAAACAAAAGCACCCCTTTATAAGATGTTTAAAAATTCGACTATTTTTCTGCATATTTGCAATGTCAGTTAACGGGACTCACAACGGATGCATTTAAAAATTCCAGAGGATAAAAATAAAGGAAGGCGTAGTGTGTATAACTTAAGTTTTATATAGTTTATTGTGAAAAAACTATGATGGCAAGGAACAAGTACTCCAGTGAATTTAAAATTAATGTTATTGAAGACAGGAAGGCGGTTTTATCACCGCACAAATTGATTAAAAAATATTCAATAAACAGATCAGTTATTTTCTCGCTGATTTCAAAGTTTTTGCAGAATGGTCGTATTTCACCGGGGAATTCTGGAGGACGCCCGCGTAAAGTAACACGATATGATGATTCCTTGATCAAAAGAGCAATACAAAATGATCCTACAGCATCAGCTATTCAAGTAAGAACAAGTTTAAGATTATGGATTAGTGAAATAACAATCCGTAGAAGAGCAGTAGGAGCAGGATTATTCAGACGACGACCAGCAAAAAAAAAACCGTTTATATCAGCTAAGAACAAGAAAGCTAGACTGGAGTTTGCCAAAGCCCACATTAACTGGAGTGTCCAAAAATGGAAGACAGTTCTGTTCTCTGACGAATCCAAATACAAATTAAAAAGTTCCGATGGAATAAGGACGAAAAGGAAAAGGACTGCGGTGCTTTAGTTATGGCCGATACTGTATACACATGTATATATAATTAACTAAAACAAATTTTAATCATTGTTTAAACTTATTGCTGATATGTATTCGAGTTATTTATAACCAAGTTAGTTATATAGTTACTTAAAACCAAAAAAGTATATCTCACTTATAATGGTTATGATGAACAAAATTAAATATATCTTACGATAATGGTTGATTTAACCATCATTGAATTCATTAAATAAGACCTTTTCATAATTTCTCTTATAACTGTTAGGTCCCTGCTTATAATATAGCTTTTCTAAAAAATATTGTTAAATATATGTAACAACTAGAATAGTAACTGAGAGCCAAAAACCTAAAGGGCACCATACACTATCAAAATACTCATCAAGCACTGTGGTATTATTAGTGAAAATGTGTTTGTATGTGTGACACCGACAACGCTTGATGGAAAATCAAAAACATTTTGATTTTTAGCACGCTTGATGTCACTTTTTGATAGTGTATGGTGTTTTCTCATCAATCACGAAGGCATTTACAAAAATATTTCAAAAGCGTGAGGTTGATAAGTGTGTCGGATGAAGACAATAATTTTTTTTATTACATATTTCTTTTATTATTTTTGTTTTTTCTTTTGCCTAAACATGTTGCCGTTATTACAATTAAATTTTTTATTCGATATAGACATTTTTAAATACACATTTAGTGAAAATAAAAATGTATTATAATTCCCGATATTGGTGTTAACACCACAAAATCAAAAATAAAATGCTGATTGACGAGTCATCAAGTGTACATCAAAGCATCAAATTACACGTACACGAAAGTGACATCAAGCATTTTGATAGTGTATGATGCCCTTAAGTCTGTTGTCAAAAACCGAATTCATCAGAGTGTATTGCCATGTACTACTATTGTATCACCTAAATGTTTGAAAAGAAAGTAATTTTGTTTAATTTTTTTCATTGACATTTCCTTCTCCTTCCGTTCTATGTATTTAGTCTATGATTCTGACATGTGATTACCGATTAATACGGGATAGAATATTTTTCTTAGTGTTTAATAACTATTAAGTATATTTAATTTTGTTATTATTACTTTAAATTGATTATTTTGTTAATTAATGCACAGAACATAGAAAAATACATAGAACGGAAGGAGAGAAATTTCAATGAAAAAAATTATTTTCTTTTCACACATACATAATGGCAATTCCACGAGAATGACAACAACGACTGTAAAAAGATGATTTGAATAGGAGAAAACACTAAAATGTTAGTATGTGAAAGTATTTAGAGCTTATTATAACATTTTAAGGGGAAACATAATAGTTAAAACTGACTATATTTGCATACTGTAGAACTGGGATGAATTCGTCAGCATATGTGGAGGTACTGGTTGCAAGTTACTACACTTTTTGGAAAAATAATAACTAAGAAATAATATTTCTGCAAAAAAATGCGACAATCCATACAAATGTATATACTCAAGATTGGTTTCGGATATTACACCATATTATTCCCTAAGTTTTTCTGGAATATCGGCAGTACTATTGGTTATAACATTACCTAAAAGAAGCTGCTTTTCATAATTGCTGACAAATAAATTAATAAATAAAAAGTAAATTTGATAAAAAATTATTCCAGAAAGAATTTTTAAGCTTTTAAGAATAAGGGAGACTCTATCCGATATTCATTTATTGCACCTTTCGATTTAAATAAGAGCTGTACAAATAGTGCGTTTATAGGACAGATTCCTGCTAAAATGTGTTGTTTAGTGGATTCATAACTTTCTCTAAAAGGTCAGATTGATTGGTACACAATTGCTGTTGCTTTTCTCCTTTTATGCAAAAATGCAGCTTTGTTACCCCATCATATGTCACTCCTCAACATACCATCACAGAAGCTGATTGTACTCTACGAACTACTTTTGATGCTTGTTGGGATGTCATAGAATAGACTCTGTCATTTTGTTTGTTGAAATACTTCACGAAGAAAATGCTCTCATTTATAAACTGATTTTTTATTTATTTTTGCTTGTGTTTGTGCTTCAGTGCATCTGCAAATAGATGTCCGTTATGTATGTGGAAAGCCCGAAGTTTCAAGTCATATTTAATGATAAGAGAAATGGATACATGTGATATATTATTTTCCTAACTCGGTTTCCCACAGCATTTTACCTCTGGAAGTTCACAGGGTGCGCGGACAAAATTACATGTAACACCTAGCGGCAGCACGTTGGAAAAATATCACCAATTTCCATGCCAAATTTTAAAACCAAAAATTAAAATACGGGTTTGAATATCTTTCCATTCCATGATTGTAAATAACGCAAGCCAACATCTTTTAATGCGAAAATGAAAACTCTTTAAAACTCTAAAAATGACTCGAGTATGATTGTACCAGAACTAATGATAACCAGGGACCGAAAATAATAATTATTCTTGAAATTTCAAAGGAAAAAAGCCATCACTAGAAAATATCGGAGAGTCAAGTCAAGCATACCATTTTGATCGTTTTCAACTATATTTTCATAAATGATTTTTATTTTTTTTGTCAAAAATAATTGTTATTTTTTGATTTTTATTTTTTTTTGTCAGAAATATTTGTCAAACTTTGATTTTTATTTTTTTTGTCAGGAATATTTGTCAAACTTTGATTTTTATTTTTTTTGTCAGAAATAATTGTTATTTTTTTGTCATACATATTTGTCACACTATGATTTTTATTTATATAGTCTGACAAATATGTATCACAAAAAAATAACAATTATTTCTGACAAAAAAAATAAAAATCAAAGTACTTTAGAAAGAAGATATTTTACACACCAGAAGCAATCCATTGGAAAGTTGTCGAAGGAAGGTTTGTTTATATGCAATCGTGATATGTCTTTTTAGCTGACTCTTTGAGGTCAATTAGCACCCGTATATGTGAAAATAACTAGTTATGTAGCTGATTATGTTGCCAGTTAGGTAGCTAGTAAGGTAACTGACGCTATTTAACCAGTATGTGAATTCAATGCGTTGACTACTTTGGACCAGCTATTGAAGTCATAAAGGCTCAATGCTTAGGACATGAAATAACTAGTCACGTAGCTATTGAAGTAACTAGTTCCCACCCCATATGATGTATATAATCACTAGTTGTGGACAGTCTCCTAGAACTGCTGGGATGTTCATAACTATTCAAATACAATTTGAAATTTTGATTGTGTTCGTCCCATTGTGTTCGTTATAACCGTATTCGACTATGTATTAGTTAGTTGGTAGTTTTCCATTTAGCTGTTAAATAACATAATCAATAACAAAACGTTAAAGATTATTTTTTATAGATAAAAACATTTGTTCTTTTTGTTAAACACACTAATTTAAGTTTTCTTTGCATATTTCCTAAAATACCTCAATTATTATTTTACTGCTTTATATTTTATTTGTTTCGTAAATAAAAGTGATTTTTATATTTTATTTGAAAAAAATAAAACTCAAACTCGTGTTGAACACACGATAGGGCCTACAGGGAAGAACTTAGGGGGATGAAATTCTCAAATGAATAAAATCGGTCAACTAGAACCAGAGTATGAGACAGCTCTAAAATTTGTTTCCAATTTTTTTTTAAACATATTGCAGAAAGAACAATTTGTGTTGAAAATGTTAAGAATCTAGCACCCATACTTATATCCTCCCGGAATCTGGCTCTATGATATATAAATGTCTATAGAATAGTGGTAGCCATACAAGATTTGGTATTAAAAATAGGAAAAATCTGATGAAAATAAATGATAAATGATTTTATAAAAAAATTTTAAAAATTTATGTCTTATTATATTGGTGGTGAGAACATAAGATTCGGCAAAGAAGAATATAACAAACACTCGTATTTGTTGATTTTTAATTTTTGTTTAAAAAAATCATCAGTAATTGTTATGAACGAAATAAAAACTAGAATCAAAAATAATTATTTTTTTAAGCAATAAAATAAAAATCAAATATTATTTTAAAAATTTTGATTTATTTTCATAAAACTCATAACAGTTACGGTCTCTGATTTAAACGATAGTTGTTTAACCCATGAAACAACTTTAGCATTATTAAAATTTAATAAGTTAACAGACCTACAATGTTTATAATTTCTTTACACAATAAATAAAATCGTCTGAATTACATAGTATGTATACAAATGAAAAACTAAAAGAATAATAGGAATAGATATAGACATAGAAATAAAAACCTATAGATGTTAAAAAATTTCGTTCGCATTAACTATTTATGTATGTATGTATGTATGTATCTAAGTATGTATTGTATAGTAAGTATGTTTGATGTACGAGATGTATGTAGTATGTAAAAAATTTTATATAAAGAATTATTTTAATTATTATTTAATTACGTTTGTATTTTTATTAATATATAAATATATAAGAATATATTTATAGTAAATATTTATATAAGAATAATTTGTTGGTTTATTCATTTAGTTTAATTTAATGTATGTATGTATGTTTGTATGTATATATTTCTGTTGTTGTTGTTTTTCTTTATTTTTAAATTAATATTTTGTTTATTTTTATGGTTTTTGTTTTACAATAAGCCTGAGGCACAATATTTAACATTTTAACATTCTTTCATTTTACATTTAAAGTACTTTTTAAAAAATACACTTTACACAGAATTTATTTGTTTTTAAGTAATTGTTTTTTATTATTATTTTGTTGTTTGTTTTTTCGACAAAAATTCTTTGCTTCATTTCTGGTGAATTTGTTTTAATAATATTTATCTATGTTTTGTATATGTATGTATGTTAGTTTTATAATTATAAAACAATATTAAGTTGTTTGTTTGTTTATTTTATTTAATGAATTGTATATTATTACAATAATTCCATAAACTATTAGATGTAAAATATTTGTATTTTAATTTATAAAATTTTTAAAAAATTTTCTTTTCTTATTTCTGTTTTAGATTGAAACAATACGTGAGTGAACTCTTTTTAAAAATGAAACGTTTTGAAAAATGTTTTAAATTTGTTAAGACAAAAAATTTGTAAGATTTTTATCAGTTATATTGTTGTGTTTTTTTTTTTTTTTTTTTTTTGTTTGAGTTAATCTAATAACAAAATAATTGATTTACAATAAACAGCACTTTTTTATTCATTCTTTTAACTAAAATTGAAATTCTCAATTTCAAAATTTATTCTATATTTTAATAATGATAAGTAATAATATAAACAGCTAGTTACAACAAAACAATATTACTGAAACAAACTGATAAACTATTATCTATGATACGGATTTAAATTAAAGGGATAATGGCAAATTATACAGATGTTTACAATAGCACTGTTCTCTCTTTCTCTCGCTCTCTAATCTAACACTCGATATTTTTTGTTCAAAATATCGCATGCAAATATACTATGTACGTATTTATAGGTTAGAATAAAAGTACTAGCTTGTGGAAAAGTTTTATCTTAAATGTGTATGAAAAAAGTTGTGATTGAAGTAAACGCTTTTATTTGGAATAATTGAGACCAAAACTCGTGGTGAATGAGGTAGTATTCGTTTGTGTATCACGGGATATATTCGTGTAAATATGTATATATTTTCTGGATCCTTTTAAATTCACGAAATTTACGATTTACAGATGGATGTATATTCCCTTTGGTTGAGCTGACAAATGTGAACGAGGTATGGACGCTAGATCATTTGCTGGATATCTACCTAAGCAGAAATGTAGGTTACGTGGGTTGCTCGCAAGTAAGCGAGTTCACTCGGAGGCCTTGTGGCCCATTGTGATACCCTTAGAATTACCATTCCCTTATGCTGAAATTTCATACATAATGGGAGAATAGTTTCCCTCCCTAATTTCGTTGACTATGTGCTTCTGATCTGATCTGATCATATTTATTAGTGACACATCTCTGTGATAGTCCAGATCATGGAAAAGAGCTCTACCAAGATATAGTAGAAGGTGTGGTACCGATTCTTCCTCCTCCTCATTCAAAAATGTGCGTTCGCACACAAAAATATAACATTGTTAAATAACTTACTTTCAGATCATTAGTGATGGTTTGGAAGAAATCTTTTCTTAATGTTCATTTGCTCCGTAACAATATTCAAGAAGGTCGGTGAAGTGAATAAAAAAAAAACCAATTATTATCAAATATAATTTTTTTAATAAAGTAAACTATATAAGTTGTCTAAAATGTTTGTAATTTATTACATCCAGACAAGCCAAATCTAATGTTAGAACTGATAGTAGGCTTCCTAAATCCCCAAACTTTCCATTCCAGGGAAATAATAAAAATATGTAGTTTTCATCGATTTTTGCCTGCGTTGGTCCGGACTTATCACACTCTTAGTTTTAATTGGTCAAAATAATAAACCCAACCATAGAATACCCTACACTAAGTAAATAAGAAAAAATATTTAATATTTCAACTAAAGTTCGGTTGCCATCAATAATCGACCCGTTACATATAAACCATGTAAATTTCCTTGATTTTTACAAAAATTTAAATCTTGAATAAAATCACTATTTTTTCGAAATTTAAAAGAATGACAATGCAAATGTTCAAATGGTATGGATTTACCAAATATGGTCAAAATTGAAGGACCCAAAGTCAATTCTACAAGAATGCAGACTTAGGTAGGTGACATTTTCAGGACCAGATTAGCATTTATCAAGAGTACTGGGTGGTTCCATAGACCGTGAGACTTTACAGAGTAGAGTGAATACACCCTCTAAATACGAATCAAAAACAAGTAAAATAGCTATATTCGGCTGTGTCGAATCTTATATTCCCTTTACCAAACTATACTTTAAAAATATTAAAAAAAAAAAATTTTTAAATTTTTTTAAACAATTTTTATAAAAATTTTTTTGTAATTGTTTTTTAAATGTTTTTTCCAATTTTTTAAAAAAAAATTTTTAAATTTAAAAATTTTTTTTTTTTTTAATTTATTAGTGAAAAAATTAAAAAATATTTTTCCCGATTTTGACCCATTGTAGGTCCAACTTTATACATCGTTGCAATGAACTTTGAAATATCTATCATTAGATATCCATATTGTCTATATTTATGACTTAGTAATCGAGATATAGATCAAAAATATGCCAAAAATAGATGTTGTCTCGGATTTTAAATAGGAAACTTCTCGAAAGCAGGTCTGACAGAGTTATTGAAGATTTGGATCCCGAAGATATCTGGGGTCTTCAGAAAATTGATTTCCACAGACAGACAGATGGACAGGCTTAATCGACTCCGCTATCTATAAGGATCCAGAATATATATACTTTATAGGGTCGGAAAATTATATTGTGCAAATTACAAACGGATTGACAAACTTATATATACCCTTCTCACGAAGGTGAAGGGTATAACAAAAAAGGGCTTCATTTACTCAAATCCCATGAGAGTGTTTGTCGTAGGAATAAACCACTTTGGGACAGAAAAGTCCACCAAAACCGAAAAATAAATTGTTGTAAATGACATTTTCTAACATTCTACTAAAAAAATCAAAATTTTGAGAAAATATATCTGAAAACTGAAAATACATATATTTTTTGCAATTAGCTACTTTAAATTAAATTTTGTCCTTAATATTTACATTATTTTTCACATATTTTATCATTATTGCACTCATCTTATAAAATCCTTCTAGCAACAACATAATAATACAAACAAATTTAAAGAGGCCGAATAAAGCTCGTTAACGGTAAATTTTTCATTTGATTTTGTTTATGTTCCAATGTCGTGTTCCATTGCCTAATCATCGTGTTAAAATGTTTTTTATTATTTTAATATGGATGGAAGCAACAATGCGATTCTTGGGAAAAATTAATAGACATCTACCAAAAAATAAAAAATATTTCGATTAAGCGACTCAGAAAAGCAATCGAAATTGCTAAAAAAAGAAGGGAAAAGATTTATAAACATGACAGAAAAATATTTCGCGTTACAATTGTCGCGTGCTAAATCATAATAAAGTTTGTAAAAATTTATAAATTTGTTCACTCAAAATGCGTACGAATATCGCGTTTGAGACCGTGGAAAACCCATGTTTTTTAAACGTATTACATTTACTGTTTAATGTGTTCTCACATTACTGTACAACTCTTTTACCTTCATCTACAAAACTCATGTTTTTGAAATACATCCTCTTGCCAAACATTTATTTTCAAAAATATTGTTGACGAATGAATCCACTAGTGCCATAGCGAGGTTAATCTGGCCCGTATATGTAGCTGACAGGTCGAATTCAATTATAAATAAGGCCAATTGCATCTACCATTACAGGATACTGTATTATCGACATGATATTGGGTTTACGGTTTAACGACTACTGTTTCACTACGGTGCGCACCTTTGGCGTCCTTTTTTTCTCGTGCAGGGAGGAGCGGTCGAGGATGAATCATAGTGTGGTTCAATATGAAAACAGCATGTGACTGCCCACGGAAACTAACCTAAAGCATTTCTATATAATTTTGAAGATTTGAAATTGTACGGGCTGTTTTGAGGATATTTCGATTATTAGATATTCATTGAACTTTCTGTTTTTTAACAGAAAAACTTAAACTATCTGCTTCATTAATAAATTTTATAAACATCTTTTGCAAAACAATAGGAAATACATATGTATATAAAAAATATTCGAGTTGAAAGAGCATGTACATTTTTGTGCGAAACAAAAATGTAGAGTGAACATTTTATATTTTTGTGCAATTTCCCAATTTTTTATAATTATCTCTGAAAGTTACTTCATAACTCGATTTGAAAATGACTTTGTAATTTATATTTGATTAAAAAAAAAATTATATGTAACGCAATTCCACGGGAACACAACTATTATAAATTTAAGATTTAATTTCGTTTTAGTGTTTGGATTTTAGTATCGTCCATTCCCAAATTTACATTGAAATTTGTGACCAATGTATTTGAAAGCTAAAAAAAAATATTTTATTCAGTGCAATATTTAATTTTCCTACATAAATGTGTATGTACTTTGTAAACATCAGTTATTTATATTTACCATTATTTTTATTAATTTATTAATAAAGCAAAAATATAATAAACATAAACATAAACAAAATACACAAAATCAAAACTATGTAAAATAATAATAAAGCCAAGTTTAATAAAAAAAATAATAAAAACATACATAATAATTCCAAATATAAATCAAACAGAATTAAAAAAAAATATTAAGAGAAATTTTACAAAAATTGAAAACGTCTCAGACGTTTTGCTATAATTCTTCTTATTTATGCTTTTAAAAGCATATTTTATAGTCTTCACTGGACTTAATTTATTTAATTTTATTTTTTTCAAATTGTTAAAGCGAATAGAAAACAAACAAAAGTATAGAGTAGAATAGTAAAATTTTGTATAGTATACTTATAGGTAGAAAAGGGGAAACAAAAACTAAAAACTAGAAAAAGTTAAAAAATAGTATTAAACAATAATGTAACAACTTCAATTATATATTAGATTAGTTTTACTCTAATTACTAGTATTTGTACTGAAGAGCAAGTTAAAGTTAATGTTTGTTTTTGTTAATTTATAATTTTCCCACTTCGGCCAACAAAAGACCAACAGCACAATTATTAACCTCTTCATGGTCTGGTTCGTTTTCAACTGGTATGCTGCAGAGTTGCGTAGGTTCTTCTAATATAGAATCATGGGAATTTTGTTTATGCTTTAAACGTTTTCTTTTAACTTGCTCTTCAGACAAATTCTACAAATTATCTAATAAATCCGAACCCACGCCAATAACAACAGATGACTCACCTACAACTCCGCCCAAACCAGGGGCCGATGTATCAGATTGTACCGCAAAATCAGGCGTTAATACGACGTCATCAACTTGACCAATGGCCGTTGAACCGTTTATCAGAGTATCTTCTTCGTTGAGTAACGATTCTGAACTTAAAGGTGCATCCACACCCACCACATCAGATCCCATAAGATTATCACTGCCGACCGCACCAAACGAAGATGTAATACTATCATCTATGGTGTTGCCGTTGATAAGGAAATCGCGTGTAAATTCCGACGGACTATAACGAAAACTACTGGGTGTAGTTGTTATGGGTGTAGAAGGCATTGACTTGGAGATATCGCACGCCGAACGGGATAAATATGAGGAGATGTTGCCATAACCGTATTTGCTAGTTGACGTAAAGTTTTGAGAAAATGAATTAAGATTATCCAAAACACCGCCTGCACCGCCACCATTCAATGACTGACAATTATTAACGAATCGCCTTCTGTAGAAGTTGTTGCCGTTGCCAAAAAGACTTTGGGGATTTTGATGTGGCAAAGGTGTCGAAGGTACGGAACGTGATATTGATGAAGACATTGCACCACTGCCACCAGCATTTCCACCTCCTCCCACGCTGTAGCTACCGGATGATAAAGAGAAATGGCCAGCACTACTATAGCCCGATGACGAGCCCGCCGAAGAACAGGTCGTTTTCGTTGTGCCCGTCTGGTTGAGACTGGAAAATTTCGCTACAAAATCGGGAGACGACAAAATTTCACTCACGTCCACCTCATCTAATATGGCCGTTGAATCGGAAGCCACAACATTTGCCACTTCTTCGAGTTTTATGGTGGCACTCTGTTGGCTACAACTGTTTTCCGAGAGCATTGTAACCGAATCAATAAATTCGGAGGGCACTGGTGTTTGAGCCAATGAATTGCAGGCGGATATGGGCCCAGGATTATTTGTAGCACAATGAAAACTGCGATTGAATGTGGGCGAATGAGAACGTTGCAGTTGTGACAATGGCACAGACTGAGATCGCTGTGTGACATCGTTCATTTGCCCTGACGAATTGTCAGTGCTGTTGTTACCCATTATTCCCTCAGAGTTGTTGTTTATGTTCATATTGAAATTAGTTCGACTGCCAAATGTGGTGTTGGTAGCTGTTGAAGCTGCTGCTGCCGCCGCTTCTCCAAATAAATCTAAATCCAAAGAATTTTGATCAACCATTAACGAGTTGGTAACATTTACCGATGTTGATGGGTTATTAAAGGGGCCGCCGGAATGAGACCACTGGTCCATTAACATATTGTGTGACATGTGGCCAAACAATTGCTGTTCCTGTTGTTGTTTTAACACAGAGGGACTTGGTGGGGCTGACGCGGACGTCATCATCGAATTGTACGACCGCTGACGTCGCGTTGCCCCAATCATGGGATCTGAGGAGGTGTCACAATCTAAAGACTGCTGTTTGGTCAGTAAACGCGATAAGCCAGGGCTGGCAAAAAATCCTGTATTTGAGGTATTACTAATGTTGTTGTTGCTGTTATTTAGAGACAATGAAGTATTGTTGTTGCAAGATGATGTGGTCGTATTGATATTGGGTGATATCGGTAGAAAACTGTAATTTTTTCTTGCTGCTGTTATGTCCGATGTGGTAGATGTTGTATTTAAATTTATTTTACGTTTAATAGAAACCTGAATATACTTGAGGTTGTGTTGTTGTTGGTGTTGATTTATAGATTGTTGCTGAAGTTGTTGTTGTTGTTGCATTTGTTGTTGATGCTTTTGTGTTAATTGTGCTAGAGACGCTGAGGCAGTACCAACAGTATTTGAACATGATGATGACGATGATGTCGAGGCTGGTAAACATGGTGATATTAAGGGCAATTTACTTAGAGTAGAATTTGTTGTTGTTGAATTTGAACTTGAAAATGTTTTACCATTTTGTAATTGACTATTTGCTATTGTTATATCGTTTATTGACGGTGTATTGTTACTAGATTTATATGTGCTCATCATCATTATACCAGTTGATGTCTTTGATGTAGTCATTGTCGAATTTGAGGTCAGTGCCAACGATCCTATAGTTGTTGATGTTGTTGTTGTCAATTTAGGTATGGATGTTGAGGCTGACGTCAATTGATTTACTGTTGAATTACTGTTCCGTTTAGCATCAGAGGAAGAATTTTTGGTTAATTTTTCCTCAGCGTCTCCCATCTGAAAATATTGAAGCAACTCAGTTTCTTGATCTTCCGAATTTTCCTCCTCTACGGGCAAAAAGTAATCATCTAGCTCATGCTTATCCATGTTACAAATGCTGATAACTCTCTCTCGCGGCAAACCCAAATTTGCCGGCAAATCAGCCGCATCTTTGGCTGCATTCAAATCAGGAGGATCACAACCAGCTGCCGCTGCAGCAGCCAATATTTTTTTTGCCTTCAACTGTTGCAGATTTCGTGAAAGTACCTTTGGTTGTCCCAGCGTTGTAACATCATCATTCAGTGTTTGACTATTTGGGCTCGTGGACGGAGCCATTTGTGTGGGTGGTCCCATGTTGTAAACCACAACGGAATCTGTACTATTTGGTGGTGCTGCTATAACACTAGCCGGCACAGGCGGCGGTGTCGAAGCTGTTGTTGTTATAATGGGATAATTTGTAGTTGTTGCCGCAGTTCCGCTTCGATTTGATGTGGGGGAATTTGACCAAAAACCTTTAGTTTGTTGTGCTTTTCGAACTTTCTTGCAGAAAATATTCGAAGTGTTGTAATCATCGGCACCAATCTCTTGCTTAATAATAGTTTGTGATGGTGGCGAAGAAATCGCTTGAGTCTCTGTAGACAGTTCCATGATTTTTGGTGTTAAATTCTTTACAGCGGCTGCTAACGTTGTTGTAGGTGTTGTCACGCCTGTTGGACGTACGTGTTCAAAAGCACTTGCTGTTAGGGATGCGGTCATTGGTGGAGCTCTAGCTAAAACGTTGGATATTCCACCTCTTGTCTCGGTAGCCAAATTCATGGGCATCACTTGATGTTGCGCCATTTGAAGGGTATTTGTTGCTGTTGTTGTCTGATATTGGCTTACATTAGCCGAATCTGTGGACTGTGAGTGTGTGGACAAGCTACCTACGGATGGTGGATAACCGGGAGAATCGATTAATTCTTGTTTGATTTTCACTTTTTGTCCATCTTCCATTGCTGGCGACAGAACAGCATGATGACTACCACTTTTCGAGCTGTTAGCTGGAGATAATTGGGGTTGCATTTGTTGTTGTTGATCGCCGGTATTCATTATATTTTGATGGCAACTGGACTCCGATGAAGATGATCCCTTCCGTTTCTTTTTACGCCGTTTCTTTAAAGGTCCCATATCCTAAAAAAAAATAAAGAAATAAACAATCACTAGAATGAATACAATTCGAAAAGTTTGACATACATAGCGATAAGTAGGGAGCGGGTTTATATGCAAATGCTTTTTTTTTCTCGAACTTCAAAACAATATGTAGATTAGATAAATATCTATCCGAATCGCACATTTTGTAGTAAAATTACATTGATTTGTTAGGACATATTTTTGCGTATTTTGTTATATTTAACTTCAAAATGCATATTTATATGCATATTATCCAAATTTTGAATAAAAATTATATTTTTTTCGTCAATGGACAAAAGGTTTTTGTCGATTTTTCTTTCGACATCGAGAAACTGGCATTAAGTCGTCTTCATTTCTCTCTCAGCAATTGAAAAATATAATTTCAAAACATTTTGCGTCAAAAAAGTTTAGAGTTTAGAGAAGTATCAAAAATTCATAAAATGTATTGAAAACATTCAAACATGTTTTCATTGCAATTTCGATTTATAAAAGATTTCGTTATCGAAAGATTTTGTAACTTCACATACACAGTTACCGCTCCTGACAATCATTTCTCAGAAGAACAATTATAGTTTTATAACTTCAACTTAATTAATATATCCATCGTTTTCTCAGAAGAACAATTATACTTGTAAAACTTCAACTATTTAATTCCTGATATACTATAGTTTATGCATAATTTTAATACTTTATGCATAGATGATAACTAGATAGGTAACTGAGATCCAAAAACCTAAGGCTGTTGTCAAAAACCAAATTCATGAGAATGTACTGCATGTATTTTGTTATTGCATCACTCTTATGTGTGAAAAGAGAGTAACTTTTTCCATTGATATTTCTCTCTCCTTCCGTTCTATGCGTTTATTCTTTAACTTATGTACTATTATAATTTATCATTATAGAAATAATAGATTTAAAATTCTTTTTTGAAGAATTAAATTCCACTAATAAATCAGAAGGTAAATTATTAAAATATGTTAAGGGCCAAATATACGGACTATTTAAAACAAATTCCGAACGATGTAGTCTTTTATAGAATACATTGTGATGACGAAGATTTCTAGATGGCACATTAAGATCAATTTTGTGAAGAAGATCAGGGGAATCAATATTGTTTTAATTAAATTATGATGGCAAATGCCGAGTAAATTTTAGATGTTTCAAAGCAAAATTTACAAAATTTCTCTGTACTTTTTCAATACGATCTATGTGAGTTCTAGCATAAGGACTCCAAACAGTTGCACCATATTCTAATTTTGATCTGACGAAAGATGTATATAAAATTGACATAGTATACGGATCATAAAAATCTAAACTGCTTCATTTGATGAAAGCCAGAATAGAGTATTCTTTAGGAATAATTAATTCCAAATGTGGAATAACACTCAACTTTAAGTCTAAATCATTAACTTCATGAACAAAAGTTAGAGAATAAGTGCCAATAATGGATATATACATGCCTTTTAGAACTAGTTGTGGAACTAATACATTTTTTTCTGGGTATACATATATTATTAATTTTGTACTTTTATTAACTCTTTCGGTACTGCAATAATCCAATTTTTAATTAATGGATTATCCTCAATAATATTTGCAAACACAGCATTTTATTTGAACCAGTAAGTAAGAAGTTACATATTATTTTTTGATTATTACATTGTAATCAGCCCAACTCATTCCTCTTTTGAAAAATTAGCTTAATTATACATTTTGGCTTATTTATCACTTTTAAACTAAATAAGTGTCCACTTTGAAACTTTTCAAGAGTATAGAAGAAAAGAGTTTTTACTATATCATTCATTCCATCGTACATCGTCCAAAAATTTACTTGGGTATTCAGATTTTGTTAATTTTTAGCCAACATAGGGTTTACGTATGCAGGAATTTCCATTTTAAAATTAAAAAAAAAAACTCACGATTTTATTGACATATATAAGTTTATGTATTCTCATCTTGTATAGCTGTGGTCGGATTTTGTTGATTCAGGAATGATATGAAAGGTTATTATACCTTTAATATGCAGCTACAAAACAATATTTTCATTTAAAAGTGTATTCGAAATGCAATTTTCTTATGCTTTTTTCGTAATTTTCTAATATTTTTTATGTAAGCAACGCAATACAAATTATTTTGAGAGAAAGACTGTTATTTTTTAATCTCCTAAAACAAAACTACAAAATTATTTAAGTTTTATTAAGGTATGATGCAAACATTATATTATACAAAATTAGAAAAAAAAAGTATAAGTTAATGTATTCATATCTTGTAAAACTGTGCTCCTTTTATATTGATTCAGAACAACTGTAATGGAATATTTTAATATGAAAGTACATTTATAATGCAAATGCAATTTTCTAAAGCATTTTCTTCTCTTTTGATTTTACTCCATATTTTACCATACTAAAATATAAAATATTTAATAAACAGCACAATAAAAACATTCAAATCGTTTCTTCATAAACAAAAATAAACTTTTATTTAAATTTTTCGTTTTTCCCTTTTGATTTTACTATAATAAAATGTGAAATATTTAGTAAACGCAATAAAAAGCATTCTGGGACAATTTATTTTTTAGAAAAAAAATTCAAATTGTTTCTTCATAAAAAAAAATAAACTTTTATTTAAATTTAAATAAGAAAATGCTAAAACTTTGCGGTACTTGAAACTTGAATATTTTTGACATTTATTAGAATGGAATTTTTTAAAGATTCTTTTTTTGTTTTGAAGCTCAAGTTATTCGCTGTTAATATCATGAGAATTTATTTTTATAACCTGGAAAATTCTTTTAGTGATATTTCATTTAAACAATTACTCTTTTCGTTAAGTTAGGAAAAAAAAAAACTAAATTCTATAATCGATAAATTCTTTTCTTCATAACGCTTCAACACCAAATTAGTTTTAAACGAACGTCTGAAGTACCTACTTTAACGCAGATATAAAATTATCTGCCGAGATTTGCCGATTAAAAAAAAAACAATAATGAGTGATAAGACCACATACCACGAAATTTTTGATATATGGCTTAAACCATATTTGTGGAAAAATAAGCAGTAGTTCTAATTACGATATTGATTATAAGCAATTACAATTATTCTTACTTTAATTTATGTGTACCTATTAATAAAAATTAATGAAGAAAAATTAAACACCGTTTGTTACTTATACCTCTTTATTATGTACTTTAAGCATTCTCATGCATACTCGCCGCTTTTTTACTTTTTAATTATACAATGCGAATAATATCAGATATAAATTTTTGCAGTTGTATGAGAGGTGGGCGTGGCAGTGGTCCAATTTCGCACATTTTTTTGTCAATGGTACATATTGGCCTAGTAACACCTTGTACGAAATAAGTCTAGCTTAATTTTTTTACAGGTTATTTAATTTTGTCTCCCTAGAATGGCTAAATCTTACACTGTGCAATATTTGCGGACTATTAATATATTTAATATGACAACAAGGATCATTAGGTCCAATCAGTATTTTGTTTTGTTTAAAATTAAATAATTTGTGCTGTAGCTGCACAACGCTATTACTAAATAATAGAGAACAATATGAATTGCATAAAATCCTTGCAGCCACATTATTCAGAAACGCAAAATTATAATAAGAAATAATACTGCCATATGTAAATCTGAATTTAATTGGCCTTATAGGCTTATAATTCATTGAAAAATAAATAAATAAAAAAAATAAATAAAAAATAAAAAATAATAAGAAATAAATCAAAAATATCTAAATTTAATAATTAATATTTTCAGCAACCTACTGCACAACTTTATTTATTAAAACTAAAAACAAAATTCACATTTTAGAACTCACGATCTCATCTAAAATAAAATGTTTGAACTTCGCTCTCTAGCTACTTTTCCACTACTTACCGCCATGACCCTTTTTTCTTTGGGTTCTCTTTGCGTATGTTTTTTGTGCGTCACACCACTACTAGTCCCACGACCGGCTCCAGTATACGGTGTATGCGTTCCACCTGTCAACGGTACCGGTCCATTTGTTTTAATATGCGTTGCCAAATCACTGATATTGTCAATTTTAACATGCAACATCGTCTCGGCCCATTGTTTCACAACACCCCATGATTCTTCTTGTTCTTCAGTGCTATCAATGATATTCGTAGATAAATCAATGCTGCCATCTTTTTCGCCACTTTTTGTTGTCTTCACTGTTGCCAATGTGGGTAGGTGAGGAGCTGGTAATTTACTTGTTTTTCGCATTGCAGCATAACAATAACGAGAGTGACCTCTTGTTCCTAAACGCCTGGGTCGTATGCCGGGAAAAACTTGTTTCATTACTTTACCAAAATCAGCGGTAGATAATGGTTTGATATCCAAACGTTCACAATAAACTCTGAGTGAGAGAATAAATAAATAAAGATGACAAATATCGGTTACAATCCATACAAAAAAAAGCTTTACAAATTTAACGTAGAATTAATAAATTAACATATAATTTTTCATGAGTTATGCACTTACAAATAATCATTATAGACGTCTTGTTTTGGTATGGACACCTGAGGATCTTGTTCCAAATGAGTACGAACCCAATTTATAGTATGATTAATCTCTGAACGTGTACCCAAAGGGTTTTGAGGCTGACGCAGGGGATCTAAATAATAAACCAATAGCCACAAAATTATAAAAATATATACCAATGAATGTTGCATTTTATTGTACAAAATATCTATATTCTTATATTAACCTGTTTCTGGTTGTTCTCCAGGCAAACGCAAATAAAGCAATAATTTTTCTACTGGTCTCAAAGTCGAAATACGATCCAATATTTGAACTATTTGTTGTTTGGCATGATCGCTAATGATTTTAAACGAAAACAAATAAATGAAAAGAAATAATCCATCAATAAAAAAGTAAATTGTTTAGGTATAAAACAAAACAAAAGAATAGCTATTAAAAATAAAAACGTAGAAATGTTTGTTATGCTTGAATACACACCCTATACCGGACTCTACAACTTGTTGTATACGTCGTAGTTTTTCTTCATCTGGTGCATGCACCCCCAGGCCCATGAGGCGTCCATGTATGGGTGTGGTAGCCAATTTTGTGGCCGTGGTGCCAGTGCTTATTGCACTAATGACTTGATCAGCAATTTGTGTGTTTATACCACCGGACGTCGAGCTTTCGGTAGACGTTAGTGTTGATGTTGAATGACGACCTGTTGTAGCTGACGTTCCGCCTAGCGCTACATTTGTTGTCGCCAATGACGCTGATGACGACAACGATGTTGTGTTCGATGAAAGATTTGTTGGTCCACTAGAGCCCACTGTCTGTTGGGTTGTATTAAAGGAAGCTGCCATTAATTTGCTAAGCTCATATTGTTGCTGGACATTTAAATGTTGAAACTGCTCCATTCCAAAGTGGGCATGATGAGACGAAGGCATGGGATGAGGCCCCGAAAATTGTTGATTCGGAGGCGGATGTGAATGCGCATGTGAATGTGAATGATTTGCACTTGTATGTGCCGCTCCTGAAGCGGTGAGCGAGGCCACTGCATACGGATTGGGAGTCAATACAGATGTAGCAGCTGCTGCAGCATGTGGAAATGGTGGTGGTATAAAACCACTAGGTACAGGTACATTGGTAGTGGAAGATGGTGTTGTTGCGGGGGGTACAATATGGGAAGACGAAGAGGATGCAGATCGATGATCAATTGGTGGTGCTTGAAAACGTGCAGCTGCATATGATGCTACGTCAGATGACGTCTGATGTGTATCTAAATGCCCAGTACCCCCATATAAGGCTGATGCAGAGCCAGCAGCTGGAGATGTTAAACTCAACGCTGTTGCATTGTAAATAGGTGTATGTTGCAAATGTTGTTGTTGCTGCTGCTGCTGATGTTGTTGTTTTTGGGCTGCAGCAGCTACTGCTGCCGCTGCCGTTACCGCTGCTACTGCACCTTTCGACCACTGCGATCCTTGTCCATTTTTATTCTCGGACATATCGCGTTTGTTCATTGAGAGCGCGCTCGCGTGCAGTAATAACTGTACACACAGCTAATGTTCCGTGATGATTACTATCACTAAATTCAATTACTCGTTTCTTCTTAAAATCAACTACTAATATGCTTCCAACGAAAAGCACTTGTTCTTTCTTATCTTAAAACTACTTTACACTAGAGGGAGAGTTAGTTAGGGTTTAACCCCCCAAACTCGCTTATTTATGTATATATGTATCACTTAGCTAAAACTTTTTAGTAAAATACAATAAAAAATCCTTTGAACTTTTAATCTTTCTATCTTTGACCGAGCACAGATTAGTTTTCCATTAATTTAAGATACAGCAAAAGCGATAATAAACGCGGCTGCTATGTCTGCTGCTCGATAATAAAACATTTTTTTTATTCGTTTTCTTCACTTATTTTTCTATTCGTTTTTTTGCGTTCTTGCTTTTATATTCGTCGTTTTCGTGATTATGTTCCATCACTATTTTGTCTACTTGTTTTTCACGTGTTTACGTTGTGTATTTATTGTAAAATATTTTAAATTTTTGCAGCATTGTTATGGACAAATAATTATTACGCAAATTGAACTGATAGTTTTCATTTTCTTATGAAAAATAAATTATTATCTGCGTTGTAACGCGTGTCCTTTTCGTTCATTATTCGTCGTCTCGATTAAAAATGTTTTCCAATTGACATTTCCCCACTGATGCCAATTCAGCGATTTTTTCATCAACGAGCGTTTTTTAAACCAAATGTAGATAGGGAACGTATATTTGCTGTTGTCGTAATTAAAGCTATTTTTTTATTACATATATGAGAAATAAAAAATTGTGATTTTCCATAGTAAAAATGGAAGAGCTTGGTGCAGTAACTTCCCAATCAAGTCGTATTACCTAATGTATTTTTTCTTGTTCTAACAATGCCTTTAGACTTTTTAAATGCTCACTAATTGCTACTGATGGACAATAACTATAATTATGATATTTATTCATACATATTTTTTACCCTACATCTATAATTAATAAATTTTTGTCTTAGTAATCGTCAAAGTGGTTGTCTAGATACAAAATTAGGTATAGCCTCCATTTATTAGTGTTATTGCTTTGTTATGACAAAATTGTTAGTGCATTTGCTCAGACAACTTTGTCTTGACAACAAACGTCAATTATTGTTATGATAAATATTTGTTAGGTTTTGATGTGGCTAAAGTGATAATTTAATTTTGTTTTTATTTTTTTGTTTATTAATTTAAAAAATATTTACAAGAATCTCAGGTATTTTGGCCTATAAGGCTTGATATAACATAAATGAATATGAAATGAAATAAGCATTTTTGCTGGAATTCAAGTTGAAAACAAGTGTAATTCTACCCTTGAGTCCAGTGTCAATCAATTGAGTTGTTCATTGATATAACAATCAATAAAAAGGGAAACAAAATTTTGGTTTAAAAAAGATTTAAAATTTTCAAATATTTTTCAAGTTTAAAATATAATTATACTAGAATTCACGGAAAATTTCAACTATATATTCAAATGCTTGAATTGTAAGGTCGTTAGAGCTTATTGGGCTGATAAGCCACAAAAACAAAATATAGATAAAAATTACTTCAAAATTTGTCAATAGTATAAAAATATGTATATGATTTTTATAAAAATATACTTTATATTTTTAATTCTATAAAACAAATATATTAGAAATTAATGAACATATATTTTTGGTGGAGGTGGCCAAGGCATATAATATTTTCCTTAAACTGATATGACAAAAAGTGGACTTAAACAAACAACATTTTGTAATTGATATTGTGGAGTAGTCTGGAATAACTACTTTTTAATAAAAGATATTTAGAGGAGTTTTAACAAAGAACTGTGCATGAAAAAAATCCGATAGCATATACGAAGAAGTAAAAGAAGAGATGAATATCGTTTAACCACCGTCTTGACTAGCTATTAATTTGATCACCCATAATGAATTCAGCATAAATAATAGACTTTAGACAATCACTTGTGTCATACGTATACAAATTTTATAAAGGCAAACTTTTTTAGAAAATGTTGCATAACATATAGGAATAATTGCATAACCAATAATGTTTAAATTTAAAATTAAGGTTTGTTAGATCTTATTCGAACTGTTAACCGTTTAAAAATCCTTTCATTGGATTTCCAAAATGGGAAATATAGATCATACTAATTTTTATTTTCGTATAAAGATTATGATTAATTGTTAATAAAAATCAATTTTAGCGTAAAAATCTAATTGTAGAAAAAAAAATTACAGAAATAGATTTACCAGTTACTAATTTGATCTATGAACTGTTATTAACATTATTTTTCTGCTTTTCATTCATATTGTTACGAAATTGCACTATCAATTTGAATTTAACGGTCTGTAATGATTGTATGCAACATTCATCATGATTATAAACATTTCCATCAGTAGAAATTTATACTTATCAACAATGTTGATAACACGCAGTTTTTAACATTGTCTATAAGTATGACAAAATGTTAAAGCTGCTTATATTAACATTAAAGAGGCTAACATCTCTAGAAATATAACATTCTAGTTTTGTCCGTTATGATAATTCATAGAAGATGGCACAGTGTATATAAATAGTATCAGCCGTTGCAGAGAGTCAGTTTACCATACTATATTATGCTTGTGAGTTATAAAGTGTGTAATATAAGTGTGTGTATTAAAACAGAGTGAATATTTTAATTGTTCTATAAATTTTAAGTACTGATCACTTTTATTTGCAATTAGGAGGTATTCTTGCCAGTTCGGGGTCATTTATTTGTGCCACAAACCAATCGTTACTGGAATCCGAACTGGAGCAGTCGAACATTAATGACACATTCCTTTTGTACTCTGTTTTTCCTCTTGGGTCTAAGGTTGTCTTGCATGTTTTTCATCATTCCTGTCTCTTCCTTGCCATTTTCGATGAATTGGAACTTTGCAGTTACGATGAATGTGACCGACCGAGATTCTAGCCCTGCTATGCTTATCATAAATTGCCTTCATAACTGCCTCTTTTAAAGCGTTCACCATATTTCTCCTCTTCCCAGCAATAACTTCAAGATCTGGTACCTCACCTATACTCAAATTTATAAGATCCAAGGTCAATGTAACGCCGCTTAAATTAATCTATGAGCCTCTCCCGCCTTATTACCTGCTGTTGGTAGCTCCAACTTACTCAATTCTTTCTTGAGTTTTTCTACTTTTAATTCCTCAAACTTTATGCTTATTATTTTGCAATCCCACTTCTGACACCAATTGTTACGTTTTTTACCTTTTAAAAACGGTGGTTATATACTTTATATAAACCGGATACTTTTGATTGCAAATAAAAGCAGTTTAGTACTTAGTTTAAAAATTGTAACAACTCTTTTTTCAAATGTACACAACAAGAGTTTTAATAGGCACTATGTGTTTTTAATACACACACACGTTTATAGTTCACAATAATTATCTATTAATAGACACACTTAAATTATACTTAATAATGTACAAGACAGTTGACAAGTAGGACAAAACGAGAATGTTCCACTTCTACAGCATTCAGCGTCCTTAATGTTAGCAGGTTTAACAGTTAATGTTGGCAGCACTGTGCTGCCAAGTATTCACTAGTGACAATGTATACAAAAGCTGGTGAACGGGGAAACCCGTGTTAAAACCATTAAATTCAAATCGTTAATGCAACAATATTTTATTTCAACAATATATTCATTTACATCGAATAGATTTAGTACTTTTCTCAGATCTTCGTTTTCCTAGAAGATATTTTTGTCACTGCTCCATTTCTTGAAGATATAACAGGATCAGAAGACAACAAAAAATTTACGAGACTAATGTATTAAAAAACAGTACATATACAGCAGCTCACGTGGGTCCAAGCGTAGGTCCCTTTGTGTTACCTGAAAGTATATAGGAAAGGAAGAGAAGAACAGAGTGTATGTGAGAAGAGAGAAGGGGACAGTAAGTCAGTTGTTAGTTGTAATAGAGAGTGAGAGAGGAAATATGAGAGAGAGAGGAGAGTGGGTCATCATTGGTCACTCCATGGAGATCCCTATATTAGGTCTAGTTAGCCAATTACTGTGCCTTACAAAGGCATAAATGCACTCAATCCTCAAATTCGAGAGCTCAGAGAGACTAATTAGGGAACGATGTCCCAGAAACCTTCCTGGTTGATTCCAACGATTTTGCGGAATGGAGGACATCCGCGTAAAACCACACGTTATGATGATTCCTTGATCAAAAGAGCAATGCAAAAAGATCCTACAGCATCAGCTGGTCAAGTAAGAACAAGTTTAAGATTATGCGTTAGCGAAAGAACAATCCGTAGAAGAGTAGTGGAAGCAGGATTATTCAAGCCGTTTATATCAGCTAAGAACAATAAAGCTTTAACTGATGTGTTCAAAAATGGAAGACAGTACTGTTCTCTGAAGAATCCAAATACGTGTTAAAAAGTTCCGATGGAAAAAGGCGTGTACGCAGACGAAAAGGAGAAAGACTGAATCCTGAGTATTGCAAAGGAACAATTAAAGATGGAGGGAGTAATGTAATGGTCTGGGGTTGCTTTTCTGGTCAAGAAATTGGGACAATTCATAAAGTTAATGGGATTATGGATCGGTTCATATAATGATCGTGATATAATGAAAGATGTTATATTGCCTTATGCCAGTGATCCTAAGCACACCTCCAAAGTTTGTAAGACTTGGCTACATAGCAATAAGATTCAAGTTCTTCATTGGCCTGCATAATCTGCCGATCTATAATTTGTGGGTGATTGTTAATATTCTCACGACTTTGGTTTTTGACAACAGACTTCTATGGATATATTATTCTATGGTTAAAGATACACAGTCTTACAAAAGTTTACATACATTTGACATTTTTCTATTTTTTTGGAAAATATATAATTTTATTAAGAGTTGTAACTATATTTTTATTTATTGCACTTAAAAAATATATTTCCATCATATTTTATAATATTTTGTTGGTTTTTTAAATAAATAACAATTAAACACGAGTAATTGGTATTCTTTTAATGTTACATAAGTTTACGTACTCTGCAAAAAAAAAATGTTGTACCGTTAAAATTTCCGCTACAATTTTCATGATACTTTGTGTAAAATCAGTGGTAGAAAGTTAACATTCACTAAATGTGATCACACTGGCAAAATAAAATCAAAAAGTATTTTTAGTGGAAGAAAATGTGCAAAGGCAAAGAAATTTCTGAACCATTTCGAAAAATCGTCATTAAGTTGAGAAATGATGGCATATCTTTTAATGAAATTGGAATTTTATTAAATCTAAGTAAAACCACAGTCCAAACAATAATAAAAAATTTCAAAGAAAATGGAAATTATGAAAGCAAAGCTCGTAGTGGGCTTCCCCGCATTCTCTACAAACGAACAGAACGGTTTATTATACGTTCCATTCAAGAAAATTCTAAGCTAAGTGCCGTCTAACTAAACCGGAAAATGAGAACAAATCTAGAAATGACCGTTTCAGATCAGACTGTTCGCCGATGTATCAAGAGAAATGGGTACAATAGCAGAGTTGCCAGAAAAAAACCATTACTTAGATCTGTGAATATCCAGAAGCGCTTAGAATATGCCCAAAAGTACGAAAATGCTCATGTAAATGACCCTACATTTTGGGAGAGCGTAATATTCACAGATGAATGTAAATTTATGGTTTTTGGAGGTGATGGACGAACATAAGTTTGGCGAAAGCCTAATGCAGAATTATTACCACAAAATGTTAATTGCACCGTAAAACATGGAGGCAGGTCAGTCATGGTCTGGGGATGTATGGCGGCAAATGGTGTCGGTAAGCTCAGGTTCATCGATGGTACTTTGGATAAGGCCATGTATATCGATATTTTAACGGATAGCTACCTTCCCAGCTCCCAACTTCTAGATCTGGAGGACAACGCAATATTTCTCCAGGACAACGATCCGAAGCAAATCCGAAGGAATGGCTTCTATATAACGTTAAAAACAAATTGGAACATTCCCCGCAGTTCCCCGATCTTACACGCATACCTAAATTGGAGCGTAAGGCGTTTTTTACTTGTCAAAAATTCTCATGCCCATACAATTTGTATGCAGCATACCGAAATAACGCGACGGCAACGCTTTGCAATTGGAAAATCCGATTTTGACAGCGCGTTTAATAGTGAAGTTAGTTGCAAAACACAACAAATGTAAACACATATATACAGAAGTAGAAACAAATATGCAAGAAACACATTTTTTAAACTTTAATATTTAGTTTCTTTGATAAAATTTTAGTTTATAAATCACGAAACAAAAATCAGAAACACCAATACTGCAATGTACTTTATTTTTTTAAATAATCCGGGTTGTTATATTAATTTTTTTGATAACCTTGTTTTTATTGTTTGACGTAGCGTTGGCGCTTTTATTTAGGTATGACATTTCAGCGTTAAAGCTAAGCGTAAAGAAACGTTCCGCCTTACGCTTTTATTTAGGTAGGCCAGTTAATGTTATTGAACATTTATGGGATATTTTTAAACGAGGTCTAAAAATTCGACAAGTAACTGCAGTTCCAGCACTCAAAGAAGCGTTGATGGAAGAATGTAGCAAAATTACTCCAGAAATAACAAAAAAATTGGCTTTGTCCATGTCAAATAGATTATCTGCTGTAATTAAAGCCAAAGGAGGTCACACAAAATATTAATTTAATTTTTTTTTATCCCGTATGTAAACTTATGTAAATTAGCTTAATGCCAAAAAATGAATTCTTTTATGTTTTTTAGTAGAATTTAATGAAAATAAATTAGTTTTGTGTTTATTTTATGTCAATAAATCCGAAATAGCATAAAAAAAGTAATTAAAGAATTTTTCACTAAATATTTATTAATAAAGATGAAATATATTAGGGGTATGTAAACTTTTGTAAGACTGTGTATAAAAACAAAATTTGGAACTAACATTTAAGGACTAAAATGTCCTTTAATCAATGGCATTATAATTTTTGCCATTTTTTTATTTTCAAATACCGAAGTTCTTAAAACGGGAAAAATGTGTTCAAAAAACTGAGTTTTTTATAAAAGTGTTTGTATGTATGTATTTAAGTAACATATATGGCTATATAAATATGCAGCTTTCTTTTTGTTTTTTAATTTTTTTGTCAAACCTATTTTTAGGAATTGTCCAAGTTTGGATAGGACTGGTGGGTATTTCTGCTTAAATGAGCCAAATTTTATCTTATACGCTTATGCATTTAGTTCTCTTTACGGATTATATAAACATTAGAAAATTGTTTTCTATAAAATAAAAAATATACGCCCTTTTTTGGAAAAAAGGTAAAAAATACGGCCCTATTTAAATGTTTTAAATTTGAATGCGTGTACCTTTTTATATGGCTAGACAACTGTTAGTAAGTTTTTTTTTGTTCACAATTTTAACGTAAATAAAGCTGATATTTGCAAAAAAAAAAAATTTGACCCTCCATTGGACCGCCATATATAAAAAACAAACAAACATCGAGCAAAATTAAAAAAAAAAATAAACCTAAATATCTATTGAACTAAAAAAGATAACCTACACATGTATGCGTATTTTTTGAAGATTTTCTTAAGAACTGTTTTAAATTTCAGATTATTTGGACTCAAAAATGTCTTGTGATTTTTTAAAAAATGTGAGATCCGAGTTGACCAACTTTGTTGGGTCAACCACTAGATTCCATTCCGCCTACGAGGCCGATCAACCGTAAATCAACTTTAACACACCTCAGTTCCAACCTTGTGAATTTCCGTTACGATATCTCCAGTAGTTCACGAAATACCGAATTATATAAAAAAATGTTCTAAACCACTGTGCAATGTTTCAAACATTTTAAATTTAGTATATTTTAAAAAAACTCGGAACACTCAATTGTTTGCGTTTATAATTTAAAAAAGCACTAAAACGGTGCTAAAAGTTCTGAGTTGACAACGTTGGTATTGATGATTAAAGTAACCGGTAGCAGAGTGTACTCGGTACTCAATAGTAATGTCAAATTTTAATCATCAAGAAAATGATGTAAAGAAGAAAGAAAAAAATTAGCAAAAATATAAATAAAAATATTTTTTTTTTTTGTTTAATTACGACATCGTACTAAAATAAACAAAAGAATTTCCACTTATTTCAATAACAACTAAAATTTATACTATATTGGTTACAAGAAAATACCAAGTAAAAGATAAAAAGTGATAAGAAACGACATGGTCGTTGTTTTTCATTAGCCAAATATTAAATGGAAGAAGAAAATATGGATACAACACCACAACAAGGGGTAATACAAACTTTTTTTCTCACATACAATAAACAAATGAATACGTGTAATTTGTAATAAAATATTCCATTATTTTCAGCAAAAAATGTCTTTGGAATCACTGAGTAAAGAGGAAATTATTCAAAAATATAAGGGACTCCTGGGAATAGCGAAGAAGGCAAAACAAGCAAAAGATGGTAAGTTAAGTGTATATGGAAAAACTTTAAGTGATTCAATTGCCAAAAAAAACTTTTTAGCAAAAAAAGAAAGTTCTTAAAGATTTATTGGCATAAATCTCATAATTATAAGCACAAAAACGTTAAAATTTTAGCTCGCTCTATCTTAGTTTAAGAGTTATAGGAATTTAAAATCAAGTAAATTTCTCATACATTTGGAAAATAATCTGATCATTATAGATATCATTGAATAGTGCTTCTAAATACCTTAAATATGATGTATAATATGGTACTGTTTATTAACACTGTGAACCAAAAATATGATAGTACTTCAGAAAAATTCAATACCTACAGATAAAGTGATTTCAGCGAAGCCGGTGTTCGATACACCGTTTGAAAATATAAACTGTTATTGTGATCTTGATTTGTTCCGATTTATTTTATATACTCTATCAAGATACAAGCTATTTAACATACAAATACCAAATTTGAATCTTTAAATATTTTAAATTGTTGGATATATGATCCACACTAAATCCAAATTAAAATCAAGGTCACATTTACATCTTCCCAGTAGTTGCGTAAAGTGTAAAATAATTTTGGTTAAAGATTACGTTGACTTTCCAGTTCCAATTAAACCATATACATGTCATATTGAACCGAAACTTTTATATTCAGATCCATTTTCAATCCCCTTACTAAATGGAAGAATTTACATGATTTAAAGAGCGCTATGCGGTTTTTCTACCATAATTTGAACCAGACAAAAGCAATAAAAGCTTAACTAAACTATAATTTTACTACGTTAATTCTTTTTAATTAGCCAAAATTTTTTTTATCAAATTTTCTTTTTACAACATTTTTTTTTTCATCTGAATATAGCAATCTCTCTTATTTTATATAAATTTGATACATGCCTTGAAGAGTGTTGTTACTCACATTAATTTTTATTTTCAGAAATTTCCGAGGAAAATCGTAAATTAAAAGAGCAGCTTCAACAACATGAAACTCAAAAGGATGCCGATAAAAAAGCCTTACTGACTATGAAAGAAATGCTAGAAGTTTATACGGAAAATAAACTTCAATTAACAACACAGGTTGCCGAATTACAAAAGCAGCGCAAATTAGATGCAGACAATTTGGAAAAATTTGCAATAGAAAATGAAAGTTTAAAACGTCAACTACAGCGTCTAACAGATGACAATGAATCTCTTTTGACCGACATAGAAAACATGGAAGCACAACTCAAACAAGTAAGTGGTTTTGGAAAAGAGCAAAAAGAAAATTTAGTTGCGCTGGAAAAAGAAATTGCCCAATTAAAAGAAGCCGAAGCTAAAAGCCATGAAATACAATTGAAAAATGACGAGTTGTCTCAAGAATTACAAGAGATGAAAGAAAAGTATAAATTTATTAAGGATATCAACACAGAGCAAAGACATAAATTTAATTCCCTTAAAGACAGATTCATAGAGGTGCACAAAAAATTAAAAAAACTTAAAGAATGCAAACGTATACTTTTGGAAACCCAACATGAGTATGCAGATTCTGTCTCGCAATGGCAAAATGAAATTATTAGAGCTTCAAAGGTACTATGCAAAGAACTCAATAATTTAAGAGACGAAAATATAAAATTATTGCAAATGTTGGGCAAAGATCAAAGCAAAGATTACGTTGGAGAGGAAATTGTTTGTGTGGACAAATTGAATGAGTTGTTGCAATTGTCAGAAAAAGCCAAACATGATTATCACAATTTACAAGAAGAAAATGTAAAACTAAAAGAAAATTTAGGTATTAAGCCCAATGAATCTTCATCTCTAACTTTAGAAAGTTCTGTTAAAAGACTTGATGAAATGTGGCAGCTAAGTAAAACTGCTTTACAAGAGTATCACGCAATTCAAGCAGAGAATGTTATGTTAAAAGACAATGCTAAATCTAAAGTGGACCATGATCAATTAGACTCTAGTAAAGAGTTTGAAAAATGTTATAAAATTGCAGTCAAATTGCAAGAATTACAAGCCTTGGCCAAAAAAGCCAGTGAAGACTATCAAATTCAAACATTAGAATTGGAAAAACTAAAAGAAGATTATGAACAACTAAAAAATAAAAACGAAATACCAGAAATTTCTGAAGATAAAAATGAAAAACTGTTAAAAACAGAAAAGTCTCTACAAGATGCTCAAACTGAACTTTTAGAGAAACTTCAACAACTACAACAAGAAAAACATGGATTTGAAAATCAAACCCAAGAATTAGAAAATATGAAAGCAGAGTTGTTTAAAATAAACGAAGAAAACCATCATTTAAAAACGCAATTGCAAGATGTTTCAAAAGCATCTGTTCAAAAGTCTTTAGAAGATTCTTTAAAGAAATCACAAAAAGAGTGTCAAGAACTCTCAGAAAAGCTTAAGTCCTTAGAACAAGTACATCTAAAAGACAAGCAATATTTTGAAAACCTTTCTCTTGATTTGCGCAAAGTCAACGAGGAAAAACTGACTTTAAATGACAAAATACAAGAATTACAGAAAAACGCTGGTGAAACTGAAGCCATGTTTAGCTTAAAAGAACAACTATTAGCAGCTCAACAATCGTTGGAAGAATACCAACAAATGTACAAAAATAAAGAAATGGAACATGGTGAATTACTCGATGAAATGCGTGAATTGAATGAAGCTCTTAAGGCAAGGGGAGATCTAATATCGCGACAACACGAAGAATATCAAGTTCTTAAAACTGAACTCAGAACTAATGCAGAAAAATTGGCAAATATTCAACAAGAAATAAACAAAAAAGACCTTCAATTGACAGAGAAACAAAGTGAACTAGAAACCATTACAAAAGAAATAAGCGTGGCCAAACAAAAAGTAGAAACCTTAGAACATACCAGCTCATTGAATGAAGAAAAAGTTCGAGTACTCAGTATTGAATTGGAAAATATAAAGTCGAATACTGCTGCCACCTCCAATGAATTGGACAATCAAAGTGATGTCCTTTCAACATCAACAATTTCGAGAGCTGATGAGCTACAAAGACTTAAAGATGTGGAGGATTCATTTGAAGACAAATATAACAAACTGCGGGGTTTAGCAGCCAAATTAAAGAAAAAACTGCAAGAAGAGACGTTAGTAAAGCATAGACTGGAAAAAGAAATTCAAGATTTCAAAACCCACGAAAATGAGTTGAACGAACAGTTAGTGGAGTTAAAAAACAAAATTTCCGAAATGGACTCTTTACAAAAACAAGTAAATGAGAAACAAAAACACATTGACTCTCTCAAAGCAGAAAATCAAAAGTTGAAATTATCACGCAAACAAGCGAATGTTTTGAATTTGGAAATAGAAGCTGCAGAAAAATCGTTGACCGAAGTAACTAATAAACTCGCCACCCGCTCCTTGGAATTGGAAGCTGCCCAAGAATCGTTAAAAAGTAAAGATTCCACTATTCTACAACTAAGAAAAGAAATTGATCTATTGGAATCGTCAAAGAGTTCTGAAATTAAACATTCTCAAGAATTAAAACAACAAATTGATCATCTACACAAGACACTCCGAGATGAAATGCATAGCAAACAGCAAGCTTATGACAAATCAAAGATTTTGGAACAAGATTTGGAAAACATAAAGCTAGAATTGGAAAAAGTTAATTCAGAATTGGCACAATCTACCAGCAATCAAGAGTCTGCTCTAAGGTCACTAAACAGTGAAAGGGAACAACTTTCATTACAACTCTCCACAACCCAAGAAGCTCTCTCTGATTGCGAACAAAAACTAAAGCAGGCTGAAAGAGTCACAGAAGATTTACGCGTTGAGTATTTGGATTACAAGGTAAAGGCCCAGACTGTGCTAAGAAAAAATCAAAACCGAGATTCTTCTAAGGAGAGAGAGCTGGAAGAGGAATTGGTTGCCATGAGAGCTACAGAGACACGCCTGAATGCCACTATTCAAACGTTAACTACAAAAATAGAAACTTTAGAAAAACAAAAAGATTCATTGAACGACGATAATATAAGCATACAAAAGCGCTCAAAGGAACTAATGACACTTATCGAAGATATACGAACACAAAACGATGCCCTAAATCATGAAATCCAACAACATATCCAGGAACAACATGAAACTTTGAAACAACACCGTCAACAAATCGAATCTATGGATAATTGTCATAAGGAACAAATACAATCATTAAACACATCTCATCAGAGACAATTGGAACAATTACGCATAGAACTCTCACAGCACATACGTTTACCCACCACAGTTGGAGCTATAAAATCAACAAATCTGCCTCCTCATGCGCACATCGACTATCATTCTATGGATCAAGGTAAACTTGATTTTCTCCTCATGGAACGCGAAGATGCCGAAGGTTCTGAAGAAGCAGCCGAAACTTTAGCTAACTTAGCAGCTTCGCGTAAAATTTCCAATGACTCCTCATCTGCCAAACGCTCCCTGCACGATTTTATGCCTCTCGATGAGTTGTTGAACACTCCCTTAAATGCCATTAACAGTGAAACGTTAATAACAAACTCGCAACATCAACAACAACACCACTATGTAACGGATAATGCAATGAGTTCAGAAAATGCAACCACAGATTTACTACAGTTAGAATTGAATTCCACAAAAGAACGCCTGCAAAAGCAGGAGACCAGAGTGCGACATTTAACCGCTTTGTTGGCGGAAAATGAACAAGATCTGGCCAAACTAACACAAATGAACGATATGCTGAAAGAAGAGTTGCGAAGGCAAGAACGTTCGGTGGAAAGAGAGCAGCATATGCATAATTCGGAGTATGTTAAGAATGTGATAATGAAGGTAAGTCTGTAAGAAATTTCGTATTATTATTTAAGAATGTGATAATGAAGGTAAGTTTGTAAGAAATTTCGTATTTTTATTTTGTTGATCAAGGTTGAATACAATTACCAAAAACATAAATTTGCGTTAACATTAAATTTTATACGTTTCGAAACGGTAACCAACCTTAATCATTTTTCTTATAATTTGTTCTCAAAACAGTATTTGCCTATAAAAGAAAAGTTTTATTTCAGTAATGAAACTATAATTTTTTAAAATTATTTTCTGTAAAATTCATTTGCAATTACAAACAATACAAAAATATCCAAATCACATGAAAAATACCAAAGACATGAAAGTCTTTTACAATTCGGTTTAAGATACTTTTGTTAGTTAATCTATCTAGTACATTTCCACTCGGAGACCTCTAATGTTTCTATTGTCCTAAACATTAATAAAAAATAAACACGAAAGAACTCTACTCTCTATAAGCATACTCCTATTTGTCTTTTTATTCCCTGATGAAGAATATTCCATATTCCACAAAATATTAGATGGCTGGCGTGACTTGGATGGTAACAAGCCATCGGGAACTGTGTAGTAGGCAACACGTTGTGTTGTCTGACAGCCGGCATCCTAGTCTCCTCATGTAGCTGATCCACATTAGTAATATTGACACATCAGCAGCTGTTTGGAGTGCATTATTCTGGGCCACTTAACACGATGGCCTTCCCGCGCCTGTCTGGGACGTATATTGTGCTCCAAAGTTTTCGTCTCTGCACGTCCTACCATACTCCGTAGCACCGTTATCTCATATAAAAGCCCTATTTGGTAATCATACCAATGATGGCCCTAATACTTCAATTAAAATCCAGTAGCGGCCTGTTACCCAGTTCACAAAATCGTTGCCACTCTGCAGTCGCCTCTGACCATCCAGTATGGGTTCTTGTTGCAGCAGAGTTTCTGAGTTGACAGCCCTTGCCCGAGTGAACTCGGGTTATTCCGGTTCGTTGAACACCCCGACGTGGGAATGTCCAGGATGGGTTAGTCCCTATGGTTGTTGTTGTAATAGTACTTTCATGGGAAAAAAATTTCGGTTGACACACCTGTTGTGACTCCATTCGTCCCGGAGCATAGATCCATTTGTCATGGGAACCACACTATGTTCCCATGGCTGAGTAGTGGTTTCAACAAATTCTCCCGTTCATTACTACATTGAATGTTGCACTCATCCTCGAAAAATTTTACATTTTTATATTCACAATAGTACAATAAATATCGAAGGACTATGTTGATGGCAAAATATTCATTAAAGAAGCCCACATTTGTGGTTTATCTATAACTCAGGTATAAAAGAAATACCCTTGCACAATTCAGAGATGGTTGGTGCAGTCTTCTCAACCGTTGCCCTGCATGTCATCAAAGTCCTCAAGACACACTGCATATATTCAATTGTCCCAATAAGTTTACTAATATGCGACGTGGCAGACTTTCTCCAGTTCTCATTACCAAACATTGATAATAATTAAAAGTTTATTTAATATAACTCAGGAAATAACTCTCGAAAACAGTGGAATTATTACAACAACATTTTTGGTATAAATTTAAAAGAAAAAATATTTTTTGCAATTCTATTAAAATTTTTTAGGAATAATTAATTTTTACTGATCAAATATTTTAAATTGACTAATGCATTTTCGAGATATCCCCAATTTCAATACGTACACTTATATTACACACTTTAAAATTACACTGGCAATACTGGTTGATGTTAACTCAAACAGATCTTACAATAAACTAACTGATTGTTTGTGCTACTACTATTTATACACCAGCGGCATCTTCTAGCAATATCCCGTATTATATAGCGGATACTCTAGAATGTTATACAATAATCACCCAGTGCTTCACATTTAATGTTGTCATACTCTGCAACAATGTTAATAACAGCGTACTATCATCAATTATGAATCTCAACCAATAGAGATATTTATAACTGAGTTCACAATTCGTAACAATATGTAGAATTTAGTAAATAGTGGCTTTAAATATGTATTGTAGTATATAGAATTTAATATTTCTTGTGAATTAGAGAAATAAACAGTTTTTTGATCTCCTGGCAACTTGTGTTTTCTACTAATAATTTAAAATCTAAAAAAGTTAAAAAAAAAGAAATATTACAATAGTCATGTACATTTATTTATTTATTTAAAACATATTATTACCTACACATGTTGCTGTTGTTTAATAGAGTTGTTAAATATTTATATTCCTTACGAAGCGTCGCGTCTAACGTGTGTCAGATTTTGTTTCCAGATTCTTAGGTTCAACATTTTAGAATTATGTCAGGTTTATGTTATTACTCTATTTTTACAAGATATATTAGAATAATAATTTGACATATGGGCATTTACACCGAGACTAGAAAATGAAAAGTTTTTTAAAACACATTAGCGGTATTCACAATGTAGAGTACTTGGCCTAGTAAAAATGCAGAAAAGCTATTTATTGACAGACATTTCAATTTCTAATGTATTTTGTTTTTAGTTCTTTGATATTGTGCTCTTTTACTACATTACCAGGCCAAGTACTCTACATTGTGAATACCGCTATTGTTTTATCATATTTTCATAGGTAAACTATCAAATTTAAATAATGTAAAGGAATTTTACAGTGATTAAAATTAATTAAAAAAATGTATAACTAATTATTGCGTAAAATCAAAACCATTTTTAAGAGACATCAATGCACAACATTCTAAAATTAGTCACATTGAAATATTGCCTCACGCTTCGCTGAAATTGGCGTTTGAATGGTTGCTCGCGACGCAATTGCCTGATCATTATTTCCAGGTAACCCCGATCTTGAAGCGATCATTCTATGTGAGAGTTGCACGAATTTTTAATACATTACCAAGAACATTGACAACTTTTGAGTTTCCTATTATACTTTTAATTTAGTTTAGCCTTTTCTTTTTTATTTACCTATATTTGAAATTGAGATCTTGTCCTTGTTACTTATATTTGAAAAACAGGCATTCTTCTTCTGATTGTTAATTGATGTTAAGCTTGAATTATTATACATGTATTACTTATATTCACAGATGTTAAAATTCATAGGTGTTTTCAATATTTTTTTCCCTTTTTGTAAAAAATATTGCACATTAGATAAATTTTAATTATTTTTATTTATAATTTGTACCCTTTTTATATTTTTTTATTTATTTGTATTATAGTAGATTTATTTAGTTGAATTGTTTAACTATAAATGACCTTTCAGGCTCGTTTATAATGTTATATAAAATAAATAAATAAATAAATAAATAAATAAATAAAATACATGTTTTCTAATTATATTATTTTCAGTTTTTAACACTGAATAATGCAGATGAAAAAACTCGCTTGGTACCTGTTTTGAATACGATACTTAAATTAAATCGATCCGAAGCTGAAATGCTTAATTGTGTAGCTAAAGGACAGAAAGGTAATGTTTATAAATTAATTATTAGTTCGTAATTTATTTTGAAACTAATTTGCATTGTATTTTTCGTAAACAGTTACTGAAACCACACCCCGTACTGGTGGCTGGGGCAATTTCTTACCATGGGGCAATAATAGTAATAATAACTAGTATTATAGAAAATATGTATAAAAAAAAATTAAATTTAAAAAAACTGCCCTTTGAAAATGTAAATTCTTGTCACTAAAGTTTCAATTAGACTTTTTTTATTTTCTCTAATTTATTATTCCAAAAATACTACTATTATTATAGTGTACTATAATATAAATGAAAATCTACCTAGTAGTAATGAAACAAATAAATTCCAAATTTTTTTAGTTTTAATTTTTTTTTGTTGTGAATTTTATGATATTTATAATTTTTTTATTAAGTTTTATATACGCTGTATGTATATAGTATATTGTATTATTTTATAACTTTATCCAATTTAAATTCAAATATGTATGTAATTTATATTTATTTTGTATTATACGAGTATAAAATGTAATAAAAATATAAATCTACTCAATAATATAATATAGCTGGTGAGTGTTTGAATTTTATTTAAACAATAATAATAGTGATAAATAAAAGAATTTACAAATATAGCTACAAGTCAAATTTCTTAAAATTATAAACTAAATTACACTTAAATAAAATCACAAATATTGGTTATTTTCCAGTACTAGTACGATTTAACAAGTTTAAACTGAATTACTTTAATTAAAAACCAGTGAAACTGAAACCTACTACATATTTGACTAGTACAGGAACTTAGTAATTTATTTTTATTTATAAATTTCGTTATTTTGAAATTTTAACATTTTGAGGCTTAAAAATAGCTTAAATATTTAAAAAGTTTTCTAAATTTATAGAGAAAATACGTAATTGCATTGAGATACTTTTTTATATGATCTTTTAAATAGTGGTTCTACTTAATGTGTATGAATTCCGTAATTTTACTACCATATATTTTTCTTAAACAAATCTTTGAAAATTTCATTTACAGCAAGAAGTTAAGAAAATATACTTTTAATAACGTAATCTGACAAAACCAAATAACAAATATGCCTATTAAAAAGTTGTCGGTACATCGAAGAATTTTTGGGAATAAGAAAGAATTTTGGCGTAACATTATAACAAAGAGGTCATTGCAATAAATCTGTGCTCACTAATGCAGTGATCTGCAAGCTTTTGCATTTGAAAGTAAATTGATTGGCAACTATTATTTACATTAACATTTTTTATATAAAATAGATTTGACATAAAGCGGTGTTGCAAAATATGCTTTTTTCGAACGTTAAAGTTTGATTAGGCTGCAGTGATGCAATATTACTGTACTTATGAGTATACCCTTTGTTTTTTATACAAAATCAAAATTATAGGATTTAAGCTATTCACTCTTCGGAGTATACAACAATATTTACAATGTTTTTTTCAACCATATTGCAAAATAATAATTTTTCAAAGTTGCGTGGTTTAACAACATTAAATAGAAGATTTATACAATAAAAATATAAAAATGAAGACAAATATGTAATTGAGCTTTGTTTTTCTATTTAATTTATGGCGCAAATTATTTTGCGACTTTAAAACAAAATGGGCCGTTAGCATTATACTAAACCTGCCTCTTTTGCAAAGGTTTATAAGAATTCCAAGTTTGAATGACATTTTTGAATTATAAATAAATAGCTTTTCAATGTAGTTTTTTCTGTCAAATATTAGGGGTATAACTTTTGAGCGTTAAAATATCACAATACAATTTATTTTATTCTAAAAGAATCACGAACCTAATACTACCTAATAATAATATAAAAAACTTTTTTTACAAAAATTTAAAAGGTTTATTTTTATAATTTTTTATACATGTAAACATTGCCAAAAACCACTCGAAACTATTGAGATTGGTTCGAATTTTCAGGTCAAACTATGAGAGATCGAAAATAACTTGTCCTAAAATGAGAATTATATGTACATTAAATGGTTTTGTTTGTTTTTAATATTTGTGATTGAGCTCATTTAAAAGTTCATTAGAAAACTACATAGACATTGTTTTCTATATTTTTTTTCTATTTCTACAACACAGCCGAGTTTCTTTTTTCTCAACCAGTTTAGAGACTGAGAGGTCAAATTCACTAGTGTTTGTTGTTGCGAATACTACACCAAACGCAAGAGCAACAAAAACAACAGACAGGCAATGTGAATTTATATAAGGTGGTGGGGAATTCAAGAAAATTAAAACGAATTCATTCATTTTAAATATATTTATACCTATATATGGTTTGAAATTCAAAACAATTCTCTTACTGTTAAATATATATAAAAAAACAAAAAATTTAAAAAAAAAAATCCAAAATTGTTTTTCAAAATTTAAAAAAATAATAATTTTTTTCAAAATTTAAAAAAAAATTTATTTTTTTTTTTAAATTTTTTTTTAATATTTTTTTAAATTTACTAGTGAAAAATGTGTATGACAAAAAAATTGTTTTTGGTAAAAAAAAATCGGGTTAAAAAATATTTTTCCCGATTTTGACCCATTGTAGGTCCAAATTACTATAGCCTTATATAGATCGTTGCAATGGACTTTGAAATATCTATCATTAGATATCCATATTGTCTATATTGATGACTTAGTAATCCAGATATAGATACAAAAAAGGACAAAAATCGAGGTTGGCCCTGTTTTTTCCTTATATCTGAGCCATTTGTGGGCCGATTTTCTCGATTTTAAATAGCAACCGAGCCGGGAGAATTTCCGATATAATCACCCCTATCGGCAAAACATGTGAAATTTATGTTCCCATGAAATATCCATTTCCCTCGAAGGGGAATTTTCCCTTAAACTTTTCATTCAGAATAGTTAACTTTGTTCGTAACAGATGTTTATTGTTTACAAAATTCCATCTTGAAATTTCCCATGTAGGGGAATTTTTTCACGTGAAGTTGATGAACGAAAAATGGGAAATCAGTCGCAAAGTAGGTATGGGTTGATGAACAACTCGCGCGTCATTGTAATTATCTCTTAGGTGCAATCAGGCCCGTTTTCGTTTTTTTGCCTTCGACAATTTTGCGTCTCACTCTGGCACGTGTGTGATGTAAGGCTTCGTATAACGGTTCCTGTTCTACGTTGTTTGCACCAACCGCGTGTCTTTTAATTTTATGTGAACACTGGTGGAGACCATATAAAACTCAACATCGATACTGGTGGAGTACCATTCAAAACTCAAATCGTATACTGGTGGAGTACCATTAAAAACTCAAAGTATCAACTGGTGGAGTACCATTAACACTCCTGATTTTTAAAACAAGGTTTAAGCGTTCCAGCTTCCTATATGAAGATATAGGTCGACTAGGGACCAACTTGAATCGACGTGGGATAGTCTGGCAATTTGAGAGTCTTTACTCCGCCAACTAACTTTAAATTACAAAAAAAAAATGGGAAAAGGGACACATTTCATGTGAAATATTGATTCGCGATAGGGGGTGATTGATGTATGAATCAAGTTTTTAAGTTATTTGGGGTCTTCAGAAAATTGATTTCAACAGACGGACATGGCTTAATCGACTACGCTATATATATACTTTATAGGGTCGGAAATTATATTGTGGAAATTACAAACGGAATGACAAACTTATATATACCCTTCTCACGAAGGTGAATGGTATAATTAATGAATGTTGTTGAATTTGCCTGAATTCGCCACTGTTTCCAACCACAACTGCAAGGCATATTTAAATTCGCCTTGTACAAGTGAATTCAACAGTTCAAATACATATGTATCTAATCGTGCTGAGATCACCTTCTATAAATTCACCTTTTATGGAGTTTGACATTGAATTGACAGAGAGAATGTAAATAAAAAAGAATTAAGATTGTTATATTCTGTGTTGAATATTATATACACTTTACCAAAGTATACGTGCTCTTTGAGATAAATTAAAAAACAATTATTTTGTGAGAAAAAAATATTTTTTTTAAAAAAATTTTTGTGAAAAATGGGTTAGTTGAGGTTTTTTCCAAATGGATGTGATACAATCGAATATTTGTAGAGCAATTTTAACGATTTTAAATAGCATCTGATGCATGTCTATACCAGATATATTGACGTTCAATCATGTTTGTAAATTATTTGGGGGCTTCGGAAAGTTGATTTCAACAGACATAATTATATATACTTTATGGGATCGCAAATGAAAAATATGAAAATTACTAACGGAATGACAAACTTATATATACATCTACTACTCACTCAAGGTAAAGGATATTTAATTTATTTCAATTGACCAAGACGAATTTATTTAAATGAGTGTAAGGGCAAATTCGCTTAAGCAAACGAGCGAATTCTGTATATATGAAGTAGACTGAGAATTTTAATTCGCCTTTGCAGCCACCTGCATAAATACAGTTCACCGAAATAAATTCACCATGAACAAAACAACTCTAGTAGTTTTGAGTGAATTTTATATTACTTCTTTCTGTATTTCCTCCAACTACTATCAACGAATTTCGCACAAAAGTTATTCTTCATGATTTATATTACTTCTTTCTGTATTTCCTCCAACTACTATCAACGAATTTCTCACAAAAGTTATTCTTCATGATTTACTGCAAAGAAATGAATGATAAATTGTAGATAATATATAAATATAATCATATTAAACTTAATTATTACTTTAAAACTTTCAACGGGTTTGTTGCGTGAACTTTTTCTAACGATTGTAAAAACTAACGTCTTAGTTATGATATTTTAGTTATACCCCTAATACAGGCACGGATCCAGGTCAATTTGGTGGGGGAAATAAAGTAATTATATAAAAATTATTTAACATTTTTCCTTTTTTATATTAAAACGTTTCGGTTTTGGGGGTTTCCTCTCCCCGTATCCGCGCCAGCCCTATTACGTTTTTCATTATTATAATTTGCTGAATTGTTTTAAATAAATATTGCTAAAGGATTACTTAATAATTAGTCAGTTTTAATTTCTCACATTTGTTTCGGTTTTCGTTTTTTACTAAGCAGCTACAAAAATTAACACTATTGCCAAACACCCGCATAATTTCCAACTAAAGTGGCTGGCAAGGGACCACCTGCTGCAAATAAACGCATACCAGTGCTATCATAACAGTGTGTATAAATAGCGGGCACATATTTAACATTAAATCCATCCATTTCATCCTCTGGATACTAACAAGTTCAAATATAAATAGAATTTGTTTCAAAATTAATTAATTTAGAGTTTCAAACAAAGTTATGCCACTCTAAACTCCGCTTTTTAGTGATACAGTTTAAAACTATGTAGTAATTCTAAAACAACTACAACTTTTCCATTACTTTGGTGTATTATACGGTAAATAAAAAATATCGTTTATTCTTGTAAATATTTTTTCAGTTTTAGAATGTTGCAGAACTGCTACTACTGAATCACTAAAAATAGCTAATTAGTTCTGATAGGCACAGCTCTAGTTTCAAACACATAAATAAAAACTTACCACTATGCCTTTACTGCATTTTAATGTTACCGTACGTGAAGCGTTGACACTACTTTCCAAATATTTACCAGCACGTATATCATAGAACAATAGCATACCCAGACCAGTACCCACCGTTAAAAGGTTACCCTCAAACGATGTGGCCCTAATACCACAACCACTGTAACGCGAGGTAATCTTTTTTATTGTCTGCAAGTTAAATTTTGCATTTAAATATGTTCAAATTTTAAAAGTGTTACTTTTTTAATACCTGCAATGTTCTTGTATCCAGTAGTATTGTATATGAACGACAACCTATAGCGTAGAGACCATCACTATGGTATGCTATACTAACATTGTCTTGACAATTCGGCAGTTTACGTGATAGTTTTTGTTTGAATGTTTCAGCATTAAATACATGAATGTAACCGTTCAAGGATAGAGCAGCAATCTCACGAAATTCTTTGTTAAAACAAAGTGAACGAATCTAAAAAATAAATGTTCAATATTTCAGTTAAAGACTTACAATGGTTCGTTCTGTTTATATTAATAAATTCGCTGTCGTTAATATTGTTGAGAATGAACGAATATTTGTACGATACACTGTATTTCTCTTGCACTTTATTTCACATACTTGTATATGCTACTTTATATATTCCTCTGTTTTGCAACTCTGTTTATGTTTGAACTAACGACTTTACATTGTAAGATCGTTTGCAGTTTATTAAATGTATTTAAACTGTCGCAAAGTAGGTCTGGGTTGATTAACGTCATTGTAATTATCTCTTAAGTGCAATCAGGCCAGTTTTCGTTTTTTTGCCTTCGACAATTTTGCGTCTCACTCTGGCACGTGTGTGATGTAAGGCTTCGTATAACGGTTCCTGTTCTACGTCGTTTGCACCAATCGCGTGTCTTTTAATTTTATGTGGACACTGGTGGAGACCATATAAAACTCAACATTGATACTGGTGGAGTACCATTCAAAACTCAAATCGTATACTGGTGGAGTATCATTAACACTCCTGATTTATATAACAAGGTTTAAGCGTTCCAGCTTCCTATATGAAGATATAGGTCGACTAGGGACCAACTTGAATCGACGTGGGATAACCTGGCAATTTTAGAGTCTTTACTCCGCCAACTAACTTTAAATTACAAAAAAAAAAATGTATTTAAACCAAGTCGCGCGTATATTAAATTTTAGAAGTGAGTTTTTTTAAAGTAAAATCGCGAATCGTATAAGATGGCAAATCTTCCTGTGGGATTTTCAATGGAGCGTTTAAGAAGACGCGAGAATTTCGATGTGTGGAAGAAACAGGCCAAATCTTGCTTGGTCATCAAAGGTTGCTGGAAGATTGTGCAAACCGGCGATGCTATTTCAAACGAACGTCCTTTAGCTGAAATTACCTTGATGGTAATTATGGACTAATTGCCGCTGCTACAACTTCGAAAGAGGCCTGGGATGCGTTGATGCGTGCTTACGAGGACACTAGCCTCACACGAAAAGTGGAATTATTGAAGCAGTTGGTAAACATGGAACTACGGAATTATGGTTCTGTCCAAGAGTACGTCAACGAGTTGCGATGAAGGTGAAAAACGCAAGACTTAACATAGACGACGAACTCACAGCTTCATTAGTGGTTGCCGGATGATTTTAAACCACTTGTAATGGCCGTGGAAAACTCCAAAGAATCCTTGACTGTCGACATGGTGAAAAAACTGCTCCTACAAGATGCTAAATTCGACGCACCAAGTGCAGATAAGGAGGCCGTACTATACACAAAAAATCTTAATCAAAGGAAGAAAAAATCAATGCAGTGCTACAACTTAATCACATTTCTAAGAATTGCCCAAATAGGAACAACAACAAGGGTAACGGTAAGCCTAACAGAAAAAATGAGAAAAGAGAAGTTTCATCAACGTTGATTGCAACAAGCATAGGCATGAATGTGTGTGCAGACACAAATGAGCGGTACAACGACAACAACAACTATATGTATTGGTATGTTTATAGTGGCGCTAACAACCACATGATTAGCAACAACAAGCATTTGTATAACGTACACAGCATGGAAGACAAGAAAGTCGTTGTTGCTAACAAGAGTGAATTGTACGTTGAATGTGCTGGCGACATCGACTTAAGTATTTTAAGTGGAAGCAGGAAAAAAGAAGTAACGGTTAAGAACGTTGAATATGTGCCGAACTTATGTGCAAATCTTCTTTCTGCAAGGCAAATGACTAAGGATGGTAAGACAGTTATTTTTGAAGGGGAAACTTTCCGTATATTAAACAAAGACAACACACTTGTTACATCTGCTACAGTTGACAACGAATTATATCGAATAGACAGTGAGGCACATTCAAAGCAGAATAACGTTTTTGTTGCTAAGAAAGACCTTCGTTTATGGCACAGAAGAATGGGACACATTTGTGATAGGAATTTAAATGAAGTCAAAAAATCTTCTTTGGGTATTGATTTTGAGAATGGAGACAACGAGCCTTGTGTGGTTTGTGTTAAAGGCAAACAAACCAGAAGACCAATTAGAGAAGATGGAACAAGAGCCACAAAATTATTGGAACTGGTGCACTCCGATGTTGTTGGCCCACTTGATGTGAATTCTTTTTCTGGCGCTCGATTCCTGGTTACTTTTGTAGATGATTATTCCCGGAAATTGTTTGTGTACCCACTCAAGAGGAAATCTGATGTTTTCGACACATTTGTTTCTTTTAAGAAAATGGCTGAGAATCAGTGTTCAACGAAGATGAAAATTTTGAGAACCGACAATGGAGGTGAATATGTGAACGGAAATTTTCAAAGTTTTTTGAATGACTGCGGTGTAATTCATCAAAAGACTTGCCCAAATTCCCCGGAACAAAATGGCACAGCCGAGAGAATAAACAGAACATTGATGGGACGAGTCCGATGTATGCTAATCGACAGCGGTTTAGACCATCGTTTTTAGGCTGAGGCTGCCAACACGGCATGTTATTTGATTAATAGAGTGCCTTGCCGTGGCGAGGATAGAGGTCCCGAAGAAATTTGGTCTGGTCAACGCCCTAACTTAAAATTTCTCAAAGTTTTTGGATGTCCAGCTCTTGTACACGTACCAAAGGAAAGACGACGTAAGCTAGATAAGAAATCTTTTGAATGCATCATGATGGGGTACAGTGCCGAAAGCAAAGCCTACAGATTGTTCAATCCTGATGACTATAATATAATTATAAGCCGTGATGTGGTGTTCTTGGAAGGAAGCAAAATCAACATGGACAGGAAAAGTGATTTTTATTATCCAGAATTACTCCAAGCATTCGATAGTGTCAATTCAGGGGAGAGAATCACCGAAGTTGAATCGACACCTGAAAGCGATCCCGTTCAAATCGAATCCAACACTGAGGCAGAATATGAATCAGCAGCACTTATGATGATTCCATTACCCATGGAAAATGATGGTGGCCAATGGGCTCCAAACCCATATGAAGCACAACATATTCCTGTTGTGGAGAATGTTCGTCGGTCTGATCGTATTGCCAACAAAATTCAAAAATCGACAAATTTTTGTACAATGCAGTATATTTCTAATGATCCAGGCACAGTTGATGACGCAATGTCGTCAGACAACTCATGTAAATGGAAAGCTGCAATGAAGGAGGAAATCGACTCATTAATGAACAACAAAACGTGGGTGCTAACCGACTTACCACCTGGTAAAAAGGCAATAAAATCGAAGTGGGTGTTCAAAACCAAAAGAAATGATCATGGCAATCCCATACGATGGAAAGCGAGACTGGTATCTAAGGGCTTTTCACAACGTGAAGGAATACGGAAACCTTCTCACCAGTTGTCAGATATATTAATAATGACATGTATATACACCAAATGCACGCAGTGAGCGCGTATTTAAATGGTACGCTAAAGGAGACTGTTTATATACAACAACCTGAAATGTTGAACGATGGCTCCGAAAAGGTGTGTAAGCTGCAGAAGTCAATATATGGTCTGAAACAGTCAGGTCGTGTTTGGAACGAGACAATAAACAACGAATTGCTCAAAATGGGTCTTGTGAGAGGTGAGATCGACCAATGTGTGTACCACAAAGTAGGTGATGGTGAAATTCTGTATGTGGCTATTTATGTCGACGACGTCCTAATTTTCTCAAACAATCTTGAGGCGATAACATCCCTGAAGTCCAAGTTATCCAGCAGATTTGAAATGAAGGATATGGGAGAGGTGTCGTCTGTGCTTGGCACGAGAATTACAAGAGGTAAGGACTTTATAAGGATTGATCAATCACGCTATATCTGGAATGTCTTGCAACGTTTTGGAATGGCTGAATGTAACCCAACCTCGACTCCAATAGACTACAATCAAAGGTTGTCTAAGAGTATGTCTCCTGAAGATGATGAGTCTAAGCGGAATATGTCAAAAGTTCAATATATGCATGCGATTGGTTGCCTATTGTTTGCGGCTCAGATTACCCGACCCGATATTTGCTATGCAGTAAATCTTCTTAGTAGATTTGGAACTAATCCTGGCAAACCACACTGGGAAGCCGTTAAACGTGTCATGAGGTACTTAAAAGGTACAATCAACAAAGGTATTGTTTACAAAAAGCAAACGGAAGACGAGATAAAAGGTTTCTGTGATACAGACTGGGCCGGAGATGTTGACGACCGCAAATCCACAACCGGCTATGTATTGTATACCAATCAGGCGCAATTTCGTGGTCAACAAGGGAGCAGAAGACAGTGGCATTATCTTCGACGGAAGCCGAGTTTATGTCACTAACAGCTGCTATACAGGAATCAGTTTGGCTAAAACGTCTAGAAGCTGAACTCAACCCTGATGACAATGGAACTATGTTGCTATATTGTGACAACAAGGGGGCCTTACAAGTCGCCCTTAATAATAATTATTCACCAAGGAAGAAATATGTGGACATAAAAGCTAAGTTCATACGCCAGAAAATCGATGAGAAGGAAGTCGGTTTGGAATACCTGTGCACAAACGAGATGGTTGCCGATGTATTTACTATTGTATTTACTTTACAGAAATTGAATTATTATGGATAATGTTTTGGCCTTTATTAACTAACCCACATGTTATTTTATAAGTTAAATTAATTTGAATTGAAATGTTAATTTTGTTTGTTTTTGATATCTAATTTTATTAATGTAAAGAGAGCATGGGAAATTATTTAATATTGGAAATATTTCATTCAGGGAGATTGTTGAGAATGAACGAATATTTGTACGATACACTGTATTTCTCCTGCACTTTATTTCACATACTTGTATATGCTACTTTATATATTCCTCTGTTCTGCAACTCTGTATATGTTTGAACTAACGACTTTACATTGTAAGATCGTTTGGATGTTAATAAATGTATTTAAACCAACAAATATTGTAAATTTTAAAAAAGCTCACATTATTTTTGTTACCACTTACTTATAATTATATTTAACTATAAAATGAATTTTGGGGTCAATTATTTTTTGTGTAAAGCCGGTTTATTTGATCAATATTTATTTAGTCGTCAATATTTATTTAGTTAATTTTAAATTATTCGATTAACCGAATAATTTCTATTTTAATTTTAAATTGAAAATAAAACCACAAATTTTGTGTACTTGTACTTGTGTAAACATAAAAAACAATATTACCGACGGTGTCGACGACGCCAAATAGAATTAGGGTGATTTTGAATACTTTTAATATTGTAGTTTCGTTAAGTTCTGATAAAAGACTCGTTTCAGTAATGTATCGAGTTTCACCTATTATCATGTCGTTCTCCGACAAATATGTACACGTAAATCAGTTGTTGTACAAACTAAACATAATTCTTGGATGTTCCAAAAAAATATGCATTTTTACTGACATTTGTATTCCTGATGATCTGGTCTAAGCAACCAGTGACATGCGCATAGGAACTAGAATATTCCCCAACAGTAATTTTTATCAATAATTAAATTGGAAATTTATTTAGCACATTTAAAACCTACTAAAAATAAGTAGGTCTTTTTTTTAATTTGTAAAATTATCTACAAATTAGACATAATAATAGAATGTTAAATCGTCATCTAAAATGCAAAAGGACCTATCATCACTTTTTAAAATTTTACAGGAGAGACAAAAAAGTTTATAAAATGAGAAGTGTTGTGCTTACAAATATGATTTTATTTCTTTAATAAAGTCGAAATTAAAACATGCATAGAACTTTTTCTAAAAAAATTAGTTACCGAGTGTAATCAGAACCATTTCAGAATCTTTAATGTACACCTTGGAATTAGTGATGTCGCAATTACTTTTCAAACACTTTCTGTGAATCACAGATAAGATACTCGGATATTGAATGTAATAAAATGAAACTTACCCTTTGGGCCGTACGACAATCTCGTACGCACAATGGATTTATCGTAGCAAAGGTGGGACATGATTCTTTGCCACCATCCGGAAATTCCATATGATCTTCATTTATGCGCCATAATGCCATACGTGAATCTTTGGAACCAGACACCAAAAACTGATCATCTAACCAGCACATGCCCATTATTAGATCACGATGGCCATTCTCACCCACACAGACCGGATCCAATGTTGGTAAACGATAAATGGCAACATCAGCGGAATTTCGAGCTCCTGTTGCCATATAAGTACGACTCGGATTAATTTCTATCGCATGAAGACCACCCTGAACTTCAGCATGGTTGGCACGATTAGTAGATAAAGTAGGAATTGCGTCCACACGACGCATATTAACATCATAGACAAGAAGCTGGGAAAAATAAGATCTTTTTTTATAAAATTTTCAAAGAAACAATTTTTTTAAGTGTATTAAAAACAAACCTTATTGCATTTGGTACCAAATATAACTTGACGATTACTTAGCCACTTAGAGCAAAAAACCTTATTTATGTAGCCCAAATTGATTTGGGTCTCCCTTAACATATCATGAGTCAAAACATAACGACTTGTTTGCTCGAAATTGAAATTACGTCTCTGAAATTCAGGTTAAGAGTAATATTCTTCCAAATATATTTTTTAGTTCCTCCCTTACCTCACTTAATCCATTTTCCCTGCTTCGAATGAAGTCGAAAATATTGTATGAAGTATTCAATACTTCCTCTTGTTGTTGGGGTGTCTCTTCATCACTACCAGAATCTTCATAAGTTACAAAATCATCTGGCTTATCCGGCTTACGTCTACGCTCTGCCCTCAAAGCTCTTGCCTTGGCTCTACGTTCATCCAGACGAGAATTTACATGACAGGAAGGATACGTGCCTACGACACTATTTCGTATGGTCTGTACCATGCCATTGAACATATTTTGTTAATTTTTTGAGAACTTCTAGATATTTAAATTGTTAAATTTTGAAATTACAATTATTTTCCTATTTTTAATTATTGTTACAAATGAGTTTTACAGAATATTCATTTTTGTTGCAAAAATATGCACCGAGAGGCGAATTAATATAAGGTCGGAGTCAAGGCGAATGAATTATTTTTTTTTATACATCAAGTATGACACTCGCATGACTAGCGGATTTTTTTATGTATAGAGTTTGACGTTCGTATGAAAAAGTCAGCTGTAAACATATGTTTACTTAATGCCACCGAATATTAATTCGCACTAGTTTTTACCAGGAATGGCAAACACAATTCTATTCTATCTATCATTGATAGAGAGAATAGAATTGTTGATATATAACTTGATTTTAAATTAACATAACAATCATAGATATATACACATAGATCGGAAACTAAAAAAAAAATAATAAATTACTCAAAATGATTACACGTGAGTGTTGTTTTTGTTTTCACATAGATTTGTTTACTAATACATTATCACCACTTAGTTGTTTGGCAGCTGAGTTAGGTCTTTGATAGCAATAAATACTAAAACATTAGCCGATGTAGTAAAACTTAACCCTATGTCTATACATGATAAAAAATTATCAGGTATATTTGTATTATTGCTTCGGTATGACGAAATTGTAATGGCTTTTGCTCGACAACTTTGTCGTGCCAAAAAACGTCATTAATTGTTATGATAAATATTTTTGTCAAGTATAGACAGGGAGTAATGCACATGAAGATAAAAAATTTTTCTCTTGGTGCAAAGTATCTAAGATGAAAACTTAACTAAATCAGTTTTGGTACTCAGTCTAGTGTGAGTGTATTAAAACTTGAAAGGCAAAACTTGATCGTGAAACCCCCAAGTAACACTGGGTCTACAACTGTCATGAAATACTTGATATTAACACTAACATGATTTTAGTGTTAGGTATAGATTCATCATGTTAACGCTTATCTCAGGTTTTAATACGGTTGTTAATCCATATGTTTTAACAACTCTTTTATAACTTGAAATTACGTTTAAGCTTGACAGCATACATGAAATATCTTAACATTGACATGAACACTATACTCCACCATTAACATATCAAAAATTTTACATGAAGTCCTAACATCATGTTTTAACAGTATTTCAAGTCTGTTGTAGACACGATGTAAAGGGCACCATACACTATCAAAATACTCATCAAGCACTGTGGTAGTATTAGTGAAAATGTGTTTGTATGTGTGACACCGACAACGCTTGATGGGAAATCAAAAACATTTTGATTTTTAGCACTCTTGATGTCACTTTTTGATAGTGTATGGTGTTTTCTCATCAATCACGAAGGCATTTACAAAAATATTTCAAGGCGTGAGGTTGATAAGTGTGTCGGATGAAGACAATAATTTTTTTTATTACATATTTCTTTTATTATTTTTGTTTTTTCTTTTGTCTAAACATGTTGTCGTTATTGCAATTAAATTTTCATCCGATATAGACATTTTTAAATACACTTTTTGTGAAAATAAAAATGTATTATAATTCCCGCTATTGGTGTTAACACCACAAAATCAGAAATAAAATGCTGATTGACGAGTCATCAATCAAGTGTACATCAAAGCATCAAATTACACGTACACGAAAGTGACATCAAGCATTTTGATAGTGTATGGTGCCCTTAAGGACAAATTCATGTGCGGACAAAAATTGCTCGCTGCGTGAACAAATTAAGTTAATACATAGCTGGTAGCAAAATAAAAAATTAATTTTCCATCCCTGTTTTCTAATCACAATCCAGGATTGCCAGGTACTTTTCATCGTTGAAACAAAGAAATATCCCCAAAAAATCCTCAAATATAAATTTTTCTATCTATGGTTATGAATTTTTCAAAATTTCTTTTGGAATTTAGTCATTCCAACTGCATTTATGTAACCAAATATTTACCATAAATATTTGTCGAAACTCAACTGAATTTAAAAAATAATGAATTATAATTGACATTAAATTGACATTAAATTGTACCATCAACATAAATTTAGATCTGCACATTAAGTGAAAACTTAATGCAAACTTCATGCGAATACTTATTTAGATCTAAAAATTGTCATATATAATGTTATGGAAATACATCTGTAATCTCATTAAGAAACTCTATTTTCAATCCCAAAAATATAAAACAAAGTTCTGTTCGTATTTTATTGTGATTATCGATAAAACAAACTCCGTACTTCTAACACTTTATCCCCACAAAATCTCCAAGATTTTTACATATTCCCAGTACCCAATCGGAATTTTTATTTTATTTATTTATTCATACAGTTACAGAATCCTAGCCAATACGACACAATCGGTTCCAATTATACTACTCACAGATTGATTACATATTAATAATAATAACAAAATTAAATAAATCAATGTAACCAACTACAAAGAATCAAACTCCACAAGCCCACCAAAATAAAAGTAAGAATACATACTAAATATTAAATAATAGATTTAGAAATACCATTAGGTTCAGTAAACTACAGTGACAACAAAAGTCTCAGAATAAACCAAAAATATAACAACAATTATAGATTTAGGTTAAGGAAAAATTAAAAAAAACAATCCAGGTTCGTTAAAAAAGATATAAAATTTCAACTTTCGCACAATCAGAACAACAGTGTATGAAAGTTTCCATCTTTACAAAATGATTTATATTATTTTTTATATATTCATTCACAGTAATATGAAAAAGACATCTTAGGCCAATTAACATATATTGCAAAGATTTATTCCTGAATAAAGATATCTAAAATTAGACATTATTACAATTCATACACAATACTTCTAGTTAATCAATATCATATCTACATTAATATCATATATACTCGATTATATTGCGAATTTAATACATGCCCAACCAGAATAAGTAAAAAGAAGCAGCAACCTAAAACTGACCAAATCCAATTACACATTCGGGGTTGTCATTAAAACCAATCATTTTCAGAATCGGTTTTGAATATGACACTTTCAGACAATGTTTCGATTTTATGACAACCCCGATTAAAAATAAAATTCCACAGAGTCAATGTGTCATACTATTACAACCATGATAAAAAAAATTACAAGGTAGTTTCATTTATAATTTTTTGACAAGAAAGGGGATTATTGAAGTTTATTTTATTTGTAAATATTCAGAGAAGCGTTGCCACATTTAGAGAAAGGTTACAATACTCCGAGAAATTTTCTACGAAATATGTGTAGTATGTAACTATTCACAGTATTGTAATTTATCATTAAAATAAACAAAAAAACGGATTAATCTAAGACGTTTGGCTTTATATCACATTCATGGAACATGAAAATGAAGAGCTGTGCGAAGATAATGGAACCGATTCCCATCAGACTTTAAAAAAATGGATGGTTTTAAATTTATCCGAGGAATAATCATTGTAAAGTTGCTCCAATTGTTGCATCAAAAGGATTTTGTGATGGACTTACTTTCATAAAACTAGTCTGTGCTACAAACTTGCCACTGCAGTCTACTATTTTATGTATTAGCTAGAGATTTGCGAGATGACTTTTATTCCTATTTCCAACGTGTACTGGATAGATTAATATGTTTGCTCAATACTCACGATGCTGACCCATTTGAAGTGGACTTTTAGGTTGTTTGACTAATCTATATAAGGTTTGTATGCCTTATTTGAAACGCAATATAATCGTTGTCCTTAATTGTATACTACCCTTGCTGGACGAGTGACGATATGAAGAACATGTTAGCAATTTTACCGTTGAACGTTTTTTATTTATTGCTCGGGATGTGCGTGACTATGGCAAATTCCTGGAGTTTATATTGGAAACTATATAGCGTGAACAAGTTGATAGTATGCAGGGCTGTGGGCGTTTATTGTTCGAGATAATGCGCGGCGTAAAAGGATGATTCTATTGCCGGAGACTTTTTGTAGTTTATTTTCGAATCGTTGGTGGAGAATAAGAGCCAGCTGTTGAATAATATAGAGGAATATTGTAAAATATTATACCAAGTCTCTGACAATTGTCCCAATGAAGTTGTCTCTCATGTTACAAATCTTATGAGAATATTATACAAACCTGAGTTGTACATTCGTAAAATTATTCTTTAATTCGTGCATGTGCAAGAGGTTTGTGTCCGCAAGCAGCTGTGTGATTTAGTTGCCGATATAACCAGAATCAATCATAAACAAAATGATTCTGCTAACGATACTAAGCAATTGAATCAATGCCTTGGATAAACGCACATAATATTTTGAACAAAATATGTTTTTATTTTATTTATGTTTTCAATAAAGGCAAAAATGGGATTGATATTAATGAATATGGTAGCTTTATTTTAAACATAAACTTCAAATCCCCTTTATTGTCAAATGCTTAATAAGGTTGACATAAAGAGAAAATGAAACTACCTTGTAATTTTTTTATATCATGATTACAACTGTCCCCAAAAGAATTAAATTCCATATCTTTGGAGACAAATCCGGAAGACTGGCAAGCCTGGTTTAATCAGTAGAACACTCACTGCAGAATGATAGCTTTTTAAACAACAAAAACAATCCAGGCAAATACAAGGTGGTGTCAGTTCTACATTAGCATTAATTGGTCTTACCAAATGTCAAATAGAAATGAAAAATTAATAAAATGTGTATTAAAACTTAATTATTTTTTTACATATTAAAAAAATAACTTATATATGTAAAAAAAATTTTTTTAAATAATAGTTTGCGTAGATATTGAAGTATAAAAACAAGCTTTGACAGGCGCTAGAACCAAATAAGCGAAAAAAAAGTAATAAGCTGTTTGACTAACTCCACCTTGTATAGATTCGCCTTGATAACAATGTTTGATTTTAAGAAACTTTTTTGTTTACATTGTTTTCAATTTATCTAAACAAAATGACTTTGCGAGCATGTATCTATAAAAATTGTGAAAACTATATAAATTTAAAAGATCGATCAATAAACAAAGATATTAAACTGTTTAGTTTCCCTAAGAACCCAGAAAGACGCCAAAAATGGATGGAATTAGGAAAGGTACCACCAAATCAACCCGCCTCAATGTACTATTTTTGTTCGGAACATTTTGATAAAAAATACTTTGCTGTTAACAACGTGCGTACTGTATTAGTAGGAAATGCGTTACCTTATCCATTCGTAGAATCCGAAGTTGATGAAACTTATGAAGAAACTGACAATAATTTGGACTACTATCTATATGAAATGAATAGGGACAATGAAATCGCCGAGAGGCAACAGTTTCAAGATGAACAAGATTTACATGTGGAATCGACAACTATGCTCAATGAGCTTAAAGAAGAGTATCATGATGAACATTTTTCCATCAATTTGGATGAACCAGAGTCTGACGAATGTATTATCTTTACAGACGAGGAAAAGGCTGCTCAAGATGTGACTATGACAAATAGTAGGAAAAGAAAGCTGTACAATACGATTCTTCAAACACAGGCATCATCATCAAACACAGGCATCATTTCTAAAATTTTAAAAACTTCCCCATTGCAAAAACCTTTACGAAAATCCATTGAAAAGTTTAATGTAATATCTCCCCAGCAAAATGCCTCAAACTCAATGGAAACTCAGCAATCTTCAATTGATAGCAGAGAAACAAATAAAGAGGAATTAGATGGAGATCAACTAATTGATACAGAACATGTAACAACTTTTATATTTAAGGGCGAAGAATATGTGCAAATGCCTAAAGAGCATTATATTACAGAAAAAATGGAACTAATGAAAAAATTAAAAAAAATGGAAAACACAGTAAGAACCATTAAGGAACATTTAAATTCCTTAGATTTTTAAGGTAGTTATTCCAAAATATTATTATTTATTAGATATATGTATGTATATCAAATAAAAAAGGCTGAACTAAATAATTTTCAATGTAAAAAAAAATTTGCTAATATTTTTTTAGAAAACAAGAGAACTATATTCGGCCGTGCAGAATCTTAAATACCATCCACCTAAATATGACTAGATAACAATTATAATTCATTATTTATAATTGAAATAAATACAGATTCTTACCATTTTCAACAGAGTTTGTCATTTATTCCTATTATTTTGAAATAAATACAGATTCTTACCATTTTCAACAGGGTATGTAATTTATTCCTATTATAAGTATGAAATTTAACAATTTATATACTTAATAATTGGTTAACATTACACGTTTGGCTCAACATTTTTCCTTATTAACTTCAAGTGAAGAAACAGAGTATGAAAAAGAATATACAAATGTATTTGGACAAAGTTCAAAATGTTCCATATGGTAATGCATTATATCACATCATTTTAATATATATTCGCATTTAATGAATTTTCCGGATATGAGCCTTATATATAATTATATATAGGACAATAATAAATATTTTTTGGAAAGCTTATTAAGTTTGTTTGTGTATGTTGGACGTGAGCGTGTTTTACACAGACGGACGGACGGACTTGGCTCAATTTGTAGGATCTCAGATGAATATTTCTCTATGTTACACAAGGAATAACAAACTTATATATACCATCATTCACCATTTGTGGTGATGGCGAATATAATAAGTAATTGCTTCGTTTATGAGTAAAATCTCGCTCTATAGAGAATTATACATAGAGACGAGACGCTCTGATTTGTCAAATAAAAATAAAACATCATATGTCTGATACAACAAAATACACTGATTTACATGTACATATTTTGTTTTTGCAAGAGTTTGGTTTATGATAACAGACTTAGGTTTTTGACAATTATGTCTCGTCTTCGAATAGGTTCGCTCGTATACGAATGCGAGAATTAGCTTCCAGAGATGAATATTCACCCCTAATTTGTAAGTCGTTGTCGACAGCAAAAAAATGGTACATGTTTCGACGATATCGAAAAAAATTGGTTACTATTGACAGAAATTTGTAACATGATTTGTAATAAGTTAAAGTACAAAATGCTGTCAATAGTTACCAATTATTATATATATCGACGAAACATTTTTTGCTGTCGACAACGACTTACATAATAGGGGTGATTGTTACGAAATTACATTCATCAATTCTAATGTAACTATTGGTTTCAATATTCAACATGCTTAGCAACTACAATGGTATTATAGTTAATATGTGGAAAATGTTGATAACAAATTGTTATCAACATTGTTGCACTGCATGATCATTATAGAAGTATATCTGGTATAACATCCTGGAAATCGTCAGAAGATACCTCTAGTGTATATCGTTATGTGGAAAATGTTGATAACACATTGTTATTAACATTGTTGCACTGCATGATCATTATAGAAGTGTATCTATTATAACATCTTGGAAATCGTCAGAAGATACCTATAGTGTATATCGTTAACCGTTAATTTTTAAAAGATCTTATGCTCTTATAAAATAAAAGAAGACATTTTTTTATTATAATTATTTTATAAGATTAGATGAAAGAAACGACTATAGCTAGCCATAAGTGGGTATGACATTTGGTATGAGTTTTGGTGATTTTCGTTTTTATAAATTAGTCTTAATCACTAAGTTCATAAATATCCAATGATTCTAAAGGTTCATCCATATTTTCCTCAATTTGGGTAAAACTTATATTACAACCTACATTATTTAGTTCCTCATCTTCATCGCTGTCTTGCTCATCATCTTGGCAATCCTCATCTTCATCCTCTTCCGTTAATATCCCTTGCATTTTACGTTTTCTCTGCAATAATTCAATCCACAACAAGGATGTTTCGCACAATGGACATTCGCCGGCTATGGGTATGTAATGACCTCTCTGAGATGGATCAGACGACAACATGTGATTAGCTAAACATATTATATGACAAGTTAATTTACACAGGCTATTCAAGCAGCCAATACGTGACTGTTCAACATTCTGTATTGTTTGCATGCAAAGATGACATTCTGGTGCCCATATGGCACGAGGCGATATAGTTTGCTGTTTCTTTTTTTGTGGGTTTTCAAGAGCAACATAGCCATTAACAATTTTCATATGTTTTGGTGGAGCAAATAAGGACTGAAATGTAATAGAAATTAAATAATTTTGAAATAAACTACGGGCAACTTCATTCAGCACTCACATCAAATTCACATTCATAATCAGTTTCCAACCAACGTACCACTAAAGGCAGTCTTTGCCAAGGACCCACATTCAACATGCGACTTAATATTCGAAAATTATATTGAAAATATGTTTCCTTTGGCAACTTTCTCTTCAACTCTGGGTATCCCTTTAGGCGTGAGGATAGTGTAGGTTGCTGCCAAGCCCATTCAAATTGTAGCGCGGCTATATTGTTTGGGAAACCATGCACTATCATGACCATTTTCCAGGGACCTTTGTTACTGGTTTTCTTAGCCCCTCCAAAGTCCTTGCCACGATTATGTTGTTTTATTCTACGTGTCGGATTCACAGTAAAACCTATGTAACATTTACCATTATATCGCTTTTCAGGGCTTTGACTGCATAACAGATAGACACCATAGAAACGCGATTTCAATTGTTCGTGGGATGCAGTTTTTGCTAATTGTTGAGACGAGGTCATATTCTGTAATAAAAAATCGTTGTTACATTGTACATACATGCTATCACTACCATCTATAACTCAACCAATATTTTTCATAAAGCAAATTCAACAGGTATGTATATGGACAAAAAAAAATATTTTCATACCACACCAATAGCGTTATGTATGAACAACAAGTAAGAGAGCTAAATTCGGCTGTGCCGAATCTTATATACCCTTCACCAAATTATACTTTAAAATAAAATTTAAAAAATAATTTTTTTTTATTTTTTCAAAATTGTTTTTTTTTAAGTTTTTTCCAATTTTAAATTTTTTTTTTTTTTTTTAATTTATTAGTGAAAAAAATTTATGACAAAAGAATGTTTTTTGTGAAAAAAATGAAAAATCAGAAAATTGATTTCAACAGACAGACGGACATGGCTAAATCGACTCCGCTATCTATAAGGATTCAGAATATATATACTTTACAGGGTCGGAAAATTATATTGTGGAAATTACAAACGGAATGACAAATTTATATATACCCTTCTCACGAAGGTGAAGGGTATAAAACGTAGTACTTCAGCGTGTAAAATCCGTTGACGTGAATTACTTTAGTGAGGGAGCCCAATTGTTAACGCGGCTTAATAAATTTAAAATAATAGTTGTTTAATATTTTTGGTAATTTTGAATATCATAGTGAAAAAAATAATTTTTAACTCTATTAGAACAAAGTATTACTTCTTACTTTAGTTTTAAGAAATAAAATCAAAATATCTGGTCTTCAATATTATTCTAAACATTTTAATCGCGATATACTGGAATTTTAGAGATAAACGGTTTTTAAAAGGATGTTTTAATTTTTCTAAATAAGTATAAGCTGAAAAATTGCGATTCACTGATCTATTTACGGTTTAAAAGAAATTATACAGATATGTTTTTTTATCAACGATCTTTATTTTTGTCAATTAAATCTGCAAATTTTAAATTTTTTGAAGAGCACCCTCGATTTGGGATCTTGGAATTGCCTCAGCAAAATATGTTGAGATAAAATTATCTCGTTTTCCGCCTACAAAAATGTATTTAAATCATTTTTAAACTCTATCACTTTAGTAAGTTGCCAAAACACTTTCACAGTATTTTGTGTCTATGTGAGATCAATTTTGTAAATAAAATTGGTGGAACAAAATTTTCTGAAATATTCATGTGGTCCTTAAATATTTTGCATTTCATACTATTTATTTATTTATTGAAATATACTTTATAAATAAATTTACAAAATACATAAAAGAAAAGCGCAAGGTAACTAGACCATATTGCGCGCAAAATATGAAAAATAAAAATATATTATGTTTAGATAATAAAATTAAAATTATCCACTAAAGAGTGAAAAATTATGAATACTATTCTAAATATCAAAAATATTATGTTTATAAAATGATTGTTGAATATTCGATAACTGACAGGGATTAGAGCAATCAAGAATTTCATTCAACGAATTAGCCATTCTGGATATTGGACATTCCTTTAATACATGGTACACATTCATTATTCGAAGACATGTACTGCACTCCATAGGTTCCGTTCGGTTATAAAGATGTTGTGAGTTGAAAAGCGCCTTACCAACTCTAATACGAGCAAGTATTATGCACTGTGGCCTGGTGAACTTTTCATAATATTTGGGTCTCATATAACAAGTATTGTGCTGTCTAAGAAAACATCTGGAGTTTTGCCATTCTAGTTGTTGGCGAGATTTGCTTATAAACTTAAAAATGTTGTTTATTACAAGATGATGACAAGGAACCTCCATAATTAGTGGTTGATTAATAGCTTCTTTGGCTGCATTATCCGCAAGTTCATTTCCAGTTATACCAATATGTGAAGGTATCCATAAAATAAGAACAGGGCGATGTAAACTAGGATTATTTAAAATGCTGTCATAAATTTCATTTTTGTTGTAAAAAATATTTTTGACAACACTGAGGCTATCCGTACATATTATAGCTGTCGAATCCTGTTGAATGGCATAAAACAGAGCTGCATTAACAGCAGCAAGTTCAGCCGAAAAAACACCAGCATATACCGGCAGTAGGCTTTGTTTCACAACTAACCAATTTGAGTCATTTTGATGTTGTACTACAGCATAAGACGTTAAACCATCTTGGAAAGATCCATCCGTATATAGTTCAAGTTCAGCCGCGTAGTTACATATTTTCTCAGCAACTAAAGATTTGAAGATTTCAGGTGTAGTATCAGACTTTTTGTACATAGCCAGACTAAAGTCAACAGCAACATTTTTCTCAGAACTTTGACAATATTTAGGTTTTTCCGGCACTGGAATGTCAAAACTCCTAAGAAGAAATAATATTCTTCTAATTGCGCATATATCCTTTTTTGGCTTAGAGTCGATGGTTTTCCAGAATAAGTTATGAAGTCCCTCCCTATAGTCTGTTATTGAACGAGCCGCTAGATTAATCGATCTCTTATTTAATAAGCTGATAAAGTCAGGTGATTTCGATTCAACTCGTAGAGATTCAATGGGAGTAGTTTTCAAAAGACCAGTTGCAGTGCGAAAGCAATCATTTAAAGCAGCATTGATTTTATTAATATTTCCTTTAGATGTCCAACCGTAAATGGAAACACCGTGTTGAACTAAGCCGTGAGCTAGAGATTTACATATATCAATAGCTGTTTCAATATGTGGGCCCTTCTTTTTTGAACATATCAATTTTAAAAGGTTATTTATCTTACGTAGTTTGGAAATAACGATCTTCACGTTTTGATTCCATAATAAGTTCTTGGTGAAGATAATTCCAAGAATCTTCATTTGATCAATACAAGCAATTTCATAAGTGCCAATAAAGATGTTGGTATTACAGCAATTTCTCCTTCTGCAAACGTGAAGCAACTCAGTCTTGTTTTCTGGTATTACAGCTCCTCTAGAAGTGGCCCAATTTTGTATTTTAGTATTCAAAATTTTAAGATTGACAGAAACAGTTTGTGGTTTCCCAGATGTTACTGCAAATATGTTGTCTGCATATATGCCAACAAAATCAATACCTGGTATCGTTTGTATTGATTTAGCCAAAGAATTGACATAGACTGTGAAGAAAACTACAGACAACGGAGAACCCTGAGGAACTCCATTATCTAAATTATGGAAGTGGGAAAGATGACCATCAATTTTCACCATTATCATACGATTCGTTAGAAATGAGTATAGGAGCCTTAACATTCGAGAAGGAATGCCCCATTCACGTAATTCATCCAATACGAAAATGGACACCACCCGATCAAATGCCTTTTCAATATCCTCCGACAGCACCACACTATGTTTTCTTTTAGATAAATTATGTCTTAATATGTTCTCAAGTTGATGGCATATCGAATGGACGCCGCGTTTGGGCAGGAAAGCATGTTGCACATAAGAAATATTATCTATGACCTGTTTCCAAAATCGAGATGCGATTAATTTTTCCAAAATCTTTGACAAAACTGGTATCAATGATATAGGTCGATAACCTTCGAGTTCGTTGGGGTTCTTTCCCGGTTTTGGAATGGGTGTGAGAAGAGAGAATTTCCAGTCATGTGGATAAATACCAGTTCGTAATATATTATTATATAGTTGTATCAGTCTTTCCTTTAAAGCCATTGGTGAATTTTTTATCATTGAGTACGTTATCCTATCACTTGATGGTGTAGTACCTTTGACCTTACTGAGCACCTGAGTAAGTTCACTAATAGTAAAATCTTCACACAGAAAATTATCTGCATCCTCGAGAGAATCATCAAAAAGTGAAATGTAAGAACGCTTTCTAGTTATTATCTCAGAACTATATATTTCATCAGCCCCAATAGAACACCAAAATTCTGCAAACTTATTTGCAATGTCAACGGGATTATCCATAATGATATCTCCATCAAATATAGTTGGAAAGTGACTTCTCTTTTCTATCCTAATATTCTTAACCCTCGTCCATAATGTACGAACATCCAACATTGGGTTTAAAGAATTCAGAAAATTATTCCATGTAAGTCGTTTAGCATTTTTAGATTCCCTTTTGACCAATGCAGTGGCTTTTCTATAATTAATGGCATTTATTGGACTTCTGTGTCTTATAAAAAGGTTCCAGGCCGCGTGCTTATTTTTTATCAGCTTTGCTATAGATGAGTTAAACCAAGCAGGAGAATTTTTGACATTAAATTTTTTACTCTGTGGTATGGCTTCATTGGCGGCTTTCCTGATTATTCTTTTTATTTGAGCCGATTCCCTATTAACATTGGTGGATTGAGTGAACTCTGCCATGAACCAGACAATTTTAGAAGAAAATACGGGCCATTGAGCTCGCCTTTCCAAAAATTTTGGTTTAAATATTTTCTCATAAGTCATTTTATGATTATTAATCATAATTGGAATGTGGTCGGTAACTTCAGGAGAACATAAGGTGGTCCAAGTGATAGCAGGAGCTAAGTCTGCACTGGCCATGGAAACGTCAACTGTTGTTAGTGTATTTCGAGTACTAAGCAGCGTGGGTGAACCATCATTTAAGACTATCAAACCCATATCATTTGCAAACTCTTCCCAAATAACACCACCCGCGGATGTAGTTTGGGAGCCCCATAAAGTGTTTTGCGAATTTAGGTCTCCAACAACTAGGTGATGTTCATTATTAAATAAATTTATGGCATTTACCATCGTACTTGTCAAAGCAATATCACATTCCTTATAAATATTTGTAATGTTCAACTTCTTATTTCCCTTTATCGTCACAGTCTGAAAAAGAAGCTCGCCAGTTGATTCAATATGTTGTTCTACATGCATATTATTTTGAATGAAAAGAGCTATTCCAGATTTAGCATAATCAAAACCCTTATTGTGATGATATACTTTATAACCTGGAAGATGTAAATATTGAATATTTTTGTTGATGATATGCGTTTCTTGGAGGGCGATTATATTTGGCTTATGTTTCGCGACAATATTTTCCAAAGCGTATTTATGGGTAGTAAAACCTTGAATATTCCACTGCAGAACCGAAATATTTAAACCGATATCCATGATGACTAATATAATTTAAAAACTACTCCTCGGTTTTATCAACCGTTGGAGGCATTGTTTTTCTAAGAGTATTTGGAGTTATTAAAACATTTAAATTTGGAAATTTGTTGTACAAACTACTACAAGGTGATAAATCAGAATTGTTAGTAGATTTATTTGGTGGTGTATTCAATAATGTTTCTTCTGAAAGTTGTAAAGTGTTCGTTGCAATATCAAAAGAAAAATCTATACTCTCATCCTTATCTAGATCGATAATATTATTATCGATATTCATATATTGTGCTGAATTGTTATCATTTGATGTAACGGGATCTTCATTTAAAATGGAATGTTGTTTGTCGTTATTATTTATGTTATTGTTCATGTTGTTGTTGTTGTTAATTTTTGTTGTGTCGTTATTATTTATGTTATTGTTCATGTTGTTTTTGTTGTTAATTTTTGTTGTGTTGACATTGGGTTTTTCCAAGGTTATATTTTCAGATGTACTTTTGTTAGACGTTTTATTTGTTTTTATTATTTCTTTTATTGATGACTGATCATTGTTCATGGGAGAATAATTATTTCGTAAAATATCAGAGAAAGTTTGTTTTTTTGTAAATGGTTTAATTGTATGAATAGAGGGATTATCATTAAAGACTTTCCAAGCTTCTCTTACTGTGCATCTTCTATCAGCCTTGATTTTGTTGACAGATTTGTGTTTAATGAAAGATGGACACAAAGAGTCATAAGATGTGTGGGACTCAGTATTACAGTTGACACAGAATTTTCTTTTGCATTGTTCATGGGGAGGAACATAACCACATTCCTTACAAAGTTCAATATTCCGGCATCTATTTTTTGTGTGACCCAATTTTTGGCAGTTGACGCATCTCATTGGATTGGAGATGTATTCCTCAACTCGAACTCTTTCCCAACCAATTTTCAAAATATCAGGTCGATGTATGAGGTCAAACGTGACGACGGCTGCACCAGTGGCAATGAAATTATTACCTTCCTTTCTCTTCAGTTTACGAATATCGATAACTCTTTGGTCTTCTAAAGATTTTATGATTTCATTTTCGGGAATATTTATTATTTTTCTGGAGAAAATTCTGCCTTGTATGGAGTTTAATGTCTTATGCATTTCAATTTTTACTGGAACACTGTCAATATATTTAGCCTTAAGAAATTTCTGAGCTGATTTCATATTTGAAGCTTTTATCATTAAATCACCACTGCGCATCTCTGTAATGTCCACATAATCGCGGGAAATAATATTGAGACCTTTCTCTATTTGGAAAACATTATACGATGAAAGAGGTTTGGTTTCCATGGAATCAGAAATTGGGAGTGAAGAAGCAACTAAGTAGCGAGGAATATGATCATCATTTCCTACGACTTCTGGCAATGGCACGAAGTCATCTATTCTTATTCTTTTGTTCTTTTTATGTGCCGTTTTCGTACTTGGAGCATCAAGTATGCTAAACCTGTTTTGATTGGGAGGGTCAGTCCCGTTCATCCTGAGACCTCAAATCAACTTTCGTATTACAAAAGTTTCTCCTTATGTCCGACCAAAAAATAAAACCAAATTAAAAAATTCAATGACCAAAAAACAAAATGGCACGCTGAATGTATCAGTAGCAAAGACAAAAAAAGAAAAACCGTACAACCGCGAAGAGAAAACACGATGTGAACGTGGCAATTGCCTGCCAAAGACTGCATTTCATACTATTTTATGAAAAATTACACTCTGATCTTTTTACACTTGGCTATACATAGTTTGTTAAAAATGCAACTTTTGATACAAATTTGTCTTGTGTTTGTTGTAACAAAAATTACATTTTTCCACTTTTCCAACCAAAAAAATGTTGAAATTAATACCCTTTAAATATAGTCCTGTTAATGTGGCTCGTGAAAAATTATGTTTATAAAAAAATTCACGGTAAGTCTTTAAGTTTTTAAAGATATTTTGTCAAAATCATAAATACATAAGAATAATGAGCAATAAAGGTCGGTTTCATAGATTTAAAAAAATAGGGTTTTTGCCCATATTTGTTTTCTTAAGTGAAAAAAAGGAACTGCATTTTCAGCTTATTTAGAAAATCTATATTTAAATAAATACTCCTAATTTTATTTTTACAAACATTATTAAAAATTTAAATTAAACTTACACATTACAATTTGTTTTACAAACTAAATATTACTTTAATTATAAGTTGTTTAAATGCTAATTATTTTTCATCTCTCTATCAAATAAATTCCTTTACATTTTCTGCATCAACGGAGCACCTCCGGCATTACTTTGATTAACATTCACCGAAGAATTGCCATTAAGCTGTTGGGTTTGTTGTTGACCAGCAAGTTGAGTTTGTTGTTGAGTATTGCCTGTGTTGGCCATTGTACCATTTTGCATATTACAAGTAGTGATATTTGTTTGACCCTGTTGCTGTTGTGGTTGCTGAGCACCCATTAGAGGTTGTTGTGCCTCAGCCATGCTATCCGAGTTGGGCGGAGCATTAAGTTGATTTTGAGTATTACCATTAACTGAATTAAACATTTTAATGCGTTTACGCGTATAATGTTGCCACTGTAGAATGGCCTGGTCATCAATGAACTTGCAGCATTGTGAATTGACAATTTCCCGACGAAAATGTTCATATTGTAATAAGTCGAGGAAATATAGGCACATGGGATACATTAAATATTTTGCATATTCTGGCTCTTTCCAATATTGCAAATATTTGAGGTAATTGATAAACGCTTGGTCTTTAAAGTAGCCACGTTGAGCAAGGACTAAAGAAATAAATTACAATTTGGTTGTAAATATTAGCATTGTAGTTTTTGTTGCCCTCCATCTAAAACTAATCTTCAACGAGGGGTAAATTATACCAAATTGTTTAGGTATTATTCCGAGTTAGATAGGTCTACAATGATGGAGAGCAAAAAAGCAGAAAGGTTTACTTACAATTCAAATAATTCGGATTGGCCAGGCATTGAACAAATTCTAATTCCACTTGGAAACGTAATTTCTGTTGCTCCTCAGATTCTATGGCAGCTACACATTATAAACGAGAGAATAAATAACTTATTAACAAACTAGTTGACGCAGAAAAATGGGAGATTGTATTAATGAATGATTTGTTTAAAAGGAAAAGCAAAAATTAATACAAAAAAGCGGGCCAAAATTTTGATCATACAAATTTTGTTTTCATTTAAGCTGTACTTTTTTTCTACTTTAGTCTACAATATAAATACAATATTTTATTTATTTATCAATTTCTAAGCAATACGTAGTTAATGTATGTAGTATATTAGTGTTAAATTATACTTACTCTTACCCTTTCCATACATTTTGGCCATATTGCATGGAAGGGTTTGCTTGCGCGCTTTCAGTTTGCTTGTTGTTTTTGTAAATGCTCACTGGGCTTATAATAAAATGGTGTTGTTTAAATTTTTGTTTGATTTATATATTTTTTTCCTGATTTTTTCAAAATTCTAATGAGCTTTGTGTAATAAAGAATTTGTATGTTGTCCTTGTTTTTGAGGGGGTGTTTGATTTATTTTGGATAGATTTTTATTTTGGCAAACTACTGCTTTATGATTGTATGATTTTTGTTTTTTTATTTTGTTTGTCTTATTTTACACTGTAACACAAAAACTAAAAATATAAAAAATAAAGTTTTTAACAAAAATATACAATATTTACATGAAAAAAATTAAGAAAAATTAAATGAGCATGATGATTTTGTCTGTTGGGTCGAGGATAGAAATTGCTTTAGCGGCAGCATATTTTATGCATAAATTGGTTGGTTATGGGCAAAAAACGTAAATAAATGTTGGTAAAAAGGTTTCTTCAAATTTAATACAAACCGTAAGAATTCATTAGAGTATTGTTTACAGATTTTTATTTAGTTTTCCTTAATTTTCTAATAATAAAACCATCAAATACTGTAGAAAATTATTTCAATCCACCAATGTAAAATGGCACTGTCAACTGCAGTGATGGTAATATAGCTATTTTCTCATAAAATTCAGTGATTTTGATACCAATGTAGCGAGAAAAAACACTTTTTTATGTTAACGGAAGTTCTAGCGATTTCTTCAGTGCTGCCATTGCTATCAAAATATCGGTTAACAACAACTGAATTTCCATCTCCACGTAACATAAAGGACTAATTAGTTAGTACGTCCCGTTCCGTAAAGCTTTTAATACACGGTTGTCAGATCTTACAACGTTGTCAAGAAAATGTTCAGTAACTGGTTAAAAACTATATGTTTCAACATAAGTTCACATGGTTGGTTAACCATTTACCGAACATTTTTCTGAGAACCGTGCCATTGAAATTGATGATGAAGAGTTCCCATTGTATTTTTTAAGCTTAGCCTTTATTTGAGTGATGGTTTTTTTCGCAAGAAATAATGCTTAATGAGCAGACGATATTCACTTTTTTCCAATTTCCCCTAAAGTCACGAGCTAGTCTGCTATAAATGTCTGTCAAACACAAACTAAGAGCCTGGCTCACTAAATGCGAACGAACATTTTCTTTCTTATTTTATATTGAAAACAATAAAAAAATCAAATTTATTTGTTGTTTTCCATACAAAATAAGAAAGAAAATGTTCGTTTGCATTTAGTGAGCCAGGCCCTAAATGTTTAGGTTTTAAGTTAAGAATTATTTTGCTTGTAATATTACGGCATATGCCTAAAAAGAGCCTCGTACCTTTGAATAGGAAGCCGGAATTCTCGAACACAGCTCCAGAGTTTTATGGTCTCCACAAAAATGAGTTTTGTTTGGTACTCCACCATGTATTCAAAATAATTTAAGGTAATTAATCCAAAATCGATTGCACAACATTAACCAATGCGAGTGAAATGCAATTCATCGAAGGCAGCGTAAAATGGACGGCCTGATTGTGCTTACGGAATATTGGCAATGACGCGCGAGTTTTTCCTCCACCAAGATGAATGACGCAACTTGTTAAAATTTTTACAAAATTCAACAACAAAATATGCCTGTTGACAGGAGAAGTGTTGCCCTTTCCGTAAAGAGCCGGGAAATTCAAAAAGTATCGGGCTTATTGACTCAACCTCGTATTTAATATGAAAGTATTTGTAGAGAAGCCGATTTTCGATATATCAGAGCGTCCCTTCAAAGGCCGACAACACAAAAAATATGAATATGATTTGTAAATATTGTAATATACAATAATTTCTATAGAAAATACTGTAATGCTCAAAATTTCCTATAGAAAATGATTTATATATAGCAAAAATCATTCGGAGTCTATTGAAATGTGTAACATCAAATGAGTCTCCCGATAGTACTACCACAGATGATGAACGTCAGTTTTGACGAATCTGTATATATATGTGATACATACTACGTTACTTCTGAAATGAAATAGTATCAAGAAAAGTATGATCCTGTCAACATTTCCATCCCTGGCTATCACCATGCATCATGAACAAAACATTGGATTCGTATATATATCTTCGAGATTTGGCAACACTTGTTTTGTAATTGCATTCGAAAGTCAAAATAAATTGTCTCGTAATTTTTCTTGTTTTTAGCATTAAATTAATAAGAATATCTAAATATAGAAATAATAATAATGTCATCGGGTTCCAAAGCTGGAGTAAGTTAAAAAATACATTAATTTCACTTAGTTTTATAGCAATAACTTATAATACATATACTAGCCTTCAACAAGTGCCGGGACTTCGTCAAATGCCAACGCGCCAGCATCATCTGCAGCAACTCCTCCAGCCAATGTGCAAGAATTCAATATACGTGTACCAAAAAATTTACGTAAAAGACATCATGTCATGCGTTTCAATGCTACACTCAATGTGGATTTCGCTCAATGGCGTAATGTGAAATTGGAGCGAGAAAATAATATGAAAGAGTTTAAAGGGGCCGAAGAAGATATGCCCAAATTTGGAGCTGGTTCAGAATACAATCGTGATTTACGCGAGGAAGTGCGTCGCAAAAAGTTCGGTATAATAGCTAAGAAATATAGACCGGAAGCGCAACCTTGGATCTTGAAGGTAGGTGGAAAAAGTGGCAAAAAGTTTAAAGGTATACGAGAAGGTGGGGTTAGTGAAAATGCTGCATTTTACGTATTCACTCATGCTCCAGATGGTGCCATTGAGGCATATCCCTTGAATGAGTGGTATAATTTCCAACCCATACAACGCTACAAGTCCCTATCGGCCGAGGAAGCTGAACAGGAATTTGGCCGTCGCAAAAAGGTGATGAACTATTTTTCACTTATGTTGCGCAAACGTCTAAAGGGTGATGAGGAGGAGGAAAAAGACCCCGAAGAAGTCAAAGTTAAGGGTGCTGGTAAAAAGCCAAAAGAACTCAAAATTAGTGAAATGGATGAATGGATTGATTCAGATGAAGACTCCGATTCGGATAGTGAGGGGGAGGAGAAAAAGAAAAAAGAGGAAGACAGCGACGACGAGGGCAAAAAGAAGGGTAAAAAAGGCAAGGGACCAGAAAAAAAGAAAAAGAAACGAGATGTTGACGATGAGGCTTTTGAAGAGTCGGATGATGGTGATGAAGAGGGTCGTGAAATGGACTACGATACAGAATCTAGTGAAGAGTATGTCAAAATGAAATTGTTGTGAGCAATATTAAACTTTATCTTTTTGTAGTGAGCCGGATCCGGAGGCAAAATTGGACAAGGACATGAAATCAGTGGCTGAAGAAGATGCTTTGCGTAAACTGTTAACATCAGATGAAGATGATGATGAAGAAAATAAATCAGATGAGTCCGATAAGGATGATGAAGAAAAGAAAAGGAAAGAAAAAGCCAAGGATGAAAGCAAAGATAAAAAGAAGTCTAAAACTAAAGCCAAAGATGAAAAGAAAGGTAATTCAATATATTTTAATAATAAAACAAATTAACCAATTAACAATTTTTTGGCAGATTCCTCAAGTGACTTTAGTTCTGATAGCAGTGATTCTGAAGATGACAACAAAGCCAAGAAGAAAGACAACTCCAAACCCATGAGCAATCAAAATTCTCGTTCTGCCACACCTACATTTAACAATGATGCTAATAAACGCAAAATGAACAGTATGCCAAGCGATCTTACCGCTTCGGAGAACAGTAATAGTCCTGTTAGTACTCCAGCAAAAAGACCTAAATCTGAAATGTCTACACCATCACTGCCATCGACATTTTCTGGCGTTGTTTCTTCCAATAGCAAAGAGTAAGCAATTGCAAATTTTGTTTTATAATTGTGTGTACTGAAATATTCTTATGTTTTCTTTTTTTGTGGCTACAGTGATTATGGCATTACCGAAGAAGCTGTACGTCGTTATCTGATGCGTAAACCTATGACGGCTACCGAACTATTGACAAAGTTCAAAAATAAGAAAACCGGTGTATCCAGTGATCGTTTGGTCGAGACTATGACGCAAATATTAAAGAAAATCAATCCTGTTAAACAGACAATTCAGGGCAAAATGTATTTAAGCATTAAGGTTAACAAGTAGTTTGTATATTGAATATTTATTGGCAATTGACAACAACAAATCGAATCAAATACATACATGCATACATATATTTACATACGATTTTAGGCAAAACAATTGTTTTAATTAGAATTTTTTAAAATAAATAAAACCAATAATCGAGTTACTTACTTAAGTTGAGTTTAATATTTGATCTTAACTAATTTTTATGTTTAGAAAAAGGTTTTTTATAAATTAAAAGATACGAAAAGAAGGTTTTTTTTCAGGAAATAATTCTCAACAACAGTGGAACTGTTACAACAACTTCACTATATAGAAAAGGTTCTCCAAGGAGTAATTTATAAATATTTAGATATCTGAATTATACAGCCTAATTATGAATAAAAAATTACCCTGGAGTTTTTCCCCGTTGAATTTGAAAAGGGAAAAAACTCCCGGGGAATTATTCAAAATTGGGGTGATAATCTTTTATTGAAAAACGTTTATTAAAATTCTTAAAATAATTATTTTGAATTTTTCACATTTCTAACAAGTACTAGCAAAAACCACCAAATCCATTACATATAATGTAACATACCGATGGCTTAATATAGAAAGGTCGTATCTCAACTTTTGGTTACTTTACAGGAGAAGGAAAAAACTGAAACTAAAATCTGAAAGTATAAGTATATCGAAATATACTTTTAGAAAAGTTGTTTGATTTAAAATCAAAAAATATGCATTCAATATTAAATGAGTTGAAAACCGATTTTGAAAAAAAAAAACGAGACCTTTTTATATTAAGCCAACGATACACAAACACCCTTCACCTTCAGTATAATTAAAGATAAAGATTGAAAACAATTTTTGGTTAAAGAAAATCATTTGGTAAAACAATTTTTGTGATGAAAAAATTCGGGTTAATAAATATTTTTTTTTCAATTTTAACCCACTGTCGGTCATAATTTTCATTAGATATCTATATTGTTTATCTTAATGTCTTTTTATTCCAGATACATCAAAAATCGATGTATTCGTAGTTTTTTGCTTATATCTCAGCGATTTTTTGGCCGATATTCCCGAATTTAAATAGCAACCTAAGCGGATACATTGATGTATCAATCATGTTTGTTTCATAAGTTTCCAGATGTTATTAGAATATTTTGTATAGCATATAATTTCCTATATTAAATTTTTACAAACCGTTAACCATTTTTGATTCATTCTGATAATGTTTCGCCGATATCGATGAAACATATACCATTTTTTGACACAATATTGAAGACGATGTCGACGACGCCAAAGAGTGAATATGTTTATGATTTTATTGTTCAAATTTGTATTAAATAATGTCAAAATCGCTTATAATCTTTATTTTATGAAATATTTACGGATGTTCCCGTTATATTCTAAATAAGCTCTATCATTTCCACCTAAATTTTGACTATTTTATTTAAAAATATTTTTATATAAAGACTTTATTAAATAAACTATACGCTAAACACAATTTGTATGCATTTATAATTTTGTTTACGTTTAAATACGTAAACGAGATAATTCTGAATCTTTTTCAAATAACTCTTAACTAAATTCAGACTTAAAAATATTTACAAAACTTCTAATTGACGAACTTCTAATTAAAATGTATACCCTCCGAATTAAAGGCCAATAGAAGACGCATAAAATCATCCAAATCCATAGAACGTGCACGAGAACTATCCATGTTTAAATTAGTTAAAATAGCAATAACTTTATCTTGCATAGAGAAATTCTCATCTAAGGGCTGAACAAAGAAAAAAATAAATATAATTAGATTTAAACTGCAAATATATCAACATCGAATAAACAACGTACCATATTTCTTAATGACAAGTGTAATTTATAATTCTTTTCTAACATTTCCATGACCGAATTTGTTTTGAAGGCAGCAGCCAATGTTTTATTCTTACGCAAAAATGCAATACGTGTCAAACCATCCCATTCGGTAAAGTTAACTGGTGGTGGGGGATTTTTTGGTTCTAAACGCACCACACTTGATTCGACCTTTGGTGGAGGTTTAAAATTATTTCTACCAACTTTCATTAGCATGTCGACGCGAGCTAAAAGTTGGGTATTTATACTTAAGCGACAGTAGAGTTTATCACCAGGCTTGGCCACCAGGCGTTGTGCGAATTCACGCTGGAACATAAGAACGGCACAACGGAAAAGTGGTCTGTGCAGCAATAACTTGAAAATCAAGGGAGAACTGATCTGATAGGGCACGTTGGCAATACACAAATCAAAGAATGGAAGTTCTGCTTTAAGGAAATCACCAATAAGCATTTGTAGTTTAGGTTGTAGGGGTGTACCTTGTACACGTTTTTGTAATTCAGCTGCTAAGCGGGTATCAATTTCACAAGCCACCACTTTCTTGCACTTCTCCAACATTCGTACTGTCATGTTACCGGTACCAGGACCAATTTCCAAGACCACATCTGTTGGTCGCAGTGCGGCTTTTTCCAACATGCTTGTTATAACCAATGGATTTTTCAATATGTGTTGGCCGAAATCCTTATTGAAAACAATACCTAAAACGGACAGACTATTGTAAGAAAAATACACAATTAACGATTTCAAAAGAAATTACCTTGTTTTTGCACTTCATTGTGTATGCGTGACTTTTTCTCAGTGCGTTCTTTCGGCATTTTTAACGATATGATATTTTTTGGTGCAAAAATAAATATTTTTAATTTTTTTTATGAATTTCTAAACATGTGCTTCGTTCTCATTCGTTGGTTTATTTACGTTTTTATTGAGTAGGTTGGCAATGCGATGTCAATATAGAAAACAAGGCGAATTTATATACCAGATGGTGTTGATAGCACAGCTGATTAATGTTTACTTTAGTTGTTTAAGCTGTCAAATTCATTAGTGTTTGTTGCGGCGAAAACTACAACAAACGTACATGCAACAAAAACATCAACAAAAACATATTGCAAGTGGTTTTTGTAAATTAGGGTTCTATAAGTCGATTGTTCGATTGTTCGAACAATCGACTTTTTGCTGAAAAAAGTCGAAAAGTCAAAGTCGACTTTTTGGTCACAAAAAAGTCGAACATTCGATTGGTTATCACAAAAGTCGATAAAAGTCGAAAAGTCGATAAAAGTCGATAAAAGTCGAAAAAAGTCGAATAGTCGATAAAAGTCGAAAAAAGTCGACTTTTAAGATTGTTAAAAAAATTTTTAATTGCAACATTATACTAAAACAAAATATGCACAGAATAACATAATAATTTTATGTTATTGCAATTTGGTACACTTACATTTTTTCTAGTGTATGCAAAAATAAATAATAAGTAAATGTTCATAAAAAAATGCTCTTTCTACATATTATATATTATCGCCTTAATACATTTAATTTTTATTGCTAAAATTAACACAAGGCGCATCAATAAATGCAGAAACCATGTATTTTTTACAAAAAATGGTAAAAAGTGGAAAAAAGTCGAAAATAGTCGGAAAGTCGAAAATAGTCGAAAAAAGTCGAAAAGTCGAAAAAAGTCGATTTAACTAAAAAGTCGAAAGTTCGAAAAGTCGACTTTTCATAAATTACCAAAAGTCGAAAGTTCGAAAAGTCGACTTTTTAAAAATCGAAAAAAGTCGAAAGTTCGAAAAGTCGACTTTTTGTTTCAACTATAGAACCCTATTGTAAATTAGGGTTCTATAGTTGAAACAAAAAGTCGACTTTTCGAACTTTCGACTTTTTTCGATTTTTAAAAAGTCGACTTTTCGAACTTTCGACTTTTGGTAATTTATGAAAAGTCGACTTTTCGAACTTTCGACTTTTTAGTTAAATCGACTTTTCGACTTTTTTCGACTATTTTCGACTATTTTCGACTTTCCGACTATTTTCGACTTTTTTCCACTTTTTACCATTTTTTGTAAAAAATACATGGTTTCTGCATTTATTGATGCGCCTTGTGTTAATTTTAGCAATAAAAATTAAATGTATTAAGGCGATAATATATAATATGTAGAAAGAGCATTTTTTTATGAACATTTACTTATTATTTATTTTTGCATACACTAGAAAAAATGTAAGTGTACCAAATTGCAATAACATACAATTATTATGTTATTCTGTGCATATTTTGTTTTAGTATAATGTTGCAATTAAAAATTTTTTTAACAATCTTAAAAGTCGACTTTTTTCGACTTTTATCGACTATTCGACTTTTTTCGACTTTTATCGACTTTTTTCGACTTTTATCGACTATTCGACTTTTATCGACTTTTGTGATAACCAATCGAATGTTCGACTTTTTTGTGACCAAAAAGTCGACTTAGACTTTTCGACTTTTTTCAGCAAAAAGTCGATTGTTCGAACAATCGAACAATCGACTTATAGAACCCTATTGTAAATGTAGTACTTGTTGTAGAATCGACACCACCTGGTATATAAATTCGCATTCAAGGCGAATTTGTAGAAGGTGACCTCAGAAGAACAGCTGATTATTTTTTATATTCAGTTGTTTAGACAAGTGAACTGTCAATTCACTTGTGTTTGTTGTGGCGAAAAATACAACAAACCCAAAAGCAAAAACAACAGGCAACTTTGACAGTTCACTCAAGGCATATTTAACCAGGTGGCAGTGTAACGCCAGCTGACTATTTTTTGCTATACTTATATTGTGCCTTATGAAATGTCAAAAACGTGTTTACAAACATTTTTAAATTTGTTATAAGAGTAAAAAGATTATTTTATATTTATAAAAGTGAGTTTTAGTTACCGCTTTATGTGCGTAAAATATTTGAAAGTGCTAAAACAAACTATTTCGTTTTAAAAAGTGCGTTTTTGTGAATTTATTTTTTGGCAGTTTATAAGGTTTTACACACTGTTGTTCTTGTATTGTTGTAATTGTTGTAGTTACGCTGCCACCTGGTTAATACATCTTGAGTTCACTTATCTTTTAACAAAAACAAAGCGCCTGTTGTTTTTGTACATGTTGTATTTGTTGTAGTTATGTCGTCACCTTCTATGAATTCGCCTTGTTCGCATTGATAGAAAAAATCTGTTAAAACAGTGGTCCCTAAACTATACATATATTTATGAAAATTCAGAGCTGTTATAACGTTAAAATAAAATTGACTTATAAGCCAATAACTAAGCAGATTCTCAACCGATTTTAAATTTTTAATGGATTTAAGAAGCAGAAACTGTGACCTTTCCAATGATATATATATTATTTAAGTATTTTGACAAAATTCTTCAGCAAACATGTTTGTTTTTATTTTTTCACAATTTTCCAACATTTTCCAACAGCATTACGCAAAAAAAAAAAGAATAAACAAAGTTACTTGCGCATGGACGCCTATAATTAAAAACATAAAGTGCTAATTTTTTCTTAATTTAGCTCTGGGTAAAGGAAGAACTCGCTCAGGCAATCAGGCTGTCCTTTTTTCGCTACCTTCGAGGAGTTACGTTTCACTCGCATTGGTTAATGTGTGGCGTCGTATACCTGTTTAAATAAACTGTATAACTGTTTAAACTAAAAAGAGCCCTTCACTCTGAAGAGAATCGCAGAAATCGAAGCTATATTGAAAGTTTAACCAGTACTAAGCACACAAACTTCTCCCTTTGGAAGGCAGATAAGAACATTAAGCCTCCGGTAGAGGGTCAAAGTCCGATAAGAAAATCTGATGGTACATGGGCAAGTTGTGCAAAGGATAAAGTCGTAGTTTTCGCTGAACATTTAAGTAATGTGTTCCAACCAAACCTCCCAACAAATAATTTTGTATTGGGGGATTTACCTTTTCGCATAGAATCAGACTCCGAACTAATCAATGTTCAGAAGATCATAAAGGCCAATCTTAAACTAAAAACAAGTAAGAAAGTATGGTCGGTCAAGCCCGACCATATTATACCCTACACTAAGTAAATGAGCAAACACATTTTTCTTTCAAAATTTCAATAATTTATATTCGTGAGCGATTTTCGGAAGTGGGTCTTATATGGTAGCTATGACAAATTATGGACCAATCGCCATGAAATTTGGTCATTTGATTAATGTATGTATGAAAGTTATTTATGTTGCATTTAATGTGTATGCCAACATTTATAGGAGATTTATGCTCGTTAAAGTGATTATCGGAAGCAGGCCTTATATGGGAGCTATGACTAATTATGGACCGATCATAATAAAATTTGGTGACATGAATTCCGTATATATAAAACTTATTTGGAGAAAAACTTGTGTAGATACCTATATAAATAAAACATTTATGACCGATAAAGTCTAATTTCGGAAGGACATTTTTATGGGGGATAGGTGAAATAATGGACCGATTTCAGCCAGTTTCAATAAGCTTGGTTCTTGGGCAGAAAAAATGGTATGTACCAAATTTTATCGAAATATCTTCAAAATTCGACCTGTACTCTGCACACAAGGTTTACATGGCCTACCAGCCAGCCAGACGGATGGACGAACATCGTTTAATCGACTCAGAAAGTGATTCTGAGTCGATCGGTATGTGTTAGACTAATATTTTTGGGCGTTACAAACATTTGCACAAATCCAATATACCCTCCCCACTATGGTGGTGTAGGGTATAAAAACTCCAGGTTATGATTTAATTACACCTTCCATGATTAGAAAGCTACCAGATGTGGTAATTATTGTGGTCACAGTATTATTCAATGCGATCTTGTCTCTAGGAGTTTTTCCGAATGATTGGAAAATCTACAAAATTATAATGATACCTAAGTCGGGAAAGGATTTGACATTGGCATCATCCCACAGACCTATTAGCTTATTGCCTTGTTTGTCTAAACTATTTGAGAGAATAATCCAAGGGAAAATTCTAACATTATTAAATAGTCAAAAGATTATCCCAGATCATAAATTCGGATTCCGTAAGCAACATGGAACAATTGAGCAAGTTAACCGCCTAACTGGAGAGATACGAAAATCTTTCGAACTAAAAAAGTACTGTTCGGCAATATTTCTAGATGTTGCCCAGGCTTTTGACAAGGTTTGGCATAAAGGTATAATATACAAGATTAAATGCCTACTGCTTTCTAGTACACACAAAATACTAGATTCTTATCTATCGGATCGCTTGTTTAGGGTAAAATGCGGCGATTATGTGACAAGCGACTATGCGATCAATGCTGGTATAGGACCAACCCTGTACCTATTATACACCTCTGATTTGCCCGAGTCCGAAGAATTAACCATTTCCACCTTTGCAGACGACACTGCAGTTCTTAGTTATCATGTGGACTTAAATGTAGCATCTAGAAACCTTGATAATTGTCTCAGGCACCTAGAGACGTGGTTAAGAAATTAGAATACAAGTAAATGAAATCAAAAGCAAGCACATAACGTTTTCACTTAGGAGAGGAAGTTGACCACCAGTGACACTAAACAGCGTGAACATCCCACAGTCTGATCACATTATATACCTTGGAATTCATTTAGATAGACGTCTTACTTGGCGTCTATATGCGTAGGCATATAGAAGCCAAGCTGCTCCACATGAAACTAAAAGCATCTAATTTACACTGGCTAATCCACCATCAATCGAAATTAAGCCTTAACTGCAAAGTCATCCTGTATAATACAGTCTTAAAACCAATTTGGACATACGGAATCCAACTATGGGGAACAGCAAGGAATACCAGTATAGATCTCATACAGAGGGCACAATCCAAAATTCTTAGAACCATGACGGGAGCTCCATGGTACATAAGAAAAGAGAACATCCACAGAGCCTTAGTTGTATTAAGTGAAATTTTCAACACAGAAAACCATAAAAGAATCTGCCTGCAACTTAATTAATTACAACATTTTCACAAGGAATCGTACAGAAAATAATTACGGTGATATGGTTGTAAGAAATCGATTAATGTTAAAAAATCCCATTTGTAACTGACACTGAAATTCTATTATATGAAACAATTAATTTATCTATAAATCTCATAATAGTATCGGTATACTTTACACCTAGTGTGAGAATTGCTGATTTTAGATCAGTGTTCTGAGGAAAATGTTTTACTTTGTGGGGATTTAATGGACGGTCTTCTGCTTATGTCGACTTTATTGATTGCAACCGGGGTAGGGATCTTCGGACCATCATGGAGGCATCCTGATTGAGCGGCATGAATGACATGAATATCACATTCAGATCCTCTGTGTCGTAGGTCGGTTCTAGATTTGACTTTCACGTATACTCATCTTAATAATTGCTGGGAAGTTTTATATGATACAATCGGAAGAAGTCATCATTTCCCGATCCATATTGAAATTGATGCGATAAATCATCTTGACACAATATTTCTATTAAGGCACAAGGTTCACCATGATTTCGGCCGTTTGTGTTAAGATTTAGAATTGATGGCAACAATAGAAAAACTTCAAAGGTATGGTGGGACAAGAGTGTTGAGAAACTCTTCCGTATTAATTGCTATGAATGATCAGTGGAGACAATGCATGTTTCGTGACAATTGGCGTTTGATTCGTATTGTACCGATTCCCAACATGAACAAGGATCCAAATCTCTTAACCAGCTACATATCAAGGACATCACTCCGCTTCAAATTGCACCAATGACTTGCTACATACCACATTAGTTGCTAAGAAAAACAATCTTAAAGTGACACTTGACTTGTCTAGAGCCTATGCTTTTATAAAACTTTGTATGTCCAGTTCATTCGACCTACTGGATAATAGCAACCTGTGTGGATATAATATGGACACCGGCCCATCTAGGTTTACCCATTAATGAACTTGCTGATGAAACTGCGAAACTTGCTGCAATTGCAAGTGAAGAAATATCAACAAAATGTTCATTCAAAGATGCGTGCCGAAATGCTTACAATAAATTGAGGTCTCAATGGAATGAAGAATTTACAACATTAGAGGAACTAAAAATTTCAACCTACATACATCTGAAATCTCTATAAATAAAAATCAAATGTCGTTCGTTGGTAATTGCATCAGTTGAGAACGGCTAGAACGATTTGGACAATTTTTTTTAAATGTTCGTCATAGTCCATTTTTTTTTGTAAAAATTGCGAATTTATTGTAGCAGCCAAATGTGATTGAGTATAACTATTTTATTACATATAAAATAGCACAAAACTTGTTTAAATTTTTAATTGGTTCATCTAATGATAACCAAAAACCGTAAATCATAAATTTCTTAAGGATATTAAAAAAAAAAAAAACGTTTTTTGTGTCCCCTATAAAATTTGCACAATAATCTAACGATATCATTGATTACTTGCAAATTATATTTTATTACAAAAGAGTTTTATATATGCATTTAGTGTTTTACTACACATAACAAAACTATAAAAATAACCACTTAAATTATAAATTTTTTCAAACAGACTTAAAAAATTGTAATTATATTGTTATAATAAATAAGATTTAACATTTAATGGTTGCTATTTTATTAGATTTTAACAAATGTTCAATTAATAATTATACATTAATAAACACAAAATCAACTATTCTATTAGTAAATAATAATAGAATTTAAAAGAAAAGATATTAAAAGCGAAATATTATGCGTTTGTGCCGATGTTTGTAACGCCCAAAAATATTAATCTAGCACCCACCTTAAAGTGTACCGATCGACTTAGAATACTTTCTTAGTCGATTAAACGATGTCCGTCAATTCATCTGGCGTAAAGTACTGGTTGAAATTTTGAAGATATTTCGATAAAATTTAACACATTTTTCACCCAAGGACGAACCATGTTGAAACTGGTAGAAATCGGTAAATTATTTCACATATTTATCGGTCATAAATATTAATTTTTATAGGTATCTACACAAATTTCGATTCAAATTGGTTTTATATATATGGAAGTCTGACACCTAATTTCACGATGATCGGTACATAATTAATCCTATATAAGACCCACTTCCAAAAATCACTTTAACGATCATAAATCTCTTATAAATGTCCCCCACTTAAGCCTATACGAAATTGCACTATAAATTTGAATTTGACGGTCTGTAACGGCTGCTTGTTAAATTCATCATGTTTATAAACATTTCAAGTGCTCGAAACTTTAACTTATCAATAATGTTGATAACACGATGTTATTAACATTATTAACTGATCAAGCTCAAGAAATAAAACATTCTAGTTTTGTCCGTTAGATCTATAATTCATGAAACTACAAGAAGATGGCACTGTGTATATAAATAGTAACTTAAAGTTGTAGAGAGTCAATGTATGGTAGGCGCTGCTGGCGCTGTTTGACTTAACATCAACTATATTCTTGTACATTGTAAAGGCTGGGTTAGCCGACCGTTGATGTAATGTAACCGTAATGTTGACTTAACGTAAGACTTTAGTGCGATTATAGAACATTAAAAACGTGTCATATGTTTTTGACATAAACAAACAAAACAAAATATAGCCGGAACTATATTTGTTGTATAAACTTTCATTGTCCTGTACCAATAAAATCAATTGTTCGTCGTTCATTTTAATAAAGATAAATTTAATAAGTTTTGTTTAATTTTAAGTTTTTCTTTAATATTTCGCGCATGTCGCTGATTGAAATTTTCAACATTTAAACAGCTGAAGGTGTTATCAACACAATTGTTTTAAATACTGTTCAAGCGATCTTATAATTTTTTTCTGCGATTTTAAAAAAGATTATTAAACTTTGTTTGGTAATAGTACTTACATATAAACCGTATTTATTTACACATAATGTATTCATCATCATTGTTCATTAGAAGACAATTATAAATATTATTTTTTACCTTGTCATACAGAATTTATTTATTTAAGTTCCGATAACTTAAAAATTAATTCATATTGTATTGTACTTTATACTAAGGGCCATTATTATAACTTGCCTTTATGTTCGTAATAGTAAAAGTTGACCCTTAACCTTTTTATATTGCTTAAAGTTAACTTTTACTATTTCGAACATAAAGGCAAGTTGTAATAATGGCCCTAAGTATAGTTAATTTGTGTATACAAAATATTAATTTAATATTTTGAAACTTAAATACTTTCGCCGATTATTAGTATACATTTTTTTATGTATTTATACTTATTATTGAAATATTTAAAACATTTTTAGAACATTGAAAATATTTTTAAGCGTTCTGTGCAAAATAAGTATTTTTTATACAAGACTTAAAATTAACAAGTTGACAACACCGTTAGTAAATGTCACGTAGAAACGTAAAGAAATTCTGTTTTTAACAGGTTCAGACGTTACAGTTACGTTACATTTTTTCACTATAACTGCTTTAACCATTTTGCACACAATAGAAACGATCAGCTGTTCCGTTCCGTTAAGGTTACATTACATTACGGTCGGCTAATCCACCCTTAACGCGTGTTTTTAAAGCAGAGGTGCCCAAAAGTTCCTTATGGAAGAGCAAACACCAATACATATAAAGAAAAACTAATTTTTATGCAATTTTTTTTTTGTTGTAAAAACCAAAACATACAAAGAATAAAGAATAAAATACACACTTTTTGAAACAATACCACACGATAAACAAAAACAAAATCTAAGTTGATGATCGCTGTCGTCAATGTTTACCAACAAAGCATACGAAAGTGTTGTTGTTTTCCACTTGCGTGTGTACATTGAAGAACGACAAAAAAACCAACAAGACAATGTTGTTTGTGTATTTCATATTACTAGTGCCTGAGTGTTCTATTGAGTATAGAAACACACAGCCTATAGCTAAGAGCATTTACAAAAACAAATGAGCACCAAGAGTATAGGGCTTGGGCATCATTGTTTTAAAGTGTACAGATGATGTTGCGGTATTAAGTAATATCTGGTAAATTTCTGAATTCTAGTGATTCTGAGTGAGTGGAATGTTTCGAGTGGACTTAGTGTGAACCCACGGAACTGGTTCTCTTCACTAGAAGGTACAAGATCGATGACCTTAGACCACCTAGACTGAGTGGAATTAGTCTTGAGATAAGAAATAATGCAAAGTACCTTGGCATCATTCTAGATAAAAGATTATCCTGGAATCTGAACATTCAGTACAGGATTAATAAGGCTTATGTGACCAACTACTCTTGCAAGAGTGCAAGAGGGCTGTTCGTGATCTATTAAGGACCTTGGGCACTCTAAGATACTGAATTACTATGGGTATATAGATAGTAATATCATTTAGTGCATCTTAAAACCATTTTTTAACATGCATTTCCATATTATAATCCCGAACAGTAATATATATCGCAGCGCGGTCTCTTCCTTCCTGACGATGTCATAAGGATATATACTGCCGGCTCTTAAAGGGGTAATAAATAGAGTCGGTAGAAGTTTCTATATTTAGAATTTTAGGACAAAATCCTACTTTAGGCTACTTAAGATCTGCACTGCTCTTCAGGCGGAAACTACTGCTATTAAACGTGCATCAAATTGGCTGTGGTATTATCGAATATCTGGAGATATATGCATATTTACCGATAGCAAGGCTTCCGTTAACGGAATAGCGGGTGTCTTCACGACATCTAGGTTAACCGAGAATAACGCTTATATGGGTCCCTGTACACGATGGGAATCAGGGTAATTGTGTAGCTGATGAATTGGTCAAAAGGAGTGCGATGATGGATGAGGAGCCAATCAATCTCTTTTCTGGTATTTCCCTTGTAAAATGCACGATGGTTGTACAGCAGAGACTATATGAGAATGCCAAAAACAGGTGGACCAATGAACCCTCCTGTGCTATAACGAGATTTTGATGCCGGCTGGACGAATCTACTTACGGAATTCCGTTGTGAGCAAATAAGGCTAATTGTTTCCTTTATTACAGAACACTTTATAATTGGGACACATGCTAGAAGACTGGGCCTATGGTACAATGACTCCAGTAGATGCTGTCATAATGAGGAAGAAGAGGATACTGTGTTCCACATATTCTGCCAATGCCCGGTTCTAACAAACTTGAGAGACCGTATCATCGGAATCCCATTCCTATCGTATTTAGATAAGCTATCAAGGATGAATCTACTACGAATCCACTCCTTCATCAGATAATCTGCTTGATTCACCTAGGAGACAACGGGCGAATTATAAATATCCTGCTGTTTACCTCTTGGGTATTGCAATGGGATCAGTTTTGAATGTACCCAAGTGAGCTGCATGATAAATGGCTAAATAATTTTTTTTTTCCTTTTATCAAAAATATTAAAATAAAAAAAATAAGTATAAAATGCAATAAATATTTTGTTAATTATATATGCTTTAAATAAATTTTAAAGTTTAATTTATTGCAGGTCAAAAACTACAACACCAAAGTGTAGACTGACTTGATATTCTACAGAAAAGGAATGCTGACAACAAACAAAATAGGAATGACGAGTACCGGAGGAGGCTGCTAACCCCCCTTGAGGAAAAGGTTATTTAGTCTGGTAACAAATACAAGTGGAATTGTGAATTTTGGAGTGGCCAGTGTAATACTAGATGATACGCAACCTTCCGAAATGGATATTTCTGGTCGTTCAGATGACCTCGTCGATGTAACTACCACTTCAAGGAGACGTCAGCAGCAGAATGCAAATAAAAGCACTTCGTCGTTGCTAAAATAGCAAATAACAGACCAAAAGTAATTTCACAATAAATTTACAATGTTTTTAATTTAAAATTATTATATTTATCACAGGTTTTTTGCACTAAACAAATTTTTTTTTTTTATAAAAAGCTTAAAAAATTTCTAATTTTTTCTGTTTCTATTTCATGCGTTTCCTAGTAAAACAGCTAGATTGAACATACCCTTGTCTTCTTCTTTTTCTTTCGATTCAGGTTTTGGTTGGAATACCTTTTTTCGATTTGTACGTAACTGAATGCGGGAACGTGATCGAAATGCAGAAAAAGGGTGATTTATATATTTTTTTATACGTTTCTGAAATAAAACTTAGTGTAAATGCGTATAAAATAAAAATTGGCTCATTTACACAGCTATAAAGCCTTTCAATTAAACTTCTGTTTGCAAAAAATTAAGACCACGTCCCAAAAACTAGGCTCAAATATTATTGTTTAATGAAATCCTTAGTTTATTTTTAGGTCAATTTTTGTTTATTAATAATTAATTTATAATTATATTTTTTGGTTTTTTTATTTTATTTAATAAGGTACTCCAAATAAGGATTTGCTTTGTTTAAATAATACTTTTAAAATTAACTCAATTTAATTTTTTTCTTAATTTTCGCTTAAAAATTTTAAGCTATTTCTGAGAAACTATATATTTTTTAAATTCTGTTTCATGTAAATTGAAGTTTTGTTGTTTAAATTCAAAATAGACAAATGTAACATACATTTCTTAAATAAAAAAATGGTTAAATGGTTAATTAAATTTGATTTTCACTTAAAGTTGATTTATATTAACTTAAAATTTTAAAAAGAAATTTAAGTAATCTATTTTTGTTTAACATTTTAAAAAATATTTACAAACGTTAAAAAAAAAAATTATTTAACACTATTTTTTAGAATCCTCCCTTGCAAAACACTTATTGTAAATTATAATAGAACCGAGACTTAAGGCGTTGTGTATGGCAATGCTATGAAGTAAAACTAGATGTTAAAAATATCAAAGGGCTGATTTTTACTTAAAGATTGGCGATTAAATTATGCTTAACCTACTGTTGTTGGTTTTGGGTCCTAAATTATTTTATATGTTATTTTAAGCGGTCAATATTGGCGGTTTAATCTTTTTTTATAAATCCGAGAGTACAAACAGCTGCTGAAAAAATATTTGTGTAGGAATACATAAAAAATGTGTTATGGAAGGTTTAAAAGACTTGAAAATATATTATTTTAAAAGATTTTTGTTTTAATTTGATTTTTCTTATTCATAAACTAGCTGACTTCCCCGGCTTCGCTCGGTAGCTATTTACTAATGTTAGTTCTTCAAGTTTCTCCAAACAAATTTCCGAATTTTTGAATTTCTTTTCATTGAAAATTTCGAATCGAATAAATACAAGGAAGAGAGGTATATTCGGTTGTGCCGAATCTTATATACCCAAATTATACTTTAAAATAAATATTTTATTTTTAGGTAAACAAAATTAATTATTTTTTTTTTCAAAATTTTTTTTCAAAGTTTTATAATTTTTCTTTTTCGAAATTGGTTTTTTTAATTTTTTTTCCAAATTTTTTATTAAATTTAAAAAAAATTTTTTTTTTTGAATTTATTAGTGAAAAAAAAATTTTTTGGTAAAAAAAAATTCGGGTTAAAAAATATTTTTCCCAATTCTGATACATCGTTGCAATGGATTTTGAAATATCTATCATTAGATATCCATATTGTCGATATTAATGACTTAGTAATCCAGATATAGATCTATAGTCCAAAAATCGAGGTTGTCCCTGTTTTTTTCTTATATCTCAGCCATTTGTGGGCCGATTATCTCGATTTTAAATAGCGACTGAGCCGGAAGAATTCCCGATATATTGATGTATCAATTATGTTTGTAAGTTATTTGGGGGCTACGGAAAGTTGATTTCAACATACAGACGGACATGGCTATATCGACTTCGCTATCTATAACGATCCAGAATATACATACTTTGTGGGTTTGCAAATGAAAAATGTAGAAATTACAAACGGAATGACAAACTTATATATACACTTGCTACTCATCAGCAGTAAAATCGCTCCAGCCGTTCTCACGTGATGCCATTACATATATGGACCATTTCATTTGTATATCCATACATATGTAGATAGATTACTCCCTGTTTTAATAACAAAATGTGACATTTCCTGACAATACTACGAAGTTTAAACTAGAACCCAAAAACATCAAAGTGGATTAATGTTTGATTAGATTTATTTTTAGATTAACTAATTGATTATTAATTGGCATTGGATCTTCAAGCCAAAAACCAGCCCTAAGTGTGTTAACGTAAGACTAGATTTATTTTTAGATTAACTAATCGATTTTTAATTGGCATTGCATCTTCAAGTCAAAAGGTAAAGGTTGAGCTAAAAATAATTAGAGAAAAATATGTTCACAATGTTCTCTAAACTATATATATAGCGGTATTTTCAACAAATTCAGATGTGAAAAGTTTTACAATCACCCAGAAAAATAGTTTGCATCCTTGGATGTAATTGTAGTTATGGAAGCTTTTATAGGGAGTATAAAGTATTGTGTTGTATTGCTTCGGTTCATGTCTACAGCATCGTAATGAGAATTTTTTGTTAACTTCGGGGTTGTTCGAATTACATATAAATTAGAATATTTGAATTTTCGAGTTGAGTTACGGAGTAACCCAGCTTGTCTCAGTAAATGCCACGATTAAAATTTATTAGAAACTATTAATGTAATGTAAAGGAAGGTTTCTTACTAGTGCTGTTGTGTTCCTGTTACTTTTTCCCCACTAATTTTGTAAATATATTTTGCAGTGTTCAGTAAATTATTTTTGATGTTTTAAGTTTGTTTTTTAGTTTCCGTTTCATGAAATTTGTTAAGAGTTTTGTTTGTTAAACGTTATTTTTTATTATTTTATTCTTGCAATCACAATTTTTTTTAAATTGTGAATTATTTCTATGTAATCAATGGTGGCCTGTGTAATATAATTAATTTCATTAGTATTATTATTATTATTATTAATTTTATATATTTTTAACAACCAATTATTATTAATTTTCTTTGTTACTACATGTTTTTTAGTATTTTGCAAGCTATAGTTTTTTCTACCGGTTCTGTGTGTGTTTGAAATTTTAAATTTATTTGATCATTTTTACATTTTCGAATTATTTTCAATAGTTTTTTTTTTTTTTTTTAGATAAATTAAAGGTTAATGTAAGAAATTGTGAAATGTTCTTCATAATAAGTATTTTAAGAACTGGCGTGTTTAGCTTTGAGGGTTTTGTTTCAATAATTGTTTGTACATTATTTTGAAATACATTGGTTTTCTAAGGTGTTTTGTTGTGTTTGATTATGTGTAATTTTAGAAATGTCGCTCAGCCCATGCATACAAAGCGAAAACAAATATCCGTTGAAAAGTAACACAAAAGTAATCCACGCCAGTGTCGAGGCAATATAAAAATAAAGTAAAGAGCAATTCCTGTAAATAAATAATTACACAAAATTTTATATTGAGTTTTGATCAGATCAGTTCAGTAATATCTTACTCCCAGCACCATTGATAATGGCGCATTAGTGGGCTAAACATGCCTACCTTAACGTTTCAGATATATTGAACGGGGATTGCAGCACAGATAATGTACACTACGAGCGTTCTTGGATATAGAAGGAATCTTCAATAACATTGAAATTGAGGCGATAAGAGAAGTATTAGAGGGACTAAGTGTTCTTTGTAAATTGGATAGTAATGATGCTTAGTAGCAGAATTATTAACTCCAACATTGGAAATATTGAGGGATCTTATCTCCGCCACTGTGGATGCTAGCTTTCTCAAAGCTTTCTACGCATGCAGGAATTCCATAGGCAAAAATTGGGGATTTCGACCGAACGTTCCTTATGCTTGGTATGAGAAGGTAATGGGAATTGCAACAAGAGTTTTACTCAGGCTGTGTGAGTCAACTTTACTGAAGCCAAAATAAAAAGTAAGGCCTGTTTATAATAATCTTATACGAATACGGATATACGGATCCTGTTATCACGGACTACATGATAACGGAAATAAATTTCGACAAAATATACTCATATAGAGATCCAGTATAGAGATGTATGGAAGGGTTTCGCCAGATGCTGTATTCACTGACGGATCCATGTTTAGGAATATTGCAATAGCTAGTGTTTCAAAATATAAATGCATTTAAGAAAAAATGTAACAAAATTCGTTTAAAATCGAAAAATGATCATTTGTTTTGGATAGAATCTCCCTTATTCTTAACAAGCTTAAAAATTCTTTCTGGCATAATTTCTACCAAATTTGCTTTATGCTTTAGCAGAATAATGCCCGAAAAATGTTTTCAATTAATATTTATATACTGAAACCAATCTTAGGTATATATTTTCCAAAAAAGTGTAGTAACTTGCAACTAGTTCTACCACATATGCCAACGAATTCATCCCAGTTCTAGATAATGCTATAACAAGCTTACCATCTTGGAGAAACACATCCTACATCATTAAATACGGATTATTAAAATTACTCTTATAGAAAACCTAGTTTCTTTCGCATATCTCACCAATCATCATCATAATATTAATAGGCAAATCTATTTCTTTAGAACCCTTTTACGTTCACATTATACATTCAATTTGGACAATCAAAATAAAAGTGAACAAAATCAGAAACACCAATACTGTAATGTAATTTATTGTTTCAATAATCCAGGTTCTTATATTTATTTTTTTGATTACCTTGTTTTTATTGCCGCTCTTATTTAGGTATGACATTTCAGCGTTAAAGCTAAGCGGAAAAAAACTTTCCGCCTTACGCTTTTATTTAGGTAGGCCTGTAATTTAGGTATGCTTGGAGAGTTTATTAATTTGAAGTCACTTCAAAAAATATTTTGAAGATGTTTTTTTTTGTACTTTGTTGTTTTTTATTTTATGTACAATATATGCAATTGTAAGTAAACAGTTATGTATTTTATAATATCTGCAGAACTATAATTATGACGGTCTTCAAATTTTATACAAATTAATTTCTTATCACTGCATGAAGTTTAACCAAAAAAGGGATGGATCGGAAAAGGTGATGAGTCACCTCCCATACAAAGTAAATAGTTGTTTCTAATGGATCGATTATGGATGGCAACCGAACTTCCGTTGCAACTGGCAGCTATTATTTCTGTTGCCAAATTGGCAACCAGAAATTTATGGTTGCCCTCTGGCAACGCAACTGAAGTTCGGTTGCCATCCATAATCGACCCATTTGAAATAACTATTTACTTTGTATGGGTGGTGACTCACCACCTGTTCCGATCCATCCCATTTTTGGAATATTTTTTGATTTTTTGAGATATGTTGCACATCGAATTTTCTGTATTAATTAACAAACGCTACAGTGCATTTATAGTTATGATACACTAAGAAAAATGTAGTATGCGTATTTATTACACATAATAAGTATTTCATAAAAATAACTCGTCCATATACCAAAAAACCCAAATTGTGACTTATATTTTGTGATGAAAATAAATCACTGACCGCATATTCCGTACGGAATCAGCTGGTTTTTAAACATTTGTGTGTATGTACATAAACCTAGGTATTTATTTAAACAAATAGGAGGGAGGAGCGGACGATTAATACAAAATTACCACTATCACAAAATTTGTATGTTATGTATTATTTGTTGGTATGAAAACATTGTTTACAGTTCAATAACACATAATAAACAAACACATTGCTGTAATTTTTGGTACATTTCAATACGAATTACTCTCAAAGAATACAAATACCTAATACATAAATAAAAAAATTAATGTTTGTATGTATGTTCCGTATGGACTAGCGGGTAACACTATAAAGTCAGATTTTAGATTTCGGTCTTTGGACGGAATGACGTGGCAAATCAAATTTTTATACTATACCGCTAATGCCATCAAAAAAAAGATTATTGTAAAATTGTTGATCGACCTTTTCTTCAATTCCTATAGATAGTTTATTTAGTTTCCTATATAAAGACTTCAAGGTCAGTGATTGTTGTAAAGAAAAAGTAGTCAACAAAAAAATTGGAGAAATAAATACCTACTTTTTTATTCCCAACGTACAAAAAATGACAATTTTCATTTCGTTGCTTAACATCATTCTAAAAATTAAATTTGGTGTATGCGAAGAAAGGAATACATTCCAACACATGTCCGGTACTATAAAAGTTATTTTATATTTTCAATCGATGATAAACAATTTTGTTCACTCTTGCATATTAGGTGCATGAATAAGAAATTTCCATATGAAATCTATTAAAAATAAATAATATTTTAAACAACTCTCCGCATTCCACTTTCAATAAAAAAAATAACGGTTTTATGCAAATAAAATTTGTTTTCGGCCCGCAGAAACGAGAAGAGAGCGAGAATCACAGCTTTAGCAAATGCGTCGCAGTGCATCTTCATCGAGTGCTGCAGACACCTCAACAGCATATCGAAAGACTAGAAGCCAATCCCTCACGAATGACTCAAAAGAAAGAATCGATTTAAAGTTGCCGGCATTTTATTACGATAAGTATGATGAATACAGGAATCACAAGGACGTACTGATTGGCGCAATGAATAAACATTGCTTACATTGCAGCGTTTTGAAGTTCCCTACGGAATCCCCTGGAATGTGCTATTCTAACTATAAAGTTATTCTGTCACCAGTTATTGAGCCGCCTGAGCTGCTTCTAAGTTACATTTCCGGCGCCAATCCTATTTCCAAGCTCTTCCTTCAAAATATCCAAAATTGCTACTCATGCTTTCAAATGACGTCGGCTTCATGACCACCTTTAAAGTTCAAGGCCAAATGTACCACAAAATTGGATCACTGCTCTCGCTTCCCAATGATGATGAGAAGTTCCTTCAAATTTATTTCACTGGAAATGAAGCTACAGAAGCCGAACGCTATCAATGAACATGCGTGTGCATTTGCTGCAATACCATTCTGCCGAAACATTCTCAAAACAATTGTTGGACATCGAAAATGGAAAAATTCCAATTGATTCCGCCACAAATTAGATTTCGTTCCCGAACTTCTTCCAAGTGAAAATTAATATTCAAGCCGTTGTCAACAAGGTATTCCCAAAACTTACAACCAATTACAAAAACTCAGATTGGCTGTGGGAACATGCAATTTTGGCACCAACAAATTACGATGTTAACAAGCTCAATAAGCAAATACAATTGAAACTGCCTGGCGAAACAATAAAATACAAATCGATTGACACAGTAATGAACGAAGAACAAGCCGTCGATTATCCTACTGAATTTTTGAATTCATTGGAACCAGCCGGACTGCCACCACATGTATTAGCATTGAAGGTTGGATCACCGACTTTTTCTGACACTGTATATTAAAATCGACGGACCGGGTTCAGCTAGTAATACATAAATATGCAACAATAAATCTTAAGTTCATATAAATACATTATGGCCATCTAAAAGTTGTTTCGCTAATTTTTGACAGTTGCTTATGCACATTATAGTTGGGCCTTTAATCTTAACAGTTAACAGCACGTCAAACTGATATTAATTATAAATTTAAAAACTTCATAAAGAAATTAATACAAAACAATTAAATTTAATGTATGCACTATTAATTTCACACGTACTCCGTAGCCCCCAACCTTAAGGTAGGGCAAATATTTACTCTAAAAAGCGTAACCACTTTTTTTTAGCACAAATTTGTTTGACGTTGTTTACTCTTACGAGTGCTTTGTAAGATCAAACAGCATCAAATAAAATAAAACTAAATATTTGTTTTGAATCATCCAAAATTAGATACGTTTTGGAAATAAATAAAAGAATTCAAATTTAAAAAAAATAATGAAAATGTCAAACTTGTAAAAAGTTTTTTTATATGTATTTGTAATTAAGTACCACTTTATTCAGAAAAAATATTGCAATATCCAAAAACAGAAGTTCGGTTTGGCTTGCATTACAAAACTGCAAAACTCTGCGAATTGGGCAAGACTTTTTGAATAAACCCTTTTGTAGTAGGATTTGAAATAATATAAATTTATTTTCCAAATTATAAAATTTAAAAATCTTTCCTCGTTTTTTATTTGTTAGCCTTAGTATCGGACGTGACGTTACATGACATTACGTTATTTAAATTTCCATTTGATACCTATATTTTTGGGTTAAGAAATAAGAAAAAGAAAACAAATAAGAAAGTATGGTCGGTCAAGCATGACCGAAACATTTTTTTTAATTTCAATAAGTTATTTTCTTAAATTATTTTCGGAAGTTGGCGTTATATGGGAGCTATGATCAGTTATGGACCGATCGCCATGAAATTGGGTCGCGTAATTTATGTCTATATGAAACTTATTTCTGTTGAATTTTATGTGGATACTAACATTTTGAAGAGATTTATGCTCGTTAAAATTATTTTCGCAAGCGGGTCTTATATGGGAGCTATTACTAATTATGGACCGATCGTCATAAAATTAGGTGCCATGATTACCGTATATATAAAACTTATTTGGAGCGAAATTTGATTTGAATTGATTAACTTTTAATTTTTCGGTCTGGGTGACCTTTTCGCTGGAAATTCCCATATAGTCACCTAAAATGCAAAACAACGTATCGTCAAAAAAAATCGAAATTGATTTTATTATTGATTTCGATTCACTATATCATATTACATATGTGTACAAAATTATAAACTTTTACTATCAAAAATAACCAAGTTATAACCAAATTTCATCAATTGCACGATTTTCTTTTATAAAATAACGTATAAGTTTTGGGTAAATAATTAATAAATAGTATTTTAACCTTATTTTAGGTAGTTTCCTAATATTTTAAAATAATAGAGTTTTTTTGCTGACTTTACGAAAATTTAATGAAGTACCTTTTTTAGTTTAAATCAGCGGTGGCCAGAATGAGAGTGTTTAAAATGCATATGGTGTAGTGTAAAATATAAAAGAGAACACAAATGAATATATGCCCAGCAGTTCTAGGAGACAGTCCCGAACTAGTGATTTTACCCATCATTTAGGTTGCGAACTAGTTACTTCTATAGCTAAGTGACTAGTTATTTTAACACGTGCTTGTCCTAAGCAGGGGGTCAATTGACCCTTATTGACTACAATGAGATTGTCTAATAGCTGGTCCAATGTAGTCAACGAATTGGATTCACATACTGGGGGGTTACTGCGTAACTCAATCCGAAAACGGAAATGTTCGAAATTGTGTGCTAAATACATTGTAATTCGAAACGATTTCCTTTCGAATCGAATTAGGGAGTAACCCCCCTGGTTAAATAACGTCAGTTACCTTACTAGCTACCTAACTGGTAACTTGATCACCTACATAACTAGTTATTTTAACATGTATGAAAGCTAATTGACCTGAAATTGTCAGATAAAAGGCATATCATAGGCAGTCCAATAAACGATAGCTTGTAAACAAACCTTTCTTCGACAACTCTCCAATGGATTGCTTCTGGTGGGTGAAATAACTAATATCTAAAGTGCAGTACAAAATAAACGTTTCAAGTGACTTCACTATAGGTTACTAAGAGACACTAAAGTGACTATTGACTTCATGCTATGTTACATGGGATATCAGTATACTTAAACTAAAATAAAAATTAACTGTATGAGAATTATATCAACACAATTTGTATAAAACCAGTTTGAACGAATTATCACACAACACGTTTAAAGTGACTACACTCCAGATTACTTAGAGACACTTAAGTGACAATTGTCCTCACGCTAGATTACATGGGATGTATAAAGTAACCAATTGTCTTTTCTCTGCACTACAAAGAGCACATAATTGTCAAATGACCAAAATATATAAATTGGAGTTAGCAAAGTGACAAGACATTTGTGATATAAGGGATACATTGACTACTTGCTTAACTGCTGGGTGTGCACTTTGCGGGCATAGAATTAAATTGTTTTTGTTTTGTGTTTAGTTTGAGTTTTTGCTGAGAACATTTTTATTGCGTGTGTATTAGTGAGAATAACACAATGCCCTCAAGGGCATGTTTGGCCACCGTTGGTTTAAATAAATAGTTGTTAGTAATTAAAATAATAAAAAAAACATAAAAATATCTATAACTGCTTTTATTTATAATAAACTAGAGGATACTCGGAGTGTGCTACTACGCTAATAATTCTTTCTTTATAATAAACATTTTTTTAGCATATTAATGTACATAAAAATTAGTTTTGTAAAAAAAGTACCAAAAAGAAGTATGTATGTACGTTAAAATTTCAAAAAAGTGACAGAGTCCATTTGAAATTTTTTAAGTACAGCAATTTCATTTAAATTTAATTTCTGGGATATGGGATACAAAAAAAAAAGCTAAAACTCGGGTTCGCCCATTTTATCCTCTTAAAAGTACAAAACGTACCACACACCTATCCGCTTATTTCTTGCATAAATTTAGTTGGATTTTTGGTGCTAGCTTTATTAGTTCCGGATATATAGAGATACCGCTTTTACCCTCCCCCCCTAGTGGATTTTCACATCGGGATAGATGTTTACATACAAAATTTCAAGAAAAACTAATTTTAAAACTGGGAAAAAATTTTGTATGGGAAAATTCGAAAATCCGGTTCACGAATGGACCAAATACATTGTTTTAGGTGTCTAAACCCATCTTCACAAAATTGTCTTTCTAATGAAACCGGTTTGGAGCTCATCGGTTGGATGGTTTCAGAGTCTATAACGGACAAAGGTAGAAACATTTTTTGTGTTTTATATAAGGATTGAGATTGTAAAATTCTTAACACAAGTTTTTCATTAAAACTTTTAACCGAAGTATTATTTGATTTTTTTTTTTTGATCAAGTTACCTTTGTAAAGCATGTCAGTTATTATGTTTAATGTCAATTATGTTTATTTGTTGTTAATCTGATTAAAATGAGTGACCAGAAAAAAGTGGGTACTAAAATTATTAAATATTTTCAACAAAACCCAACTTGGTCCTACAAAAAGTTGGCCAAACTGTCAAAGGTCTGCTATCAAACTTTCCGTTGATATAAAACCTGGTTCAGGTAGAAGGAATGGTCCACATGATGTTTCTGAAGCCAAACAAACAGAAAAGCATTTTCAAAAGAGCCCCCAACACCTCGGACTATTTGTTACGAAAAGTTAAAGCCAATGCAGGTTTAAAAACATACAAGGCTCAAGAAGTTCCTGACAGGAACTCTGCAAAGAAATTTAGAGGCCAAAGACGGAGCACGGAAATTGAACTAAAATTTTATAAAAAATATACCTGCTGCATAATGGATGACGAAATGTACGTATGGAAAATTTTTCGCAGCTTTTGGGTCAATACTTTCCCAGTAAATACTTGCAACGAGAGTATAAAATCAAAATATACAAAATTACTCTCTTAAATTCTCAAAAATAGTAAAAAGTAAATGAACGCTTTTCCAGTAACAAAAAATTTATACACACAATTTTCATATTTTTTCCTTTTAAAATGTATAAATATTCACATTTTCTTCAATTTTATTTTTTTCACCACAAAAATAAAATTTGAAATAAATAAACAATAACACAAAACATATGAAATATAAGCTGCTAACTATTACGAGTTCAAAATAGAACTTGTAATAGTTTGCAACGAGAGAACACTCTCTAAAATATATACGCTCTTGATTTTTTCTCTACTTGCTAGTTTTTTGAGTTAATGAACGCTTTTCCAGTAACAATTGTTACTAACTAGTAACAACTTTTAGTTATTGAACAGAGCTAATATTTTTATGTTGCTGATGTTCGAGGAAATGTTGTAGTTTAGGACCCAAAAGAAGACAAAATTTCGCAAAAAGTTCTTGGTATGGCATGCAATACGCAGTGCGCCAAAAAAGCCAAACATTTCTTACAAATGGCTCTATAAATACCAAAATTTACAACAAGGAATGTTTACAAAAACGGATGCTTCCATTCATAAGACTTCTTAATGTGTCCACTTATTTTTGGCCTGATTTGGCATCTGTCACTATGGTAAGAAAGGTACAAGAGTGGTACAAGAACTATAATGTGGTATTTGTACCAAGAGAGGAAATTCCTCTAAACTGCCTGGTGCTGATTCCAGTGTTAAAATATAATTGAAGAGCGCAAAACTGGTGTCCAAAAGTGTGGTAGATTTTAAACGGAGATGGACAACCTGTTCGAACAAAGTGACAGAAAGCTCTATAAAAACGTTAATGGAAGAGTTTTCGAAAAAGGTTCAAAATATCATCATTAGTGATAAGAACTATATTTATTTTTTTGTAAATTGTAACAATAATTTTAATCAAATAAAAAAAGATTCAGAACTGTAAGTTTAATGGTTTTATTTTTATTAACATATATGTATGTTAAAAATTTTTCGATCTCAGTCATTATATAGAAATAGAAATAATAGCTCTGTTCAATAACTAAAAGTTGTTACTAGTTAGTAACAATTGTTACTGGAAAAGCGTTCATTAACTCAAAAAACTAGCAAGTAGAGAAAAAATCAAGAGCGTATACATTTTAGAGAGTGTTCTCTCGTTGCAAACTATTACAAGTTCTATTTTGAACTCGTAATAGTTAGCAGCTTATATTTCATATGTTTTGTGTTATTGTTTATTTATTTACAATTTTATTTTTGTGGTGAAAAAAATAAAATTGAAGAAAATGTGAATATTTATACACTTTAAAAGGAAAAAATATGAAAATTGTGTGTATAAATTTTTTGTTACTGGAAAAGCGTTCATTTACTTTTTACTATTTTTGAGAATTTAAGAGAGTAATTTTGTATATTTTGGTTTTATTCTCTCGTTGCAAGTATTTACTGGGAAAGTAAATGAACAGACCTAATTTTATTTAAATTTTTATTTTTTCATACAAATTTATATTGATGATACGTTATTTTGGTTTTAGAAAACAACAATTCAAAATAACGTAAGACACATAGCATAAAGTGTGCTTTGAAAAAATTTGTTTTTTTAATAATTACGATTTGAAAATATTGTTTGAATATCTCGTTTTATATGTTTTTTTTGCTTCTCCTTATGAAAAGTGGTGTTACGTTATTTTGCCTTTTAGGTGACGATATATGTATATTAGGGCGGGTCGATTTATAAATCGCCCAAGTGACAAGGAAAATCGTACTCTAGAGATCAAAATAATAAACTTTGCCTAAGGAACCATACCTCTAAAATTAATTCTGATGTTGCTTATTTTGACCGAAAGGTCAAATTTGAAAAATCCGACTTTGACCCATTTAAAGTGCCTCAATCGAGTTTAAATGTATGACCGACCCACCCATGCTAGTGGCACATCCCCTATATGCATATTTAGAGCAATTGTGGATCTGCTGAATTACATATTACATCTTAACTTGAGCAAATGTAATGTAAAACTTTAATTACTGGTTAAAAAAATGAAGAGAGTAAAAAAATCAGAAGTAATTAAACAATTTTATGTAATTTTGTTTAAAAATTAAACATGTATTTGATGATTAAAATAACTTTAGCTATTTGCGTGTGTATGTGTATTTGTTTTTTTTTTTAAATAATTTCCCCATTTTGGATACTTTCTTTACGTTTAACAAACGCAAAATATAGCTTGTGTTTTCCATTTTTGTTTCTTTTTTAAATATTCTTACAATGATAGTTAAAATACTACGGTTTCTTTTTATTTTATTATTATTTTTTTTTTTAATATAGAATATTTACTAGATTTCTTCATTAATTTATTATATATTTATTTATATCATCATAATATAATAAGTATTATTATTATTATTTGGTTTTTAGTATTTATACTTAAATTTATGTATTTCTTTGTTAGTTGTTTTTTGTTTGTTGTATTTAATTATTTTTGTTTATTACTGTTACTAACATTATTTTATAAACGTGTTAAATTGTTGGTTTTTTACGATTTTGTAACTGAGAATACACGAAATGTTACACACTATTATTATTATATTATTAATTATTATAATAATTTTATGCACTTAATTTTATTTTAAATTTATTTACTTTTTTTTGTTACATTTTTATAATGTTTGTTTTTTTCATATAAAGTACAATCAAATCTATATATTTTTTTGTTACTTGTTGCGTTTTTATTTTGTTTTGTATTTTTCACATGTTTCTAGAATATAGTTTTTGTTTTAATATAATTTATTGCGCTTAGGTATTTTTTTTTTTAATTTTATTTATTTTTTAAATATTTTGTATTCATTTTTATTTAGATTTTGTTTTGTGCCTTTTTATTTCTTAAATATTTTGTATTTTTTTTTTTGGTTTTGTTTTTATTTTGTATGAAATGCTTTTATTTTGTTTTAAATACAAATTATGATGTTATATTCTTTTGTTTTAATATCTTTTTTGTTTAATACTTTGTTCAGAAGTTTGTTTATGTGGTTTTTTCTTTATTTTTGTTTGTTTGCTTGTTTTTTTTATTAAATTTTTCATAATTTCTTTTATTGTTAAATTATAGTTTTTTGTTTATTTATCATTTCTGTTAAAAACTTTTATTTATTTTTGTTTTTTTTCATTTGTTTTTGTTACTTTTGGTGGGTTTGAGTTTAATAATTTAAATAAAATATTTAACAAATAAAGAAATTCATTTCTTATTAGTTTTCTTATTATTATTGAATTGAATAACATTAAATATATTTTTTTATGAATTTATTTATTAAAGAAGAAGATATAAAAAATAACAATTAAAAAAAAACCAAAGTTGAGATTCAACTAAAAATAGATAAATGTTATTTTAATTGTATATAAATATAATTTATGTTTTCAAGTTTGATTTTTGTTTAATAAAATAAATATGTACCACTCAATTCATTTTCAAATAACATTTGTAATTAAATAAATATGTTGAATTTTTACTGATTAGAAACATGAACAACGACACGTTTTCCCCATACAGAAGAACATGAAAAAATATTTGTTTGTAACTTGGAATTTGCATAGCTTATTGGGACCGGAGAAACGCGATGGATACCGAAGCAAGATTTTCCATACATTTGTATTGATTTTCATTTAATTGTTTCTGAAATTCATAATTTTAACTGAAAAATAGATTTTTCAATTCAAATAAAATCAATTCATAAGAAAAACGTAAATAACTTAAAACGGCAAGACGCAAATCGAAGCACATACACTGTTACTGCTCTTCACATTAATTATTTACGAGTTGGTTGGATGCTACTTTACAGCACGATCACATTTTGATGATCTTAAAAGGCTAGTCGCATGTTGGAGGGTTTAATGTTTATGGCGTTAAACAAGTCTTAAACCCAAAATATTAGAATTATTAAAATCATGGCTCGTCAAGACGTGGAGTAACATAAAATGTATATATACATCTATTTTACGACTGCTATCAGCATGTTTGAGATAAAAAAATACCAATTCCGACAGGAAGGCAGGCTAAAAGTAAAACTAATATTCTTTAAACAAAAAGCTGGATTAACATCTGCTGCTTTTCATAGGAAAGTCTAGAGACAAGAAGAATTTAAACCTCTTGACGTAAAATCTGCAGATGTCTGAATAAAGACAATGTTTTTTTATTTTAAGAATCGCTCAATCTGATATAGTCAAGCTTTTTTATAATAGAAATTTAAGAACGGAGCTTCGAATTATTTCAATTTAAATTTAATTCACAACATAACTAATTCTTCAGCTTTATTCAAAGGCTTTAATTTGAATAGATTAAATTAATAATGTAATTAATTCATAATCAGCCTTATCACATTTGGCGTACCAGTTTTAAGCCATCTACAGTGTCGTACTATTAAAGATATATTAAAGATAAAATTCAACCAGTTTCTTTAATCTACTACGAAACTGTCGATGACGTAAAACGCCCACGCCTTACACGATAAGCTGAATGATTAAATTTTTATTCAATTCAAATCTTTTACAAAAAGGCTTTAATCAAATTTTGTCAATTCATTTTTAAAATGACTAACAGCAAAACAAAATTTTATTTTATTCAACCTTTGAATGCTTAAATATTTGTTTGTTTTAATTTTTCAAATTGAATTAAAATATTTTATCTTCATTCAATTTGCTTTTGTTTTGCTGTTAATAATAAAAAAAAAATCAAAATGAATTGAAAAAAATTCATTTTGAATTCTTTTTGTAAAAGAATTGAATTGAATAAAAATATTAGCTTTTTTGTAATGGATATTATTTAATGGAAACTTGAATGATTTTATGTAAAATACGGATACTTATCTGACGACATGCTTGACTAAAGTAACTAAAACACACGTTCACGTATCACATTTCTATAATCATAACAAATTCTTACCAAAAACATTCATATAATATCCAGAAAATCGAGTTTATTCCAATAATTTGCCATCAAACAAAGTAAACTATCAAATCAAACAGTTGTACGACAAGTTATTTATAGAGACGTGGTTGCAGGATGCCGTATAAATGTCGTACTTGAAGATCGCCCACCGCCTATAGCACCCATAACTAAGGTTGGGATGGAGCAACAGTCTCCATGCCTACTGACATCGAGCGTGCCTTTCCAAATTTATGCCCAGCTTGTGTTTGGGGTTCTTATGAAACCCCTACATAATAACTGCCCAGCCAACCCTACTTCACTTAGTCCAATGGATTTATTGACCAACCCAGTTGAAATAGCTCAATATCTTGGCCCCGATGCAAAAGCCCCAGATTAGTTTTAGTTTTAGCTATTACAACAACATCGAAAAGCTATTACACAGTCAAAATATTATATCGCCAATTAAGTTTGATTGTCTGTCTAATGGTGCCTTAAAGTAGTTAAATTATATAAGTTTTAATACGAATTTTCCATTAGAAATCAACCGATTTAATGTATAAAAGGTTCGAAAGAACGAACTCTTAATTCAATTTTCAAAATCAAATCAAAATTTGTCTCTTAACCAATCCATTAAAGAATTCATTACGAATTCCTATACTTTTATAATTCTCTATAGAATTAATTCCTTATTGAATCATTAAAGTTTTCTGTAATTCAAATTCATTACAATATAGCTAATAAAAATCTAATAAAAAGGCTTGTAATTTTTTCAATTAATTTTGTAAATGATTCAAAGTTAAAAAAATAGTTTTATTAAATTTGTATTAACAAATTTTTTTAGAAAATTTTAAATTTTTAAAATACAATTTTTTTTAGGAATCGTTTTTGATAAAATTTTAAACGTATATAGAAATTTTTGGTCAAAATGATCGATTCAAAAATATATATTTGAAAAAAAGAAAGAAATCGGTAGAGGTTTGGATCCGGCATTAGCAAAAATCCAGACTAAAGTAGGTAAAAATCCTGAAATTATAATTTTCATATGTGATTATCTCGTAAACTATAAGAGATAAAAAATATAGCTATAGTTATGTTTTTTGTATCTCTCTTCTTCTAGATTTTACACATACACAAATCTTTCAAGTAGGTTCGAGAACAAACATTTGGCATCATTTTTAATTTTTCATTTACACGAGGTACCCCACTTTGGGACAATGCTAGCAACATTGCCACAATATTGTATTTTAAGGCCTATCAATTGCCTTTGGTGTTACTTTTGAGCTGTGCTTTTGTATATCATCCCAAAAAAAATTGGAAGTAGTTCAAAGTGAATGTAATTTTCACATTGTACATCTATATTCTTCAATAATGAAGCAATTAAAAATAGCATCCTAGAACAGTTGTTAAATATGATCCGGGAATTCAATTATTTCCCTTTTATTTAAAATTATTTGAGATTAAAAACAAAGATATTAAACATAGCTTTGTTTGACATTCACCCTTATCGTGGTAGGCGTAAACGTCATACGCCTGCGACAGTTTCATACTAGATTAAAGAAACAGTTTGCATTTTATCTTTAATCTAGTACGAAACAGTCGTCGGCGTATGACGATTACACCAACCACGATAACATTTTTTCGTAAATCTTTTAAAATATCGTCAGCAATGCATATAAAAATAAATGTTTTTCACCAATGAAAAAACGTAGACAATTCATTGAACATGCATTGGTTCTATGCAATCATTCAAATGACGAGACATATTTTTTAAATACTCGCATAAACACATGATCTCCAATGACATGCTAATGTAAAAATCATCCATGTTTCAACTAAATTGAAAAAATGTGTGTATATATTTTTCAGAAACATATTTACTTAATTAGAAATGTTATTTTAAAAACACCCATATATTGAGTACTTTTAATTAGCAGTAGTAAATTCAATAAAGTTCAGGTGAAAAATTAGATTTTTTGTAATCATTTCTTTTTTTTAATAAAAGTTTTAACAATAATAAATATTTTAAAATACTTAAAAGCTAAAAAAAATTAAATAATAATTATTATAATAAGAATTATATTCTTAAAAAAAAAAAAATAAATAAAATATGTATGTATGTAAATATATAAAATAAAATCTCTATAATTGTTTTAAAAATTTCAACAACAAAAAAGTATAAAATGCAAATTTCCAAACATTAAAATATAATTTATTTATCTAAATAAAGGAGCATTTGACTAGAAAAAAAAAACTAAAAAAAATGAAAACGAATTAATCATATAAATGGCAATAAGACATGATGGTTTTTAACATCTAAATATAGGATTAATGTACAACAAATTAATTAATTAATTACATTATATAAATAAAGAAAAAATAATACTTTTTAAGCTAAAAAGGAAGAGTTCTTAATTGTTTAAAACTATTTTGTGCTACAAAACTTAAAACGAAAATAAATCGTTCAATTGTAAATAAATTCAAACTGTTGTGTGCGCGGTGTTTTGTTTCTTCACTTGACGTTTCTTTTTCAATGATTCGAATAAAATTCAATTTTAAAATGCAATTTTTAAAAACGAAGTTAAAACAATTTACTATACTATATAGAAACATTTAAAGCATAAATTTGTAAAGTATGGCCTGAAATGTTTTTTGTTGTTATTTTGCAAACGTTTTGACGTTATCTATTTTGATTAAATATATTGAATATAGCAAGATGTATTCAATAAGGTGATGTTAATTTATGTTGTGCTCGCTATTGTCAAACTTTCTGAATATTTGCTGTTGTCAAAAAATATTTATTTTAAATTCAAAATAATAAAAAACTCAATTTTTCAAATAAATCCAATAAAATACATAAAATTGCAAATGTATGTCCAAAATAAATGGATTTTTTTATTTGCTTGTTTCAGGTGAAATATTTGATTTTGACATTGAAAATCATTTGACAACTAACAAATATTGTCTTTGTTGCCGAGACGCTCTCACCTTATTAATATGTCGAATAATATATATATATATATTTTTCAAAATAAAGAAAATCTATTACGAAATTCGTGTTGAAGAAAAAAGTAAATTTCTGTGAAATTTATTTCTTACGAATCAATTACACAAAAAGCGGAGGAAGTTCTTGGAATTTTTATTATGTTTCATACAAATATTACAACGCGTTTTGTATAATAGAATTAAGTTCATAATTAATATACATAGTTATGACAATAACATCGAGAAGGTTTTATCAATATGCATATGATTAAATCAATAAGCAATTTTACAGTTTATAGAGAAAATTAAAATTACAAACAAAATACAAGTGCTTGGTCTTGCTTTAGTTCAATTTTAATAATAAAGAAATAAGAGATTCACCATCGAAATATTTGTAAGAGAGAAAACATTTCACTTAAAAAACACTTGCAAATAACAAAAGAGAGAAAAAAAAAACATTTCGAATTTAGCTTTATGTTAAAACTAAATACATAAAAAACAGAGATTTGAGCGTTTGCTGTAAATACAAATAATGAAAATAAAATAAAAGAGATTCATTAAGAAAATTCTAATTAGAGAGAAAATAATTTAAACAAAAATAAAGATATTGGTTTGATTTCTAAACCGCTTTTTTTTTTGTTTGTTTGTTTGATAATTTTGTGAGTTTGTTAGCAAATAATCATAAAATAAAAACACAAAAAATATAAAACAGTTTCATGCAAATTTTGTCTACTATAAATTGTTAATTTGTGGTATTTGTTTGTTATATTTTCGTTATCTAATATAATAATGATGCACTTTTTTGATTTTTCTAAAAACTTTTATCATTTTAACGCAATTTTTGTTGTTGTTAGTTGTCTAATTTCTATGTTTGTTATCATTTTGTTTTGTTTAATCTTTTCTTTGGAACATATTTCAAGTATTTTTGTGTGTTGTTTTGTTATCTTTTCATTTGTTTGTTATTTAATTATAGGCAATTTCATTTGTTTTGTTTTTGTTTAGACTCTAATATAAATCCCTAACTTTCTATACTTATAAATCGAATAAAAATAATAATTTCCATTTCAAATAATTAAACAAATACAAATATTTAGTTATTACAAAATCATAAAAGTCATAACAAATACATTAAAACATAAATAAATAAATTTAAATAGTTTTCATAATCAACATCAATCATTATCATTAATTTTATGATAAATGACTGAAGGAGTTTGTTTGTTTGTTTGTTTGTTTGTTTGTTTACTGTTTTTAACTATTAATAGTAATAATAATTTTTGGTAAAAGTTTGTTACTTTTTTTCATTCTTTGTGTGTATAGATATTATGTTAAATTTGGTTTTCTTTTTTCATTTTAAACAGGAATTAAAATAACAAAAAAAAAAGTGTTAATAATTTCGACTGTGACACAAGTTACCACAGTTTCTTCTTTTTCTTTTTGTTTTGTTTTAAAAAAAGCAAATATCTAAAACAACTTTTAAAACTTTTAGTATAAATTAATTATACAGTTTTGTTTGCCAAATCTTTAAAAGTATAGTTTTGAGGAAATAAAATCTTTAATTTCGTCGTCGTTGACGAACGACAATTAGATAGGTTTTTGGATTTGTTTTACTTTTTTCTTTTGTTTTTTTGTTTTTTGTTTTGAGGATTTTTAGTTAGTATTTAGTTTGTGTTTCTAATATACTTTACGTTCTGGTCCAAATTTAGGATTGACAAATGAAAAACCAGCAAATTCATCTTGATTAATACAGCGTACAACATCATTTCCTATGGGCGTTAAAACTGGTTCTTCTTTAGTAAATTCTGTATCAAAATTGTTGGCATCTCGTGGATTTTTCTGTAATTAAATAAATTGGCAATTGATTTAATAATAATTATAATACTAACATTTGCACTTGGTATTAAAGTACTCTTGTAAATCTTGTAAAAACTCTATTATTTTCTACCTCTCTTCAACAAAATTCTTCAATTCACAACCTGTATTTTTGTACCGTTGAAAAGCAAACATATTTTTCAAACTAAATTTTTAAATTAGTCAATAAACGGTGACGGGAACTATCTTAATATTATTTTTCTATTGCTTGTTCATTGTTTGTGTGTATGCTAATAAAGATAGAACATTTTTTGGATGCTAGATACATTGCATTCAAATATACATTCTGAATTGTGTGTTTAAATAAATCTTCCAAATATATCTATTAATTAATTTCCAGATTGCATTAAAATTTTTACATCTGATAGTCTACAATTCAGAACTATGAATTATTTTGTAGCCATAATCTAAAAAAAAACCAACTGGAAATTGTGTCTTATCGACAATGTCACAAGTGATGGATGACACTTTATATTAAACGACTCCATTACATTTTTCTGAAACTTACTACTACTATTAATAAAAGACGTCTTAAGTACTTTGAAAGCTTTTCATTAAGAATAACAAAGTTCAATAAAAATAGTCCAGTTCGAAAACCCTTAAAACAATTCGGCATTTGAGTACGTTAACTATATAGACAGGAATATTAGTTGATGATAAATATAATATTTATGATATTTCTAACTGGGAAGAAATCAGTCAGCTTCTTTTTAATATGCCTATATATAATTGTGTTACTTTCTTTGGAAAGGGGATAGATTGTAGAAGGAAAGGTGGTGAAAGGAGGAGAAAGGCTTTTTTGTTGACAACTCTGCAATTGCGCGTTATGCTTGTTATTAGTTCATGTTGCAGCGCCTCTGGTGGTGAGATGGCGCATAATTCAAGCCAAAAACCTTTATTTATTTCACTTCGGTGGCGTTTTAATGTTATACCACCGAAGGAGTGCGATGTGATAAACATTAGTTGTTAGTAAACTAATAATTATTATAAACTGATGTTGTTGTTTGGCAGCGGCTGGGAATCGAACTCAGGCCGCAAATACCATATCATGCTTAATGATCAAACGCGCTAACCAATTAAGCCACAGCTACCTCTTTTTTCTTTTTTTTGCAAATTATGTTGATTTTTATAAATTTTTAGGTTAAACCACAATGAAAATAATGTAATAAGTAATCTCCTTTGGATTCAATTTGAAATTTATAGAACTCTTCCGTTTCCCTGAATTGAGTGGGGATAATGAGCTTTTCGAATTAAATATTTCTTGTTTTTAATTTGGTAAAGACTTTCAGTTCTACAGTCGTATATAATTTTGAAATGACTACAATAATTTTAGAACATATTTGAAAAACTTACCATTTTCGGTCGGAATGGTGGTTTTATATTTCGTTTTTCTAATTCATCCCAATCTAATTTACTAAAGAATGGATGACGACGTATTTCATTTTCATCGCCCGAACAACCTAAACGTTGCTCAGGATTTTTAGTAAGAAAACCTAAATGAATGAAAGAAAATTAAGGTTATAAACACTGAGAAAAACCTGGACCATAAGTAAATTACCTTTCAAAATGGACACAGCTTCTCTTGATAACCAAACTGGATATAAAACATCATCGTGCATTATCGAATCAAATAATTCATCTTCGTTATCGGCTTCGAATGGTGGCTGGCCAGCCATCATTTCATACATGAGAACACCAAGAGCCCACCAATCAACTGAGGCGCCATACTCCTGTTCCTTAAGAATTTCTGGGGCTATATAATCGGGTGTACCACAGAAGGTGGTAGTTAAGACACCATTCATAATGCCCTCCTAAATATTACAAAATTATTTAAAAAAAAAAAAAATAAATAAATAAAAACCATATGTTTATAAATATAATTTACCTTGCACATGCCAAAATCAGCCAATTTACAATGACCCTCTTGATCCAATAAAATATTATCTAATTTCAAATCGCGATAAATGACACCATGAGCGTGTAGAAATTGTAAGGCCAATGTAACTTCGGCAGCATAAAAGGCAGCGCGAGCAGCCTCAAAACGGCGAGCTTTTTGAATTTGAAACATTAAATCACCACCGTTAACATACTCCATAACAAAAAATAAACGATCCTAATAAGCGCAAGGAAAATAACTTTATTAAAGTAGATCAAAAACTATTAAAATTTGCTGTGAACCTACCGGAGTTTGAAAACAGGAATGTAAAGCCGTTAAAAATGGATGATTAGCAGCCAAAGCTAAAATGCGTTTTTCGGTCATTGTACAATCGACATCATCATCTTGTATGATTGCATCTTTTTTCAACACTTTGATGGCGTATATTTCATCAGTGCCCTTCTTTTCCGCCAACATAACCTTGCCAAATGAGCCCTTACCCAGTACCTTAATGAAATTGAAATCTTGCAAGCAAGTTTTACCGGGGCGCGAATCATAACAACGATTAGAACTCGACATTCCCATATCTCCGCTACCGCCACTTATATTAGTCGCACCAGAACTACCCGACGATGAAGTCTGATGCGACATTGTTGAACTACGGGTGGTAGTTGAGATACAATCACTGTTATCGCCATGAATACTAGCTCCGAAATTATCCTCACCACCTGGTTGACTTAAATACTGTAAAATAAAACAAATTTGTAATTATCTTTCACTGCAGTGCAAAAATAATTTAAACAAACCTTTGATCGTCTAGGTGCCTGCTTATCGGGCGAAATGCCCAGTGAGCTAAGTATTTCAGCCATTTGTTTAGTATTTATGCCACACGTATTTGCTACATTCTTTTGGCAACGCTTGTGTACATTCATATTACACACTTGACATTGGAGACCCTGCTTAATTAGACCATATAACAGGGAACCACAATGATCACAAAATGTAAAGCGTTTATAATTGTGTACGACAAAACGATGTGGCACATTAACATTAAAACGTTGACCTGCTGGCACTGGTTCCAAATTGTTTTGCTATAATGCAGGATAATTGGCAAATTAAACAAGTATATTCAATTTTTAAATTTCATATGTAAAATTTTGAACAAAGAAAAATTAAAAAGCCAATGGAATTTGTAACAAACCTTTACCTCTTCTCGCATGCCAGGACATTTGGTAACCACTGAACGATGACATCTCTTATGTACAACACAGGTGCAAACTGGAAGTTTCATGAAAATAATTTATTTGGTTTATAAGAAGGTAAAGTGATTAAAATGTTATTTTCAATTTGATTTCATAAATAGATTGGTGCTTTAAAACTGTCATACATTGTAATTACAATTAAGTGATGTGTTATAAACACTAATATTTATACGCAAACAAAGTTAAAACAAATAAAATGTTAGTATAAATAAAAACTCAATGTTCATGCCAAATATTTGATACAATTCATTGATCGTACTGATCAAAGTAAAGTAATAATCTCACAAATTTATAATTTTATTGAATGTTTATCTATCGTTATCTCAAAACACACAATCCTTAATAATTATGCTCGCTGACTTTATTAATTTCTCATTAAAAATTTCGTATATCATTTTTAAAATTCACCGAACTCAAATTCGTAGTCTTTTCCACGCCATCAGACAAAATTTCTTTCATTTATCATGTGCGTTTCGCGCTTACTGAAGCAAAACTAATAGCTCAGTCATTTGTTTGTTTATTTTCCTAAATTTAAATAGCAACCGAACTGGCACAATGGAGAATATATTGAAGTATGAATCATGTATGTATGTATGTTATTTGGGGGCTTCGGAAATTTGATTTCAACATACAGTCGGACAGATAGGGTCGCAAATGAAAAATGTAGAAATTACAAACGGAATGACAAACTTATATATACACTTTTGCTGAAGGGCATACAAAGTAAATGCAGAGATTTCAGATCATCTAGAAATATCCAAATATCTCCGTTGGTTGCTTGTTTTATGCCAGTGGTTTCCGACAGAAGAGCGGTGCAAAAGTCAGGTAGCCTAAAAGAGGTTTGTATCCCATAATTTTAATAAATAATCCACCCGAGGGTGAATTTTTCAAAATATTTTCCATAAATACTGAGCTAACTGGACTGCTTTCCTACCGGATGTGTTGGGAGCTCTTTTGAAAATGCTTTATATTTATTGGCTTAAGAAAGATCATATGGACCATTCCTTCTACATGAACCAGGTTTTCTATCAACGGACAATTTCTCCCGATACTATTTCATAATATTGGAATCAGTTTGACGGCAGACCTTTGATGGTTTGGCCAAAAGATTTAATGAAAAACGTGTGTTAAGGTTTTTTCGATCTCAGTCCTTAACTGCATTTACCTCGAGCAGTTAATATGTTACATACTTCAGTGATACCTTATTGTAAAGCAATTCAAATGTATAAAAATCTACCTTCCTAACTCCATATATATTCCCATAATATTCTAATATTTGGGAGTGTTCGAATCACCATCAAGTTAACCGATAACCAATTTAGTATGGTAAATATACCTTTTGGTGGAGTATACCTTACTGAACCTGTTATCAGAATGGCAATAGTCCTTAAAATATGCTCAACGGTCTTCCGATGAGAAGCATTCTTAACAAAAAATGGTTTTACAACAACAGCTTTAAAGATTCAAATGATACTCTTCGGTCCAATACCCCAATTAGTACTGTTGGCCTTTTTAATCCTGTTCTGGATGTTCAAGTACACAGTGCGAATGTTTTGATACTTCTGTAATCAATTTACAATATATAAGTTTTGGGACACTGACACCAACTGACTAACTGACGTTTACACAGGTCAATCGCAAGCCCTTCCAAAGCAGATAGAATAGCACTGCACCTGTCATTATTGAAAGCGCGGTATATAACCAAGAAGGCGAAAAGAGAATATTACTTATGCGATAACAACTCTTCAATGGAGCATGCTAACGAATTTAGAGCTGTTTCCACAGATCTGTCCTTAGTATGGGCACATTAGGAATTAGATATGAGCTCTGGCGTCATTCTCAAGTGTACATCAATGACCCTCTCCAAGGTTTTCAATAAAAAGGCTGCAAGACTAATTGCTCAGTGTTGCTTTGCTTTAGTGTAAATTGTTTTGCCCTCCATAGGGCAAAGACAAGGTATGATGAAAAATTGTTTCATATAAATATAGAGGTCAAACTTTATTGGCTTTGGCAGTATGTTAGGGTTCCTAATCGATAAAATTTCCTTGGGAGCATACCCATGTTATATAAATTTCTTATTGCAAAGTATTTTTTAATTCAACCTATTTGTTTTCAAATTGCACTGTTTTTTTAAATTATTTAAAACATCTTTTTTATTTCGTTACCTTAATATAGAAAGGCCTTAACTGGTGTTTCTATATTAAGGTAACGATTTGTTGTATTATGGAATGAAATGGATACTTATTAAAAAGTATATTATATCCTGATTTATTTTTAAATATTGAAAACAATTGTATATTAATTAATTTACTGATTGTAGTAATAATTCACTGTAGTAATAATTCACTTATAAAAGGTTAATTTGTTAATACGTATGTATAGCGAAAAATAATAATAATTATAATTATAAATATTAGCATAATAACACAACAAAACATACACACACTTTAATACAAAAATAAATATATAAAATAACAAAATATTGCTAATGTTATCTTCAAGATGAATAAACAATATGAAAAACAAAAAATAAATTAAAATAGATTTATTTACATTTGTGTGACTACAGCGATAAGAAAAAAAAAAAAAAAAAATCAAATAAAAGTAAAGATAGATGCTGTGTATTACATTAAACAATAATCTCGCGTAAATTATTTAAGACATTTAACTAACTAACAAACAAAAAATAATTTTTATCATTGTATAACATTATTTAGATACGATATAAATACAGACAGACTAAGAGACTGAAAAAAAGTACAGACAGACAGACATAGAAATGCAGTGTTTTTGTAGGCTTTTATTATTTGATTTGCTAAAATTGAAATAATGCATTTATGAAATAAGGAATTTAAAATAAGTATTTATATAAGTACGTAAGAAATGGTTATGAAAACATTTAAAATAAAGCTTATCATGTATAAACTCGTTATGATTAATTTAATTAATTTTAATCGTTTTCGTTGAAAGAGTTAAAAATTTTCAGATTCAAATATCATGTACGTCATTGTCTATAGATAACAGGTAAATAGTTCTTATAACATTTAAAATGTATACAAACAATAATATATAATTCAATTAAAATTCTAAAGAGGAATTAACATCAAAATTATTTCATATAGAGTTTTATGACTGTTTTAAGTTAAGTAAATAAAAATATTGGAATTGTTCCACGATACTTAAGTATTGTTGTGTTGTTATTCATATTACATTTTCTACACCTTTTAAAAAAGATAATATAAATTGGGTGGAAGTAAACCTATATCTCTACTGAGACAATGACAATATTATATTCAGCTATATTTAATAACAATTCCTTAAAACACAAAAAAACAACGAATCTTTTCTACATATTGTCGACTGCCATCTCATGGAGCATTGTAGCGACGTATAAATCAATTGGTTGCTCTCTCCTCGATTATGCTGCCCCAGTATGGACCTCATTTATCAGTGTCATTCAATGACGAGAATTGCAGACGGCCCTTAATCGTGTACTCAGAATTATGTAAAAATTACTAATGTGGATCACATAGATGAGGAGACCAGTCACACAACCATCAAATTGTAATGGAATATCCCATCCCTCTACACATCCGGTTGGACTTCCGACGTTACTCCAGCGACATCCAGAATGTCTGAACGTTAGACAGTGAAAATCTGTAGACGTCAAATGGGATCACTGTCACTCAGATATATTGTATCAATTGGCTGTCACGAAAACCATTAATAGCCACAGATGCAATAAAGTCCTCAATGAACATACTCCCGCGAATTCGGATAATGATCAGCAGTTACCCAACCAAACTGGTTCAACTCTGGCACAATTAAGAGACGGTTGGTGCAGTATTCTTAACTGTTACCGTGAACGAATTGTTTCCGCCATAATAAATTGTTACACTGCTTTCCTTCAGAACCCTCATGATATAGTGCGATACAATATTTTTTTTTTTTCAAAATTTACAAAATTTTGCTCCCTCTCGGAAATTAAAGCATTAAATAAATGCTAAGTGACCGTCGATACCTCCTTGTAATCCTATGGCTTCAATTTGTTGTTTTTTCAAAGTCATCACCTTCTTGGAATATTCCAACGAGTGCAAATCATATTTAAAATAGTGGTGATACTCCAATTGTGGCTTCTCCAAATTCCGATTTGTGTGAATCTATCTACTTCCACTTCATTACAATTGTTCGACTATTAATTTATTGTTATTATAACAATGTAACCATTCTAAAAGCTAATGTTTAGAATCAAAAAATCTAATTGAATTGATAAATTCTCTAAATGTAATAACTAATAAATTGTTCATCTCTATCGCTTACTAAAATGATTAGGATATCATCACAAAGTTAGTATTTTTTCAAAGTTTTGGTCATCGTAGTACATACTTACTGAAACATTTCAACAAGTCAGAACTTGTTAATACATTCCTCCAGCATCAAATACTCGAAGTTAAGCAATCAAAAACCGGAGAAATGATTATTGGTCTTGTAGATTTATATCTTAATATATCATGGTTTTAATACGTTTCGAATCGATCATAGTGTTTATGGCAAATAAACGACTTTTTCAAATATGTAATGCCATACCAAAAATTACAATTTCCATAATCTAGGACAAAATGGCATCAGTTAGATATGCCAACCCATAGAGTAGGTAGGACAATGCATAAATAAGAAGGAGATGCAGTCAATAATATAGAATGTACTAAATTTGTATTGTACACAATTGTTTAATTTTACAAATTTTTTGGTATTGGAGGAAAATTGCTTTTTGAGGGTTTTTTCTTTTGTTATAACCTACACCGTCATAGAAGAGGGTATTATGCGATTGAGCAGCACAATACTTATAATGGATTTCTGAGTGCATAAAATTAAATTTTACATATCTATTAAAGAGCAAATGTATCTAAATTTTACAAGATTCGAAAACGAAAAAACCGAAGAACCATTGGAGATAGTGTGCTGGACTATCAATCTGAGGGTTGCGGTTTCGATTTCCACCAGAGACTCTGGAATTCCTACACCGCCTCAGAAAACCGAGGCATTTTAATGCTTCTTTAGACAATTGAAAATATGTTTAATCCAGCGGACATCACACTATATTCTCTTGCCCAGAATTGGCGTCACATTAGCAACTTACCAACATACAAGAAATTCGTCGGCACGGTATAAAATGCTGAAAAGTTTAGTTAATTGAAGATCTTGCGTCGAAGAGCATTGCATCATGACCAGATAATAATACTTATTTAAGTTGACATCCGATAAAACCCATTTCACAGTACGAGCTCGAAGTAATATATTTGGCATAGTCACTAACGCTTTTTCGAGTTCTGGCAAGTGAGAATTACTTGCGAATAATTCACCGGGTTTCACTGGTTTGGTCAGCGAACAAAAAAGTGGAAATTGAGAAACTAGCATTATCCTTTACTCTTTTAAAGAATTAACAAAAACTTTTACTGCCCCGGGGCTAGATTATCCAAAACCGTAACCGAAAACCGGTCAACCGGTTTTTTCATATTTTTAAAACCGACCGGTTTCGGTTTTCTTTAACTTTTTAGTTTTTTTGACAAACCGGTTTTTTAAGACGGTTAACCGGTTTTAACGAAATACTTTGTAAAGCTTATTTGAACATATTACTTAAAAGTATTTTGATAACATTTTTAAAAATATTCATTTATTTTTTAGAAAATGTCTGCATTCGACAAATTTTGGAATTTAGTACCAAAATTGTCTATAAATTTAAATTGGCATTTTTCATAATTTTTCATAATTAATAAAAAACCCGTTAACCGGTTTTTAGAATGACAAAACCGAAACTGGTTTTTCTAGAATAAGAAAACCGAAACCGGTTTTTTTATAAAACACTGTTTTCGGTTAAACCGGTTTTTTGGACACTCTACCCGGGGCGTTGCTTGTATAGAGATTTTTCACGTCTTAGTACTTTGATACACAAAGAATTTTCATTTTTGCGTAGCGTATCAGTTTCTGTGTTTTTGATATTGCGTCAGGTTCTTTTTAACATGGCTAGGTAAGTTGTAGCCATCTTTAAACTTTACATAATTTTGTATGATAAAAGATTTCTAATTTTTATTGCGGCAACTGAAATTGTTTTAAAACAGATTTAAATGAGTTTTCTCAGAAAATTGTTATCGTTATAAAAATATTTTACTACTTCATTGATCAAATGGTAGGCTAGATAAAGTCTATTGGTTGTTAATTATCTCGACTGAAGATTATCATGTTTCTTTTGATAGTGCTAGATAAAATATTCAGTTTACTTTTTATTTCTATATATTTATATATATATTTAAACAACTCTTGTCTTCAAGTGACATTTTTCAATTTGTATAGGTCAACAACACTAAAAAAAGATATTCTTTTAATTTTCTAACATTAACATAATTAAAACTAATTATATACTATAGCCAAATTTAGCAAACAAAAATTATTATCTGCTTTTGTGAAATGTGTTAACAATTTATTATGAGAATTAAAAAAATAGCAACAGACAATTAGTAGAAAATTCTTAACTCTTTACAACAACAAGAAAAAAGCAAATGCATAATGATAATTGAAAAGAAAATTTAAAAAAAAAAAAATATTACAAAAATGAACAACATTCATAGTTTAGTTTCTTCAACATTCTTTTAGTTGAATTTGTCTTTAATTTTTTTTTTATAAAACAATACACATACCTTGGCACTGATATCCTTGTTTACCAATTCCCCTGCAAATGCAAAAAATGTCCGTAGCTTGTATATATGTATATACTCAAGATATTTATATAGATAGATGTATGTATATTTTAGGGTTTAAAAAAATTATTAAATGTTATGTTTGAAAAAAAAAAAAATAGCAAAAGAAAACCAAACAAAATGTGACTGCGAGCACCACAAATGAAAATTAATAAAAATAATATGACCAAAAAAAAAAAAAAAAACATAAAACTTATACTAAAAAAAATAAAAGTAAACCTATCATTATATTTTAAATGGTTTCAAATCAAAGTAAATAAATAATCTATTTTTAAATAGCATACAAAAACACAATTAAAAGCAGTAATGGTATCCAAATTTCATAAAACAAAAACTAAACAAAACCTAAACTAAACTAAATTAAAAAACCCAAATGTATACATAAAAATAAGAATAATAAAGAAACCCCAGTAAACAAATTGTAACCAAAAATTGTTAATTACTATTTATAAAAAAGTGGTTTAATTAAATAATAAGTGAATTAAACAATATGGATGATTTGAAAGTATTTAGATTCCAGTTGTTTTTTCTTGTTAAGCTTACCAAATGAATTCGCGACAATGTGAACAAAATGTTGGTTGGCGCAAAAATGTAGCCATAAATTTGTGACCATTAACCTGAAATAAAAAAAAAAAAAAAAATTGGAAAAAAAAATTACGAAAAAACAAGTTAAATATCTCACCTGATGTACACGACGACGCATAGCACCGCGTCGACGATTAAATCCTGCTCTTTCTTTAAATTCTTTATTGGCGCCAGCGCCACCAGTAACGGGATGATCCACTTCAGTAGTATCTTTAGCAGTATCTGTACAAAATTTAAATATTTTAATATATAATTATGTACATAGTTATGTGTTTTTTTTTTTATTTACCATTTTTATTTTTCAATTCAATTACTACGTGGATTTTTCCTTGAGGTTCTAAATTCACCCATAAATCTGGTACATTACTTTCGTGTTGCAAAATATCTTCAAATGGTATTATACAATTGGCCACAAAATCATCCGGTGGGAGGGCTGCATCATGAAATACCGTTAAATTGATGTTTTTTGCATTTATTACATCGTGTACAAATTGTTCATTCCATACAGGATCAAATGTTTTTGGACGTGTTGTTGAGCGATCTGTAATAATTTACAAATGAGAAGTTAATTGATTAATAAATTTATTGATTATTATAATTTACTAATATATATGTGTTATACATATATAACAAAAGTTCGAAAGTTTCCTATTTAATTCCGAATAAAATATAATTGAACATATCAAAAGATACCAATATTTTTATAAAGCCTGCGGTAGGGGCGGATTTATATGCTAATTCATGATTAAGATTAATTGAAAATTGTAGTAGTAGATGGTGCTGATGAAGGAGTAACTGGGTCTTGGATGTGGACGGCCTATCGAGAGACCCTCTTGGTGAATCTAATACCACTCAAAAGTTCGAGGTGATGGTTCGGTTCTGACATTCAGAAGGCACAGGACAAGGGGATCCAAAAGAGTTGAATGTTAGTCGATGTTACCGACCGAACGAAGAAAAAGAAGGCAATGAGCGGGACGTAACTAAATTTAAAAGAATTTATAGATCCGGCATGCACTCGTAAGGGTGTAGGGTCGGCAACTTCATCAACAAGTCGCTCAGGTGAAAATAAGGACGGTGGAGTTCGAACTGCTGAAGCGCTCAGCGACTTCACAAGAGCTGTGGATGGCAGTAGTTCATCGCCGTCACCATCACAGGTACCAAGGGTGAAGAGTGCAGGGAAACTTCCGGCAGTTCCCTTAAGGTCCTCCGTAAAGGGGATTTTAAAGGAAACAAATCTTGTTGTGTTTAGCACTTCACATCAATGGTTATGAAGATTTCGGCATCGTTGAAGACTGGGAGCTCCAATCTTCGCTAACTTATTCCAGACTCAAAATTGGAAGTGATATACGCCTCTGAGTTGCCCTTAAGGTCAAAAGAGACAGTGTTGATTCCATCTCGTTATTGGTCAAACAGACTAGTGGAGCGCAATCGGATATACCGAGAGGGATATCCGATTTGCTATGAATCGAAGGGGGATGTCAATTTCGGTATTGGCACTGTCAGGATTCTGCACTCGAAACCTGTTTGAAAAATAATTATTTTTCGGGTAACCATTCTCATATTTATACTTGCGATGAACATGAAAATGTTTACTGTAACCAAAACATTGTTGAAATTAAATTTAAATAACTATTTATGTGCGACTACAATATATTATTACAAAGAACACAGTGTAGTTGTCGTAATCATTCCGAACAATGCATTTTCCTGCGTGTAATTTTGTGGTTCTACGACCAATATTTAGAGGTGCAACAAACGGAATGACAAAATCAATATGTGTGTGAAGTTAAATTTCGAAAATTATAACCCTAGACACAAACCAGTTGAGTTAACAGAGTTCCGTTAAAAAGTTTACATAGCACTGTTAAACATTGTAAATCAAGATAAGTGTATTCAAAATGGAATAATAACCACATGGTTGGACCAAATGGACCACTAATGATGGAAACGAGAACTAAACTCCCGCTTTTATTTATATATTTTTTCGGAATTTTTAAAATTTACTTATATTGGATGGATGAATCTAAATTCCTGGAAAACGGGAGAAGATGGGAAAATGGAATTTGCTGGAATTTATAGGCAAGGTGTTTTTCTATAACCCTTAACACTGCGAGTTTTGATAGAGAAATTAAAATTTTTCGGAAATTTAAATTTCTTGGGAGGATGAATCTAAATTTATTGGAAATGGGAGAAGATAGACAGATGAATGTAGCTGGAATATTTAGGTAAGGTGTTGGTCTATCATGGTCAGTGGTCATAAACTTTAACAGTGCGAGTTCTGATAGAGAAAATAAAATTTTCCGAATTTTTTTTTTTTCTTTTTGGAGGATGATTCTAAATTTATTGGAAATGGGAGAAGATGGGCAGATGAAACTAGCTGGAATATTTAGATAGGGTGTTGCTCTATCATGGTCCGTGGTCATAACCATTAACAGTGTGAGTTCTGATAGAGAAATTAAAATTTTTCGAAATTTTAAATTTCTTGGGAGGATGAATCTAAATTTATTGGAAATGGGAGAAGATGGGCGGATGAATCTAGCTGGAATATTTAGATAGGGTGTTGGTCTATCATGGTCCATGGAGTTCTGATGGAGAAATCTAAAATTTCCGAAATTTTTTTGATGAATCAAAAATTGTTTAGCTTTTATTTTGAAACATTTGTACAATATAAATTTATTCTAAGTATTGGATATTGTGAGCTATGATATTTTCCCATCTTTCTGGCAACATATGGATTCCGAGCCAAAATAACTGCTCATCTTTTGAGGCCAAAGTGAAGCGTATACAAGAGAAAGCGTTCTGCTTCGATCGAAATAAATATAATACTTTTAAACAGGTATAGCGACATGTGGACGAGCGTTGTCATGATGGAATATTACGGTAATGCCTCCAAGTCTTGGTCTTCAAACTTTGTCGGCTGGCCTGCGCTATCTTTGTCAAAATCACCCCTTCTGAACCGTACAAACCATATCTCGCACGTTGAAACCGATGGAACACATTCACCATATGATTTGGTGAGCAATCGGTGTGCTTTAGCGGCACTTTTGTCAAATTAAAGAAGTAAAGCAAAACTTCTCGCATATGAAATTCGACATTTTCGAAGCAAAAAAAAAAGCTTTGTTGTTTACACTACAACTATGAGTTATTAAAGACAAAAGCCGAGTTCAAAATATACGCTATCTATTGTAAATCTCCAAATTTTGAAATTTTTACCTAAAATCTAGTTGTTTTTAAAATTAATAAAAAAAAAAAAACAATTATTTTTCAATCTTCAAACATAATATTTATACAATAATAAAATGTTGCGACTTTTATTTTAATAAAAACTGAATTTCAATATAACAAATAAAAGAAGTAACAATCAAAATCACAGCTTACAAAACATAATTTGTTCAAACAAATTAGGAAAAAAACAACTAATATTTATTCTTTTCATTAAAGATAAAAACACAAGGTCTTTTTTGTAGAGATTTGACAAAGTAAAATTGTGTAAGGTCAAAAATACTTCTAGATTAATGTGACCCACATAGTAAACACAAATGAATGCAATACTTCATCCGCTTCTTAATACATTTTTAAAATTCTAGTAGGAAATTTTTGTTTTGTTTAGCTTCTTTGTAATTCTTTGTAATTACTTTAACAAAAGCAACGGTTAATTAAGAAATACAACGTTTGGTGTTTGTTTGAAATGCCCAAAAAAGGCTCAAAATTATTTTTTGATATTGGACCAAGTTTTAAATTAATTGAAACCGATTAAAATCGGTACACTAACTCTTATATTCCTTATACAAATGAACTACCAAAACCAGACTTTATGTGATATTAATGTCTGCATAAAACAACAAAATGTTTGGACATAAATTCCATATAATACGAGTAAAATCTAGTTGCAATAATCAGTTAATCACTCTTCCCTTATAATTTTGTATGGAAATCATGTTGCCTAATTTTATGGCGAATAATCCATAATTGGTCATAAATACCATAACGTGAATAAATCTCTCAAAAATAGTTTAATATGAACCAAATTTGATGACGAAAACTATTCCCTCAAATATTTTCATTATTTTAAATGTTTACGCCATTCCCCCGATTAAGAGTTTTCTAAATTTTAAATGTGTTTTACACTTTTAAAAATTCATATTTAAATACATACAGTGAGTGACAATACAATGTCATTTCCCAGAGTCATTTCCCTTTCAATTGAGGTATGACCTATCTTGTTATCTATCTTAGTTTGTCCACAATTTTTCGAAAATTCTTTCGAGGATGTAAATTGAAAAATGCTAATTTGAAAAGAAATTTTTAAAATAGCCTGCTGAAATGTTGGTAAATACGTTGTGATGGTGACTAATGCTGGTTCATTTCCCTTTAAACAAAGTTAAAAAATACATATTAAATTATTTTTAAATACGAGTGTATGTAAGAATTTATACATTTATAAATATCTCATTACGTAAGGCATTATTTATCTTCACTCGCTTAAATTAGTGTTCGAACTGTTAGCCGCAGGACAAAAGCGGTAGGTTTTGGTTGATATCGCCCTGAAAGCTGTTGAATGGAGATTGTTTATGGACAGCTCAAAGCGAAGTTTAAATGTGTTTAGTACATATTGCTAATAAGCACACAGAAATAATTATTGCTAAAATATTCTCATACAAACGTATGTCTGAAACTAATTTTATTTTCGATAAATATTTTTAAAGATTCTATAAATGTTTTTGTTTTGATTTTTATTTTAGAACCAACAATAACAAAACACTCATTTAAATAAGAGTCTTTGTTGTTGGTGTCAAGTGCATCTTATACACATTGGCTAATTTTGTCTCCATTTGTATTTTTTCGAAGCGATGATATAATTCTCATTTGGTTAAATATATTTCATACATAACTAGTTAAGTTTTTGTCAATGACTTTGTCTGATAAATAAATACAAAATTTGGTTATTATTTATTTATTTACTAGCTTGACCCGGTGCGCTTCGTTACCCCTATCGTAGTAAAAAAAATATGTAAGGATTTTATAAAAAAAATCGGTCTTCCCCCTGTTATCCCTTTCTGGTCCAAGTATTGAAAAAAGTTATAGCCTATTGACGCTTTCAAGTAAGGATCTATCTACGTTCTAAATTTCAATAAAATCGGTTCAGCCGTTTAGGCGTGATGCTCAAACAAACAAACAAATAAACAAACAAACTTACAAAGACATTTATATATTTATATAGATATAGATTTATTATTATTATTAGTTCAGATACCAATCATAAACATATAATGGCATATTACTGTTGGAATAACACACGGGATTGTCATAAGGACTTTCTTGTAGAAAACCTAAAAAATAAGCTTCTAACCTGTAAAATAATTTAATAAAATGTTGTAAAATCGTTTGTTTTCGTTTTTTCACCCCTGGAATTTCTCGAAAAAAATTTTAGTTTTGGCGGCACTAAAACCATTGTAGATCTGTGTAATTATTCTGTCATTCATAATTTAATTTTTAAGTTTACTTGCAAGCAGATATGATAATTTTTTTTAATGAATTGGTAACATTCTTTATTTATTGTTTTCCAAATATGGATTAGAAGGTTCCTGCTAGTATACTACTTATTATAATTATGAATTATCATTTAATTATGAATCTTTTGTCTTGTACACCATTAATTTTATAATCTCAGATACTATTACTTTAAATGCTAGAGAAGAATTTGAATAATATGTATTGTGAATAAATTGCCAGGTCTAAAAATCATGTTATTCACTCTTAAGTCTACTTTTTCTATTCAAATAGATGGAAATTAACTGATACTATAATAACTAAAAATAGTTCAATAGTTGTCGGTTTCAGTTTTGAGCCATGAAAAACCGCGGTTTCAATTAAAACCGAACAAGAATCTCCACAGATACAGATCCACTTTAAACGATGTTACTGCAAATATTTGCATATTCATCACAATTATAAATTTAAAACATAATTAAAATAAGTTTCATTTAAACTTACAAATGACCATTAAATGTTAAGTTTCCACATGTGTACTCAAAGTAATGTGTGTGAAGTTAGCTCCGAAAGTTAGCTCCGTTTTTTCACATTACCTATGTTAATGTGTAAACTAACATACCTCGTACTCAAAGACTGTTAGGTTAACAGAGGAGCATTATTTTCAGCTCAGTTAACATTTTATGATTTAAAACCAAAAAAAAATGGTTTTACCGATCATTCAGTTTAAATATATAGTAACTAAAATTTTTTTACAAATTACTTAAATACATGAATAAAAAAAAATAGATATTTATTTATGAACTATCGTCGATGTCTTTACTTTTAGCGTATTCTAAATTGTGGTAGAAATAGTCCTAACAGGGCGGAAAGCCTTGATTTCAGAAATGCATAGTTGATATTCTGAATTTATTTCATATTAATTTAAAAATAGTGAAATTTCATATTTTGTTAAAAGGCGCACATTAAAATTTCGAAAAAATTGATAAATTTTGGAATTGTGCTCGATCTTGTCCTAATGGGGTGGAAAGCCATTACTTCAGAGAGTTCAGAACAGTTTAGCTTATATTCAGAATTTATTTCAGATCGGAGTTATATAACTTTTAAAATAGTGAAATTTCATATTTTGTTAAAAGGCGCATATTAAAATTTCGAAAAAATTGATAAATTTTGGAATTGTGCTCGATCTTGTCCTAATGGGGTGGAAAGCCATTACATCAGAGAGTTCAGAACAGTTTAGCTTATATTCAGAATTTATTTCGGATCGGAGTTATATAACTTCTAAAATAGTGAAATTTCAGATTTTGTTAAAAGGGTCATATGGAAATTTGGAAAAATCGGTTAAATTTTGGAATTGTGCTCGACCTAGTCCTAATGGGGTGTAAAGCCATTACCTCAGAGAGTTCAAAACTGTTTAGCTTATATTCAGAATTTATTTCAGATCGGAGTTATATAACTTTTAAAATAGTGAAATTTCATATTTTGTTAAAAGGCGCACATTAAAATTTCGAAAAAATTGATAAATTTTGGAATTGTGCTCGATCTTGTCCTAATGGGGTGTAAAGCCATTACTTCAGAGAGTTCAGAACAGTTTAGCTTATATTCAGAATTTATTTCAGATCGGAGTTATATAACTTTTAAAATAGTGAAATTTCATATTTTGTTAAAAGGCGCACATTAAAATTTCGAAAAAATTGATAAATTTTGGAATTGTGCTCGATCTTGTCCTAATGGGGTGGAAAGCCATTACTTCAGAGAGTTCAGAACAGTTTAGCTTATATTCAGAATTTATTTCAGATCGGAGTTATATAACTTTTAAAATAGTGAAATTTCATATTTTGTTAAAAGGGTCATATGGAAATTTGGAAAAATCGGTTAAATTTTGGAATTGTGCTCGACCTAGTCCTAATGGGGTGTAAAGCCATTACCTCAGAGAGTTCAAAACTGTTTAGCTTATATTCAGAATTTGTTTCAGATCGGAGTTATATAACTTTTAAAATAGTGAAATTTCATATTTTGTTAAAAGGCGCATATTAAAATTTCGAAAAAATTGATAAATTTTGGAATTGTGCTCGATCTTGTCCTAATGGGGTGGAAAGCCATTACTTCAGAGAGTTCAGAACAGTTTAGCTTATATTCAGAATTTATTTCAGATCGGAGTTATATAACTTTTAAAATAGTGAAATTTCATATTTTGTTAAAAGGGTCATATGGAAATTTGGAAAAATCGGTTAAATTTTGGAATTGTGCTCGATCTAGTCCTAATGGGGTGTAAAGCCATTACCTCAGAGAGTTCAAAACTGTTTAGCTTATATTCAGAATTTATTTCAGATCGGAGTTATATAACTTTTAAAATAGTGAAATTTCATATTTTGTTAAAAGGCGCATATTAAAATTTCGAAAAAATTGATAAATTTTGGAATTGTGCTCGATCTTGTCCTAATGGGGTGGAAAGCCATTACTTCAGAGAGTTCAGAACAGTTTAGCTTATATTCAGAATTTATTTTAGGTCGGAGTTATATAACTTCTAAAATAGTGAAATTTCAGATTTTGTTAAAAGGGTCATATGGAAATTTGGAAAAATCGGTTAAATTTTGGAATTGTGCTCGATCTAGTCCTAATGGGGTGTAAAGCAATTACTTCAGAGAGTTCAGAACAGTTTAGCTTATATTCAGAATTTATTTCAGATCGGAGTTATATAACTTTTAAAATAGTGAAATTTCATATTTTGTTAAAAGGCGCACATTAAAATTTCGAAAAAATTGATAAATTTTGGAATTGTGCTCGATCTTGTCCTAATGGGGTGGAAAGCCATTACTTCAGAGAGTTCAGAACAGTTTAGCTTATATTCAGAATTTATTTCAGATCGGAGTTATATAACTTTTAAAATAGTGAAATTTCATATTTTGTTAAAAGGCGCATATTAATATTTCGAAAAAATTGATAAATTTTGGAATTGTGCTCGATCTTGTCCTAATGGGGTGGAAAGCCATTACTTCAGAGAGTTCAGAACAGTTTAGCTTATATTCAGAATTTATTTCAGATCGGAGTTATATAACTTTTAAAATAGTGAAATTTCATATTTTGTTAAAAGGGTCATATGGAAATTTGGAAAAATCGGTTAAATTTTGGAATTGTGCTCGATCTAGTCCTAATGGGGTGGAAAGCCATTACTTCAGAGAGTTCAGAACAGTTTAGCTTATATTCAGAATTTATTTCAGATCGGAGTTATATAACTTCTAAAATAGTGAAATTTAAGATTTTGTTAAAAGGGTCATATGGAAATTTGGAAAAATCGGTTAAATTTTGGAATTGTGCTCGATCTAGTCCTAATGGGGTGTAAAGCCATTACTTCAGAGAGTTCAGAACTGCTTAGCTTATATTCAGAATTTATTTCAGATCGGAGTTATATAACTTTTAAAATAGTGAAATTTCATATTTTGTTAAAAGGCGCATATTAAAATTTCGAAAAAATTGATAAATTTTGGAATTGTGCTCGATCTTGTCCTAATGGGGTGGAAAGCCATTACTTCAGAGAGTTCAGAACAGTTTAGCTTATATTCAGAATTTATTTCAGATCGGAGTTATATAACTTCTAAAATAGTGAAATTTCAGATTTTGTTAAAAGGGTCATATAGAAATTTGGAAAAATCGGTTAAATTTTGGAATTGTGCTCGACCTAGTCCTAATGGGGTGTAAAGCCACTACCTCAGAGAGTTCAAAACTGTTTAGCTTATATTCAGAATTTATTTCAGATCGGAGTTATATAACTTTTAAAATAGTGAAATTTCATATTTTGTTAAAAGGCGCACATTAAAATTTCGAAAAAATTTATAAATTTTGGAATTGTGCTCGATCTTGTCCTAATGGGGTGGAAAGCCATTACTTCAGAGAGTTCAGAACAGTTTAGCTTATATTCAGAATTTATTTCAGATCGGAGTTATATAACTTTTAAAATAGTGAAATTTCATATTTTGTTAAAAGGCGCATATTAAAATTTCGAAAAAATTGATAAATTTTGGAATTGTGCTCGATCTTGTCCTAATGGGGTGGAAAGCCATTACTTCAGAGAGTTCAGAACAGTTTAGCTTATATTCAGAATTTATTTCAGATCGGAGTTATATAACTTCTAAAATAGTGAAATTTCAGATTTTGTTAAAAGGGTCATATGGAAATTTGGAAAAATCGGTTAAATTTTGGAATTGTGCTCGACCTAGTCCTAATGGGGTGTAAAGCCACTACCTCAGAGAGTTCAAAACTGTTTAGCTTATATTCAGAATTTATTTCAGATCGGAGTTATATAACTTTTAAAATAGTGAAATTTCATATTTTGTTAAAAGGCGCACATTAAAATTTCGAAAAAATTTATAAATTTTGGAATTGTGCTCGATCTTGTCCTAATGGGGTGGAAAGCCATTACTTCAGAGAGTTCAGAACAGTTTAGCTTATATTCAGAATTTATTTCAGATCGGAGTTATATAACTTCTAAAATAGTGAAATTTCAGATTTTGTTAAAAGGGTCATATGGAAATTTGGAAAAATCGGTTAAATTTTGGAATTGTGCTCGACCTAGTCCTAATGGGGTGTAAAGCCATTACCTCAGAGAGTTCAAAACTGTTTAGCTTATATTCAGAATTTATTTCAGATCGGAGTTATATAACTTTTAAAATAGTGAAATTTCATATTTTGTTAAAAGGCGCATATTAAAATTTCGAAAAAATTGATAAATTTTGGAATTGTGCTCGATCTTGTCCTAATGGGGTGGAAAGCCATTACTTCAGAGAGTTCAGAACAGTTTAGCTTATATTCAGAATTTATTTCAGATCGGAGTTATATAACTTCTAAAATAGTGAAATTTCAGATTTTGTTAAAAGGGTCATATGGAAATTTGGAAAAATCGGTTAAATTTTGGAATTGTGCTCGACCTAGTCCTAATGGGGTGTAAAGCCACTACCTCAGAGAGTTCAAAACTGTTTAGCTTATATTCAGAATTTATTTCAGATCGGAGTTATATAACTTTTAAAATAGTGAAATTTCATATTTTGTTAAAAGGCGCACATTAAAATTTCGAAAAAATTTATAAATTTTGGAATTGTGCTCGATCTTGTCCTAATGGGGTGGAAAGCCATTACTTCAGAGAGTTCAGAACAGTTTAGCTTATATTCAGAATTTATTTCAGATCGGAGTTATATAACTTTTAAAATAGTGAAATTTCATATTTTGTTAAAAGGCGCATATTAAAATTTCGAAAAAATTGATAAATTTTGGAATTGTGCTCGATCTTGTCCTAATGGGGTGGAAAGCCATTACTTCAGAGAGTTCAGAACAGTTTAGCTTATATTCAAAATTTATTTCAGATCGGAGTTATATAACTTCTAAAATAGTGAAATTTCAGATTTTGTTAAAAGGGTCATATGGAAATTTGGAAAAATCGGTTAAATTTTGGAATTGTGCTCGACCTAGTCCTAATGGGGTGTAAAGCCACTACCTCAGAGAGTTCAAAACTGTTTAGCTTATATTCAGAATTTATTTCAGATCGGAGTTATATAACTTTTAAAATAGTGAAATTTCATATTTTGTTAAAAGGCGCACATTAAAATTTCGAAAAAATTTATAAATTTTGGAATTGTGCTCGATCTTGTCCTAATGGGGTGGAAAGCCATTACTTCAGAGAGTTCAGAACAGTTTAGCTTATATTCAGAATTTATTTCAGATCGGAGTTATATAACTTCTAAAATAGTGAAATTTCAGATTTTGTTAAAAGGGTCATATGGAAATTTGGAAAAATCGGTTAAATTTTGGAATTGTGCTCGACCTAGTCCTAATGGGGTGTAAAGCCATTACCTCAGAGAGTTCAAAACTGTTTAGCTTATATTCAGAATTTATTTCAGATCGGAGTTATATAACTTTTAAAATAGTGAAATTTCAGATTTTGTTAAAAGGGTCATATGGAAATTTGGAAAAATCGGTTAAATTTTGGAATTGTGCTCGATCTAGTCCTAATGGGGTGGAAAGCCATTACTTCAGAGAGTTCAGAACTGTTTAGCTTATATTCAGAATTTATTTCAGATCGGAGTTATATAACTTCTAAAATAGTGAAATTTCAGATTTTGTTACAAGGGTCATATGGAAATTTGGAAAAATCGGTTAAATTTTGGAATTGTGCTCGATCTAGTCCTAATGGGGTGTAAAGCCATTACCTCAGAGAGTTCAAAACTGTTTAGCTTATATTCAGAATTTATTTCAGATCGGAGTTATATAACTTCTAAAATAGTGAAATTTCATATTTTGTTAAAAGGCGCACATTAAAATTTCGAAAAAATTGATAAATTTTGGAATTGTGCTCGATCTTGTCCTAATGGGGTGGAAAGCCATTACTTCAGAGAGTTCAGAACAGTTTAGCTTATATTCAGAATTTATTTCAGATCGGAGTTATATAACTTTTAAAATAGTGAAATTTCAGATTTTGTTAAAAGGGTCATATGGAAATTTGGAAAAATCGGTTAAATTTTGGAATTGTGCTCGATCTAGTCCTAATGGGGTGTAAAGCCATTACTTCAGAGAGTTCAGAACAGTTTAGCTTATATTCAGAATTTATTTCAGATCGGAGTTATATAACTTTTAAAATAGTCAAATTTCATATTTTGTTAAAAGGCGCACATTAAAATTTCGAAAAAATTTATAAATTTTGGAATTGTGCTCGATCTTGTCCTAATGGGGTGGAAAGCCATTACTTCAGAGAGTTCAGAACAGTTTAGCTTATATTCAGAATTTATTTCAGATCGGAGTTATATAACTTCTAAAATAGTGAAATTTCAGATTTTGTTAAAAGGGTCATATGGAAATTTGGAAAAATCGGTTAAATTTTGGAATTGTGCTCGATCTAGTCCTAATGGGGTGTAAAGCCATTACTTCAGAGAGTTCAGAACAGTTTAGCTTATATTCAGAATTTATTTCAGATCGGAGTTATATAACTTTTAAAATAGTCAAATTTCATATTTTGTTAAAAGGCGCACATTAAAATTTCGAAAAAATTGATAAATTTTGGAATTGTGCTCGATCTTGTCCTAATGGGGTGGAAAGCCATTACTTCAGAGAGTTCAGAACAGTTTAGCTTATATTCAGAATTTATTTCAGATCGGAGTTATATAACTTCTAAAATAGTGAAATTTCATATTTTGTTAAAAGGGTCATATGGAAATTTAGAAAAATCGGTTAAATTTTGGAATTGTGCTCGATCTAGTTCTAATGGGGTGTAAAGCCATTACTTTAGAGAGTTCAGAACTGCTTAGGTAATATTCAGAATTTATTTCAGATCGGAGTAATTTTCATTTTAAAATAGTGAAATTTCACATTTTGTTAAAAGGCGCATATTAAAATTTCGAAAAAATTGATAAATTTTGGAATTGTGCTCGATCTTGTCCTAATGGGGTGTAAAGCCATTACTTCGTTAAGTTCAAAACTGTTTAGCATATATTCAGAATTTATTTCAGATCGGAGTTATGTAAATTTTATTTTTAAATAAAATATTTTGTATTATTTATCTATGTAAATACATACTCAAAATCTGAATTTTATATTTTAGCCATGATTTTGTTTTAAACAACAAAATCTGAATTCAACAACAAAATCTTAAAAATTTTTATTTTTAAAATTGAATATTTTAAATTTATTTCCTATGTAAATACAGACAAAAAAATAACTTTCTTTATTTTAACTATGATCTCGTTCTAAACAAACAAATTTTATCGAAATTTTAATGTGCGCCTTTTAACAAAATATGAAATTTCACTATTTTAAAATGAAAATTACTCCGATCTGAAATAAATTCTGAATATAAGCTAAACTGTTCTGAACTCTCTGAAGTAATGGCTTTCCACTCCATTAGAACAAGATCGAGCACAATTCCAAAATTTATCAATTTTTTCGAAATTTTAATGTGCGCCTTTTAACAAAATATGAAATTTGACTATTTTAAAAGTTATATAACTCCGATCTGAAATAAATTCTGAATATAAGCTAAACTGTTCTGAACTCTCTGAAGTAATGGCTTTACACCCCATTAGGACTAGATCGAGCACAATTCCAAAATTTAACCGATTTTTCCAAATTTCCATATGACCCTTTTAACAAAATCTGAAATTTCACTATTTTAGAAGTTATATAACTCCGATCTGAAATAAATTCTGAATATAAGCTAAACTGTTCTGAACTCTCTGAAGTAATGGCTTTACACCCCATTAGAACAAGATCGAGCACAATTCCAAAATTTATCAATTTTTTCGAAATTTTAATATGCGCCTTTTAACAAAATGTGAAATTTCACTATTTTAAAATGAAAATTACTCCGATCTGAAATAAATTCTGAATATTACCTAAGCAGTTCTGAACTCTCTAAAGTAATGGCTTTACACCCCATTAGGACTAGATCGAGCACAATTCCAAAATTTAACCGATTTTTCTAAATTTCCATATGACCCTTTTAACAAAATCTGAAATTTCACTATTTTAGAAGTTATATAACTCCGATCTGAAACAAATTCTGAATATAACCTAAACTGTTCTGAACTCTCTGAAGTAATGGCTTTCCACCCCATTAGGACTAGATCGAGCACAATTCCAAAATTTATCAATTTTTTCGAAATTTTAATGTGCGCCTTTTAACAAAATATGAAATTTGACTATTTTAAAAGTTATATAACTCCGATCTGAAATAAATTCTGAATATAAGCTAAACTGTTCTGAACTCTCTGAAGTAATGGCTTTACACCCCATTAGGACTAGATCGAGCACAATTCCAAAATTTAACCGATTTTTCCAAATTTCCATATGACCCTTTTAACAAAATATGAAATTTCACTATTTTAAAAGTTATATAACTCCGATCTGAAATAAATTCTGAATATAAGCTAAACAGTTTTGAACTCTCTGAGGTAATGGCTTTACACCCCATTAGGACTAGATCGAGCACAATTCCAAAATTTAACCGATTTTTCCAAATTTCCATATGACCCTTTTAACAAAATCTGAAATTTCACTATTTTAGAAGTTATATAACTCCGATCTGAAATAAATTCTGAATATAAGCTAAACTGTTCTGAACTCTCTGAAGTAATTGCTTTACACCCCATTAGGACTAGATCGAGCACAATTCCAAAATTTATCAATTTTTTCGAAATTTTAATATGCGCCTTTTAACAAAATGTGAAATTTCACTATTTTAAAATGAAAATTACTCCGATCTGAAATAAATTCTGAATATTACCTAAGCAGTTCTGAACTCTCTAAAGTAATGGCTTTACACCCCATTAGGACTAGATCGAGCACAATTCCAAAATTTAACCGATTTTTCTAAATTTCCATATGACCCTTTTAACAAAATCTGAAATTTCACTATTTTAGAAGTTATATAACTCCGATCTGAAACAAATTCTAAATATAACCTAAACTGTTCTGAACTCTCTGAAGTAATGGCTTTCCACCCCATTAGGACTAGATCGAGCACAATTCCAAAATTTATCAATTTTTTCGAAATTTTAATGTGCGCCTTTTAACAAAATATGAAATTTGACTATTTTAAAAGTTATATAACTCCGATCTGAAATAAATTCTGAATATAAGCTAAACTGTTCTGAACTCTCTGAAGTAATGGCTTTCCACCCCATTAGGACTAGATCGAGCACAATTCCAAAATTTAACCGATTTTTCCAAATTTCCATATGACCCTTTTAACAAAATCTGAAATTTCACTATTTTAGAAGTTATATAACTCCGATCTGAAACAAATTCTAAATATAACCTAAACTGTTCTGAACTCTCTGAAGTAATGGCTTTCCACCCCATTAGGACTAGATCGAGCACAATTCCAAAATTTATCAATTTTTTCGAAATTTTAATGTGCGCCTTTTAACAAAATATGAAATTTGACTATTTTAAAAGTTATATAACTCCGATCTGAAATAAATTCTGAATATAAGCTAAACAGTTTTGAACTCTCTGAGGTAATGGCTTTACACCCCATTAGGACTAGATCGAGCACAATTCCAAAATTTAACCGATTTTTCCAAATTTCCATATGACCCTTTTAACAAAATCTGAAATTTCACTATTTTAGAAGTTATATAACTCCGATCTGAAATAAATTCTGAATATAAGCTAAACTGTTCTGAACTCTCTGAAGTAATGGCTTTCCACCCCATTAGGACTAGATCGAGCACAATTCCAAAATTTATCAATTTTTTCGAAATTTTAATATGCGCCTTTTAACAAAATGTGAAATTTCACTATTTTAAAATGAAAATTACTCCGATCTGAAATAAATTCTGAATATTACCTAAGCAGTTCTGAACTCTCTAAAGTAATGGCTTTACACCCCATTAGGACTAGATCGAGCACAATTCCAAAATTTAACCGATTTTTCTAAATTTCCATATGACCCTTTTAACAAAATCTGAAATTTCACTATTTTAGAAGTTATATAACTCCGATCTGAAACAAATTCTGAATATAACCTAAACTGTTCTGAACTCTCTGAAGTAATGGCTTTCCACCCCATTAGGACTAGATCGAGCACAATTCCAAAATTTATCAATTTTTTCGAAATTTTAATGTGCGCCTTTTAACAAAATATGAAATTTTACTATTTTAAAATGAAAATTACTCCGATCTGAAATAAATTCTGAATATAAGCTAAACTGTTCTGAACTCTCTGAAGTAATGGCTTTCCACTCCATTAGGACAAGATCGAGCACAATTCCAAAATTTAACCGATTTTTCCAAATTTCCATATGACCCTTTTAACAAAATCTGAAATTTCACTATTTTAAAAGTTATATAACTCCGATCTGAAATAAATTCTGAATATAAGCTAAACAGTTTTGAGCTCTCTGAAGTAATGGCTTTCCACTCCATTAGGACAAGATCGAGCACAATTCCAAAATTTAACCGATTTTTCCAAATTTCCATATGACCCTTTTAACAAAATCTGAAATTTCACTATTTTAAAAGTTATATAACTCCGATCTGAAATAAATTCTGAATATAAGCTAAACAGTTTTGAGCTCTCTGAAGTAATGGCTTTCCACTCCATTAGGACAAGATCGAGCACAATTCCAAAATTTATCAATTTTTTCGAAATTTTAATGTGCGCCTTTTAACAAAATATGAAATTTCACTATTTTTAAATTAATATGAAATAAATTCAGAATATCAACTATGCATTTCTGAAATCAAGGCTTTCCGCCCTGTTAGGACTATTTCTACCACAATTTAGAATACGCTAAAAGTAAAGATATCGACGATAGTTCATAAATAAATATCTATTTTTTTTTATTCATGTATTTAAGTAATTTGTAAAAAAATTTTAGTTACTATATATTTAAACTGAATGATCGGTAAAACCATTTTTTTTTTTGGTTTTAAATCATAAAATGTTAACTGAGCTGAAAATAATGCTCCTCTGTTAACCTAACAGTCTTTGAGTACGAGGTATGTTAGTTTACACATTAACATAGGTAATGTGAAAAAACGGAGCTAACTTTCGGAGCTAACTTCACACACATCTCAAAGTATTGTATGTTAAATATTCAAATAATAACGTTTTGTTCTCACCATTTGTAGAATGCTTTTGGATTCGTGTTTCGTGTCTGTAATTTTCATTTGCCCTATAGTTTTATTTGTGTAATATATATTTAGCTTACCTAAAGCACAACCATACATTTCTGTGAATTTAATAATAATATTCAAATTGTTAATTCCAAATTTACAGTGTGAGGAAGATATAGAACTGTCAATGACTTCACGTCATTGATAATTTCCGCTCTGAAACACTCTAAATGCGAAATCCCTCCAAAAACTAATACGCCTATTTCAAATTCTTCTCGAAAAGAGTAGACTCAGAAGAGAATGGCAACATAATAGATCACCTGCAGCAAAGCAGAGGCTGTCCACAGCAGTACGATACTGAAAAGAGCCCTTCATGTAGAAGAGGATCGCATAAACGAAAATTATATTAAAAGTTTGACTAGTACAAAATACACAAATTTCTATTTTTTGAAGGAACATCGGTAAAGGCAAAAAGCGCTTTAAGAAAAACTGACGGAACCTGGGCACGAAGTGCTATAGTATTTGCTGAACATTTAAGTGAAGTATTTCAACCCAATTCCACGGCAAATGATTTCGGGCTCGAAGAATTGCCAGTTTCAACATAAGCCATTGCTGTCCAATTCGATATTGGTCCTGAGCATGTTAATAGGGTAATAATACATAAATTGAACTTGAAAAAATCACCTACCAAATGTGGCAATAAATGTGCTTTCTATATTGTTTAATTCGATCTTGAAACTAGGAATTTATCCAAAAAATTGGATACCGTTCTGCCGTCTTTTTAGACGTTGCTCAGGCTTTTGACAAGGTATGGCATAAAGGTCTAATACATAAAATCAAATGTTTACTACCACTATGTACTCATAAATTGCTGGAGTCTTATCTATCGAATATAATTTTCAGAGTTAAGTATAATGATTATGTGACGAGAGAATACTAGATTAGAGCTAGCGTTCCACAGGGAAGTGTACTAGGACCTACGTTTTATTTGATTAACACCCCTGACTTGTCTTAGTGCGATAAATTAACAATTTCTACATTTGGTGATGATACCGCCACTATTAGCTCACACGAAAACTCACTCATATCATCTAGTCAACTACAATTATCATGTTACGTACGCTCTAATGAGAGGAAATTGTCACACTCAACAACGTTAATATACCGCAGTCTGATTATGTCACCTACCTTGGTATTCATCTAGATATACGGCTTACATGGTGCCGTCACATAGAAACCAAGAGACTTCACATGAAGCTAAAAGCCTCTAGCTTTAATTGTCATATAAAGTCATCCTGTATAAGACCGTTTTAAAACCAATGGCTAGCAACAGCAGTATTGATCTTATACAGAGGGCCAAATCTAAAATTCTTAGGACCATGATGGGAGCACCATATAAGAAATGAAAACATCCACAGGGGCTTAGAAGTAACATTGGTACGTTCAAGAAAGTCCGTGAGAAATATATTGTAAAGCCGCAAAACCATCCCAATACGCTTTCAAAACAACTTGTGCAGATCCAAACCCGATCCAGGCTCCGAAGAACAGATCTACCACCCCTCTAAGATGAGTGTCAGTTAACCATGAAGGCTCTCTTGTTGGAGAGCAACTAGTTTAAATTTTGGTTATAAAATTTAAATACATATTGTTAGGTCTATAAAAGGCAGATTCAATAAATAAAGCGTTAAAAAAAATTGGTAATTTAGCACATTAAATATTAACAATGATATTACGATTATATTTGATCATTAAATTAAATTTTGTATACATATCATGATATGCTTGGACTACAAATAAATCATATCATAATATGTTGTTCTTAGATTATGTTTACAACCATGTTTTTTCAATCACCTAAACACACTTCCCTATGGGTAATTGTGGGTAAAAGGAGACGATTGATTATTTAATTGGTTCAAGGCATCGGCGCTGTGAAGCAATAATTAAAAACAATACTGAGTCCCTAAAACGGATAAGTTAAATTTTTGAAAAAGTTTTATTTGTATTGTCAACCACTGTATATTATGCATAATTTTAACGTATAAGTAATATAAATTATATTGAATATTACTCATACGTGTGCATACGTTTAAATTAAAACTTTGTATGTATTATTAAATGTGAGCTACCTCAATTCAGGGCACTAAAGTTATAGTACTCAGTGTAATTGTTAATATTTTTATTCTGTATAGAATTTAGTAGAATGTTTCTTATGTTCAATCTTTAAAATATTAAGGAATATATGTATTTATGTATGTATGTATACTTACCAAAATGATTATCATCAACATCGATCGAAACATAAGGATCAATTAATTGTTCATCGGCCAATTTTCCAAATGTTAGATTATGACGTTTTTGAAAATCTGTAGGGCGTAAACCGCTCGCCTCGCAGACTTTTATTTGTAATTTACCCGTAAACATTGTTGTGTGTGTGGAAGCTGTGATTTTTTGTAGTAGTAGTAATAGTTGTTGTTGGTTTTTGTTTCAGCAAGATTTTTTATTTAAATTTATATGTTTGTTGTAGTTTTTTTTATTTTTATTTTTTTTTTTTTTTTTTTTTTAATTACACAAAATGTTTTTGAGGTTACTCAAACGGAAACGTGATAAAAAAACGAACGAACAAAACGGATACGGATGCAAAGGTAAAAATATGCAAAAAAAGAAATAAACTGTATAAAAATATTGAACGAATGAAGAATAAACACACAGACACACTGACACATACACACAAACTTTGATATACAAAGGCGAATATGGCAGAAGGAAGACTAACTGCAATTTATTGATGGAACAAAAAGGAGAAGAAGAACAACAACTATTATAGAACTGACTGACACAATTTAGTTTGTAGTTGTTGTTATTTTACGATACTATTGTTGTAGTTGTTTTGTTGCCACCGTTTTTCTTGCTTTTGTTATTGTTTTATTATTGTTTTCGTGAGAGTTTTTTAGAGGATACTGTGGAGGGATTCTTGTTCTTTTTGCTTTTTTCGGTTTTTTATTTTTAACGATTTTCTATTTTGTTGTTATTTTTAATATTGAAGACAAAATAATGATGCAGCGTTGTAGTGTTGTTGTCATTGTTGTTTTATGTTTTTATAATAGAATAATAAAAAAATATTGTATTAGTAAGTTGTTGTTGTTGTGCTGAACACGAAGGAAGAAGGTTGTTGTTTGGTTTGGTTGGTTTCGTTAGATAGAATTGATTCACTTCACTTGATTGATTTTGATGTTTGTTTAAAGTTTTTTTTCTTTGTTTCACTATTCGATTTTCCTTTAGATGAAAGCCAAAGCAGAGCAAGCAACCTTTAACGATATGGGTCACGATTTTCTGTAGAGTTTTTTTTATAATAAGTGGGACATGTATAATGCATTTATGGCTCTTGTTGTTGATGATAGCGTTGTGTTCTATTGGCACAACAGGAAAAATATTGGGTAAAGGACAATGTTTATTTTGTTTTGTTATTGCATTATGCAAAAGCCAGTTGTTTAAATCAATTATTTTGTTTAGTTCTATACTGAAATTTACAAGATAATTACTAAAACATATTTGGACAATTCACAAGGTCTCTTATCATGTCATATTGTCATAATGTCCTAATATTTCACATAATATAATAAATAATAATACTACTTTCTGTGCTATGTTTATTGTGTTATCGTAACGAACCAGCAGAGATCAACGCCGAATGCCTAAGAGTCGGTTAAGCCGAGTTGCCGAGTCGTGATATATTAGGACATTACGATAATATGACTGCTAAGAGACATTGTGAATTGACCAATTGTTTGCACCATTATAAGAGATAAACAAAATGCCAAGGGTTCCACTTTCCGGGAATTATTGCAAATTTTTAAGTACATACTAAATTAAGTAAAAAGTTCAATACTTTTATTAAAAGATTTAAGAGGTCTTAATAATATCTATCATAGACTTAGATTGCTACCGGAACGATTCTACGCAAAGGAAAAACATTTTGGTGACCATTATCAAACAGCTTCATATTGAGATTGGATTTTATTGTTACTGACTAATTATATTATGGAAATTTTCCTTGGAAAATTTTTGATTTTTTATGATTTTCAGCTACAAAATGATAAAATATGCGCGAAATTGACTGCATATTCTGAAGCAGATGAATTGCTTTAATGCTAATGCATGTTAAATTATGTTTAATGATATTTTTAAAGTTTCAGATTTTGTTGATTCATCTTGAATGATTGGTCAATATAGGTTTATTATACAAATATACTTTAACTAGATCATTACATAATGCAATTTTAATGCAATTTATCATAAAATATCAACAAATTTATGTAAAAAAAGCAAAAATTTCCGTCATGTACACTTTCATAAAATTTATGAACATGTTCTTATTCTGAATGAAAAAAGTTTGGGGGAAAAAAGCCAAGTTCGATTAATAATATTTATTAAAAAATTCATTCCAATTATGATTTTTTTTTTTTCTGTGTATGTATTGAAATAAAATTTATTGAACCTTATCTTAATCTGACCTTAATCTGAGAAAATAGCATAGTTGCCGCAACCAAGTCTTTGTGTGAAAGATACTACTGGTTGTAGACTAGGTGATATTTTCCGTTTTATTAAGGGAATTAGTCTAGTATATGATTGGTAGAGTGTTAATAAGGAATCTATTAATCTACATTTCTGATTTTCACCTATGTATATCTTCAGCCATTTCTGATTTTTCTTTTCGAAAGAAATCACAATAAATCCGATGGATCTCCGAGATCATCTGTTCCGTCCTTCAGATTCCAAAAAACTAATTCTATGGTAGTCCACTTCATGTGTGTGTCGAACCTACGGAAATATAACTATTTGTACGGTCACCTATTATTTGACATTCAGCTATTGGGCCATGAATTCGATCTTGTATAATCTATCGAAAACCTTATTTTTTACTAGCTTCTGTATACCTTGAACATTTCCTTATCTACATTTTAGGTATAACCAAAGAGGATAGGAATGGTTTATACTCAATTAAAAAAAAAATAGAAAATTAGTTAGTGTCTAGTAGTCACTACATGAATTGAGTAAAAAAATATACAATTAATCAGTTATTTCCAGGCCCATTTCAAAGTTTTTGCAGACTGGTCGCATATCACCGGTGCATTATGGAGAACGTCTGCGTAAAACCAGATGATATGATGATTCATTGATCAAAAGAGCAATTCAAAAAGATCCTACAGCATCAGCAAGTCAAGTAAGAACAATTTTAAGATTATGCGTTAGTGAAAGGACAATCCGTAGGAGAGCAGTAGAAGCCGGATTATTCAGCCGACGACAAGCAAAAAAAAAAAAAAAACATTTATATCAGCTAAGAACAAAAAAAGCTAGACTGGAGTTTGCCCACATCGACTGGAGTGTCCAAAAATGGAAGATAGTACTGTTCTCTGACAAATCCAAATACAACTTAAAAAATTTCGATGGAATAAGGCGTGTAGGCAGAACAAAAGGAGGAATACTGAATCCTAATATGTAATGTTGCCTTATGCCAGTGACGATATGCCACTTATAGATGTTCCAAAAGGATAACGATCCCAAGCACTCCTCCAAACTTTGTAAGATTCGGCTACAGAGCAATAAGATTCAAGTTCTTCATTGGTTTGCTCAATCTCCCGATCTCAATCCTATTGAAAACTTGTGGGATATTGTTAATATAAAAATCAATGGTAAAAATTGCAGAATTAAAATCGGCAATTTTCACGATTAATTTCATGCCGTTAAAATAGCCTGGGAAGGAATATCGCAAGACACCATACAAAAGTTAATGTTTCTATGCCTAATACATGTGCTTGTGTCATCTAAAACAAAAGATTTGCAACAAAATATTAATTTAACATTTTTTGTTTTATATCCATGAAGTAGTGCTTTAGTTTTGTCCGTTTCATTTTGTACCTTCAAATATTTTTTTGATTTTAAGTTACCTCTTATAGAAAGATTAACGTTAAAAGAGTGTATTTGTTTATTAATAAGTGAAAATAATACATAAAAGAAATTTAAAACACTGCTTTTATAAATAAAAAATTATATGAAAAAAATTCACTCAGTGGGTGCTTTAGTTATGGCCGATACTATATGTAAAATTTTGTTATACTAAATTTTACACATTCAAAATAATATTATAATTAATATCAAATATTAATAGGTAGCAGAAAATAAAATTTAAATCTCTTAAAAGGATGTTCATGATGTAATAAGTAAGGTGAAAGCGTTTCGACAACAAACACAACAAAGACAATATTTCTTGCTGACAAGAGCATAGGTTTTGTCAAAATTGAATTTGTCAAATAAAAAATAAACAAATTTTATTTTGGCATATTAACTAAAAAACTGCCGTTAAATTTAAATTATATTTGAAAAAGTACAACGGTTTAATAGTGCTTTATCCAAATTTCATTATATTAAATCTTTTTATTCACATTTTCTTTCATTCATGTTTTTTGATTTAAAAATTTTTTTCTTTGAAAATAAAATATATTATTTTTTCAAAATAAATTCAGTTTGACAAAACCCAAGCATTTTCAAAATAAATAAATAAAAATCAACTGTGTTGTTGATTTCACCTTACTTAGTGCATCCTGAGGATGTTTTTCAATTGTTGGTAAAGTCACGAAAATAATTAAATTTATAATAAAAATTTTTTAATTTTATTTTGTAATTTTTTTCACACAAGTTTTTTAAATAGTGAGTAAAAATAATAAACTACTTTAGTGCTGGATTGAAGCAAAAAAAAAAAAAAACTATCTGTGATAAATATTCAATTAATAAATCAGCAGTTTCAAAAATTATAAAAGAAGGTTAAAAGGTAGAAGAATAAAGGCATAATTTATGCCAGAAAAAAAAAATGCATCTTAAATCAATAAAATCCGCCACCGACTTCAAAAGTTACGAATATGTACAGATACACAATACCTCAATATTTTGTATGATCAAAATCAGAAGAAAAATGTTAATTTGTTTGTGATATGGAATTCATGATATTTTTTATGATCTGTGGATCATAACAATAATAATATCTAATATCTGGCACTGTACACTAGGGATATAACTAATTTTGGCGAAATTTTTAGCATACCTCCACGTGATGGCCAATGTTGTATAAGTAAAGAAAAAATATTTTTTATGTCATTTGGAATCAAAAATATCACCAATTTCTAAAATGAACCAAATTTTTTTTTTAAGTTTTTATTTTTTTATTTTAAATTTATTGTTTAAAGAAATAAGTTTTAATTTAATTTCTTGGCGATTTACATAATGGAAGTATGTCCTGCATCACTTTTATTGTACTTTAATAGCTATATGATTTAATTCCGAATCCACATACAATTTTTGCAAAGTGAAACAAACAGTGATTTACAAATTTGTTCTAATTGAAAAGTTTCTAAAGTCAAAACAGGAGTACGTGCTACTGTTAGAAATCCTTTCCTTTCCACTCCAATCTTATTTTATTTTAAATTTCTTTAAAAAATTATATAAATAGTTGCAACTTTTTTTTGCAAATGTGAGGGATACTTCCCTTATTAAAAATTATCTTTTAAAGTATGTTCTCAGTTATTATTAATTATATTGAAAATATTGAATGAAAAACTTCATTGCGTTTGGTGCGTGAACTTTTTTAACAACCGCGACAAAATAATACCTTGGTTTTTTATATTTTTGAATTCTCTATTCGACTATCTTATGCCAATTTGCATATTTGGAAAAAATGTCAATAGTTATATCCCAATTTTCCTATTGATAAAGGAAACCAAAATCATTAAGTAAAATATTTAATTAAACCAATAATTTATATTTAAATTTTAGTGCTATTTTCAAAATTACTTTAGATTATTTGAAATAATATATTCTAACTCAAGTTCTATTTTCAATTGCATTTTATGGATCGCTACGTCCGTCCTTCTTCAGCACCCTTCTTCATAAATAAATTTAAGAATTTGTATCTTATTGATGATAGCAGTATAAAATCATTTAATTACTACATATTAAAGAAGACAAATAATTGTTATTTAAATTTAAGAGATATTTTTAAAATTACTTTAGATTATTTTGAATAATTTATTCTACTTCGTTATTTTTTCAATCGAATTAAATTTTGTAAACACATAAAATAGTGTAATGAATTTTATAGATCGCTATGTCCTGGTCGGCATAGTATAAAGCTGTAAATATCGTGCATTTAACTCCTATATCCACACGATTAGTAAGACGAAATTTACATACTTTAACAATATTTATTGTATCCTTATTATAGTCTTAGCCAACCATTAACAATTGTTTGTTTGTTACTGATTTTTTGTTTTCCTGTTGATTGGTTCTATGTAATAAAAATAAAAGGATGCTGAAGAAGTATGTAGCGGTCCAGAAAATGCATTAAACTCTGTTATGTTTCTACAAAAATTACTTTTTAACGTATTCTTCAGGTATATTATAATTGAGAATAGTACTTGAGCCAGATTTAGTTACATATTTCAGTTGATTAAAACTAAATAAGTTCGAATTAATTAAAAACATAACAATAGCTTTTAAATTTATTCAAAAGATGTAAAAAAAATTTTAAAATTTATTTCAAGAATCAACTTTTTCCCAAATCCAATTATTACAAACAAAAATTTTCAACAGACTTTCAATTACAATGACGACTACAACTATGATGATGATGGTAGCGAAGATGATGAGGATGAGTACGAGACGAGATGATGTTGAAAAATGCAAGTGAAGGCAACATACATACTCGTACATATAAACAACAAACAAACCAACAATCCAATCAACCAACCGACCGAACAACCACAATGACAACCACGGAGATGTAGCTGACAGAGATGTACTTGCTCCTCTTTTATGTACCTAAAAGAGGTTGATCACGATGATATACAATTCCAAAAATATTTTAAACAATCATGAATGTATATGTTTTTTAATTTGTAGGATTTTTTCACTTTAATACAAAAATTTTCATAATTTTTTTTTTTAACTTATTTGTTTAAATTTTTAAAATTTGTTGTTAACAATTCTGCGAAATTATTTTGCTTCAATACTGCGTCATAGGAATTTTTCTTATTGTACTCATAAAAAAATGTTTACAGCCGTTTTTTTTTTTCACAAGTTTATTAATTTTTTTAAAGTAATTTTCACTTTTTTTCTCAAAACTGTTACATTTTCCACAAAACCATGTAAGGTACATACAATATTTTGTTGAAAATATGTGTATTTGTAAAAATAAATACAAATAAAATAATTAAAGTAGTAGAAAGAATGAAGATGAAAAAATATGTATTATTTTTCTTCTAAATTGTGGCAGCAAGAAAAAAATTTTATTTTTCTCTAATCTCCTCCACACATATTTTTACACATACACGCGCACTCATATATACATTGGCACAAGAAAATTTTTCTTTTTCTTCTTTTTTTCTGTGTGCTGCTGAATTTTCTTTCTTCTACTCCCCCTCTAAGGGGGGTACAGTTAATCCACAACATTTTACACAACACATTAAAAATATTCGCACTTATTCCTTCGACGTACTTGTTACAACTACATTTGTGTCGAAAAATTTGGAAATCATTTAAAACATTCCAAAAAAAATAGCGAAACCAAAAAATATTGTAATTTGCTGTTTGATTTCCATTATTTAAAGAAATTCTGCGGCAGAAAACCTCTTCATGCAGTCAGTTTACACGAACACATGTAATCCTTACCTGCATGACAAAATGACTTTACCTAGGTAATCAGACAACTTCAAGCGCTTATAGGAATTTACATGGCAGCCTGCTTGAAAGGGCTGCTTGACAAGCAGGTTATTTTTTTGCGCTGTCGTTCCAGTCGTTTCCAGTCCTGGAAATTGTCAAAAACAAATATAAAATACTACTCTGTACGAACAGGGGAGCAAAACATAATGTCAGAAACTACAACGACACACTGTTGCCAGATTATTTGCCAGATTTAAGGACATTTTGTCTATTTTTGATGGTAAAAATCGAAAGTGCGATTTTTGTCCTCAAAATTACGATTATATGAAAAGCTTATATTTACATCAAGGGTTTCATAAAATCATTTAATAAACAAATAGAAGTAATAAAATGTTAACTTTAGTGTTTCTGTAAGATAGCAGAAGATGATATATGAAAAATATAACCCGAATTTAAAGAGATTCAATTATTTGATTTTTAGAATTTAATGAATTCAAATTAAAAATGTTTAAGATTTTTGAAAAAAAGTTGATACTTTTTTTAAATTTGTAATAAACAATTTTAATAAAATACTAAAATTGTTTATACAAGCATTTACATGAAGGATTTCTATAATATGCCTTTACTATGCTATTTTTTAAATTAAATAATAATAAAAAATTACTAGAGTGCTCTCTGCTATGCCTTTTCCTCTTTTTTTACAAATGGATTTTTTCACTACTACAGAATTTTTTCTTTTCTTCTTTTTCGTTTCAATGCCAATATTTTTTTTTTCACTTCACATAATATTTGTGCACATTTTTTGCTTAGTTATACATAAATACTATTCTCTTATTAAGCTTTTGTATTTAATTAGTTGTTCGTTTTTTGTTAAATTCCAATTGCGATATTTTTGTGTTAATTTTTTTTTTTTTGGAAAAATTTTGTAATGAGGAAAATTTTCTTTTTGGTTTTCTGTCCGAAAAAATTTTTCTTTTACACACACACGAAAAAACACAGTTGGAAAACTGAGGAATTTTTGCAATTTTTCTTTACTAATTAAAATCCATGATGGTAATTTAGCGATTTTTCATCCAATGCAGCGATTTTGAAAATAATTTAGCGGAGTAAAAGTATCTTGGATATTAGCGGGAATTATTGCGAAACGTAAAAACGAAATTGTGTAATTATAATTATCTTATTGGGATGTAATGAATTTGTATTAAATATCAAAATGAAAAAATTATGAAAAGTCGACTTTTCGAACTTTCGACTTTTTAGATAAATCGACATTTTTCGTGATTGATTTTTCCGATTTTAAATAGCAACCCAACTGGAAGCATTCCCTATTTATTGAGGTATCAATCATGTTTGTAAAATATTTAAGGAATTTGGAAAGTTGATTTCAACCGACAGACGGTTATGGCTATCTCGACTCCGCTATCTATAACGACGCAGACTATACAGATATACTTTATGGGGTCGCAAATGAAAAATTCGATGGGTATAAATGCATGGTTTATACATTTATTGATGGACCTTTTGTAATGTTTAGTAATACAATGAAATGTATCAAGGCGAAAATGTATTAACTAATATTATCACTTCTAATAGTTAGATATTAATTTATAAAATAGTAAACAAATTTACATTACTAATTTGGCATGTTTATTATCAAACACTTTCCTAAAAGTTTCTGCATTCGAGTATATACGATATGTCTAAAAACTTTTAGTTTTTATATAAACATTTTGTGAAGAGTATTATTTTATAAACATTTACTTATTATTATTTTATTTATGTTATTGTGTGCATATTTAGTTTTAGTATAATGTAGCATATAAATATTTTTTTGATTGAAGAAGTCCATGAAGATTTTAGTACTTTTAAGGAGAATTTCTATTTTTCTATGTCCCCATCCATACTGTGAAACATTTGCTGCAAAACATTTGAGTTTGTCGATGAAAGGGGAAAGAGGAATGGAAAAGGGTACTATGTTTCATGTACATGAAGTTTTTGTTGAGTATGTCATTCATATTTATTCGTTCATATTCGTTCTGTACAAAAATGTCAAAAACTGAAAAGCAAAAACTTCACTGTGTGGACACGAATGCAGTTTCAAAAGAGAATTTAAAAATGTTTTGCAGCAAATGTTTCACAGTGTGGACCGGGACTATGGCTTCAGCGATTTATCGCAAAACATTTTGAAATAAATTGGAGAAATAATATATTTCAGCGATACAAAGCCTAAATTTTTGGTTGAGATTTGTGTCACAAATTTAGCTGTTTTTAAATAAAAAAGTTACCCTCACTGTTTAGAATTTTGTTTTGCAAAGTTGCCAGTGTGTTTTTTTTTACGAATTTCCCATTTATATCTAACAGAGTTGTACTTACCATGAAAAGGGAAATTTTTGTAAGACAATACAACAGTATTGTTATCTGATTTTAAACTCGAAAAATGTACCTGTAATTTTTGGTAAAATTAAAAATAGTTTTTTCCGAGATATAGTATATATAATAACATTTTTAATTTAAAGAATATTTCTTAGCTCTTTTTTGTTATTAGAACAGCAAAAATCTGTTAATGAATAAGAATTTAGGTGAATATAAACAAAATACATATGAAATTAAATACTCAATTTATTTTGTGTAGAAAATTGTTAATTTTTTTTATTTTAAAACTCCGATATGTCACAATAAAAATTGTAGCTGAATAGTACACATATTTTATTTAATCAATATAGCCAAATATTGGAGGTGGCAATACAATTGAATTCCATTATTGAAAACTTTAAGTGTGAATGTGTATTGTTACGTTTTAACCTTTTAAAAACGGTTGTTTAATTCCTTTAAATAAATTTAATTCCTTTAAACATGATCAACTCAAAGCTTTTATTCAATGTTTTAATGTTCCACTGCAATGGTAATAATGTACACAGTTATGTAGAAGTCTCCTATATCTATAACTGTTGAGAAACATGATGCAACTTGAAACCAGCCGTTAGAAACAGTTATATTTGAATTCAAATACAATTTCGTAACAATATTAAACAAAAATCAGAAAAACATTAGAAAAGACTTAAATCAAATGAAATCTTAATTGAAAACATACTCATTTCTTTGGTATATACAATGTGTCTATCTACATAAATCAGAACATCAAAGGAGCCTAATCTATTGAGAATTATAAATTAATTAGAATTCATTGAATACTTAAATTATACAATTAGTATTCAATTAATAAAATTATGTTTAATCTATTTTGATTTTAAAATGATTCAATTGATTTTTAATTTTGTTAGGAATTAATTTTCAGAAGAATTATATAACTGCCATGCATTTAAAATATTAAGCAATTTAGTAGAGTTCGGCATAATCGTTCTTTTTGCTGATTGTTCGTTTTTGTTCAGAATAAATAAATGAAGAAGTTTGTTATTTTTGTTCAGTTGTTAATTTTTATTCTGCGGTGTTTGACTGAACAAAGGTCACAATTGATTTTGGAAAAAAATTTGGCAGGATTTTTATTATTTTATGTTTTAATACATATTTGTTTAATTTTTCATTTATTTTTTTTTGACATTTGTTAAGACCAATTGTTGTTTATGTAGAACTGCCACCACCTTGTATGAATTCGCCTTGCATGAGTGTACGAGTTATGAAAATGTAAGTAAAAGCATAACAAAAATATGGCTTTATTTGTGGAATCATTATCTGGTCATTTTAAAGAATATTTTAAAATTAAAATCTGGAATTAATTACTGAATGACACTATAATCAAATTTCGTGGTTGTCACTTGCGCCATTTCAATCGACCACATGTTATTTAAATTTAATCATCTACATTGTTGCTTCGTAGCAGTCTTTTGCTCCTAAAAACGAAAATATTCGTTAAGCTCCAATATGGAAATTATTAATAAATTCCAGTTTTTAAAATTAATATATAATTCTTAAGTACTTTAAATAGTTTAAATTTCAATGTATAACAGATGTGAAAGGAGCATTTTTTTGAAATGTGGTAATGGTAAACGAAAGAACTATTGAACACAGAATCGTAAAAGTTATATCGTTTCACTGTTCGATAAGAATCAGGAAATAATTGCATTCTCATTGGTACATTTTCTTTTTCAGCCTAACCACAAAAGCCGAAAACATTTGTAAATATGTCCACTAACTTTTTGTAATTTTCAAATAAGACTTAAATTTTCTCACTAGCTTTAAACTTGGGTTTGTTGATATTGTTACGTTTTCACCTTTTGAAATCGTTGGTTAATTTCTTTTAAATAATCCGGATACTTTTGATTGCAAATAAAAGCAGTTTTCGTAGTTTAAAATTGTAAAAACTCTTTATTTATTCAAATGTACAACAACAGTGTAAATAGTAACTTTGTGTTATTAATAGACGCACACATGTTTATAATGCACAAACTTAAATGTACAAGACAGTTGATGTTAACTCTAACAGCGCCTATGATAAACTCATTCACGACTGCAACCTCTGCCACTATTTATACACGCGCCATCTTACAATGCTCTTAACGGACATACTAGTACATTCGAATTCTAGAGCTTTCGATGTTAATGTTAGCAGCTTAAACATGCAGTGTTGCCATACTTACAAACAATGCTAATAACCGCATGCTATCAACATTGTTGATTAGTAGAAGCTTCTACTGATGGACTTGTTTATAAACATGATGAATGTTGCACATTCTTAACAATATTATTGTTTATTCAAATCTAATCCAAATTGAATTACAATATTTTGTCTTCATTCAATTTGTTTTTGTTAAGATTTTAATCATTTACAAAATGAATTGAAAAAAAAAAAAATTGTCCAAAGCCCATTTGTAATAGATTTGAATTGAAGAAAGCTTGAATGATTCTATAAGAAAAATAAATTATTTAGTGTAATGGTTAAGAAGTAAAATATAATTTGATTTCAAAAATTAATTCAATTTTTAAAGCAAATCAAATAAAAAAATATTTTTTCAAAAATGTCTGGAAGTTGTTTGTATATATCAACCAATAGCTTTATAATACAAAGTAATTTAAAATGTTATATGTACATTACAGTGTCAGTTAAAGACGGATACAACTGTATTTTTGGCGAAAGAGTAGAGAAAATTATGTAAGATTTTTACAGTAGGTAGATATGACCACTGTCATATCTAAAAGTGGAAACTTAAACATTTTGAGTTAACTCTCTTTAGAGGAACCAGTGCGATATATTCATTTATTTATTTTAAAAACATTCAATTTCAGTTATACATACATACATACATACATATATATTTCATTTTAAACAATATTGCATTATCAATTTGAATTTTTAACGGTATATAACGACTGCTTTTAATATTCATCATGGTTATAAACATTTCCACTAATAGAAATGTCTACTTATAAACAATGTTGATAGCACGCTGTTTTTAATGTTGCTTACAAGTATGCCAACATTAACTTTGAACCAGACATCGTGTTGATGGGGTGTAAGTTTTATAAAACCGTAATTTAAGTTTGTGTATTCTTCTAAATTATAAAAGTGTAATTGTATAAAAACACAGAGTGACTATTTATACTGTTGTTGTGCAGATTTTAATAATTAAGAGTTGCTACAAATTTAAAGGAAATAAACCACAGTTTTTAATAGGTAAAAACATATCTTGATGAACTGCATTTTTAGATCTGTTGTAAATATGTATGTTCAGTTCCCAGTCATCGGATGTTTATCAAGACCTTAGTAAAATTAAAAAAACAAGTTCGGCTACGCCAAATCTTATTTGTGGATGCATTATTATTTTTTATAATAATTAAAAAATTGATATATATATGGAAAGAAAAATACATTATAGTTTTTTTGACACAATATATCGGATATGTAAAAAATATTTAATATGTTTGTTTCGAACGGTCCTGCCTTACCAAATTTTGACAATATTTTGAGTTAAATTTCGAACATATTATTATTTCAATAACCAATATGTAAACCATATTAATATATAGCCTCAGAAATACCCTTCTTTTAGTATATATCTATATTGCCCACTTTCAGCGTATAGCATCCTAAATGTATCAAGAACATTTTTAAAAATTTTACATTTAATTGCTGACGAACAGATTATATTGTAGAAGTGACAAACGAAATGACAATCTTATATATACCCTTCTGACGAAGGTGAAAAACAACAACCCCAAATGAAACAAAACAACAAAAAAACAAAATACGCAAAGCAATGAAACCAACACACATCCAAACATACGTTTTGTTGATTTTTTGTCAAAGCATGCAATAAATTGTCTTTTTTTGATGAAATTTTCAGAGGTTGTCTCGGATTTTTCTTCATATATCCGTTATTTATGGACGGATTTTGCTGATTTTAAATAGGAAACTTCTCGAAAGCATGTCAGACTGAATTATTGATGATTTGGATCCCGAAGATTTCTGGGGTTTTCAGAAAATTGATTTCAACAGACAGACAGACAGACATGGCTTAATCGACTCCACTATCTATAAGGATCCGGAATATATATACTTTATAGGGTCGGAAAATTATATTGTGGAAATTACAAACGGAATGACAAACTTATATATACCCTTCTCGCGAAAGTGATGTGTATAAAAATTAACTAGTTTCAAAAATTTTTTTGAAATGGACCTTAAAAATTTCGTCATTATGATTAAATTAACAAAATAAATATTTGATACAGAAACAAGTAAAAGAGCTATATTCGGCTGTGCCGAATCTTATATACCCTTCACCAAATTATACATTAAAATAAAAATTTAAAATATTTTTAGGTAAACAAAATTAAATTTTTTTTTTTTCAAATTGTTTTTCAAAATTTAAAATTTTTTTTTTCAAAATTGTTTTCTATTTTTTTATATTTTTCCAATTTCTTTTTTTAATGATTTTCCAAAAAAATTTTTTGTGGTAAAAAAAAGTATTCGGGTTAAAAAATAATTTTCCCAATTTTGACCCATTGTAGGTTCAAATTACTATAGTCTTATATAAATCGTTGCAATGGACTTTGAAATAACTATCATTAGATATCCATATTAGTAATCCAGATATATATAAAAAATAGGCCAAAAATATCTCAGCCATTTATTGACCGATTTTCTCGATTTTAAATATTGATGTATCAATTATGTTTGTAAGTTATTTGGGGGCTACGGAAAGTTGAATTCAACATACAGACGGACATGGCTCGACTTCGCTATATATAACGATCCACAATATATATACTTTGTGGGGCCCCAAATAGAAAATGTAGAAATTACAAACGGAATGACAAACTTATATATACCCTTGCCACTCATGGTGAAGGGTATAATTATGATACAAATTATATGCAGATTTTTAATATCTGGTGGAGGACTGAAAAAAGTTTTTCTGCTGGAAACTCTAATATACATATTTACTAATCCAATCTATATAAAAGTTAACATTGGTATAAATCGCAGGTACATTTGGTATGGCACATCCACCAACACCTAACGAAGTAATTCCCACCACACTAAACATACAGGGATATTTTGTATGTTGCGTCAGTAAAGGACCTCCAGAATCTCCTTGACAAGTGTCTTTTTCCTCTGTGGAGCCGGCACAAAGCTGAGAATATTTGAGGCCACCTGGTAGTCTTTCTTTACCATCCGGTCCTTCCGCCAGCCATTGACACTTCGCATAGGAGTAAGACTTTAGAGTAACTTTTTGCAAATGCGATGAACTTTCACCCGAAAACTTTGTATGACCCCAACCAATGGCAATAAAATAGTCGGAGTTTTGCAGACTGGAGGATATTGGCAAACAGGCTGGATGTTTGTAACGATCAAATTTGACAGTTGAAGATAACATAACTAAACCAATATCGTTATAGGGTTCACCATAACTGTAGTCAGGATGTTCGATTAATTTTTGCACGTTGAAATCTTCAGGTTTAGCATCATCGCTATCAGTATCGAAATCTAATTCTCCTAAGCGTACACGATTGATGTCGCCCCTAGAAGAAAAATTTAAATTAAATGTTAGTTTAAAATTAAAATAAATGAAAATGAAAATGCCGAACGTACATTGTATTCGTTATTCACTAGAGTTCCAAGTTATTCAGATCTGTTAATTTTTATTATACTAATTTTACTATACTATCAGTAATCTACCAACAACATGTATGTTTGATATTTCTTTTCAATAACCGATATTTGCCTTGTAAAAAACTTGTAAATTCGATTTCTTCTTAGTAGAAAATATAATTTAATGTTTAATTTCACAATACTTGCTCTCAATTGTTAGTACGCCTTCTCGTTTAGAATCCAGGAAATAAGTTTCGAACTATTCGTATCTAGCATTTTTTCAGATGTAAAACATATGGAAAAATTAATCCCATCGAGTTTACTCCTAAAGCCTCCATAATATGGGTCTTAAAACTTAAAAAAAATCCATTTTTCGACAAAATGCTCAATATTGATCGAAATTTACTTAAAAATATAGTATTGAAATACGGAAAAAAGGAAAGGTGGGAGTGTCTTGTTTCGATTACAAAAAAAAAAAAATAGTTCTCGGAAGTTTTCGGAACCGGATTGGATATTTGAAAAACCATATGGAGCCATATGCCTCCGATTCCATGCCAATTAAGTGGAAATTCACGAAAGATAATGTCTAAACTAGTAAAAAATTTGTTTTGTGCAGAGATCGAAGTTTTGGATTCGCCAGGCCAGAGCCCTGATTTAAATCCTATAGAGAACCTTTGGAACGAAGTCAAGTTTGTATGGTCAGCAGTACAGAAACCTATACCCAAAACAAAATGCCAAAAACTAGTGGAAAGTATGGGTCGCAGGTGCGAAGCTGTTATCAAAAACAAAGGCTACATCACTAAATATTAATAGTAAAATATTTGTACATACCAAAAACCGACAAATGAAATATTAAAATTATTTTTTTCTCTTTTTTAAAGATTGTGCCATTTAAGTGTCCAGCTGATTTCAGTGGTGTTTTCGCTTAATAATGATTTTTTTAATCAATGAATTTCAATTAAAGTTTTTGAACTTTTGGTAAAATGGGCCATTATATGTCCATAACTGTAAATATATATTTTATGGGGTCGCAAATAAAAAATGTTATAATTACAAAAGGAATGAACAAAAATTGTTTAATTTACAGTTGGTTTGAATATTGGAACTACATTAGAAATCATAGATCTTATATCGATTAAACCTTATCTATTTGAAATTCGCAAAAAAGTCCATTCGCTAAATAGTTATAAAACGCAAGGGGCATATTTCAACTTAGGGCCAGCATTCACGATTTATACAATGTCAATATATTTAATATTCATTTAAGGTACTTACAGACGAAAATACTGAGTATTAATATTTGTCAAAAATGTATGTATCATAACACAGACATGGCTATAGCGATCTGGCATATACCTTATGGAGTCGATAAATTACACACCAGTAGTGTGACTTCATATTTGTTTTTGTTTTCACATAGTTTTTTCTACTAATTCTCACCAATTAGGTTTCTGACAACTGACTTAGGTCTTTGACAGGAGATTTTCTGCTCTATGTCTATTCTCTATGAATGAAACTACCTGTAATTTGTTAATATCATGCATACAAGTGCATTTTTTTTTAATATGCCATATGGGGTAAGTTCAATGTATTCTTATAAGCTTGTATTAATTATTAAAGTACATACTTACAATGATGCATAAAAGCAATGAGCAGCGGTTAGCACAACAGATTCGCTTAAAAGCGTACCACCACAGAACCAATTAACATAACCATTATCAGCCATATGACCCAAACGGGCCGCAAAAGCAAATTCTTTGGGTCTAGCATTTTCACCACCCACAACAAAACCTTCAGAAGTTGAACAGTGATCTTCTGTAAAAGATATATCATTGGCACCCGGCAGAAAATAACTAAATGTTTTCGTTTCCTCAAACACCAATTGTTTGTACTTTGAACATTCTGTGAAACAGATCAAGCATATAAAAACCATAACATAAACAAAAACAATAACATACTAAAATCATTTTCCTGCATTTCGACAGCGCCAATCAATAGACTTATGAAGCAAAACTTGAGTTGAATTTGTTTATTTTTGAAACTGTTTTGCATAATGATTGTTTAAATTAATTTATATCGATTTGTTTTTAGCAGAAATTACAATGAAATAACGTACAAACACTTTTAAAAGTCACTCTAACAATGATGATCAATCGAATGTTAATATCAAATTAAATTTTTTTTTTTTTTCATTGTCTTCTTCAACAGCCCCCAGTATTTACTGAAATAATTATGGTTTTTGTAGTTGGGATATTTTGTTTTAATAATAACAAAATGTATTACATATTAGGTTTTTTTTTTGCAATTAAGTAAGTAGGGAATTTTTTAAATAAATATACAATATAAATATAAATTTTTGTACTCTCTTAATCCAGAGAAATAAAAGAATTAATTATTTTTTGCAAAGTCTAATAATGCACTTTGTATTTATAATTAAATGTTATTTCGATTAGTGTGTGATAAACATTTATTATAGAAACTACTGCCATATAAATTAGTAGGAAATAGAATTGTATAAAAATAATTGAAATATTAATGATTTTTTAACACGCTACTTCGTTAGCGGAGCAAGACAGAACAATTTCAACACAGGTGTGAATATTTAAGAACCACTTTGTAGTTTTTTTTTTATTAAATTGGGAAATAAGTACCATCAAAAGTACCTCCAATGCTATATTTTCAGTTAGAAAAATACCATACATTCAAGTTGATCAATAAAGAAAATATTAAATGACTTAAGATCCCCTTTTGTAATATTTTTTTGGTTTTGATAAATACGCACAACACCAGGTTATCCCACGTAGATTCATGTACGTTGCTAGTCTACCTACATATATATTCACATATGATGCTGGAACACTTAAACCGTTAGATCAGGAGTAATAATGGTACTCCTCCACTTTATGTGTTGAGTTATAATGGTTTTCTACCAAATTAATATTGAGTTTTTATGGTCTCCACCAGGGATTATACAAATTAAAAGACACTTGGATGGCGCAAACGACGTAGAACAGGGACCGTTATATGAAGCTCTGCATCACACACTTCTCAGAGCGAGACGCAAAATGGTCAAAGGCAAAAAAAAAAACGAAAATAGGCTCGAGTTTTTAATCAACCCAGACTTAATTTGCGACGCCTTTATTTTTTTTTGCCAAACGTAGGGTATGTCAATGTTTTTGTTTCGAGAACACCAATGTTTTGCTCTAAGGGCCATTGACCTTAGAGCAAAATAGTGGGCCAATGATCTCAAGTACAAACTTTTCTATTACTCAAAGGACGAAGTCTATTGAATTTGTTTACAATCGGTCCATTATTTCTCCTAGCCCTCATATAATTGACCTTTCTGAAAATAGTTAAGTTCTCATAAATATCTTAGTTATATAGATGTTCAAACCAAATTCAGCACAAATAAGTTTTATACAAGCAGAATTCGCAACACCAAATTTTGTGTCGATTGGTCCATAATTAGTCATAGCTCACATATAAGGCCCACTTCCGAAAATCACTTTAACTAGCATAAATCTTTTAAAAATGTTGGTATTCCAATAAAATTTAATACAAGTAAATTATATATATACAAAAGTCATTTCCCCAAATTTTATAACGATCGGTCCATAATTAGTCATAGCTCCCCATATGAGGCCCACTTCTGAAAATCATTTTAACGAGATTTGTTGGTATTCAAATGAAATAGTCATAGCTCCCATATACATTTTAAAGGAGAACTGTTTATAATCATCATCTCGGTGTAGGGTATCATATGGTCGGGCTTGACCGACTATACATTCTTACTTGTTGTTATTCTTTTGGTATAATTAAATTTTAAAGTTTTTCTGCTGGAGTTATCGAATTACTTCGTTAGCAAAAGTTTAATGATTTCTTGCGAGCTTTAATTTTCTGACATTATGGTGCACAGTGGGGCAGAATCAAAATTTTTTGGAAATAAATCTGGCATTTCTAAACGGGCCATCCGTTTAGGACGGAATTGTAAAGTAGCATATTGTTGAATATAATTGAGATATTGACTTGAATTTTTTTTGTAATATCTAAACAAAAAAAAAAAATTAGTTCGGAAAAAATGTGGACCAAATTGCTTCTAATATTTGCAGTCCTATCAAAATTTTGATACAAATTTAAGTTTTAGAGCTCAATAAATATGTAATATATAATAAAATCTTTATTTATTAACAAAACTAAACGAAATTTACAGGGTTTTTAAATTTTTTATTCTAAATAACAAAGTGTAAAAAAACTTGTCAAAAGGTCAAAGGGAATCCCGCAATTCCTAAAAACTGGAGCGAAAATCCCAAAAATGGTATTTTTTACAATTTTGCCCGCAGGTCCTACATTTTCTTCGGGACTGGGAAAATACTTTGGAAATAAATAGGGATCACATCAAGGTTTCCAAGGCTGCTTTCCGTTTTCTGATCCTAGCTTTAGGATTTTAGAACATGTGGTCCAAAATTAAAATTTTGATAAAAAATAGGTCAAATTGCGAAGGGTGTAGGGGCGACATGTTCGAAAAATATGAATTGTTTTTTACACCAAAATATTTTCCGTAAAGATATCTTACAGAAAAATATAAAACTGTTATATCTTCTTAAAGAAAGTTTTATTTTAATAAAAAAAGAGTTAAGTCACCTTTTCACCCAAAAAACAGCAAATTTTTTAATTTTTAAATTGAAAATCGTGTATTTTCGGATCCGTATTTTATATTGCTCTCAGCTTTTTTGCATATTGTTGGTAATTTAGTTATCTAACTAATGAACAAAATTTAAGTCCATTCGGTTCAATAGTACGCTCTATATTTGTTAAAAAGCGAACCAAGGTATGTCAAAATTTTGAAATGCTTATAACTCGAAAATTATAAGAGATAAATAGCACACGCAAGCATGTTTTTTCAAAACCTAGCCGAGCGCTTCCCATTTTATATCTTAATTCAAATACAATTTTGTAACAATATTATTTATTTGAAGGCATATAAATGTCAAAAAATTTTTTATTAAGTAATTTTTTTGTTTGAGTTTTTTTTTAGTTTCCGCTCTATGTATTTTTTCTCTATGGTTAAAAATATTGTGAAAACGAACACACTTGATATTTTCTAAAATAAATGTAAAGTAAGGCCTTTTTACAATTTATTGGAACTTATTATAAACTAAGGTAATAATTATGTAAATAAAGTAAAATTAAGACAATTATTATATTGCACGGTTATAAAAAATTTGTTTTTGTATGGTAAAATATAGTTACGTTTTAACCTTTTTAAAACATTGGTTTATTTCCTTTAAATAAACCGGATACTTTTGATTGCAAATAAAAGCCGTTAAGTAGTTTAAAATTGTAACAACTCAACAGAATTAAATACTCAATCAGTTTCTATACACGTTTATCAATTCGCAGAAATGCACACACACAGAAATGCACACACACAGAAATGCACACGACAGTTGATGTTAATTCTAACAGCGCCAATAATGAACTCAACTCACTACTGCAACCTCTGTCACTATTTATACACACGCCATATATCGTGAATATTCTACAATGCTCTAGAGCTTTCGATGTCAATGTTAGCAGCTTAAACATTTAGTATTGCCATACTTATAAACAAATCCAAGCGTCTACTGATGAACGTGTTTATAAACATGATGAATGTTGAAGGCAGTCGTTACAGACCGTAAAATTCAAATAACTATTGCACATTCGTAACAATATCTATAACCCTTAAAATTTTGCATTAATTAAAATTTTTTTCTTGATTTGTGCAAAATAGAAACTTTTTAACAGTGAAAGTGTGCTAAAAGTGTTTTAAAAAATATAGAATTATATTTGTTTAAGTAATAATGAGAAAAAAAAACGTTATTTTATCAAAAATTAAAAGCTTAAATTTCAAGACATTTCATTTGTTTACATTTCTCTGAGCTCACACGGTACCCGTATATGTGAGAGAGTAATTCGAAAAAATTGAGAGTCGGACTACTTGGTATACTTTGGTTGACACATTAAAAATGTTGTTTCCAAAGTATATTTATACAAGTACATGCAACTCTACAACAAATCAACAATAAAAAAAACAACATTAATTTTGTTTGTGTAAAACATTGTGAGATTGTCAAAAATTGTTTACAATTACATACAAAAAATGTAAACAAACAGAAAGAAAAACAACAAAGTAAAGAATTTTGACAATCTCAAAAGTATTTACAAAGGAGAAAATAATGAACAGCTGATCACTTGCATGTACTTGTATAAATATACTTTGGTTGTTTCCATGTCTAGTTGTTTTGGAGGGTGCAGGTTTTAACAGTTTCCACTCGTTTTATCCCCCTAACGTTCGAATTTGCAAAAATCCCTTCTTAGTGGATCTATATGTTGTAAAAGAAATGCATTATTCATTACATTCAAGTTTCTAGCTTTAGCGGCTTGGGCCCCAGCCCAATCAATCAGTCAGTCATGTTACTATTTTATATACATATTTAGATTCTTGCTAATTAAACTACATATGATGTTTTATTTAAACCTGAAAATATTGATAAATTTATTTGTGTAGTAAATCATTTGAAAGTTACACGGATTCGAAGATCTGATGTACCTATCATATGGACGTAAAAGCATTTATATTGAAATTTTATCTTAGGAAATTCCTACACATAATACGATCAACTAATACCTTTTAAACTCTGAATTATGCTGCGGAAATTAAGAACTGGTTTTTTAACTTATTGCGTACAATGTGCACATTTGAGTCTTTAAAAATTTACTTACAAATTAAATGATTTTTATTTATCATATCAATCCGGCAGAGTATTGTTTGATCAGATTATTTGACAGCAAGGGGATTTATATTTGCTCATTTTAATTACGATTGAAATATAATTTTAGGGCCATTTCATAATCAATTTTTAAATTCATCTGGTAGATTTCGTATAGAAATGAAATATGTTTATGAATATGGGGGTTAATATTTAATAATAAAGTATTAAATATGTTTAATAATTTCTAATCAATGGCTTTCTGTTTAGTTAGGACAAAAACCAAATTCTAAATGTTTTTTAAGTTTAAAGGCCTCATTCATAATCAATTATTAAATTTATCATAGGTTTATAAAACAGATTTTGTATGGAAATTTTGTTTAATAAACCTTTATTTAATTTAAAGTTTGATTATGAATGTGTGGATAAACTTTAGACATTTTGTTCATTATTATAAAATAATTAAATAGTAATTTTTCATATCACAATAATATAAAGCAGAATCATAAGAAAATGCGTTCTCAATTATGCAATTCCTGTAAGGTCAACATTCATCATGTTTATAAACATTTCCATCAGTAGTAGTTTCTACTTATTAGCAATGTTGATAACACGTGTGGCAGTAATTTGCTAACATTAACATTGAAGCTGCTAAATGATTCGAATTCTAGGAATATTCTACTTTTGTACGTTAAGGTCATTGTAGAAGCTACACGAAAGATGGCGCTGTTTATAAATAGTGGCAGAAGTTGCAGTCGTTAGTCAGTTTAACATAGGCGCTGTTAGTGTTAACATCAACTGCATTCTTGTACATTATTTGTGTGTGTATTAAAAACGCATAGTGACTATTTAAACTGTGTTGTACTTTTGAATAAATAAGGAGTTGTTACAATTTTAAACTACTACACTGTTTTTATTTGCAATCAAAAGTATTCGGTTTATTTAAAGAAAATAAACCACCGTTTTTAAAAGGTAAAAACGTAACAATATAAACTAAGACAAAAAGATTTAATTCAAATGTTTAAAAAGGTATTATCTAAATAACAAAGATTTGAAGAAATCAAATAGATCTTTATTTACTGAATTCGGCATGAGTCCTCGTTATTCGATTGGACAAAATTATACATCAGTTAGTCTTAGATACTTTATAACAAAATTAAACCCATCCAAGACAAATTTTAACAGTTTGAAATTTAATTTATAGATTTTTTGGTAATTATTTTATATTTTATATAATTTGAAAGTAAATTTTTTTAATTTTGCCATATTTACAAACAATGCTAATAACGGCATGCTATCAACATTGTTGATAAGTAAAAGCCTCTACTGATGGACGTGATCATAAACATGATGATTGCTGCAGGCAGTCGTTACGGACCGTTAAATTCAAATCGCTATTGCAAATTCGTAACAATATTCAAAATAATAGTGGACGTCATGTATTTAAATATGAATTTTCAGCTTTTGTAGTATTATTTTAAGTCGTTACAAACATCAGCTCAAAACAAATGTGTTATTGTTAAAATTTACCAACAGTTAATGCTAAAAGCTTAATTTTTTAATTCACTTTCTAAAATCGAATTCAATACATTAAGAATAATTTAATAGGCTGAATTCTAGAATTGGGTTGTTCATAACCGAACAAGTTCCATTGAATAATTCAGTCAAGTGTACAATATTGTTACGTTTTTACCTTTTAAAAACGGGGATTATTTCCTTTAAATAAACCGGATACTTTTGATTGCAAATAAAAAGCAGTTTTAGTAGTATAAAATTGTAACAACTCTTTACTTATTTAGAATGTACAACAACAACAACAGAATTAAATAGTCACTCAGTGTCTTTATACACATATATCAATTCGCAGAAATACACACACACACTTTATAATGTACAAGTATACACGTACAAGACAGTTGATGTTAACTCTAACAGCCCCAATGATCAACTCAACTCACGACAGCCACCTCTGCCACAATTTATACACGCGCCATCTATCGGGAATCTTCAACAATGCTCTTAACGGACATACGTACATTCGAATTCCAGAGCCTTCGATGTTATTGCCAGCAGCCCAAACATTTAGTGTTCCCATACTTACAAACAATGCCAACAACCGCATGCTACTGATGGACGTGCCCTCAATGAATGCTGCAGGCAGTCGTTACAGACCGTTAAACTCAAATCGTCATTGCACATTCGTAACAATAATAAGTTGTTAAGTCATCTTGAATTCATTTAAGCTGTTTGAATTTAATTAAATTTACCTTTTCGTTTTTTGTTTTCATTATTAAAAATCCTGCCAAATTTGTTTCCAAAATCAATTGTGACCTTAGTTCAGTCAAACACCGCAGAATAAAAATTAACAACTGAACAAAAATAACAAACTTCTTCATTTATTTATTCTGAACAAAAACGAACAATCAGCAAAAAGAACGATTATGCAAAACTCTACTAAATTCCTTAATATTTTAAATGCATGCATTTATATAATTCTTCTGAAAATTAATTCCTAACAAAATTAAAAATCAATTGAATCATATAATTTAAAATAAAAATAGATTAAACATAATTTTATTAATTGAATAATATAATTTAAGAGAAAAATAAATTAATTTGTGGTTGTATAAAAAAAGATATTTTTGTATAAATTTTTTCGTAAAATATTTAATACAAATTAAAATTTGTCCAAATAAATGTGTTGGTGTTAATATAACGTGCATAACATCGTGAAAACAAAGTAAAAAGTGATGAGAGTAAATGCGTTATTTGACATTGTAGGGGTAAATATAGACAACTCTCCCTAATAATTGTACCTGGTTGATTCTGCCATGAGTTGATATATACAAACAATTTCCAGACATTTTTGAAAAAATATTTTTTTATTTGATTTGCTTTAAAAATTTAATTAATTTTTAAAATCAAATTATGGTTTACTTCTTAACCATTACACTAAATAATTTATTTTTCTTATAGAATCATTCAAGCTTTCTTCAATTCAAATCTATTACAAATGGGCTTTGGACAATTTTTTTTTTTCAATTCATTTTGTAAATGATTAAAATCTTAACAAAAACAAATTGAATGAAGACAAAATATTGTAATTCAATTTGGATTAGATTTGAATAAACAATAATATTGTTAAGAATGTGCAACATTCATCATGTTTATAAACAAGTCCATCAGTAGAAGCTTCTACTAATCAACAATGTTGATCGCATGCGGTTATTAGCATTGTTTGTAAGTATGGCAACACTGTATGTTTAAGCTGCTAACATTAACATCGAAAGCTCTAGAATTCGAATGTACTAGTATGTCCGTTAAGAGCATTGTAAGATGGCGCGTGTATAAATAGTGGCAGAGGTTGCAGTCGTGAGTGAGTTTATCATAGGCGCTGTTAGAGTTAACATCAACTGTCTTGTACATTTAAGTTTGTGCATTATAAACGTGTGTGCGTCTATTAATAACACAAAGTTACTATTTACACTGTTGTTGTACATTTGAATAAATAAAGAGTTTTTACAATTTTAAACTACGAAAACTGCTTTTATTTGCAATCAAAAGTATCCGGATTATTTAAAAGAAATTAACCAACGATTTCAAAAGGTGAAAACGTAACAATATCAACAAACCCAAGTTTAAAGCTAGTGAGAAAATTTAAGTCTTATTTGAAAATTACAAAAAGTTAGTGGACATATTTACAAATGTTTTCGGCTTTTGTGGTTAGGCTGAAAAAGAAAATGTGCCAATGAGAATGTAATTATTTCCTGATTCTTATCGAACAGTGAAACGATATAACTTTTACGATTCTGTGTTCAATAGTTCTTTCGTTTACCATTACCACATTTCAAAAAAATGCTCCTTTCACATCTGTTATACATTGAAATTTAAACTATTTAAAGTACTTAAGAATTATATATTAATTTTAAAAACTGGAATTAATTAATAATTTCCATATTGGAGCTTAACGAATATTTTCGTTTTTAGGAGCAAAAGACTGCTACGAAGCAACAATGTAGATGATTAAATTTAAATAACATGTGGTCGATTGAAATGGCGCAAGTGACAACCACGAAATTTGATTATAGTGTCATTCAGTAATTAATTCCAGATTTTAATTTTAAAATATTCTTTAAAATGACCAGATAATGATTCCACAAATAAAGCCATATTTTTGTTATGCTTTTACTTACATTTTCATAACTCGTACACTCATGCAAGGCGAATTCATACAAGGTGGTGGCAGTTCTACATAAACAACAATTGGTCTTAACAAATGTCAAAAAAAAAAATAAATGAAAAATTAAACAAATATGTACTAAAACATAAAATAATATGGATATTTGAATAGTGGTGGTTCAACTTATTTATGTAAAAAATAAATATTTTGTTAGTAAGCAAAGAATATGTAGATATTGAAATGTAAAAACAAGCTTTGACAGAGGTTAGAACCAAAGAAGCGAAGAAAAAGTAATCAGCTGATTGACTGACTCCACCTAGAAAAAATTCGCTTTGCTCTCATTTTTACTTGAAAAGTACTTTTTTTTGCATCCCTGTAAAAAAAGTTTGCCAAAAAGGCCTGTTTGTTTTCTTCAGCTGCGTTTTGTTTGTTTATTTTGTGTTAAATTTTTTAATAAAATACTTATTATAACAAAATATAAATATTAATAAATTAACCGATCAAAATAAAAAACAATAAATACAAGAGTTGAAATAAAAAATATAATAATGACAACAACACAAGTGCAAATAAAGTGCTTTTTTATATAAGCCATGAGAAAACCAAACCAATTATTGGTAAATGTGTATGGAAAAAAACGCAGCTTCCTTTTGTCTATACATTTAACGAAGGGGGTTCATTTGCAGTAGTGCAAGAAGTAGCACTCTGCTGTGTGTCGAAGTTTCAAAAGAAATTGTGATTAGTGGTCAGACAAGTTGTTTGGTTGCCCAACTTAAATCCCATCTAAATAGAAGGAAAGAAAATTAACAAAATATTATTGTTTTCTAATGTTATAAAAAAAATAAAAATTAATGAGTTATTGAAATAAAATGGATACTGAAGATATGGAATCATCGTCACAGGACAACAACGATATACCATCAAAAGAAAAATCTGCAAAAGATGCATTACAAACGTATATAACACGAGCTAAACTAAATCCGGCCAAGACCGATAATGAGAAAAGACGCCGAAAGGATACACTTCGTAAGGTAAATAAATAATTAAATAATTGAATTTTCTTATTTCTATTCCCTTTATTTTGGTCAAAAACTGTTTCATATTTTAAAGCATTAATGAAATTCTGAAATTTTGGTGGGTAAATATTAATTAAAGAATGTGTATAAGGTGTATGTGTGTTGTTGGTTTGGTAGGTTGGTACACTGTACCTTGTGCGATTTTCTTATTGTATTTTTTTTGGGGGTGGGTGTGTAATTTTCTATTTTGTGCGGTCTATTTTCTATTATGAGTAAAACATTAATGCATTTTAACCACTTTCGAAATTGTATTATTGTTCACTTGTTTAAATAATATTCAATATTCATAATAATTTAAATAATATTTGCAAAAGTTCTAATAGGAAGCAGATATATCTGTAATTTGTGAAAAATGGAGCTGTAATTAGAGACAAAAATTCTGCATTTTTCTTTAACGATTGCTGCTAGTTTATAGATAATTAAATCAAAATATTGGAAATAGTAAACTTAGCAGGCAAACAAACAGTATGCACATAAATATATATATGTATTTTAATAAACATTTTTTTTCAATACCACACTATAGCATTTTTACTTGAAATCCATATCCCAGCAGTTAATTTAAGTATATAGTGAATGTATTCCATATAGACAATAATTTAACTAAGGTCTGATAACGTGGCTGACTCCAGTTTATATATTTTGGTTCATTTTAAACGTATGTGCTCTTTGTAGTGTAAATATAAGTAAATTGGTTACTTTATTCATCACAGGTAATCTAGCGTGGAGTCAGAGTAATCTATAGTGTTGTCACTTTAAACGTTTATTTTGTACTGCACTAGTTTGTGAGTAATTCGTACAAACTAGTTTTATACAAATTGTGTTGAAATAATTCTCAAACACTTTATTTTCTTTTTGCTTAAGTATGCATCCCACGAAGCAAGTGTGAAGTCAATTGTCACTATACCTTATTTGCACCCGTATATTTTAAAAGTAACCAGTTAGGTAGCTATTACGTTAAACTGACATCCCACTTTAGAAAGTTCTTATTTTTGGGAGGAAGCTTTGTTTACAAGCAATCGGTTATTGGACTGTTTATGAGATATCTTTTAACTACTATAGTTAAAAAATGTTAAAATAACTAGTTATGTAGTTGATGACGTAACCAATCAGGTAACTGACTATATAACCGGTATGTGATTCCAATGCATTGGCAATGTGCATAATTAAAAAGGGTCAAATGACCCAGTGCTAAGGACATGCACTAGCTAGTTGTATAACTAGTTGTCACCCTAACCCTCGGGACAGTCTCCTCTTCCCATTAAACCATATACAATCATATTGAACCGAACCCCTAATATTCTGATCCGCTTTCAATACCGCCAAATAAATGAATAAATTTACAAGATTTGAAGAGCGTTATACCCCCAGAATATAATTTTTTTCCTACGATAATTTCAACTGGACAAAATCCATAAAATTTTAAACTTAAAACCATTAATTTATAATGTTAATTATTATGTTTAATATTAATTCTTTGATAATAACAAATCAAAAGGAATATATTTAATACTTTTGATTTGTTGTATAAAACATGCTTAAATTGGCCGATGAAAGAAATTAAATCCAATTTAAAATGTATTAATTACAATGCAAAACCCTCCATTTATTAGTATAAAATTATTATTTTTGCACAATAATTTAAAAATAAAAAATAATTTGAATGAAATGTTATATAGTTATAAGATAAAGTATTTAAAATACTACTGAAATAAATAAATAATAATAATAATAAATATTTTGTAGATAATAAATTGGAAAATAAATTTTGAAATTAAAAATATATTATATGTACCGGCCTTAAAAATAAATTCTAGAAGAAAGAATAAAATATTCCTTATATGGAGGCATAATAATTTAAAAATAAAAAATAATTGGAATGAAATTTTATATAGTTATAAGATAAAGTATTTAAAATACTACTGAAATAAATAAATAATAATAATAATAAATATTTTGTAGATAATAAATTGGAAAATAAATTTTGAAATTAAAAATATATTATATGTACCGGCCTTAAAAATAAACAGTATTTTTTTTTTGCTCTCCTGAAAACCAAAGGGTTTTGAATATAGTCCATCGATATGTATTTGAAGATATTCAAAAATTGTTAAAACTGAATACAAATGTCTTGTATCACTTTAGATTTATCTCCTAAATTTACAATTAAGAAGTCGCTAGATTACTATCAGACAATGTGATTCGCTTCACGCTTGGACAATGTAGTGAAATATTGCAAACTTATTTCCAAAGTGAGTTGCACAAACTGTGCGTTTGAAGAAAAAACGTTTTGGTTTTGGTAATGGGCTGAAGTGGAAAATATGAACTTGGATAATCTTTGGTTTCAGGAGGATGCCGCACCATGATACAAATATCATTGGCCGTCTTGGAGCTGCGATCGTTTTCCAGAAATAAGGATCCCTTGCAAAATGCAAGATGGTTGTACAGCAGAGACTATATGATACTGCACAAAACAGGTGGACCATTGAACCAACCTAGGCTAAAGCCAGGTCAACTTGGCCCATGATGCCGGCATGACGAATCTACTTATGGAATTCCGTCGTGAGCAAATAAGGCTAATTGCTTTATTACAGGATACAGCCAGAAGACCATTCCTATAGTGTTAAGATGAGCTATCAAGGATGAATCTATGACGAATCCACTCCTTCATCATAGAATCTTGTTGGTTCACCTCCAAGGCAACGGACGTACGATAAATACCCTGATGTTTACCTCTTGGGTATCACAATGGAATCAGTTTTCAATGGACCTAACTGAGCTGCTTGACGAGTGGCTGCCCATGGAATTTAAGCTAATCTAGGGATCTGGGTCGAAGGACCAAAAATATAAAAAAAAAGACAAAGGATTATATTTTATATATTATTTTTCCATCCATGACTCATATTATGATTTCCTCAGATGTTTGAGTTTTGACTCTTGTAATTTCTGTATGAAGTGGCCTATAGTGCACCGTTAACACTAGTTTATAAACCAAGTATTTTTAGTTTTAACTTCGTTTAACCAACTTGATCTTACACCTAAGTATTAGTTAAAAAGGATTATTAATTTTCCATAAACTTTATTAAATGGGAGGATCGAAGCGAACATATTGCAACATTTTGATCGCACTGCATTTAAGATATTGTGACAATAACATAATACATGTTTTTCTCACTTATACATACATTCCAACTAGAACCTTACAATCTTTTTTTTTACCAAGCAGATAAACCTTAATATTCTAATAGAAAACTATAAAAATGTATGTTAGTAATTTAAACATATTTTTTTTTTTGTATCCATGTAGGTATCATCGATCTATCGAAAATGTGAAACAACTCGAACCTCGGAAGAAAGTAAATTTTTGGACAAGCATCCGGAAATTGTAAAACAAGTTAAAAAACGCAAAGAGCGTGTTGAAATCTACAAGGATCGTGTGATCGAAAAAGAAGATGATGTGCAGGTCATCGAAGCCAAGGTTGAAGAATTAGCCAGTATTATATTGCAGGCCAAACATTTAATATGCTACACCGGTGCCGGCATAAGTACAGCAGCTCTAATACCCGATTACCGGGGGAGCAAGGGTATTTGGACTCTATTGCAGAAAGGCGAGGAAATAGGGGATCATGATTTATCAGCAGCTAATCCCACCTATACACACATGGCATTATACGAACTCCATCGAAGGGGCATCTTACGCTATGTAGTATCACAAAATTGTGATGGTTTACATTTGAGATCAGGTTTGCCCAAGGTATCGCTCTCCGAAATTCATGGCAATATGTACATAGAGGTATGTAAGAATTGTAAACCGAATTCGGTGTATTGGAGACTGTTTGATACAACCGAAATGACTGCTCGCTACTGCCACAAAACCAATAGACTATGTCATAAATGTTCAGAACCCCTGTGCGATACAATTGTGCATTTCGGTGAGAGGGGAAACCTGAAGTGGCCATTAAATTGGGCAGGTGCTTGTCATCATGCCGAAAAGGCCGATGTTATACTGTGCTTAGGTTCTAGCTTAAAAGTATTGAAGAAATACACTTGGCTTTGGCAAATGGATAAACCGGCTAGACAACGCGCTAAAATATGTATAGTGAATCTACAGTGGACGCCGAAAGATACTCTGGCTCAAGTGAAAGTCAATGGAAAATGTGACCGTGTAATGGAAATGTTAATGAATGCTTTGAAAATATCTGTGCCTGTGTATACAAAGGAAAAGGATCCCATTTTTGCCCACGCCACCATGTTAATGCCGGAGGAATTACATACGCTAACACAACCGCTGCTCAAACAATCCGATGAAGAGGAAAAAGATGAAACTACCACACTATCCAGTAATGAGGCCAGCACGGCAGACGAAGAAACCCAAGATTCGACTATCAGTAGTGATAGTTTCAGCGCTGTGGGTGCTGAATATCGCATAGGTAAGGGTCCACGCATACGAACACCATTAAAACAAATGGCTTCAGGTATTAAAACCAACTTGGAATTAAAGAACAAAATAAAACAAGAGCTCAAAATGGACTCGGATGATGGGTATTCTCGTAATGTTGATAAAAGTGAAATTAAAAAAGAAACCTTGTTGTCTCAGCTAGGAAATGTAAACTGTAAGAATATTAAACTAGCCGAAAGTGAACAAAGCTTTGCGAAAAATTTACTTGATCAGCAAAATGAAATGCAAATAAATTTCGTTAAAATTAGAGATTCTCCAAACTGTCTGTTAGATAATCAGCAAATAGATAATGATCATTATAAGCGATTCAAAGATTCAACTGACTATTCCAATCATTTATTGAATCCTAACGAAGTTAAATTTGAAATGCAAGAAGAAATGAAAATGTTTGATCTGAGCGTCGTCAACAATTCAAAGATGGATGAAGCGAATCTTGCAAACAGCCTTAATGATTTCAAATACGATACTAACTTAGAAAATGATCTACTTACTGGGGATATTTTAAAAACCGAAGAAAATGCCTTTCAAAATTCTATAAAACTAGAAGATTTGTTTACGAATTTAAACAAATCTAATACGGAAATTAGTTCAATGCCTCCGGAAAATAAACTGAGTACTTCTCATGATGCCAAAATCAATGGCGTAATGAAATCAAACGAAATGTGTGTCAATTCTTTTGCAAATAAAACTGAAATTCAATTTCAATCCATAAAAGATTTAAAACTGAATGGTCTTTTAGGGGACAATTTGAAAGCTAATGAAACTAACAGTATTAAAGTTGAAATGAACCACCAAACTAGTGTGCCTGAAACAAAACTTGAAAATGATTTCATAAAAGATTTGCGCAACAAGGGATTTTCTGTGGAAATCTCAAAATCCAGGGAAGCTTGTTTAAATAGCACGGCAAAATCTAAAGATTGCGCTCTCTCTTTAAATGATTTCAGAAAGAAAAATTTGTCTTTGCCTACAAACAGCTGTGAGATTACGAAGAAAGAAATTAAAATTGAATTAAATGCAGATGCTTTAGCCAATTTGCCGGTTAAACTGGAGCCAAAAACCGATGTATTGGCGGAAATAGCTGAATTACACAAAAGTGAACAGCTGCTAATAAAGCAAGCTACTGAAATCACCAAGAATGCTGAAGAATTCCTGGAAAAACTGGAAAATGAAATGGGCTTAAAGAATCCCTTAGAGTCGGAAACTCCAAAACTGACATTGGTCCAAGACAAATTCCCTGCAGATAATTCCGTGTTTAAATCGTCGAATGGCATGAAGAATTCTCCTGTAAAAACAGAGCAAAACTTCAACCATGTTGTGAACACCGCACCACCTGCAAATAATCAATTTCCTTTGCACATTTTAATGAAACTGCCGAAATGTATACAGGTGCAGTATAAAACAGAAGATGGCATTAAATCTGCGCCTTACAATGGTCTAAAAACCAATGACAAATCTAAAATACTTTCCACTTTGACAACAACTCCCATACCAGCCCCTATGGCAACAAAAACTTCAGCAGAACCTCCACCCTTGGCACCACTATACAAAACATCTCTCTTATCACCAAGCCAACAAAAGCCCTTGCCCCCTTTAGAGACCATTGTCGATGAGGAGACATTATCGGCCGATGAAAAGTCTATAGAAGATGAGCTAAAGCAGGAGGAGGAGCTGCAGCAGCATGAAGAGGAAGAGGAGGAGCTGGCGGAAGAAGAAAACGATGAACCCATATTATCACAAATGGATATCTTAAAAAATCTTGCCTTAACAACACCCACAAAATCCAATAATAGCTACAATACGAAAACCTCACCAATTTCTTCATATGCATTGGCCCAGGAAAGAAAACACTTGCTGCGGCGCAAGTTACCCATCTGGTATGATGTCAAGTATGCCTATTCGGGCCTGCACAGCATAGTATTTCCTCCGCCGGCCGATGTTGATATCTGGAGTCATCAAATTGTACCAAATTTCGCTATGAATCGTTCGGCAGCCAAATGTGAATTCTGCTTCGATCACTATGCCGAATTCGAGTGTCAATTCTATAAAAAGTTCCTGCTGTGCGATAGAAAACATAAGAAACGTGCCCGCAACGGACGTTTTGTGGTGTGTGAATGTTGTCCCTACACCGAGGATGACGATGATGACGACTACGATGAAAACATTTCATTGGCTCATATTGCAGCGGCCGAAACGGCCAAAAGGCAATTGCATTTGAATAATACATTTCCGCGTAAATTGGCTCGCACCCAGGCGGGTTGGTATGGTAAGGGCTATAAAAAGAATCGACGTAGAAAATAGTTTTTCTCAATAAAACCATTTTAGTTTTAAGTTCAAACTGTTTGCGTTCTCCGTTTTGTTTTAATTTTGTGTTCAAGTTGTTGTAAATAAGTATTTATATTTATGTATGTATATGTCTAGACTAGTTTCGAGATTAAGAGTATTTTGTCCAAAATCCCTATGACCGACGACAGCTTATGAAACTGTTGCCATTTGTAATTATTTATATGTATTTGTTAAAGATTTGTTTTAATGTTAAGAATAATCTATCTATTAAGTATAATTTTTAACACTTTCTTTAACTCGCATAATTTTATAGATTATACATATATATATTTTAAATAGCTTATATTTTTTAATGTACAATTTTTATTACGAAATTTACATTTTAAGGTTTAAATAGAAATCAATGCAGTCAATTTTTTAAAAATTAAATAATATTCTATTAATTTAATTTGATACAATCTAATACAAACATTTATTAATAAAAGATCCACAAATTTCTTTTAGATAAATAGTGGCTTACTGGACACGAAAATCTGTTGTTAAAACTGCATCTCTTAATTATGAGTTGGTATGGAAAACTAATGAACGTAATTTTTCTTATTTCATAGTTTGTCTCTGATCAATAGTTCTCTAAGTATATTATTCGAGTTTTAATTGTTGGGTTAGCTGTAATGTTGCTGAATTGGCTGTTCTAAGTGGGGATTCTGAGTCATTCCGAAAATGCAAATCAGACTGTAGTGGTTAGGACAAATGTTGTTAGTAGTATTTCTTGCACTTGTCTTTGATTCATTTTCTAATTACAATTAGAAAATTTGTATTAAAGAAAAAGCAGTCCCAATAAAAGGGGTTTTACCCATATTACTTTGTATTACTACAAATTAAAACTAAAGTTCGGGAAAGGCAAATTAGCAGACGTTCTTCTAATTCGTCCATGTTAGCCCCCAAAATTTGCAAGGAAAGTGGAGTTAATGGAAAAGTTTATACAGTTTGCCACATTTTGAATTAATGTATATTCATAATTCGCTTTATCCTTTGAAAAATAACAATGGAGCATCATCAAGTAAGCATTTTTACAATTTAAAAACTATTTTTAGCCCATAACTTAGACTTAAAAATACGACACGAGTAAAGTTTGTTCTATTGATGTACAAAAAGTGATATATGAAATATGATATAACTTAGGGAAATAAACAGGATTTTCTTTACTTTCCAATGTGCTTTACAATATTGAAATCTATTTGTTCAAGTTAAAAAGCTACAAAGTTTTGAAAACCAGAAGTGGTCGAATATTAAATTTTCGGTTTACAGATTACATCTTCTGAAAGCTTATGTCCTTATCTGCGATTGGTTCGTGAATAATTTTGCAATCGGATCAGCAGTTTAGAAGATACAGCTTCATTGCCACTGGTACCATTGTGTGCTATTATGATTGCCACAGAAATGTTAAAAATGAAAACATATTACGTTAGTGGATCCGTAATTCAGTTTATGCTCCTTTCCAAAAGTGCAAGCATTCACTTATGGATGTCAACCGAACAACTAAATGGTATTACAGATGGCAACTGACCGCTACCATTTTCTGTTGCCAAATTGGCAACCAGAAACTTGTGTTTCTGACAACTCAACTAAAGTTCGATTGCCATACATAATCTACGGATGTCATTTCGATATCTTGATATGTTCCAGTATTAATCATTGGCTTAGGACTCTGATATTACTAAGGTTCGGATAAGTCGATTATATATATACATTAATACATATAATCATACTTTATTGCCAAATGTTCATACTATTCTTGTTTTTTGTTTTCATACTTTAAATGGTAACATACATATATGTATAAGCTTTCCGCAGCCCTGATTCTGGTATCTAGTCTTATTCCTAGAAATTTCATACTGGATATAGAAGGAGCTTTTAACAATCTGGAATCTTCAACCATAGTATCACCTCTTCATGACTTAGGACTGGACCAATCTATTGCCAGGTTTGTCAGGTACCTTCTGAACTAAAGGATTATCAGATCTAAAATTGGAGCGGCTACGATCTCCAAAAGAGACACAACCCAAAGGGGCGTTCTACCTCCACTTCTGTGGAGATAGACGATGCGGACGACGCGTCGTAGCGGTGGGAGTTTCAGGGATTCATCTGGGCACTATATCATAACCAATGGAGATCGTGCTCAAAATACTATGTCGATGAAGCATTGCCAGTGAATCTAATATCCAGAAAACACGCACTAAACATGGCATTTTGGTTTAATGCGATAAGCGCATGGAATTATAGATCGCATGGCTCCTAGAATTATCACATTAATTACAGACCTTTCTTCTTATTTATGGCCAGTAAGGAATTAGAACTGGGTATCTCCCCTAAAATAACGGGTATATCCATTTATACGGATCGCTCCAAAAAAGGGATAGCGTATTATTCAGGCTAAATAAGCTATTAACAGAGTGGCTAACTGGCTTAGATATATAATCTTAAATTCTAATTCTCTACTAGACTATACTCCAATATTATATTAACTTAAACTCCACTCTCTTTATTTTTACCTCTCGATCTTTTCTCTCCTTTGCTGTATGTATTTTCAGGTAACAAAGGGAAGATCCAAATGGACCCATGTGTGCTGTGTAAATTTGGACGGCTACATGTTAAACCAAACCATAGAGCCCCTCCAATTCTTAACGAAGCCGAAAATGTCCTATGTCATGAAGTCCCCAAAGTCTTTCAATTCCTAATGGAATTATCGACCTAACATGGGCAGCTAATATGTTCTACAGTTTCTAACTTTTCTTCGTCCCCGCACACTCTACGGAGTACTGTCTTCCCTATCTGTTGGTTCTAGCTCTACGTACGATCTTTCTAACACAACTCTTGTTCAGGTCCAGTAGCATTTAGGTACCTTAATTATTCAATCGACATTTCGTTACATTCAATATTACAGTGTCCTGGCACCCAACACAGTCGTACATCTACATAAGTGATGCAACAACTTAACTAAGGCTCGCTTACAGTCATGTACCAGCTTAGATTTGACTCTGTCACCATTTATAGCCTTTAATGCTGCATGACTATCCACGTAGAAAGTCAGTATCTATGCCTTAAAGACTACATTCACTAGGAAGTCTGAACGACATCGGTCTCAACAATGTAGGCAAATAAACATGTGCCTACTTTAATTTTGTATCCATCAGTGGATACCATAACCATCGTATAGCCTGACTAAACTTCTCTTTGTCAATCCCATTACCTACTCCTCGATGGGCAGTAACTTTTGAATGATATACATGGTCGCCTGTGATGTGCTCTTTATGGTTTCGGTAATCCCAATCGATGCACATCTCTAAACCTTAACTAATATCTTCCTCTGTTCTCATTGTCTCCCACCATACAGTGCATCCATAAGTACAATCGATCTGTTAATCCAATTCACTAAGTTTTTGGACGGCATCCCCAATGTTTACCTTTGGAATTCCTGCATGCGTGGGAAGCGTTGAGTACTTTTTTCAATAGCTTCTGTGTGTTCGTTCGTAGTAATAAAAAAAAATTCAGTGGAAACCAGAAAATTTTTCAAATGAAAAATATGAAATACTCTACGAAACTCTAGCAATTTCACAACGCATTTAAACCTCCAAATTCATGAACCATTAAAAAAATTAATCAAAAGTTTATAAATCAAATTTTGTATAGGGGGCATTTCATGTCAAGTGAACCAACTTTTGAAATCGATGTCTTCCGATTGGGATGAAATTTGCACCATAGTTCTATTGGATAGTAATTCAGACACAATTTTTCAACAAGATCATTCTAGAACTCTCTGAGTTAGAGGGGGCCAAAATTTTACAACTTATTACCTATTGTTCTTAGCAAAATGGTCCCTTTTTTATCAAAAGAAAGCTTTGATATTTTCCTTGAATACCTATTTGCATAGATGACAACTAGATAGGTAACTGAGAGCCAAAATCCTAAGTATGTTGTCAAAAACCTAGTTCATGAGAATGTATGCATGAAGAGAGTCATTTTTTTCCATTGATATTACTCTCTCCTTCCGTTCTATGGGTTTATTCTATTCCTCTTTGGTCGCTTAGTGGGATGCGAGTGGGATATCTATCAAAATAAATTTTTTTGTAACTCAAAACATACAATTTTTGACTTTTTTGGAAAATTTTTAATTTTTTTTTTTTTTTTTTTGCTCAAAAGAAAGCTAAGGTTCCATTCCTAAGAGGTTTTTGGTCACTTTGAGTGGGACATCTATCAAAATAAATATTTTGTAACTCAAGATATTCAAGTTTTCTCTTTTTTTTTTTTGCAAAATCGAACTTTTTTTTCTTAAAAAGTAAGCTTAGGTCTATTCCTTTAAGAGGTTTTTGGTTTCTTAGTGGGATACGAGTGGGATATATTTTATTTATTTTATAACTCAAGACATACAATTTTTGTGTTAAAACATTTATTTTGATATATACCCACTCGCGTCCCACTAACAGACCACAAAGCTTTTAAAAGAACAAAAAAGTTTTTGATTTTGGACAATTAATTTAAAAAAAAATGTTTTTTTAATTTTTTCCGAAAGATTACAGAAAAAGCTATCTAAACTATTTGGGATACATTTTGGTAAGAACAATAGGTAATAAGTTACATGGGTGAGAAAAAACACCTGCTTGGCCAAAATGTCAAATTTTGACTCCCTCTAACTCGACCGATCTTGTTGAAAAATTGTTTCTGAATTACTATCCAATAGAACTAACAACCATTGTGCAAATTTCATCCGAATCGGAAGACATCGATTTCAAAAGTAGGTTTACTTGACATGAAATGCCCCATAGATATTTGTTTTATAAACCTTTAACAAATTTAATATTGCTTATGATTGGAGATAAACTTTTAAATCTTGAAAGTTAAATAAATAAAAATTTAAGATCGTTTGTGGATGTGAAAAATTAAAAATTATAAAGAAATAGAAAGTAGCTCCATAAAGTCTTAACTTGTTTTAGACTTATTGACAATTTGTTTGTAAATCAATATGAACGATTCTAAAATTTGTTGTTATTAATTGAATATTTAAGTATAATTATTTATGATTTGCATTAGTACGTACCTACTGTATTATTTATTGTGTATATTTATTGTAAAAACTACATTTAATTAAATTAAAATAATAATAAAACCTTTTTTCTATAGAAAATAAATACACAAATTTAGTTTTATGTCGTTTTTATTAAACTCGAAACATTTTTTATTTTGTAATTCATGTCTTAGTTTTTAAATATGAATTTTATTTTTACGATTTTATCAATAAATATGGAACAAATTCTTTTCTTTTAAAAAGTAGGCATGATAATCGTTTTACGTTAATTTTTCTTTCATAATCTGTGTTCTGTTTTTTTTATTTTATTTATTTTTAAGTTTATCCTTTAGCAAATGATAACAAAAAGTTGTAATTATTAACAAAAAATGGAAATGGGTTATATATGTATGTAGGTAGGTAGTATGAGTATATAAATGGTATTAACATAATTTTACATGTTAGCAATGTTTAAAAATTTTAAATGAATCACCTTTATTTATTGTATTTGCTGTTTTTAAATCCCATTTATCAACTTTTCTACCAAAAACTATATGAATGTGATGTATCGAATAAAAACACTTCACAATATCAATTAATTTAAATTTAAAAAGTTTGGACTTTGGTTGCGATAATTTTTCGATGTTTAGTATCCAAATAAAATATCAGTTATAAGTTATTAAAAATATTTCAACACATTTATAATCGGTATAAAATACATGTATGTGTAAAGGAAATATCTCAGTTTCTTCTAAAGTTGTATTTTTTCCGCTTCATTATGTCTAGTGAACCTACGAGCTTATTCAGTATTGCTGCTGAACTTCACAACCATGTACATCGTTAGGATTTAATGAAGTTTATAAAGTTTTTGTTGCGATACTTATGTAACTTACTAAAGTTAATACTTTGTCATCGGACTATTTTTATTGATTTGTATACGGATCCACAACATCAATAGTTTCACTCTGTAACAATGTATTGCAAACTACTTCACTGCCAAATCATCTGTGGAGTACAATGTAACAACGAATGATTTATAATGTTTATTCAGTATTGCTGAATAAAAAACATTATCCTTGTAATTTGTATGACATCATCATCATTATTAGGAATAACATTTTTTTCCTTTTTAATTGGAATTTTATGTTTAATCCTTCTTTTATTATATTGATTACTGTGTTTAACATTATTATTAGTACGTTCAAAAATGCAAAATATACTTAGGTATGTTGAGCAGTTATATAGCATCAGCATAAGAACTAGGCATCACAACACCTGTGATGAACATATTTACAGCATTTACGAACATACCCCTTCCTTGACGCTCCATGGCTGAAATTTCGACACTATCGCAAAGATATCGCGGTAATTACTGAAGCAATCTCTCTAAACTCTCTCACAATTAAGAGCCAGTTGGTGTAATATTCCAAACTATATTCTAACTGTTAACCCAATAACAGCTTCATTGGTCCATGAGCTGATGTAGCTCCATTGATATATGATTGATAACGTCTGATTTCTCTAGTTTCTAAAAGTGCTTTAGACGAGAACAGACCTGTTGCAACAAAAACCATTTTTAACTCTCTTCTCAACTATTTATTCATCTGCGACTCCCAGTGGCGAAGTCTCCAAATGGCCCAGAGCAATGCATTGTAACCGGTTATAAGATGACGAACTACATGAGAAGACTAGGATGGTGTCGGACAGGCAAAATAACGTGTTGGTCACCAGACTGTTCTATCAGATTCTGATGCAGGATCTCCTTGCTCGACCGATGCGGATGGACTTTGGCGCTATCGCGAGGACATCCAAGACGTCATCTCACCCTACGTCGACCGATTCTCCTTAGCAAATGCGCAGAAATCATTGCAACAAATGCGGTAACTGAAGCAATATATGGATGGCTATAGATGCAACAAAGTCCTGAATGAAAATCCCCCTGAATGGGACTGAGCGTACCCTACCCCTGCTGTCACAATGATATATACTGACGGCTCCAAGAGAGGTGGTGGATTCTATACCGAGGACTTTGGGATAAAGTCCTAAACCTGCTGTTTACATTTTGGGTATCACAACTGGGTCAGTTTTTTGAATGTTTGAAGAGTGGCTGTCCACGGAACCTAACAATCATAGATGACAACTGAGAGACAAAAACCTAAGTCTGTTGTTAAAAACCTTATCATGAGAATGTATTGCATGTATGTTGTTTTTGTATCACCCGTTCTATGCGTTTATTCTATGCTAACAATCCCCTGATATCTCTTGCACAGTCGAGAGCCGGTAGGTAAAGTATCCTTAACTGCTACGTTGAATGGAATGTTACCCTGGGGGGTTACTCCCTAATTTGATTCGAAAGGAAATCGTTTCGAACTGCAATGTATTTAGCACACATTTTCAAACATATCCGTATTCGGGGTGAGTCATGACGATAACACAAATAATTAATATTATACTATCATTCAGGAAAGAACAATGAACTATAAAAATTTATCCCTGTCATTTACGAAAATTAATCAAATAATAGTAGGCAGATGATCGTATAAATACAGTATCAAGTTTTTTGTGAATTGGTCTAATAATTAAATATCCCACTGCAGATATTCACTCTAAACTTTTGTATTTCTTATTGATTCTTTGTAAGTATTGAAGTAGTTATACTCCTATCTCGTTGCTAGTTTCTCTAAAGTTGTTGGGTTTGCAGTAATTAACTTCAGTTAGAACAACGCTCTTGAACAATTCCCATACTGCTTGCTGTTTCAGTGGCCAATAAGCATTAATAATGGTTCGGTTATGTAAATAAAGTATTAATAAAAAAATGCAGATACAAGATCTCATTTAAAAGAACCTGTGGTCGAATTACCGCATTCGATATCGAGTAAAACCGATCGTAATTTTCTTATTTGAGATTACGGCATTCGATATCGAGGATGAAATTTAGTACATTTTGTTATAATTACGATATCGAAATTATTTTTCGATACGATAGTTCATTCGATCACGAACGCGGTAATTCGAGATTATATTTCAAGAAAAGCTTAAGTATTTTCGGTAGAAAATTGTGTGAATAATAGTATTTTCTATGAAAGATTTACACCACAATAAAAGAATAATTTAAAATTTAAATTTTAGACTCTGACTGTGAAAACATAATATTTGAATATTATTTTGATAGCGAACAAAAATGTAATTTTCCAAACCAGAAATCGAAAGAAATCTATAATAAATTTAAAGTTAAATTCTTCATATGTAGCCACGCTACAACAGTATCGTATTGGATAATTTTCATTTTTCATTTTATAAACAAAATATAAGGTGGTTAGGCATAAAAAATAAAATCAAATTTTATTTTTTTGTTTGTTTTAAATTTTTTTTAATGAAACAGTATAAATTATAAAAAAATAAAATGTATAGAATATTTAAATTAAAACAAGAAAATTACAATTTAATTGTTTTTTTTTTTCGAAATAAAATAAGCAAATAATTGAAATAAAAGTAGATAAAAAGCTGAAGTAAAAATGGAAATATTTAAAAAATATATATAATTTACAATTTAAATACACAAATACTTAAAATTTATACAATAATAAAAGAAAATCTAATTGATGAATAAACAACTTAAACATTAATTAAATTAAAAATAAAACTAATTACTCTTAAAAAAATTAAAGTATAATAAGTAGTTTTATAATAAAAAATAAAAAAAAAAATAGGCAAAATATAATTACTAATATTATAACTACAACTGGAACTTAAATTATGAACTGATTGTATGTGGAGTGGGTAGAGATAGTTAGAGAGAGACACATAATAACTTTAGAATTGTTTTCTTATTTAGTTTCTTATCAGTTAAGGGTAGGATAATACAGAGTGAGTTGCGTCTAACCAGGAAGGGTGTTTGTTTGTTTGTTTGATAATAGTATAAAATCTTGTTGTATGTTATGGAAGTAGTAAAGAAATATTGAATTTGGAATTAAATTAAAGTTTATGGAATAATTATAATTATTCACAACATGAATTTTAGTCTTGTTTGATGTCATTATCTTCTTTATCAAACATTTTCATTTTGATTGTTCACTTAAGTTTGTATAGATATTTTTCGTTACTACTTGAAACAAGACTAAAACCTTCCTTCTATACACTTAGGTTTATTATTTTATACTACATAAAGTTATTATTCATTAATCATTTAGTTTAAATTTTATTTTGAATTTTATACTCTTGTTTTTCCTTCCCTGTATTTTGTATGTTGCTATTGCTGTTCTAATGGTATTTTACTTTTGCTTTTCCTCATTTGAGTGAGTGTAAGTGTGTAAAGTAAATTAAAAGTTAACTTAATATTAATATTTAAATTAAAACTACCGAGCATTCTTAATTAAGATTCTCTTTGTAGATGCATGTATATAAATATATAAAAAAAAAAACGTACGAGTTATAGAATAAATTATACTTAAGCCATGTATATGAATGTATTGATGTCGTCATCATCACGACGCATATACTTATGTTCGATCAGCCACTCCAATTGTTCTTTAATCATTTTTTTCGACGGCAAGAACATATTTTTTAAAATATCAATTAATTCAGCCTGCAGAAAGGGAATAAATACATTTTCAATTATTATTGATTCAAGAACAATTAAGAATTTTTCTATATATTCTTGATTAATATGCAAATGTGTTCAAATAAATTACCTGTAAAGTGGCATTATTCATGCGTTTACGCATTTTCATTATTTTTATAATGGCCTCTTGGACACGTAGAATACGCAATTGAACTATAGATTGATTGTCTTCTTGTATAGAACGTTCAGTACTTAATTGTAAGCGACCAATGAGATTAAGCTGTTAAATAACCAAACAAAATTTACAATAAATTAGTAACTGTTTAAGAACTAATATATTAAAATTAATACCTTTCCTCTACGTTGTGATTTATTATTTTTAACCACCGCAAATTCTTGATTTACATAAAACAATGTATTCTCGGCAAAATCTTTAGGTGTTGGACAATTGGGTTCCATGGATAAAATTTGTTTTTTCAATTTAGGAAATTGCACCAATGACCATAACGTACGTCTTAGTTCGGGATCTACCACAGAAATACATGGTATTATAGAAATTCATCTATTTTCGAGTATTTGTTATAAAAATTACCTGGCAATTCGGTTGCTAAACGTAAATTTTCATATGATATTTTATCGTGGGGCCTTTGATTCCAAGCAAACAGCACCGCCATTTGAAATGTTGTGACATCGAGATCATAGCGACCAAAATTATTAACAAAAGTTATTGTGCCGTTACTCATGTGATGATACCACTGCAGTTTACGGCCGGAATGTTTTTTCTTATAGAATTCTTCCACATCGGGTATGTAGTCCTCCAATTCAAGTGGCAAACTAACCGAGACACGTTCCGAACAACGTGCCCAAGCACCGGCATTTAGAATTTTAATATTAATGGCATCATGACGTCCAGTTGAATTACGAAATTGAGTATTTAAATCTTCACTGACCTATTGATTTGAATTATTAACAAATGATTTCTATGTGCAAATCAAGTCTTGGAACTTACTTTAATGTCCTGGAACATGCGAGCTAAACGATTGACATAATCAGCTGGCATGCCAACTTCACGTAGCCATTCAACAATGTCTTCTTCTTTCTCACTATCAGCACTAGTACCCAATATAAGTCTAAACCCAATGAATATTATATTAATAAAAATTATAAATGGAATTAATACATATATCGATACTATTAAAAGTTTAATGACAACCATAATTTTATCCATTAGTACTAGTGAATGGTATGAAAAGCTAATAATCGATTTTCGACTTTTCGATCAACCATTTTCATTTCGATTTTTTCAGTCGATTAATCGAACCCAATAATCGATTTTTTTAATAATCGATCTGCATTTTTGAGAACTATAGCAAATGACCCACATACGATATAATTACGGATTAATTTTGGAAGAGTATTATAACTCCTTTACGTGCTCATTTTATAAACCGTAACGGCGAACATTTGACAATTTTATGAAAAAAATTTCGTAGCTCTTTTTATACAAATTTCTTCAATTTCGCTTTAAAATATGAGATCCTTCATTAATATTTTTCGCTGTCAGCTGAAGATTAATATGTTGTAAAATTTAATGAAAGCAAAAACGTAGACAGTACTAAAAATTCCTGAATTTGATTTCTATTGCGATTAATCGTCATCAAAAATCGATTTCAGCATAAAAATCGGAGTATATAATCGATCACGAAAAAATCGTTTTTAGACCCTGAAAATCGATGTTCGACCATAATCGTAATCGATTTACCATTCACTAATTAGTACAAGTTTTCAATAAGAAATGTGTCGATAACTCAATATTTCCATAAAGAAATTAGTAATAGCATAGTTTCTATAAAAATATTTATCGAAAACAAAAAATATCTAGAAAATTTATCGGAACAAAAATAACAATACAAAAATTATCGATAACACGAATCTATGGAATATTTATCGATAGCGCATTTTTAGGGAAAAATTATCGATAATACAAAGATTTTATAAAAAATATATCTATAACAAAAAAATGTACACAAAAAATTATAGACAACACAAATTTTATGCATAAATAACACAATAGCGGTATTCACAATGTAGAGTACTTGGCCTAGTAAAAAAGCAGAAAAGCTTTTTATTGACAAACATTTCAATTTCTAATGTATTTTGTTTTTAGTTTTTTGATATTCTGCTCTTTTACTACATTACCAGGCCAAGTACTCTACATTGTGAATACCGCTAATGTTTCTACAGAAAATATATGGTTAACACAATTTTTTTTGTATATAAAAGTATAAAGACAACATAAAATTCATTCAGAAAATTTATCGATAACATAAACTTCATGGAGAAAGTTTATCGATAACATAAATGTTCAGTATAATACAAAGTATTTATAGAAAAATTTATCGAACGAAACCGAATCTTATATTCGACCTAATCCAAAAAATACATATTTCAGCTCATTTTTTACATGGTAGACCATTTGAATGTATCTTCATCGTGAAAAGAAAAGTATTTTTAGAGAAGATATTTCGCAATTACTTATGATTCCTCAATAATATACTACCTCTTCCTAAACTTGTTTCTACTTTAAAATTCCATCATCTAAATTCTTTCTTTATAAAATTTCAATATTCGGCGAAATTAAAATGGTATAAAAATATCATCATCACAAACAACAAACACTACTACTCACCTTCTCGTTAAATGAACTTTGTGATAACGCATAAACACATCCTTATTGTTGACATATTTCAGAACCAAGAGCACATCCCTTAGACGTGCATCAATTTGTTCGCTCGTCAAGCGCTTGCTCAACGGAGTGCGTCGCAACAGCATGTCACAGTAATTGGCCAGTAATTCTGGACACTTACTCTCAGGTGCTGTATATTTCACACCACGATTTTGTATGCCCGTGGGCAATTCCAGCTTGAAAACACTAGTGTCATTAACCACCGTCTTAAATGCTTTGTCGCGAGCCGTTAGGAAACGAGGATCATCGTTGAATGCGTTCTTAACCAATGTACTAAACTTGGTGAATAGTTCAAGCAGACGCTCTACATACTTCTCTGAGTCTTGAGTTATAATTTCAGAGGCGGACAGCATATCGGCTAGACCAGCGGAAACAATATGATTTTCCAAATCACGCAACATTGTATCCACCCCATTGGGCACACGATCCAGTAGACGAAACATTAGATTCAAACGATCTGTTTCGTATTCTTTAATGAGTGGTGCACACTCGGCTATAATAGTGTTCATGTGATCGCCCACCAAAACCTTTACACATGTTTGTGCCAATATGGCATAGCTGCTGGGCTCCAAATATCGCTTAGCCCTTGATTCTTCCTCCTTTAACTTAGAATCGGCGTATTTCATAAAGGCCAACACGCCATTCGCCTGCTGCTGTTCTGTGGCCTTGAGACGATAAAATGATGTCGTGGCCTTTAAATATGCTGCCTCAAAGTTTTCTCTATAGATTTGTAGTTTATCCTCGGGATTCGAGCAGAGATTAACATAACTTTCCCTTACTCCAATTACAAGCTGGGCATCGTAAGCGTCACCGTTTCGCTCGGCATGTACGATTTTCATTGCAGATTCCTGTAGACGATCTTTGATGTCTTTGAAAATATGCTCATTCCAAGAATCCAACATTAATTTCCGAACAATGCTATCTTCGGTGGGATTCTTTTTGTTGTTATTGTTATTATTATTGTTGTTAGCTGAAGACGATGATGAGGTGCCAGCGGCAGCCGACGATGTCGAGGCAGCTGCTGCTGAGGAACTTGAGGCGGAAGTTGATGAACAGCCGGAGGAGGGTTGTTTCAATTGAAACCAGTGCTCCAATTGGCGAAAAGGCAGAGGCAGGTAACTGGATTGTGTAAAAAACTTACGCCATTCAGTTATGTAGGTGGTTAGCAAAGCATGTTCGCCTCGTTGTGACTGCACCTTGCGCTGGGCATGAGCTATAAACTCCACGACATCATTGCGCAGACAATCGTAGATTTTGGCAGCACCCTTTTCATCCCACAGACATACCAAATGGACGCCATAAAATAAATCCTGCCACTCAACTTGTGATACGGTTTCCTGCTTCAGCAGCTTCAATACTATAATACGCATTTCAGGCCATACTTCCTCAAAGGATCGTTGTCCTTTTCCCTAAACGCCAACAAGGCAAACAATGAAAAATTAAACAACAAAAGAGATGTCAAAAATCAAGAATTTTCAAGGTTTCTACTTAAACAATCGCTAAATGCTTAAACAATCAACTTACCTTTAGCATTTTTTATATATAATTTTATTTCACACTTCTTAATTATTATTCATTTATTTACTTGTTTGGAAAGGTTTTTTTAATTAAATTTAAAGTTTGTTAATTTTTTTTTATTTTGCTAAAAGTTGACATTTACTTTTTAGCTTTTCGGCAAATATTCCTGATTTTCCAAATTGTTTTTGTTAATAGTCTGTTGCTTTTTTGTTTATTTATGTACTACCAATAAAGTTTTGTTAAAATTCTAAATAGTTTGGAAAAAATTATAAAGAAAAGAATTTTTTCTTTTTTTTTTTGCGAATATGCAAAAATTCTACTTTTCGCCGCTATTTTTTTCTCTTCTCTTTTTTGTTTGACATCTATTGTAGATAGGGTTCCCAGATTTTGTTCGTATGTTACAAACAAAAATTCCCAAAACACAGTTTAACTTGTCCCCAGTAAAAATATGCACAGAAAAAAGAAATTCGTAATGGGAATGAATTTTTTAATAAATGTTATTAATCGAACATGACTTTTTTCCCAAACTTTTTACATTCAGAATAAGAACATAACAGATTATTACAGTTAAGAAACAAATGATAGTTCTCAAAAAGTAATATCAACTCGTATGGTTATTTTGACGTCATACAATCACTTTTCAATGGTTGTGGTTTGCAGAGCGAGAGTAAAAATATAAAAAATCATAAAAAAAAAAAAATTTTTCAAGGAAATTTTCAAACATTTTTAAACGACATAAAAATATAAATGAAAATTTAAATATTTTTTTAAGCTTCCTAGATTTTATTTGAAAACAAAAGATATGATCAAAATCATACTATTTATAAATGTTATGAATTGGAAATCTATGAAATCAAATTATACTCTTTATCAAAGGTCAACATAGAGACGAGACGGAATTGTCCAAAACCTATCTCTTGGAACAACAAAATGCATGCAAGTCTATGTATTTTGTTTTTATAGTTAAAGAAAAACAATAAACAAATATATATTTTCATCTGAACAGTTACAATCGACAATTTGGAGTGTAATATTTTATTTACTGCGTATCACGAAACTATTTTGTTTACCTAGCATTTACACATGCAAATAACAGTTCGAAAAACACAACACATTCATACTTTTACACAATCATTCGTGCATGTGTAAATTTACACACGCATGTGTGATTGTGTTAGTGCAAAAGTATGAATGTGTTGTGTTTTTCGAACTGTTACTTGCATGTGTAAAGGCTAGGTTATGTATTTTTACGAGAGACTAGTTTTAAAAAATCAGTTAAAAATAATATTTTTATGTATATAATTTTAATTCTTGTTTAGTTGTTCTTGGATTTTATTATTATTATTTATATGCTCAATTATATTAAAGTCTGTTCTATATATGCAAAATATTTGTCAAGTATAGACAGGGGGTTATGACTCAACAAAAATTATGTTGGTTTTTCTGAACAAATTTGCAGTTTCATTTATGCAAATTTTTTTTATTATTTTGTTTTTAAATCAGTCACACTGTAGAACTGAAATTTTTGACTTTTTAACAGTATGTTCAATTCTAAAAATTCATATTTTTCAATATTATAATAAAAATTCATAAATGTGATACCAACTAACGATTGAATATATTTTACCATCTCTAATGCTTACTGAACACAGTTGATTTAGCTGCTGCTGACATTTTCAAATGTCATTAATGTTTTTGCTTTCACCTTCTGTTTCTCTCTTCTTATTTTTTTCTTGAACTACATTGCATTGTTGGTATTTTTGTAAGGTTTTATTTTTGTGTGAATATTTTTTCTTTCCCATTGGTTCTTTCGTGTTGAAATTTTCTTAATTAATTATATTTTTTTTATTCTATTCAAAGCATATTACGAAAAGCTAAGATTATTACAAAAAAAAAAAAAAACAATTGTTTTATTATACACTGTGGGAATTTGTAAAACAAACAATAAATCTATTTTTCATTAGACAAAAAGTTAAAGTAAATGTAAAATGACCATGGGTGAGATGCCAACACCGTCACTTGTCTTGCCCGTAATATTGAGACCTATATTTGCACAGGTAAAGTAACAACATGCAGTAATAAATGAAAATCAATTACTTATTAGCCAAATAAATGTAAAAGTAGTGGAGAAATATAAATAGGTCATATTTGAAAATTGGTAATTAATTTCAAATGAATTTTTTTAATTTTAGTTGGAGAGAAGAGATGTGGGAGCTGCTCAATCATTGCGTTCGGCAATCTTAAAAACAGAACAAAATAATCCTGGATTTTGTTATGATCTTATAATGGCCATTACACGAAGAGCTGAACTAAATGTCAATCTAAATGAATCGGTCTTAAGATTGCAAGGGAATTTACCAGAATCAGATTGTAAGTTGTAATGAAACATGCAGAAGAATTGTTAGATTTGTATTAATTTCGAATGGTTTTGGTTGTTTTGCTTTTTTTTAGTAAATGAATATCGACTGACCCGTACCGAAGAACCATTCCAAGAATTGAATCGCAAATCAGTAGCACTCAAAGTAATTTTAAGTCGTATTCCTGATGAAATTCAAGATCGCAAAACATTTCTGGAAACTATAAAGTAAGTTTTATTTATTTAATGTATTTTTATAACTACGTTTTAATCCTATCGAGTGCTTCAGATTTTTAATTAGTGGTATTGGGTTTTATTGTTTAATTTGGTAAATTTAAAATTTTGTAATCCTTTCACATGAGCTCCAATCAAAACCTAACATGCATTTTAAAGTTCAAAATCTACTTTTAAAAATATACCTATTTTTTTAATACAAAGCTCTGAAATTTTTTTCAAATCATGAATTTAAAAAATTGTAATTATCTATCCGTTCAAATTAAAACAAAAGAATTCGGATGATTTTTTTTTTAAATCAGTTAATTTTTTTTTTGAAATAGGCGTTTTTTTAGTTTAATTATAATCTTTGGCTTTTATTTAGTTTTTCTTAAGCTTTTTGGGAACAAATTTCCTGATGATCTGGCCTAAGCAACCAGTGAAATGCGTATAGAAACTAGCTTTTACTCCAACAATAAATTTCAGTGAATTTTTCAATAATTAGGAATTCAGCACACGATATTCTTACCAAAATATTAATTTTGTATTGCAGAAATAACTTTTTGATAACTTTGGCATTTTTGTTTATATAAAATTAGCGATTTTTACTCGTATTTTGTGCAAAATCTTTTTAACTTAGGTATAAGAGATTTTCGAAATTTTTGTATTTTAATTTAGCAATATGTAATAAAATAATTTTATTTTTTTGTGAAATTTGCGATTTTTTATTCGTTTTAATATTTCTCACATTTTCTTTGTTTAAAGGGAAATTGCCAGCGCCATTAAAAAACTTTTAGATGTTGTAAATGAAATTGGCAATTTCATACCCGGAGTTACTGGCAAACAGGCTGTGGAGCAGCGCAAAAAGGAATTTGTTAAATATTCGAAAAAGTTTAGTACAACACTAAAGGAATACTTTAAAGAAGGACAGTAAGTACAAAGTTCTCTATATTTTGCAAGTTTTGTAGTAATTAAATGTCGAAATAGATCGTAGTCTACAATTACCCTAAATGGTTAAAATTTACAAATCAATATGATTTATTAATGAAATATACCGTGAGAACAATATGACATGAGCCATTGTTATCATTTTATTTTATCTTATCTATTTTAGCTGTTGTTTTTACTTTTCTTGTTTTCTATGTAGACATTCATTCTTTATGAGACATAGACTTGTTTAACTATTAACAAAATATATATATATTGAAAACAATATTTTTTAATTATGGTTTCGGAAATCTGTTGACTTTAATAATGCGTTAAGCGAAAATCATCTACGAAAAGAACTGCTTGCAATTGTTAAAGTTACAATTTAGTAATAATTATTTAAAACTTTGTGGCACGAATTAAGGAACGACGATAAGGATATTCAGTCACGATAAATTTATTAGATTGGGTAGTGTTTTTCTACCCAATGAATTATACTTTTACTATTGCTCTGAAACGAAAAATGCTATCCATTGATCAGAAGAATTTCGGCTATGTGATAATATTGTACTTCTTCTGTGGACTCCCGGACATCATTGACTATTGCACAAGGGCTTCAATGTGCTGATAGCAGCAGAAGTGACTGGTAGGATAAAATCTCTCAAAGAGAATACATTTTTAACCCAATCTCCCTAAAAGATGGCATTTGAGATGAGATGATTGCAGGGACAAGAACGCTTGATTCTTTTACATTACCGGACCAGTGTAGTGTTCTTCAGGCTGAAATATCTGCATTGGAAGGCTGAAATTTAATCGATTATTTGTGCAAACCATTACGATTTACACTGATAATCTTTAAGTATATACATATGCCTATGAATAACAATAACAGTTATCCCATTAATTCTATTTTCGCAAGATAGAATTCTAAAAGGCTGTCCTTTTTTAGGAAACAACCATTGATGATAGATTTTGGTACATATCTTTGAAACATTTATATTCGGTTAAAACCGAACACAAAACTCTACAGCAGGGGTGCCCAAAAGTTCCTTATGGAAGAGCAAACACCAATACATTTAAAGAAAAACAAATTTTTATGCAATTTTTTTTGTTGTACAAACCAAAACATACAAAGAACAAGTTAGAGTGCTATATTCGGCTATGCCGAATCTTAAATACCCTCCACCTAAATTAGATGAAAATTATAGAAATGACATTAGCACAAACACTCTAATATCCATATTCAGTGTTTGTTATTGGGACTTAGCTCCGATTATGAAGATTGGTAGAATGGTAATGTAATACAGTAGTTTTCGCTTATAGTCTACAAATACAGTTGCACAATTATTGTGGACTATGAGCTAATTAGGACTATAACCGAATTTCTTTTGAAGCCACTTTATGGATTATATATGAATACTGATATAATACACATTTTGCACTATATACAAATTATGTATTTTCTTCAATAAAAACACTTTTTTTAAACAAAATAAAAGTTTATTTAAAATATAGTAGTATAGTAAGTAGTATTTTATATATTGTTAGAAAAACTAGTTTACGCAGAAGATATTTTATTTCAAATGTATACAAATGTTATCTAGTTCAGCAATTTATAATTGAAATAACTACATATTCCTACCATATCCAACAGAGTCTATAATTTTATAATAGGAATAAAATGTACTATTTAACATTTTATATACTTAATAATTGGTTAACATTACCGATTGGCTCAATATTTCCTATTGGTGCTATGGTCAAATATGGACCGATATTCACAAAACCCAGTAGTATAATGTTTGAATACAATCTATTGATCTGTATACAATTTTAGTTCGATATCCATATATTTGAAATATTTATAGAGGTTAATGTGGTTTTCGGAAGTGGTCCTTATATGGGAGCTATGACCAATCATCGGCCGATCTTCATAAAATTCAACACATTGATTTTCGTATATAATGTAAATATTTATTTGAAATTTTAACCAGATAGAAGCTTTTATAAGAGATTTATTAGCATTTAAGTAATTTTCGGAAATGGACCTTATGTGGGAGCTATGGTCAAATATGAAACGATATTCACACAATCTAGTAGTATCATTTGTGAATTAATACTACCGATCTGTGTAAAATTTTAATTCGATAACGATATTTTTCAGATATTTATGAAAATTAATGTGGTTTTTAGAAGTGGGTCCTTATATGGGAGCTATAACCAATTATGGGCCGATCTTCATGAAATTCCCCACAGCGATTTTCATGTGCATGGGGATTATTCAAGTTGAATATCAACCTGATAACGATATTTAAGTGTATTTAAATGATTTTCGGAAGTAAACTTTATATGGGGGCTATGGTCAAATAGTGGCCGATCCAAAAAAAAATTGGTCTCGCGATTCCTGTTTGCACGAAACTTAGTTGTGCTGAATTTTGTATGGATACTGCAATTCTATGGGCATTTATATACCATAGCACCATATTTCGGGAAGAAATTTGTATGGGGGCTACGAGAAATTATGAACCGATTCTTTCCATTTTCAACAGAATTTGTCCCTTTGTCATATAAATAAAGAATGCAAAATTTCATGGTATTCTCTGCAATGGATTTACCAAAAATCAGAAAAAAACATGTGAAAAATATCAAAATTTTTGGAGGTTGTCTTACATTTTATTCCATGACCCTGGTTCCACCAATTCGATTTAGCTGATTTTCAATACCAAACTGCTTAGAAAAATTATAAACATTTTGGTATACATTTCATTAATTTTGCTTATGTGATTTGGGCGTGAGAATGTTTTACACAGACAGACAGACAGACAGACAGACAGACAGACAGACAGACAGACAGACAGACAGACAGACAGACAGACAGACAGACAGACAGACAGACGGACAGACGGACAGACAGACGGACATTGCTCAATCGACTTAGAATTTCATAAGGATCAATAATATATATACTTTGTTGGGTCTGAGATGATTATTTCTCAATCTTACACACGGAATGACAAACTTATATATACCCTCTTTCACCACTTGTGGTGGTGGAGGGTATAATAAAGAAAAAAAAAATACACTTTTTTAAACAATACGATAAACAAAAACAAAATCTTCATTGATGATCGCTGTCGTCAATGTTTACCAGCAAAGCATACGAAAGTGTTGTTGCTTTTGCACTTGCGTGTAGACAGTGAAGATCGACAAAAAAAAAAACAAACAAGACAAAGTTGTTTGTGTATTTCATATTGCTAGTGCTGAGTGCTGTATTGAGTATAGAAACACACAGCCTATAGCTAAGAGCATTTACAAAAACAAATGAGCACCAAGAGTATAGGGCTTGGGCACCATTGCTCTACAGTAAACATTTCATGAGAATTGGTCTATTGGTTTAGGCTTCTATAAGTTAAAAAAAAACAAATAAGGACTGAGATCGTAAAATTCTTTACACACGTTTTTCATTAAAACTTTTAACCCAAGTATTATTTGATTTTTATACCCTTCACCTTCGTGAGATTGAGTATTAAGCCATGTCTATCTGTCTGTTGAAATCAATTTTCTGAAGACCCCAGATATCTTCGGGATACAATTCTTCAATAATTCTGTCAGACATGCTTTCGAGAAGTTTGCTATTTAAAATCAGCAAAATCGGTCCAAAAATGGCTGAGATATAAGGAAAAAACCAGGACAACCTCGATTTTTTACCTATATCTGGATTACTAAGTCATTAATATAGACAATATGGATATCTAATCATACCTACCTACCTACAATGGGTCAAAATCGGGGAAAAAAATGTTAACCAAATTTTTTTTTACCAAAAGTTTTTTTTCGCTAAATATTAAAAAAAAATTTTTAAAACTTAAAAAAAAATTTTTAAATTTAAAAAAAATTTTACATAAAAAATTAAAAAAAAAAATCGAAACAAATTTTCTTCCAAAAAATTAAAGAAAAACAACAATTTTGTTTACCTAAAAATATTAAAAATTTTTATTTTGAAGTATAGTTTGGTGAAGGGTATATAAGATTCGGCCTAGCCGAATATATCTCTCTTACTTGTTTTTTTTTATCAAGTTACCTTTGTAAAGCATGTCAGTTATTATGTTTAATGTCAATTATGTTCATTTGTTGTTAATCTGATTAAAATGAGTGACCAGAAAAAAGTGCGTACCAAACAATCAAAGTACTGCTATCAAACTTTTTTCAATGTTATTAAACAGTACCGGGAGAACTTGTCCGTTGATAGAAAACCTGGTTCAGTTAAAAGGAATGTTTCTAAAGCCAAAAAAATAGAAAGCATTTTCAAAAGAGCTCCCAACACCTCCGGTAGGAAAGCAGCCCGGTTAGATCACTGCTCGGACTATTTGGTACGAAAAGTTAAAGCCAATGAAGGTTTAAAAGCATACAAGGCTCAAAAAGTTCCTGACAGAAACTCTGCTAAACATTTAGAGGCCAAAGACAGAGCACGGAAATTGAAGTCAAATTTTATACAAAAAATATTCCTGCTGCATAATGGATGACGAAATGTACGTATGGAAAATATTTCGCAGCTTCTGGATCAATTTTTTATGTTGCAGATGCTCGAGGGAATGTTGAAGAAAAGTCACTATGGTAAGAAAGGTCTTGAGTGGTACAAGAACAATAATGTGGTATTTGTACCAAGAGAGGCAATTCCTCCAAACTGCCTGGAACTGAGTTCAGTGGAGAGATATTGAAGATCACAAAAAAGGTGTCCAAAAGTGTGGTAGATGGACAACCTGTTCGAACAAAGTAACATAAAGCACTATAAAAACCATAATGGAAGAGTTTTCGAAAAAGGTTCAAAATTTCATCATAAGTGATTAGAACTATAAAAATATTTTTGTAAATTGTAGCAATAATTTCAATCAAATAAAAAAAGATTCAAAACTATAAGTTTAGTGGTTTCATTTTTATTAACATATACGAATGTTAAACATTTTTCGATCTCAGTCGTTAAATAAACAGACATACATTAACATTTATATATATAGATTAAACAGTATAAACATGTAAACATTATTCTTTATTCATCTTATTTTGCAGGCCCAATGCAGTATTTATAAGTGCCCTGTATTTAATACGACAAACCAATCAAATCATGCTGACTGTAAAAAGTAAATGCGAGTAGAAAATTGAAGTGATTAAAATTAGTGGCATTTTTTATTTTATTATCATTATTATTATTATTTTTTAATTTTTATTATTAATTACAATTATTATGAAATATAATTTTATTAAATAAATAAAACGAAAACACAAACAAAAATCCTTAAGAACATTGTAATAAAAATACATAGTTTAAAACAAAGAAAACAGAAAAAAGAGAGTAGCAAAATAAAAAAATAAAAAAAAAACACTTAAACAATTAAATAAAAACAAAAACCAACACAAATACAAAGAAAAACAAACAAATACAAATTTAAAGAAAAAACAAATTAAATTAACAAATAAAAACTACAGAAAACTTATTTACAATTACAAACAAATAAAATAAAATTACCACAAAGAAAGAACTATTTATTTTTTATTTTCTCAATATAAAAACAATAAATTAATAACAACAAAAAAAAAAAAAATACAAATTATTTAAAAGTTATTTAACAATTTTTTATGTAGTTTTTAGTATTATTACTAACAAAAAAAATATATATTACAATTTATTTATAATTGACATGAAAAAAAAAAACATTAAAAAAATGTAAATATTAATTATTGTCTTTAATTTTGTTGCTCGTTCGTTCGTTTGTTTGTTTATTTATTTCAATTAATTAAATTAACTAGATGATGTGTAAAAAAGAATGTTCGTAAAACACACTTCAATATTTTTAATTATATTCAAATATTAATGTATTAAAAGAACAAAGTGAATTCCCAAAATTGTAACAATACATCATTTAATATACATACAAACACTAATTTTATTGTATTAAATGAAAACTGAAATCAATTCAATTAATAATTATAAAATAGTAATGAAATAAAATATTTTTCCATTATTTTAATTTTATGTTTGAAATTTAAAACGAGAATGTAAATGAAAAGTATAAACATACTTACATACTTATGACAAATAAATAAATGTATTTATAATCCATTTTAACTTAAAATTTATTTTGTTGTTTTAATTGCAAAAGTTCAATGTGGATTTTTAAAAGGAGAGCAGCAAGTGCAAGTATGCTTTAGTTTATACTAGATACTAGTGGCAAACGTGCACCACCCGTATTCCGTCTCCCTGATTCTGTATTCATTGATCATGCTGAACTAGAGCATATCAATGCTCCAGCTTTTCAGATAAATACCTAGGATTCGTTTCGCAGTTGTAATCTGTGTATGTACTTGGGTATTCAATTAATCGGTTTTCTGGTTAATCGGTTAATTTTGTAATGTAATGTATCCAGTTTCGCCTATTATCATGTCGTCCTCCGACAAATACATGTAAATTAAATATGTCAGTTGTTACACACACTACGGATTTCTCAATCTACACAGACGTTGGCGTAGGTGTCTACATTCGGGTATTCGACATTAGGTTATCTTTTAGACTTCAAAATAAATGTAGCATAATTCAGGCTGAAATATCAGCCATCAAAAGGGCGGCTAACTGGCTCAGTTATAACAAGATATCAGGAAGGAATAATTGTGTATATACTGACAGTCAGGCCGCAATAAAATCAGGTGTATACACAACATCTAATTTGGTCCTGGAATGCCGGGCATCCGTAAACAGGATGGCGAGACATTCAACAGTCGTACTCAAGTTGGTACGGGGACACGGCAACTGCGTTGCTGATGATTTGACGAAAAAAGGCGCCATTTTACCTGACGGAAACATAGATTTCCTATGTGGAATTCCGCTATCTAAATGCAAGCTACAAATTAGTAATTTCTACTATGAGCTCGCTCAGACAAGATGGGGTTGTGAACCCACATGCACTATAATCAGAATGATATGGCCCCGACTGAATCGAACAACATATCTTCTTGGCTTGTCACGCTCACATTTGCGTGGCGTAGTGGCGGTCATTACCGGACACTGCACTTTTGGCAATCACGCGAGGATACTTGGCTTGCCCTACAACGACTTCTGCAGAAGTTGTCAAAACGAGGAGGAGGATGAGACCATTTTTCATCTTCTTTGTCACTGTTCGGCATTAGGAGATCTACGCTTACGGTTTCTGGGACACCGTTCTATAAATAGTCTTTCTGAGCTCTCGAATATGAGGCTTGAGGGCATTAATGCCTTTATAAGGTGTAGTAATTGGTTAAAAAGACCAGACATGGGAACCTCTCTAGAGTAACCTAATAACCGCTATCTTATTGATACGCAATTTTTGGAAATCTCCTTCTCTCTTTCTTGAACATCTTCTTCTTAACTATTCAATCTTCCACTTCTCTTTTTCAATTTCTATCTGCCCCTCTTTTTTTCTAACTTTCTACTTTCAGGTAACACAAAGGGACCATTGAGCTGTTTTTCTATTCTTCAATTTCGCGGCTGCCAGGAAACCTAACCTAACCTATAAATATTTCTTGTATGTCCGAAAAAATATGTAATTTTACTTTGCATAAATGGGAAACATAAGCATTTAAATGAGTACCCTCACTTATTCTTATTTCACAAACACAGTTTTCGATTTCCACTGAAAAACATTCCAGTTTTTTGTCCCTTATTAAGATGAACAAGTAAGAGAGCTATATCCGGCTGTGCCGAATCTTATATACCCTTCACCAAATTATACTTTAAAATAAAAATTTTAAATATTTTTAGGTAAACAAAATTAATTTTATTTTTAAATTTAAATTTTTTTTTTCAAATTTTTTTTTAGTTTATTAATGAAAAAAAATTTATGACAAACAAATTTTTTTGTTAAAAAAAAATTCGGGTTAAAATTTTTTTTCCGATTATGACCCATTGTAGGTCCAAATTACTATAGCCTTATATATACCGTTGCAATGGATTTTGAAATATCTATCATTATATATCCATATTGTCTATCCTAGTGACTTAGTAATCCAGATATAGATCACAAATAGGCCAAAAATCGAGGTTGACCCAGTTTTTTCCTTATATCTGAGGCATTTGTGGACTCGATTTTAAATAGCAACCGAGCCGGAAGAATTCCCTATATATTGATTTATGAATCAAGTTTGTACTTTATTTGGGGTCTTCAGAAAATTGATTTCAACAGACAGACAGACGGATATAGCTTTATCGACTCCGCTATCTATAAGGATTCAGAATATATGTACTTTATAGGGTCGGAAAATTATATTGTGGAAATTACAAACGGAATGACAAACTTATATATACCCTTCTTACGAATGTGAAGGGTATACAAATTCGTGAACTTTTGACAAAACAACTTAAGTGGAATTTAAAAAATTTTCAGGAGTGCGCAATAACTGTTGAATTGATCGATAATTACTTTATTATTTGTCATTGAAGAACTTTATTATTTGTCTCAAAGAAGTATACAACGCTCTCGAAATTCTTTAAGGTCAAATAATAAAACAATTATCGATCAATTCAACAGTGTTTGTGCACTCCTGAAAATTTTTAAAATTACACTTTTTAAAATTACACTTTTTAAAATTACACTTTTTAAAATTACACTTTTTAAAATTACACTGTTTTGTCAAAAGTCCACAAAAATAAATGGAGTAGTTACTTTTTGGTATTGAGTTCCAGGAAATATACACAGTATTAAGTACTCAATACTTTGAAGATTGAGATCGCATTTTTCCGTAGGACAGACATTATTTCCAGCCCAGTCATCTCGGTTTGTTTTTCTAATCTAAGTTCATTAAAATGCGATGTAGATAATCAGGTAAGTGATACAAATCGATTTAGACGTCAAATCACATATTTTGTTCGATGAAATCGAATAAGAATAATAAGAATTTTTAGTATACTTTAAATTATTATAAATGGTAATGATGTAACAAAAGCCATTATATTTACATTTTACTGAAGATACAATATACTACATGTATGTAAAATTTACATTTGGTCAATTCACAAGGTCTCTTATCAGTCATATTGTCATAATGTCCTAATATATCACGATTCGGCGGCTCGGCTTAACCGACTCTTAGGCATTCGATGTTGGTCTCTGCTGGTTCGTTACGATAACACAATAAACATAGCATAGAAAGTAGTATTATTTTAGGACATATTTTGCTTGAAAAGCAATAAAAACCATTGAGAAATATTAGGACATTATGACATGATAAGATACCTTGTGAATTGACCAATTGTAAATACATTTTCAAAGTTGTTTTTAAGATTTCATCAGAATTGCATTTATAACAATAAATGTGAAATTGAAATAAAAAGGTGAAGGTTGACAGGAAAATTGAATATCATAAGGACTTTGACCACAAACTAGGCATAATGAGGACAGCAAGATCTATCCGAGAACAGTTGGCATTAAGTCTGGCTACTGTGGAATTGATGCCATCTTTATCAATGTCGTTCAAAGCTGTTAACTGGTCTCATGCCACTAGAACAAGAAATGTAGGAACAAAATTAACTTATTTTGAGAAATATTAAAATAAAAGTTTATTTTTATTTAAAATGTATCCATATTTATTTGTATATGATTTTGTCTTCGTTGGATACAGTTAACCTTTTCGATGGTATGACCAAAAAAAATATTCTTTTTAACGGCAGTTTCAAATCTCCAATTTAAAATTTTCAAAAATTTTTTTCAACAAATTTCAGAATTTGTTGATCATCACATTGGGATTTATTGGAAATAAAAATATGAAAAAAGTATGACGTACCTGCGATTTCCGAGAAAAACTAATTTTTTGGCCACATATTGGCGAATGAGCCGAATTTCCTTACTCTTATGAATTTTAAGTAAAAATATAGTCTGAAAGTTTTAATAAAAATTCTTATTAAACTCTTAAATCGTGAAGGTCAAAGGTAAAATTTTTCAATATTTGGAATTTCTCATGAAAAGATAGCGAAATGTTATATATTTTTGGGCCGATTTTGATGAAACTTAAGAAGACTATGACACAAAGTTCAAGCGATGTTTCAAATCGGATCGAGAACAAAAATTTGGCATCATTTTTAATTTTTTTCATATACCCGAGATAACTCACTTTGGGGCCTTGAGGCTTCGCCCCACCTTAGTGTTTTAAGTCCAGAATTTAAACTCAGCTACACCTCCTCTATAGTCGGGAGAAATTTTATTAAAATCGGTCTATCGGTTAGAAGTTACAGACTTATTTCCACTTTTTTTTCATTTTCCCCACTGTGCATTACCACAATTGGAATAGTTATTAGAATTTCCTACGGCGCTCCATTATTTCATTTACAAAATTCATTTATTAATATATTTTTGTTCTTATATTATTTTAGACAACTATTACAGTAAATGGAATTGATTATTGACATTACAATTTACATCTAATTACATAAAAAATCGAATAAAAATATAATCTTTTACATTACGTGGAAAAATACAAAAGAATAAAAAAAATCTATAAAAACCAAACAAATATTAATATAAACCAAAAAAAAATTTGATAAATCAAAAATTAACAAAATATGCTATTAAGACAACAACAAATCAAATAAAAACAAGTAATAAATTGTAGTCGGAAACTGTGGAACATTGTGGACCGAGCGGTACTAAATCTGGTAGTACGAGATCGGCTTATATAAAACTTCTTTGTGCTGAATTTGGTTTGGATATGTTTATAAATAAGATATTTATGGCGGCTAGGAGAAATAATGGACCGATGCTAACCAAATTCAATAGGCTTAGTCCTTGCTGCAATATAAAAGTTTGTGCCAAATTTTGTCAAATTCCATATTAATATTAGGACAATATTTTTGCACGTTACAAACATCAGCAGTAACCCAATATACCCTTCCATTATGGTGGTGTAGGGTATAAAAATTGTAAATAGGAAATTTAGGAAAATAACCAATAAACTAAATTAAGAATTGATACACTCACCAACAATGTTGTCGAAGTTCGCAAAGGCCTCAGGATCTTGAAGACAAACTGTAGTTTGGAAATTTTCTATTTATTTTATCTTATTCTAATTAGCAATTTAAACAATCGTTTTGGCAACATTTTTTAAGTTCTCTAAGCATTTTTTTTTGGAAAGCCAACATAGAAATGAAGTACAACAATTTCTCCAGCTTCAGAAAATTGATGTACTACTCGTCTCTGAAACACACTCTACCATTTCAAAATTAACGGATACTACACGTATGATACAATACATCCAAGTGGTAGAGCATGCGGCGGAACAGCTATATTAGTGAGAAAAGATATTAGGCATTTCCCAATGCCAGAATATAAAAAGGACCACACCCAGGCCACATCTATAAATATACCTGATGGTAGAGTTACAATATCTTCAATATATTTTCCTCCTAGGTATAATATTAATCGAGAGCAGTTTCTCGAATATTTTAAAACTCTAGGTCCAAGATTTATAGCAGCTGGTGATTGCAATGCAAAACATACATTTTAGGGCTGTCGCCTTATTATATTCCTAGAGGGAGGCACCTAGATGCCATATCTAGTAGCACTTATTGGCCTACAAACCTCAATAAGATTCCCGATCTAATTGACTTCGCTGTAATCAAAAATATAAAAAGAACATTTATTTCAGTGATCCCTTGGCTGGAGCTTTCATCAGACCACCTGCCTACAGTTTTAACGTTATTAGAAGTTCCAAGCAAATTAGAAAACTATTGCTCTTGTTTCCCTAACAAGAAGACGAACTGGTTAAAGTATAAAATGTATGTTAGATCACACTTGCCGCAGAACATTTCATTGAAAAATTAATATGAAATACAATCCGCTGTCGATATTTTCATAGATATTTTAACAAACGCTGTTAAAGTGTCTACGCCCCCAGTCACCTTGGGGAATTACAGACATTCAAAATGCCCTAGAAACATTGAGTCTCTTATCAAAGAAAAGAGAACACTCAGACGTTAATGGCAACAATTGCGTTCCCGAGAGTAAAGGCTAAACTAAATCAGTGTCAAAGAAGACTTCACGTCGCCTTAAAGATTAATAAGGAATCTTATATGAGAAATTATCTTAAAAACTTAGACCCTACTAAGAAAACAGAATATAGTCTCTGGAAAGCTGTGAAAAATAAGCAATGCCCCAATGTCACTCATACGCCTTCAGAACGGAGAATAAAAAGCAGTTTTAGTAGTTTAAAATTTGTAACAACTCTTTATTTATTTAAATGTACACCAACAACAGTTCAAATATTCACTCAGTGTCGCTATACACGTCTATCAATTCGCAGAAATACACACACACTCTATAATGTACAAGTATACACGTACAAGACAGTTGATGTTAACTCTAACAGCGACAATGATCAACTCAACTTTCGACTGCCAGCTCTGCCACTATTTATACACGCGCCATATATCGGGAATCTTCTACAATGCTCTTAACGGTCATACTAGTACATTCGAATTCTAGAGCTTTCGATGTTAATGTTAGCAGCTTAAACATGCAGTGTTGCCATACTTACAAACAATGCTAATAACCGCATGCTATCAACATTGTTGATAAGTAGAAGCTTCTACTGATGGACGTGTTTATAAACATGATGAATGTTGCAGGCAGTCTGAGATAGTTATGGTACCAATACCGGGAAATGATGTCACTCAAGTGACATCATACCGTCCCATTAACCTGTTGTCAATATTCTCAAAATTTTTTTAAAAGTTGTTACTTGAGACCCTTATAGTACTCCTTGACGAAAATTGTATTATTCCTGACCAATAATTTGATTTCAGAAGATAGCATAGTATTATAGAACAGGTACATCGGATAACTACTCTTATTCGGAAAACCTTCTAGCTCTGCATTATTTATTGACATATCTCAAGCATATCTCAAGCAAGATGAACTAATACACAAAATCATTAGATTACTAAATGCAAATGTATATAAACTGCTTAAAAATTACATACAAGAAAGATCATTCCAAATCAGATCAAAAGATGTGATCTCTTCACGTCAAAAAATATCCGCAGGGAAGTATTCTAGGGCCGTTCCTATATATTTTATATACTGTAAGTATGCCTACGAGTGCACTGACTCACACATATATATTTGCGGATGATACTGCTTTTTTAAATACACATGGAAACCCCTCAATAGCTTCTGAGCAACTACAGTCTCACATCGCCGATTTAGAAAAATGACTGGACAAATGGAAAATAAAAGTCAATGCAACAAAATTTACTCACGTTTCATTTACTCTAAGACGAGAAAGTTGTCCTTCCATACAGATAAATAATATCAAAAACAGAGCAATGCCGTTTTACATTAACCCACCATATTGAAGCCAATGTTACACAAATAAAATTAAAGTCAGTTCAATTGCACTGGCTAATTGGCCCACGGTCTGCTCTAGACTTGGAATACAAAGTGCATTTGTACAAAACAGTTATAAAATCAATATGGCTATACGGCATTCATCTATGGGGAACAGCTTTCTCATCTAACGTTTAAAAATTGCAAATAAAGCAGTCAGTACTGTTAAGGAAAATAAGTAACAGGTACATTCACAATAGTAATCTCAATAGGGATCTCAATTATTTATTAATATTCTTCAGAATTTTTTTTTTTTTTTTTTAAAACCTCTACTGAGACAAAAGTTATGTGCATTTAAATTAAAAAAATAGGTTTTTCGAGAATTTTTTTCCGAAAAAAGTGCTTATGTTAATGTTTTGTTGTACAGAAAATAAAAACAAAATAAATAATGTGTTTATATTTTTCTGAAAGGTAACATTTAGATAACTAGAGAAGAAAAATAATTTCAAAATTTGTATTACTGCTAGGTCAAATTATTGAAACCTCTTATGTATGACCTAATATGTATACATTCCGTAAATTTGACTAGTGGAGAAGAAAAGATAAACATATTACATATCAACGTTTAGGAAATTATGTCCCCTTTTCAAAAATGTACAAAATTTTTAAAAATTAAAAAAATTATAGAAGATTTTTTTCAGAAATATGGGAATAAAAAATGGTAGCTGAATTTTCTGGAAAATTTTAATTTTAAAAATACAATAAAAGTTTTCTTTATGTATCGTTTTTAATGAAATTTTACACTTATATAGAAACATTATATCGAAATACAAAAGTGAAAAAGAAATTTGTGAATTATTTTTGACAATCCCACAATTCCCAAAAAACTTAAAAAAAATCCCAAAATTGTGATTTTTGGATCTGTTGAAGGCGCCAAGCTCGGGGCTATGAAATCCCTTTGCACAATATTGAAGAACATATTGGGACATAAAAAACAGGTCTTAATTTTTTGAAAGCAGCTATGCGATTTGAGAAAATGTTGTCTAAAGTTGAAATTTATACATTAATTTACATAAAAAAAATATACTTCGGAAGGCTCTGGACCACGCAATAATATGAATTTTGATATTATTTTGCTTTAATGATACTTCCCGTAATGTTATCTTTCAGAAAAATATAAATATATTAATTATCTTTTTCTTATTTTCTGTATAATTTAAAATTAATGTAAGTACTTTTTTTCTAAAAAAAATTGGGAAAAAAGTTTTTAAGTTTGAATGCACATTACTTTTGACTCAGTAACAAGTAACAATTTTTTTTTTTTATTATTGTTAATAAATTTATTGTTAACTCAAAAAAAAATATTTCAAAAAAAATGGAGAAAGAATTGGATCCGTTATTAGCAAAAAAGCAGACAAAGATAGGTAAAAAATATAAAATTTTACTTTTCAAATGCGAATAACTCGTAAACTATAAAATATCTACAAAAAAAATTGATTTAGTAATATATAAATATTACTAGATTCCATATATATAAAAATCTTTCAAGTCGGATCGCAAACACAAATTTGACATTATTTTTAATTTTTTATACACCCGAGGTGCCCCACTTTGGGGCATTGTTATGAGCCCAAATTCAAAACTTAAATATATCGATACCTCTTCAATAACCATGACAAATTTTAAAAAAATTAGAGATTTATTTACACTTTTTTTTTTTAATTTCTCCCACTGTGCGTTGATATATAAGGAGTGAGATCGTAAAATTCTTAACCCAAGTATTAATTGATTTTTTTTTTTTATCAAGTTACCTTTGTAAAATATGTCAGTTATTATGTTCAATATCAATTATATTCATTTGTTGTTAATCTTATTAAAATGAGGGACCAGAAAAAAGTGCGTACTAAAATTATTAAATATTTTCAACATTTTTTGGTCCTACAAAAAGTTGGCCAAGCATTCAAAGGACTACCATCAAACTGATTCTAATGTTATTAAATAGTATCGGGAGAACTTGTCCGTTGAAACAAAAGGAAGGTAGAAGGAATTATGTTTCTAAAGCCAATAAATAGAAAGCATTTTTCAAAGAGCTCCCAACACATCCGGTAGGAAAGCAGCCCGGTTAGCTCAGTGCTCGGACTATTTGGTACGAAAAGGACCCAAAAGCAAACAAAATTTCCCAAAAACTTCTTGGTATGACAAGTAATATGCAGTTGCGGCAAAAAAGCCAAACATTTGTTACAAATGGCTCTATAAATACCGAAATTTACATCAAGGAATGTTTACAAAAAAGGCTGTTTCCATTCATATCACTTCATAATGTGTCCACTTATTTTTGGCCTGACTTGGTATCCTGTCACTATGGTAAACAAGGCCTTGAGTGGTACAAGAGCAATAATGTGGTATTTGTACCAAGAGAGGCAAATCCTTCAAACTGCCCGGAGCTAAGGCCAGTGGAGAGATACTGGGCTCTTGTTAAAAGAGAATTGAAGAGCACAAAAAAGGTGTCCAAAAGTGTGGTAGATTTTAAACGGAGATGGACTATCTGTTCGAGCAAAGTGACAGAAAGCACTATAAAAACGTTAATGGAAGGGTTTCCGAAAAAGGTTCAAAATTTCATCATTAGTGATTAAAACTATAAAAATATTTTTTTTTTTTTGTAAATTGTAATAATAATTTCAATGAAATAAAAAAAAATTAACACTGTAAGTTTAGTGGTTTCGTTTTTATTAACATATATGTATGTTAAGAATTGTTTGATCTCACTCCTTAATATGTATATCTTTCGTATTTCCTTTGTTTTTAAAACTTTGTAACTTTCTTTTAAGCAACAAATAAAAAAGGGGCCCATTTTGAAAAAAAGTCAACAAAGTTTTGATTTTGCAAAAAAAAGTCAAAAATTTTATGTTTTGAGTTACAAAACATTTATTTTGGTAGATAACCAACTCGCATCCCACTAAGCAACCAAATAGGTCTAAGCTTTCTTTTGAGAAAAAAGGGCCCATTTTGAAAAAAACGTCAAACAAATTTATATACATTTTTTTAAGTTCAACAAGTCAATGACATTTTATACTAAAATATGAAAGAGTGCAATAGTCATAGGGTAACATAGAGACGAGACGTAATTGTCAAAAACCTAAGTCTGTTGTCAAAAACCTAACTCTTGCAACAACAAAATACATGTTAGTCAATGTATTTTGTTGTTGTATCAGACATATGATTTGTTGTATTTTTGTTTGACAATACGTAGTGTTTCGTCTCTATGTATAATTCTCTATGGCAATAGTTTTGAAGGACGATGTTTTAAAGTGGCATATTTTTTAATCTAATTGAGATACAGACTTGAAATTTTTTTGTAAGACCAAAAATCTATACAAGAACAATTAATTCGGAATAAATGTGGATCATATTGTTTCCAATATTTGCAATCCTGTTAAAATTTTGATACAAATTTTAGTTTAAGAAACTCAATAAATATGTAATAAAAACTTTATTTATTGACAAAACTCAATGAAATTTTCAACTGGGAAAATACTTTGGGGTTAAATTGGGAACACATCAAGGTTTGCAAAGCTGCTTTCTGTTTTCTGATCCCAGCTTTGGGATTTTAGAACATGTGGCCCAAAGTTGAAATTTCGAAAAATACCTTAAAGAAAAACCTAAAACTGTTACATGTTCTTAAAGAGTTTTTTTTTAATTAAAAAAGAGTTAAGTCACCTTCTCGGCCTAAAAAACCAAAAAAAAATACTTTTTAAATTAAAAATTATTTATTTTTGGATCCATATTTGATATTGCTCTGAAGTCGTTTGTATATTATTGGTAATTTAGTTGTGTAACTAACAAAAAAATCGAGTCCATTCAGTCCAAAAGTACGACCTAAGTATATTTTTTAAAAAAGCGGCCAAGGTATGGCATAATTTTAAATTTACAATTTTGAAATGCTTATTACTCTGATATTATAAGAGATAAATAGCACATCCAAGCAAGACCTAGCCGAATGCTTTAAAATCGTATGGGAAACAAAAAAATGGCACGTGTTTAAAAATTTTACATGTCGAAGGTACCCTACTTCGAGCCTCCATAGCGCCGCCCTTGGATCATTTGTAAGGTCCATTTTAATAACTTAAACTCGAATACTCCTTGTCTATCCCGATCGCACCAGCTCTTTAGAAATGCCAAATTTATTTCCAAAAAAATTTGATTCTACCCCACTGTGCATGGTTAGGTCATTGTCCGTCATCCGCTATTGAAAATAAATTGTCTGAAGTCAAGTCTGTAGACAGTTGTAATTCAGAAATACCATCAGAAGAAACTGAATTCTCATTAACTACTGGACAACGCCAACAATTAAATGCTATAATAGCATTATTCCCAAATTTTGAACAGCAAGGGCTAGGGAACTAGTTTCATCCGCTGCACAGTGTTCGATTTGATAATTTAGGACGTCAAAAATAATAACTTTGTTAATTACAATTGTTTGTAATATGTAAAAGAAAAGTTGAGCTCAAATGTTCACAACAACTCGCTGAATTACGCTTAGAATTTGGTCGCATCCACTTTTCCACTGCCATTAATATTTGTTTATTATGTGTTAGATTAGCCAGATATTTGGGTTCGCAGATATTGTTTATCGGATGACGTTCAAAATATTTCGTCTAGCTACATTTAGTTTGTTTGTTAATAATTGTAAAGAAGCATCACTTAACGTAACACTTAATTGTAATCTTAGCTTTAATTATAAATTAATGTAATATTGCGCGTTATTTTGAAATACTATATTTAAATAATTATTAAGATATTTTATTTAGAATACTTCTTACTGACTTCTAAACTTTTACTTATTTTTTGTTTTTCTTTATTTATTTTTAATTATCATAATACCGTTATAAGAATACGAAGTAAATGGTATTCAAAAATCACAAAAACTCAAGTTAATTTGGCATTACTTTTTTAGACATTTTACTTGTTAATAAACGTTTTTTTTGGTATTTTTGTCTCAAATCGAGCACTATGCGCTGTAGAGAAACTGATGTTTGCTGAAGACGATCGGATGTTGTCCTTAGGGGTAGTTGAGCAATCTCAATCACCATGGAGGTCCCCCATGCGTTTGGTACAGAAACCAAACGAAGTCCGACTTTTCCTCGACCCAAGGGAATTTAATTTTGTCAGGAAAAAATACGCCAATCCGCTGCCATTTATAAAGGGTATTTTCGAAGGTTTCCAAAGGCCAGACTATTCTGCAAAACCATTAACAGCTTTTATATACCTGGTCGTCTACTTTACCAGTTCACCGTTATGTCATTCGGGCTTTATAATGCCTCTTCGACTATGTGTCGTTTAATCGATGAAATAATTCCTCCAGATCTGCGAAATTCCATTTTTGATTATTTGGATGAATTGATAATTGTTTCCGAAGATTTTGTGCATACATCTCAATTTTAGTTCGTATAGCAGACCGATTTTGACACGCAAACTTGACATTAAACATTTGAAAGAGCTAATTTTGCGTTACACATGTACAATACTTAGGCTTTGTTATTGGCAATGGTGGTATTTTGACTGATTTTGAGAAGGTAACTGCCATCGTCAACTGGCCAATTCCTAAAACTATTCGTAAAGTCCCTGTATTTCTGAGTCTTGCGGTAGTGGAGGTTCGTTGAAAACTTTTCCAGCGTTGTATTTCCCATAACTGAGACTAATTCGAAGAATAATTAGTTTTGTTGGACACCTGAAGCGAATGACCCATTTAGAACAATAAAAAAACTCCTTACAAAAACTCCCGTTCTAGTTAATCCTGATTTTACGAAAAAATTCTTCTTACACTGCGATACCAGCGATTATGGCATATTATTGGTATTGGTACAACTCAACGAAGAAGGCCATAAGAGACCAGTTGCGTTTATGGGCAAAAAGCTCAACAGTGTCCAAAGAAATTATAGCGTAACGTAGAGAGAGTGCTTAGCTTCGATAAAAGTCATAAATCGCTTTCGCTGTTATTTAGAATTGCAGGAATTCTTATTTGCTTTCAGCGACAATCCAATTTAAAAGGAAGACTAGTTCGATGGGTATTTATACTTCAAGCGTTTAATTTTAATTTAAGTCATTAAAAAGGCAAAGAACATATCGCACTGGTTCCTCTAAAGATAATCAATTCAAAATTTTTAAAATTTCACTTTTTGCAAGAAATCGACGAACAGTGGTCATATTTACCAACTGTAAAAATCTTACATTATTATCTCTACTCTTTCGCCAAAAAATACAGTTGTATCTGTCTTCAACATTCATTGTAATGTTTTGCCTTTTCTTTTGAGTTGGCTCTCTTTAGAGGAAACAGTGCGATATAGTTATAGACGCATTGTTCTGATGATTCAATTGTGATGTATTTGAACTGAATCTTATTGGACCGGAAATAAATCTCGATTCACCACATTTTATGGATCAGGATTACAAAAACATAAATGTGAAGATAACAGCCGAACAAAATAAATATCCCGATATCAAAGCAGATGATACCGGAAAGATCTGGAAAATTATAGTTGAAAGCTGTGGATCCCTGTGAAATTAATGTTATAAATGAAAGCTACAACGCAACTACTTTTTCTAAAAATTCAAGACTTAACTGTTAACAAGTTAATTCTTTTCAATTCAGATTATTTTAGGCAGTATGCATTTAAGTTTTAAATAAACTTATAAAATTTCTATAGTTGAATTTTCCATCCCTGCTGCTACACAATAATCTTTACCCCTCCACAAAGTATGCAACACTTTACTACATGCCAGAAACAAAACGGAAAACGGAACTGTTAATTGATACCAAAGAGTACGACAAATACTCTCTTCAATACAAGAAAAAGTACCGTTACCACTATAACATGCTGAGAAATGTCTGTTAACCAGTCATGTTAGCACGAATAGAAGACACATACAGCAAAAATCGATTGCTGTGTGTGCAAGCAACCAAGTTTTAGATGAAGAATACAAGTAGACCGAACCGAACGACCGAAGATGACCCACTTTTCGGGGTTTTTTCGCATTAAACCAAAAAGAATTTTTTCTAATTACAATTTGAAAAAATATATATAAATGTGTATAGCAGAGAAAAAAGTGTAAAAATATTAGTTAAATTAATAAAAATTAAATAAAAAAATTGTAAATTAATAAATGGCAACTAAAGTAAAGCGATTTTTTCAACAAAAAACCATCAAAATTCTATAAATAACAGAGTGATTTTTGAAAAAGAAATTTTCTATATATAAAAATTCTTTAGTTTTTTTTTTTTTTCACCAACATATGAGGTTTATATTCATAGCCCCACCATAACGGGAATATTGGCACACTTGCTTTTTTTCTATGTATAGATGAAGAAGAATATGAAAAGAAAGTATAGAACGGAATGAAGGTGGTAGTGGTGGAGAAGGAAAATTTGTTGAAGGAAATTTTCACGCTTAGTATACTAAATTTTGAAAAAAGCAAAAAAAAAAAAAAGTTGTTGGAAAAAATGTGAAATATCTTAAACTGGGGAACAAGACAAATTGTTTAAAAAGTGTTGTTTTATTTTGTTTAAATGTTAAAAGTGAAAGTTTTTTCTGTAATATAGCTTTGTTTTTTTTTGTTTTGCTTTTCAGATAAAATGTAAATTTTTCAAAGTGCAGACAAAATTTATTAAGTAGTTAGTAGCAAACAAAAAAAAAAAAAAAAAATAAGTATCTAAAAAAAGGAATAAGAAAAATTGCATTTATAGTATTAAATGTATAACAAAATATGAAAATTCCAATAAAAGAAATCTCCAGTAAACAAAATAATATTTAATTAAATGATGTAAAAATATGTGTGTATAAATATAAATATATAAAAATATTGCAAAAATTAAAAGAATAAAAATAATAAAAAAAATATTCTACAATATTACAATAGCAGCAGCAACAACAACAACAGCAACCAAAAGCATATCGATAAAAGTGTAAAAAATATATAGAAAAAAAGCAGAGAAAAATTACACCAACATTTCTACACACACATCCACTCACACTAACACACACACAGACATATATGTATACACACCAACAAACATAACAAACAGCAAAGCATAGCAAACATCTATAGATATAAATACCAGAAACTAACCCAACAAACAAATCAACTAAATAACCCAACAAACCCAACTTACTACTCACACGTTCTATCGTTTATTCGTTCGCTTGTTCGCTCGTTCGTTCGTCCGTTCGTTTGTTCGTATGTATTGACAAATTGTACTACTACTACTACTGCAACTACAATTACTACTCCATACATATATATATATACACACACACACTCTCTCTCTATCTCTCTATCATACAAGCTAAACTGCCTTCAAAAATGTGTCTCAAATGTCGTTGACACTTATCATTATAAAATTATCTAAAATTACCATAAATTATAAAATTCAAAAATAGTTCAGCAGCAGCAGCAGCTACCACCAACAACAACAACAACAACACAACATCAACAACCACAAGCAGAAAATTACCTCAAAGAATTTTATTAGTTCGAATGTAAGTAATAATTTATAGAATTTTAATTTTATACATTTAACGTTGTTTTATACTATATTTTTTTCTTGAGTTTCTTTATTTTCTTCGTCCATTCTACTGTCGTCGTTCATACGCTCCATTTACTCTTTTGCATTCACTGTGTAACGCAATGTTTCTCATCGAGTGTTGCCATGATGCATTGTTTTTATTGTGTCCTTAATAGTTTTGCAGAAATATCTTTGTTCTTTACAATTAAAATGTTGTAGACATTTTTAATATGTATAAATGTTATGAATTAACAAGGTCTTTCTAAAAATCGATAAACACGGCACATTTTCATTTTCATAATCATATTTTTACTGGAAATTATTTATTTAATGAGGATATTATTTATAAGCTCTTCTACAAATGTGGGGTAGATCTAATAAAAGTGGTAATATATCTCAATATTCTAAACTACTGGTTGGATTGCAAAATGATGTATGTATGTTGGAATACAAGGTGTCAAATTCGACCACCTCTGGTTCGGAAAACTTCTTACAGCTTGTAACTTGTAGAAATAAGGACAGATTTCAGCGAATCAAGAAATTCCTGTTAATTGCATTAAGTTATCTCTTATAGTTTAATAGATATTTATGTTTAAATTTTGAAAATTTAGTTTTTAACCCTGCTTTTATTTCGTTTTTCGCAAGACATATCATCGGTAATAGATATCCAAATTTTTTTTCTAAAACTATGCTCTTATTTCGAATAAATAATTTTTAATATTTTTACATATCGCTCATTTGCTGCAACAAAGTCGTTTTGAAAAAAACGGCTTTGAATGTTTTATGACATTTTACTATTACTTAAATAAATTTTCAACAAATCATGAGATTTCAGAAATAAAACCTGATTTAAATAGTAGATGTTAATATTCTTCTAATCTGCATTTAACCCAAATTTTGTCTTGTCAAATAAACGAGAAAACATGAATTTTGATGTTTACGGAAAAAAACACTCTCACGCAAAAATAATTGACTTTTTTGAAAACTGATAAAACTATATGAAAGACTATAGAACGGCGCATATTTTGTATTACTCAGTTCAAAAAACATTTTGAGTTATGACATTGTTGCAGCAAATGAGCGATATGTGGTTGATAAGATCTGGCTTCCAAAATGATTAATCGATATAAACATGTATATTACTTCAGACAATTGTTAAAAAATGTCAACTCTAGTTATACAATTTTTTTGGTTTCTCCTTTAACTCTTTGCGGATTAGTGGTCACTTTACAAACCACCGTTTCTATAGTCATTAAAACATAGTTTATTGATATCTATTGGCATTTTGCTAAACAATTATGGCCCATAATCATAGTCAAAAATAAAGTATATTTTAAGAGAAATAAAGTCATCTTTACTTATGAGTGGACTTTAGGTCTACCATAGACAAGTTAAAGTATACTTCTGACGTTAAAGTCGACTGTAAATATAAAACTAGCTGAAGTTGTTTTTAACTCATTTAACAACAGCATCAGCTGTTCTTCGCCATATAAAAAAGTTCGACAAAAAGTCAAAAATGTTTAAGTTTCAAGATATTGGCAGAGATTTTGCAATTATTGAATATTGAATCAATAATATTAGTACCAAAATAGAATAAATTTGATATTAATCTTTCCTTTTCTATTTTTCCACCACAAACTGTTTTTTTCTTTAGCTTCCCGGTTACATTTATTGTTTGTCACTTTTTGTTTTTTTGTTTTTTTTTTTTAATTTCTAAGTCAGCTGTTCAGCGATGCCACTTGTCTATATTTTGTTGTATATTGTATGAAAACATTTTCTACATTAGAGGTGACACCCAGTTAAAGTCGGTTCAATTTAAAACATACTTTAATTTTGACTATAGTTGGAAAATAATAAAAAGCGGGTTTTTATTTTAAAGTTGTTTTTAAAAAGAACCGACTTTATTGTTTGACTATGATTATGGGCCTATATGTTTAAAAGTCATCGTTTATGTTTTTTTGTAAAACTTCGCCATCAGGGTGCTGTGGGTTTAGATAAATTTATTAATTTGAAAATATTGTGAAACGCAGTTTTTTAAGAGACTTTCACTCAGTCAATAAAAGCACAGAGTGTTTATTGTTCATCGAATTCAGTATTACGTTGCTAGTGTTATAATTATTTTTAATGCAAACCGCCACGGTGGTTAGTAAACTAACCACCCCACTCCACTAAAAACCTTGGAATGGTGTGGATTTTTATGTTTTGATTTATTTTTTTTTTACTTTTTATAATAAACTAACCTTGATTAAATGCAATTGTTTTAATTTGAAACTTATAAACATATTTATAAAAACAAATAAACAAAACAAAAAATTTTATTAGCGGAAAAATTGCATTACTAAACAAATAAATACTACCGTGTGAACAAGAAATGAAGTATGTATTTTTCAAAATTATTTCTTGACAAATCGAATGGATTTAATAATATTTTTTTTTAAAATACCTATTGACTGCACAGCATTATAAAAAAAACCGAACTATTGACGCATTCGTTGACATTGTCACCAGAAATACACTAGAACTATTGTCTCTAACGTTTCTCTACTGACGCTTCAAGGAAAGTTGTCGACATTTAACCCTTTGACGACCACAGGGACACCAGTGTCCCAACACTAAAATATTTAATAACTGAATAACGAAAAATAGAATGGGTGCCATTTTAATTTTAATTATAAATTTTTTTGTTATTGTCTTTGAAAATTTACAGTTTTATTTTGATACTGTGTTCAAGAATTGTCCCGAAGTCTTTTTAAGTGTAAATCTGATTTTTTAAATTTTATATAAAATTTTGAAGTTATAAAATCATTATTCATGTTCCGTTCATTGATATGTAGTCCATAAACATGAGTATGTGGAAGGAACATTTGCACTTTACGACCAAAATTCCATTAAATCCGTTAAATTTTTTTGTTTTAATTTCAAAATATGTTTTCTTGGCGCTAACTGATTTACATCAAATAGACAAAATTAGTACTTTTATCAAAAAAGTCTTATGGTCGTGAAAGGGTTAAACGAGTTCAATTGTCGATAGAGAAAGAGTTTTGACATAGAGACATATGGTTCTAGGCTGACTACAGGGCTTGTATAAACATAAATGTTATAAGAAATTTTAAAAACAACCAATTACAAAATAGTTTTAGTGGTTATTTAGCAAATTTCTTATTATTTCATTAATAGACGTTCAGAAATTTTCATTAAGTAAGGGAGTCAGTTCCCTTACTTAATGGTATAAGTTTCAGCAGCTTTATGAAACCAGACTTTGCATCCATAGGTGATAATTGGTTGAATACACATTTTTTAAATAAGAATCTTGTTTTTTAAAGTAAGTTTAGATCTTCTATTGAGTAGGGGGTAAAGGGAACGACACTTGTATTTAAAATAATTCCTAGATATATATGTTTTGTAGGAATACGTTTTAGAGACTTACGGTCTAATTCATAATAAAACCTTATTGTAGATTTAAAACACAAATTTGTTAACAAACACTTTAGCTTTATAAACCTTTAATAAAGGTATTTTATTCATAAACGTTTGTTAAAGCCACAATAAGTAATGTACTGTTTTTTGTCTAATCTGGCAATGCTTCTCAGTTATTTCCCGTTTTTCGTTGTTAGTGTTGCTTGCAATTAGGATAAAATATTCGTTAAATCTCTTTTTTTAATTGTTTGTTTTTAGTATTAATACATTTTTGAAGATAAAAACTAATTTTAGATAAAAAATGTATATCTGATTCTAGTAAATTTATATTAAGCTAAAATATATTAATATACAAACGTTTTTATATATTTTATTTCAATTATTATTAAAAGTATTCGAATGACGAATATTCTGTGATAAAATAAACATCACTGTTTTATAATTTGTTTTATTAATTTATTTTTATTGTCGTTTTGTTAATTTTTAACAAAATTTAATGAATTTATATAAAGAAACAGATAATTTTAATTCCGGAATGGGTATATTAGATTGTGTGGACCTCCTTCCACAATGTTTTCACATTTTATTACTACATTTCGTTACAGGTTAAAAGAAAATGACATAAATGGCAATCAAACTCACTTGCGAACCTCATATAGCTCACTGCCGGAGGAATTTGAAACAAAATCATATATTATTATATTGGAACATATTCCCCAGCGGAGTTAAAATTACGTTTGTCAATTGCAATAGTATCGTCTATTATTGCAAATTTATAAAAAATTATCTTTAAAATTCCCTTTTTTCCAGATAAAATGTAAAAAGAATACCTTAAAATAGCTTTAAAGTAGGGTTGAACCATTATTAAATTTCATATATTTAACAATGGTTTACTACAGGTGTTTTAAGCTAATTTTCGTTTTTGGATATACTTTTATGGAATTTAGCTTAACAACGGTTAGTAAGCATGTTGTAAGTTTTTTTGCATAAGACTGTTCAAATTTATGAATGATTTATAACAGACTTATAAGACTATTAAACGTTTATGAATACAGTTTTTTTATTTTTTTCTTATTAACGACTTATAAAGCTGTTTTAAGTTATTATGAATTAGACCGTTATTATATCGAAATATAATAACTTGTGTTTTACAATCGTTTACTTTTCTTTTCTATTTATTTGAGGAAAAATTTTAAATTATCTTTCATTCTTTTGATTATTGCGTTTGACAATTTATCGCAGCAAATAAAAGCACTATAGTCTGCGTAGAAAGCTACTGTATGATTTCTGTAAACAATAATATCAAAAATAACCATAGAGTAAAGTGTAGGTGATAATACCGACCCTTGTGGCACACCCGCAGGTATTTGTTTATCACTAGATAGCATATTGTCGATAGATACAACAAATGAGCGTTGATCTAAAAAACTCTTTATATTTTTAGCAGGTACGTTGGATAATGGCCATCATGCCATATAGAATCGATGGCCTTTTCGACGTCAAGAAAAATAACTCCAGTATTCTTAAGATTTCTTTTCTTACTTTAAAAAAGTTCACAACTTTTTTTAGTTGCTGTACTGTAGAATGCTCCTTGCCCTATGTAAAATAATGAGGGTTAATAATATTATCATAGAGACGAGACACTCCGTATTGTCAAACAAAAAAGCAACAAATTATATGTCTGATACAACAACAAAATACATTGACAAACATGTATTTTGTTGTTGCAAGAGATAGGTTTTTGACAACAGACTTAGGTTTTTGACAATTCCGTCTCGTCTCTATGTTACCCTATGAATATTATTTTGATTAGAAAAGTTTAGAATTCTCTTATTTAATATTTTCTCAAATACTTTATCCAATAGGCTTTGAATGCTAATTGGTATATAGTTGGACGGTTATTTATGATCCTTTCCTGGATTGTACATTGGGATTACTTTGGCCTTCTTAAAAATCGTTGGAAAATATCCTTCTAAAAAATGTCAAACAAGTAATCGATCATATTCTTAAGGATAATGCTATTAATGCCATCTAACCCTGGGACTTTATTATTTTACAATAAAAATGTACACATTTGAGCATTGTCTGAGGTAGGCTGCATGTTTATATCGATTAAAAAATATTTTATTAGTCATTTTTGAAGCTAATTCTTATCAAATATGTGGAAACATTGAAATTTTTTTAGACTTTAAGAAAAATTAATAGCAATTAAGCTTAATTTTTGTCAAAATTTGTCTATTTTTCAAATTCCATTTCAAATTTTTGACTTTGATTATATTTCACGATTAGGCGATTAAGATATTTCCAAAATTATTTTCCGGCTCATTTTGGAATTTTTTAAATATAAGACGATATTTTTAGAAAAATATTCGGATATTTATTGCAGAAGATTTTGCAGAGAAATAAAGTCAAGGTAAAACAAAAAAAATTCAAAATATAAACTTAAATATCTTTTAAACTACATATGTATTGTATAAGAGATAAGTTAGTGAAATTAACAGGATTTTTTTTTGTAATCTGTCCATATTCGTACAAGTTACAAGCTATAAAATGTATATTGGAGTGAAAGTAGAAACATCGCAATATAGCCAATTAGAACCCTGTAACACGTATACCTAAATTGAAGCGGAAGGCGTTACATACCGAAATAATGCGGCGGCAACGCTTTGCAATTGGAAAATCCAATTTTGACAGTGCATTTAACGTTCCGCCTTACGCTTTTATTTAGGTAGGCCTGTAAGAAATTTCGATCTACATGACCCCAACGGAGGCAGTCCCAGAGTAGGTTGAGTAATCCACAGTTCCGTTTCAGCATGACCAAAATGTCTATTAGACATTCTCCCTAGTTTCCTAATATTACCCTTAAGGGATAGTAGCATCTGGGACTTACTCCTGGATAGTGAGATAAATCGCTTTGTTTGTCTGATCCATTAAATAGGGAACAAACTCTGACTTAATTCTGGATACGATATTTTCTCTGACATATCCATTAACTCATTATTCTTTTCATATGGTATTTTCTCTGACATATCCATTACCATTACAGTATCCCGTAAAATGATACTCAGAAATGTAATAAATTCCACGATACGTCATAGGTCATACGACGATAAGGATATAAGCAAACCCCGGCTCTACGATATCACAAGATTATGTGTACCCCTTATCTCCTCAAAAACTCTTCCTCCTAAATGCAATGGTGGAATGTGCCCAGCGATGGATATTCATTCTACCTTGTTCGGTGAAGTCTTAGCAGATACTATCTGAAAAATTTTATTAATAACACTTTGGTGGCAAATCAATAATAATTTTGTCTGAAATTGTTTTGATTCAAGGTTTTCTTAACATAGTTACAGAAAATTTTTCCGACAAAAGTAAAAGTCACGACATAGCTAAAAGCTTACATAAAATGTGACTTTTGTTCTTCTATTTTCTTTAAGAATTTCAAGCTATTTCTAAATATTATGAGCATGATGTCAGATGTGGACTGTTGCAATAAGACTGGGGAAAATAACGACCGCCCCTAGTGACTTTATAGCTTAAAATATGCAATATTTGTACATGCAATATGCAATATTTGTCACGCAATATTTGTACACCTTCTTAATGGAATGCAATAAATAGTTCACTTGTGTGGATTTCAAACTCTATAAGGTGTTCTGTGCACAACTTTTGGACTTTTTTAAGTCCATACCGATTCAAAACTTATTGTATCTTATATTAAAATTGTACCGTGTATCGTTTGTCACTTTTGCCTTGTTGATAAGTTTTCATTAGCTGCATGGCTGTTTTTCTTTTCTTATCATAAATAAGACTAAACAATTAACACTAGTCCGATCTCCTCTAAAGTTTTGTAAGCTGTATCATAAATATATTAAAGCATTAAAGCGATATCCTCATATCAAGAATCATAACTGAGTAATACTTATCATCGTAAAGTCAATGAACTGTTCCCAGATCCTAATGAAAAACAATGGTACCTTAACTCTATTGCAGATTATTGTTTTTTCTTAACTGACCAAAATATCTCGTAGTCTAATTTATAACACTTCGAACTTTACTTACCTCTTGGATTCTTCGCAGCATTTCTTCGTGGTCAATATTAGCCATAGCTGATTAAGTCCGTATTTTATAATGCCTAGAAACATTAGCACTGACAAAACACTAACTTGAGACTAGTATTAGAGTCCCCGACTTAAACAAAATTGCAGACAGAAACAAAGTAGCCTCCTAAACCTAGGAAACCTATTGATTTGAGGTCGTGCCCGAATCAAGCCGACCGAAGAAGGAATATTTTTAAGAGGAATAGTTACAACGTTTTCACAGATGTGGAATAGAGAATAAAATAGAGTTGACAATTGTCATCATATCCCGGCTTTTGGTTAAAACCTGGTCATGTTACTTATAGCTGTATACATATATCTAAAGGCTTGTTAAAACAATAATGTTTTAGCAAAATTTATAAGAAATTAATTTTTTATATTATTAATCTAAAAACAATGCGGCCATTACTTGTCAAATACCAACAAACTATGGCAACCCTTTTTAACGGTAGCCCACTAAGCAAGAAACAAATAAAAAACACGAATCACAGAGAGTGAAAAAGATAAAGGGATAGAGAGAGAGAGAGAGAGAAGTAGCAGTAAAACACAAAAAAAGAGCGAGTTATACATAGAGTGTATAATAACAATTTTTCATTTGATTTCCTCCCCCTGAGATATGCAGGGATTTTTCGTTTTAAGCACATTTCGTAATTCTAACGAATTTTTGGCGCTGTATACTACACTCACCCTGTCTCAGCCTGTCACAATGTAGTCGATGATGGTCGGTCACATATATTTAGTTCTTGTGTGTTTTTTTATAATTTTATTTTTGGGGTATGCGTGTCATAATACTTTCTTTTTTTCTGTGTTGTAATTTTATTTATATATTTTTTATTTTTTTTTCATTCACAAGACTTTTTATTTTTCTACGTATATTGCAATAATGAACAAATAACACAGTTAAAAAACTATTTGCTTGTCAAATATTCTTACAATGGAATTACAATGACTGCGTAACCATTAGTTAAATACAAACTACATACAATGTATGAACAAATAAGAAAATTATATACTTTACTAACTACATACATACATATATATTAATGCAGTCCTTTGCTATGGTATGGGGTGATAACTATTAGATTTATTATAAAAATAGCTTGAGAAAAAAAATAATCTTGTATGATAAAATTCAATTTATAGAACATAATAATTTATAAGAAAATCCAGCAAGAAATATGTATACATTTATACAGTATTAAAGGTTTTTGAACTATTTATACACATGCATACAATTGCCAAAAAAAAAAAATAAAAAAAATCTAAAAAAAAAACAATAAAACAGTCACGCATTTATAGGCCAAAGTGTTATGCACTCAGATAAATTATAAGCCAAAGTTTTTTTCTTTTAATTTTTCTAAATGAGTTCGTTCAATGAACTGTAGTTCAATAAATTTTTGTTGAACTATAATGAAATAGTTAGTGTCTTTATTGTGGCATTAAATATAGATATTTAGGCGTTTATGCCTAGACAAATTTATACATTTTTGTGGAAACTTTAAAGTTTGTGCCTTACGTGGGTAAGCCAATAAATCCTTATCATAAAATATGTAGTATATTGAAAAACAATAAAGAGGTGTTTACAGGACAATAACATATGATAATACTTACTTAATTTGTTTAAACAAGTAAATTTACATTTAGTTATTTGCATCTCATGGACTTCGCAAAGTTTTTAAATTGTATTTACATTAGATAAGATGGAAATTTGTATGTGCACAAGAAAGTGGAAAGTTTCTAACTATAAATTTGTTGCCTTTCAAAATAATACAACACAAAAAAAAAAAAAAAATAAAAAATTAAATACCTAGGAGTAGCACTTTAGAACTTATACAGATCTAGTTCCATGTTATGGACCGGTTCCAGTTCTGGAACCTGTCACTTTACCATGGCGTTGGCCTATTAGGTGGTAAATTGATTCCATTTAGTCACTTTATGAATAATCACAACACTATCTAATAATAACTTGTTCTATTTTGGATATCAATAGTGCAATTTTAAGGAAACTTATAAAGAAATTACATAAATTTTCACCAAAATTCTAAAAACTACCAAAATCAAAATCAGTCTACCATGTTACCAAACTAAAAAAAAATCATATCAAATTTGGTAGGAAAAGCCCAAAACGGCAGAATGGAAATATTTGTATTAACAGAAATATTTATAAAATTAATTGGATAATTTAACTAGTCCCAACCATGACAGGGCTAAAGGAGGACATTAAATATAAAATAGCTTATCATTACTCTAGATAATTGAAGAACATACTCACAAACGCGATCAATTTTACATAAGCTCTGACGCCTAGCATGAAAAATTATGGTTTTTCATGCGAAAAAATGTATATGCAACAAATGATCAGCGGTTGGTTTTAATTTCGTGCGAAAGAAGTGCTGCTTATGTTATTTCGTGTGGAAAAATAAAGTTGCTAGATGTATTTCACATGTTTTCCATAATAAGAATAAAATAAGAATTGCTTTTGCGAAATTATTTCGCATATATTTCATTCCAAATATTTTATATGTAGTTTGACAGCATTTCGCACGAAATTTTGAACAGAGTACTTAAGCCCGTAGATGAAACTCTGGACATATACGTATGCCTCGATAGTATTTAAGTTTAAGATTAAACCTCTTAAGGAAGCACAGAGACTGTGCTGCCAAGGCGTAGTAATTATAAGGTGTTGTCGAAAGCACAGCTGATTATTATACCCTTCACCTTCCTGAGAAGGGTATATATAAGTTTGTCATTCCGTTTGTAATTTCCACAATATAATTTTCCGACCCTTTAAGTATATATGTATATTCTGGATCCTTATAGATAGTGGAGTCGATTAAGCCATGTCCGTCTGTCTGGCCGTCTGTCTGTTGAAATCAATTTTCTGAAGACCTCAAATAACTTACAAAATTGATTCATGCATCAATATATCGGGAATTCTTCCGGCTCGGTTGCTATTTATTTAATCGATAAAATCGGCCCACAAATGGCTGACATATAAGGAAAAAACCGGGCCAACCTCGATTTTTGGCCTATTTCTGATCTATATCCGGGCTACTAAGTTATTAATATAGACAATATGGATATCTAATGATAGATATTTCAAAGTTCATTGCAACGAATAATTTGGACCTACAATGGGTCAAAAAATGGGAAAAATATTTGTTAACCGCAAATTTTTTTTTTTTTAGCAAAACAATTTTTTTCACCAGTATATTTAAAAAAAAAAATATTTAAATACATATTAAAAAAATGTTTGAAAACAATTTAAAAAAAAAATTATTATTTTTTAAATTTTAAAATTTTTTTTTTAAATTTTGGAAAAAAAAAAATAGTTTTGTTTACTTAAAAATATTTACAATTTTTACTTTAAAGTACAATTTGGTGAATGGTATATAAGATTCGACACAGCCGAATATAGCTCTCTTACTTGTTTTTTCTTCACTTGTTTAGAGGCTCGAGCCATAGAGAAACATAGAGCGGAAACTAGAAAAAAACTCATACAAAAAAAAAAAAAAAATAAATAAAAAATACTCAAAATAAGCACACATACGAGTGTTGTTTTTGTTTTCACATAGATTTTACTACTTATACATTCTCGCCACTTAGGTTTTTGACAACTGAGTTAGGTCTTTGACAGGAGAGTTTCCGCTCTATGTATATTTTCTCTATGGCTCGAGCTATAAAATTCAACGTAAAAGCAACAAAAACAACAGATGGTAGTAGAATCATCACCACCTTATAATGAATACGCCTTGCTGTGCTGCATAGGCATATGCGGTGCAATGAAAGCTATTGAAAATATTTTCTCAATACTACCTATCGAAATACAGATGAAATATGAAGCAGCCATAGCTGCAACTAGGTTGATGGTAATGGGTCAATGGCTAATAAATTATTGCATAATCAAACACCAAAAGATAATGAAGATCTTACCAAAATACAATATTACTACCGAAGGATGTGACAGAATTCATACTAAATACGACAATTGGATGTACGCTTCAGAACGACAGGAGTCTTACTCGGACAAAGATTGTCAATCCAGCGACAGTTATATCAACCGAACGTTTTTTCCCCAATAGAGAAACAGTTACAGAACTGTTACAACAACAAGGGGAAGAATGGGATGAAGTAACAAGCATAAGGAATGACCATGGATATACTATACAGATAGTTAGAAATTGGTGACCAACAAATTAAGGCGAAACATAAACAACACTAACTAAGGCGAAACATGTAACAGATCACAATACAGTTTTCCAGGCTGATATAATTACGATTGCGGAGGGTGTTAAATAGTTGAAGAGGATTGATAACAAAACTCCAACACAAATTTTAAGATGATAGTCAAGTGGCGTTCAAAACGCATAGAACCAATATTGTTAATCTCACCTTTTAAGATTATTTTATACTAGTATAATTTTTTCAAAATTAATTTACACAATTTTCAATTGAGTTTCTTAAACTTTTTGTGGTACACTTTAGTCCCGATCAACACTGTGAAACATTTGTTGGAAAACATTTTTAAATTCTCTTTTAAAACTGCATTCGTGTCCATACAGTGAAGCTTTTGCTTTCAGTTTTTGACATTTCTGTACAGAACGAATATGAACGAATAAATGTGGATGACATACTCAGCAAAAACTTCATGTACATGAAACAGAAAACCCTTTTCCATTCCTCTTTCCCCTTTAATCGATAAACTCAAATGTTTTGCAGCAAATGTTTCACAGTATGGATGGGGACTTAAGGTATATTATTGTAAACCAATATTGATGAAACATATATGGTTTAAAAGGTTATTTTCTGTAGATAAGTACTCATAATATAAACATTTGTTTCAAAATTCTATCCATAAAAGTGGTAAAAAGTGTTTTAAAAGTGGTCGAATTTCGACCACAGGGCGAATTATTTAATGTTCACAATTTTACTTTTGTAGTTTCTGAAATTTCTTTCAAAATAAATAACAATTCCACTAAATAACAAAATTACTTTTCGGCAAAAACTGTACTAGTCCCACAACTTCCTACTGCAGACCGAGTATTTAGAGTGAAATGTGTTGGTTAAGTAACAGAAAATTATGAGATAAAAGCTGGCGACCCACAGAGAAATGTTCTCGGACCAACGCTTTATTTTATCTATTCTAATTTGCCTGTGTGCGATTTCGACATTGGCTGATGATATGGCAATACATATCTCCAATCCTAAGCCAAAGGTACCTTCTATAGAATTGGCCAATTATCTCAAAAACATGGATTGAAAGTCTATAGCCTTCACTGGTTAATCAGTGACCAATCAATATTAAGGCTTGACTATAAACTCATTCTGTATAAAACTATTTTAAGACCAATTTGGATATATGGAATCCAATTGTGGGGAATGGTCAGTAATTCCAGTATTTATATTATACATAGGGCCCAATCTAAAATTCTTAGGACAATGACGAATGCATCATGGTACATAAAAAATTAGAACATCCACCGGGACTTACAAGTACCATATATTAGGAAGAGTTTAATAATTTCCCTAAAAAATACTTTATAAAACTACACAGAAGCAAACGCGATTAAGGCTTCGTAGAACCGATCGATCACCCCGCTTTGATGGGTCTCATTTTCCATCAAGGCTCTCATTATAGAGCCTTTATAATATTTTTATACATATTTTTAGGACTAAGAACTTCATTCAGATTCAATTAATAAAAAATCTGTAAAAATTCAAAGTTGGAAGTCGACTGGCAACTCCAAGGTGCATCAGTTACGCACATCGCGAAAAATGTTTGTCCAAAAGGGTGACTTTGCTCTTAGAAGTGGATATTGACCGCTTTCAGAGTGTGATTCAAAGAAGAATCCCGGTGCACCGGTACTTTCAAGTGCCATATATTAGGAAGAGTTTAATAATTTTCGTAAAAAAACTTTATAAAACTACAATGCTACCACATGCAATACATATCGCACAGAGCCAAACGCGATTAAGGCTTCGTAGAACCGATCAGTCACCCCGGTTAGATGGCTTTTATTTTTAGGCCTAAGAACTTCATTCAGATTCAATAAATAAAAAAACCTTAAAAATTCAGTCGTATACAACGAAATATTTGAAAATTACCAGCGAATCATAATTGAAAGTCGACTGGCAACAAATTCGGTTGCCATTTTACGTAAGGAAATTGCTGTATTCCATTGATTTCATGATAATACTATACTAAATACCAGATCACCAAGGTGCACTAATTACACACATCACGACAAATGTTTGTCAAAAAGGGGGACTTTGCTCTCAGAAGTGGATATTGACCAATTGGTCAGGGCACCGCCTTCAAAGTGTGATTCAGAGAAGAATCTACGATTAATTATAAACCAGATAGTCCTCATATATTGTGAGTATGATGGTACGGGCAATAATGACCTGATTATAATTATGGTATAATAAACATGCTGCACTCTCAGCTGAATCTAATATCGGTGAAACACTTTCTATGCAACTCTGACCTGTGCAACTGTGACCTCGCAACTGTGATCTAAAACTGGAGATTTTAAAATCAGCTTTAAAAATGTTCTTGGGTTATATTTTATCTTTAAATAGTTTCTGCTTAATATTTTAATAAAAATGTAAGTTAATGTATTTGTCAAATGATACGCTTAATTGTAATTCAGAAATGACTTATTATATTTTATTAATGCAATTGTTTTTAAAGCTTTGAAATGCATTTGGAAATTAAAAAAAAAAAACAATGAGAAACTTGTCATAGAATTTTAAATTCATATAGTAAATATATTATTCTGAACATTAAATCAATAGCAGTCACGTCAACAGCACATAAAATACACACGCCGTTTTATAAAATTTCTGCCACAATTATGTTTGTTACACAAATCCAATACTTTTAATGACTCTACCATAATAGACATACTACATACATATTTAGTATGACTGTATCCTGAGATTAAAAAACAATTTACCCATTTCCTAGCAAACCACAATGCTATTATTATTATTATTTTTACTCATATTATTACGAACTTTATTTTTTTTGTTGCTAATTTCGAAATAGTTTTTTGTTGAGTCAAAAGTATGTTACTAAAAATACAAAATATTTTAGTTTGCGCTCGTGTTTCCATGTGCAGATTAGTTAAAACATGACAAACAAATATAAGTTACCGTTAATCGTAGACTTACATGTTACACTGAAAGCAATTGCATGAACTTGAAATAAATAAGTACGAATGATTTGTATTAATGTTATTTTTTTTTATACCCTCCACCACTTAAAGTGGTGAATGAGGGTATATATAAGTTTGTCATACCATATGTAACATTGAGAAGTTTTCATCTGAGACCAAGCAAATTGTATACATATGTATTCTTGATTCTGTCTGTCCGTTTGTATTATGTCTCTGTAAAACACTCTCATGTTCAAAATACACACAACCTGTGTTTATTATTCTGTTAAGCAACAACCTGGGTAACGATCTTAAATAGCGTCAGTTACCTTATTAGCTACATCGCGATGCGAGGGCTTACCCAGCAGTTCTAGGAGACAGTCCCGAACTAGTGATTTTATCCATCATTTAGGGTGGGAACTAGTTATTTCTACGTGACTAGTTATTTTAACACGTGCATGTCCTAAGCCCTTTTGACTACAATGAGACTGTATAATAGCTGGTCCAAAGTAGTTAACACATTGGATTCACATACTGGTTAAATAGCGTCAGTTACCTTACTAGCTACCCAACTGGTAACTTGCTCAGCTACATAACAAGTTATTTTAACATGTACGGGTGCTAATTGACCTCAAATAGTCAGTTTGAACGAATTACTCCCAAAACGTTAAAAGCGACTACACTCCAGATTACTTAGAGACACTTAAGTGATAATTGTCTTCTCGCTAGATTACCTGAGATGTATAAAGTAACTAATTACCTTCTCTCTCCACTACAAAGAGCACATACGTGTCAAATGACCAAAATATATAAATTGGAGTCAGCCAAGTGATGAGACATTTGTGACGATTACTGTCTTTAAGGGATACATCGACTACTTGCTTAACTGCTGGGTAGGTCCTAATTGTTACTCATCAAAGTTATTTTTTGCTTCGAAAATGGAAAGTTTTGCTCTATTTCTTTAATTTAAAAAAAAGTGCCACTGAAGCACACCGATTGCTCACCAAAGCTTCTGGTGAATGTGTTCCATCGGTTTAAACGTGCGAGAGATGGTTTATGTGGTTTAGAAGTGGTGATTTTGAAATGGAAGACAAAGATCGCCCAATCCAGCCAAAAAAGTTTGAAGACCAAAAATTGAAGGCATTACTCCCTGAAGATTGTTGTAAAACTGCAAAATCATTGGATGCTACTCCAGCAGCAATTTTAAAAATGTTTGCGAGCAGCAAAATGCATACAAAACCTGGGAATTTTAGTACCATACTAATTGAAGCCGAGAGACCTTTATAGACTATTTAGTATGTCTGAAATGATGCTTAAACGCTATAAAAACAAATCATTTGTACACCGAATCATTACTTGCGATGAAAAATGGATCCATTACTATAACCCGAAGCGTAAGAGATCGTATATGAAGACCGGCCAACCAGCCAAATCAACACCAAAGCCAAATATCCATGGCGCTAAGGTAATTCTCAGTATTTGATGGGAGCAAAAGAGTCATATCTATTATGGGCTCCAGAAAAACACCCAAGATATGCGGTCAGATATGAAACCGTATTATAAATATCGGTCCATATATAACCATAGCCCACTTTCGAAAATCTCTTTAAAAGCATAAATCTATTATAAAGTTTGAAATTCGACATCCGTACCGAATTTTATGAAGATTAGTCTATATAAATATCGATATCGATTCATAATTGTAAACTGATCAGTTATAGTAATGCAAAGTCATACAACTGCATTTTGTGAACATCGGACCACTTCCAAATATTGCAAATAAATATCGTACAAATATAGACATCAAGATAAAATTCAAGACAAAATAGATTCATTTATACACTAATTATATAATTTTGTGACTATTTGTCCATGGGAACTATATAAGGTCGTTTTTAACTCTTTTGAAAGTATCGTTATTGATATGAAATTCAAACAAAATAAGCCAAAATATTTTATCACGAACGGCACATAATCACGAATCAATATTTCACATGATATATGTTCCCTTTTTCCATTTTTCTTTCATCAACTTTGTTCACGTTAAAAAATGTTCTTGTGAAATTTTTAAATGGAATTTTGTTTTTTTTTTTTTAATTCTCAATATAAATGGCAAGGTACGTAGACAAAATGCCAGGGTATCCCACTCGATTTAAGTAAGTCCCTAGTCGACTTATATCTTCATATAGGAAGCTGGAACGATTAAAACAATTCACGAAATGAGTTTTAAATGGTACTACACCAGTATCGAAGAGTTTTAATGGTCTCCACCAGGGTTTGTTCAAATTAAAAGACCGCGTGTAAACGACGTAGAACAGGAACCGTTATATGAAGCCTTACATCTCACACGTTCCAGAGTGAGACGCAAAATTGTCGAAGGCAAAAAAACGAAAACGGGCCTGACTGCACTTAAAAAATAATTACAATGACGCGCGAGTTGTTAATCATCCCAGACTTACTTTGCGACGACAATAAAATTGTGGATGGAATTTTGTAAACAATAAACAGCTGTTACGGACAAAATCAACTATTGTGAATGAAAAGTTAATGGGAATAACACGATAGCAATTTTGCCATCGAGGGAAATGGATATTTCATGGGAACATAAATTTAACGTTATCCATATCCTAGCTAAAATATCAATATCGATAAAAAAAATTAACACAAATTAATTTCAAGTATGCAGAAATCATGTATTGTATACAATTTGTATACCCTTTTTTATAATTTATTCTTTCATATATGATGAATAAGGAAAAATGTTAAACCAATCGGTTAACTAAAATTGCATTCAGAAATTCAGAAACATATCTTTCAGAAACATAAACAAAATACATATGGGAATTTCCAGCGTAAAGTCCACACAGACCGAAAAATTGAAAGTTAATCAAATCAAACTTCGCTCCAAATAAGTTCAATATATACTGTAATCATGGCACCTAATTTTATGATGATCGCTCCATAATTAGTCATAGCTCCCATATAAGGTCCGCTTCCGAAAATCATTTTAACGAGCATAAATCTCCTTAAAAATATTGGTATCCACATAAAATTCAATAGAAATAAGTTTCATATATACATAAATTACGCAACCTAATTTCAAGGTGATCCCATATAACGCCAACTTCTGAAAAGTAATTATTGAAATTAATTATTAAGGACTGAGATCGAAAAAATTTTAACATACATATATGTTAATAAAAATTAAACCACTAAACTTACAGTTTTGAATCTTTTTTTATTTGATTGAAATTATTGTTACAATTTAAAAAAAAAAATTATTTTTATAGTTCTAATCACTAATGATGAAATTTTGAACCTTTTTCGAAAACCCTTCCGTTATGGTTTTTATAGTGCTTTATGTCACTTTGTTCGAAGAGGTACTCCATCTCCGTTTAAAATCTACCACACTTTTGGACACCTTTTTTGTGCTCTTCAATTCTCTTTTAACAAGAGCCCAATATCTATCCACTGGACTCAGCTCCAGGCAGTTTGGAGGAATTGCCTCTCTGGGTACAAATACCACATTATTGGTCTTGTACCACTGTAACAAATGTTTGGCTTTTTGGGAAATTTTTTCTGCTTTTGGGTCCTAAACTTTTCTTCAACCTTCCCTCAAGCATCTGCAACATACAAAAAATGACCCAGAAGTTGTGAAAAATGTTCCATACGTACATTTCGTCATCCATTATTCAGCAGGTATATTTTTTGTATACAATTTGACTTCAATTTCCGTGCTCGGTATTTGCCCTCTAAATTTTTAGCAGAGTTCCTGTTAGGAACTTTTTTAACCTATTATGCTTTTAAACCTGCATTGGGTTTAACTTTTCGTACAAAATAGTCCGAGTACTGACCTAACCGGGCTACTTTCCTATCGGATGTGTTGAGAACTCTTTTGAAAATGCTTTCTATTTTTTTGGCTTTACAAACATCATGTGGACCATTCCTTCTACCTGGACCAGGTTTTATATCAACGGATAAGTTTTCCCGGTACTGTTTAATAACATTGAAAACAGTTTGATAGCAGACCTTTGATTGTTTCGCCAACTTTTTGTAGGACCAAGTTGGGTTTTGTTGAAAATATTTAATAATTTTAGTACGCACATTTTTCTGGTCTCTCATTTTAATCAGATTAACAACAAATGAACATAATTGACATTAAACATAATAACTGACATGCTTTACAAAGGTAACTTGGTAAAAAAAAATATCAAATAATACTTGGGTTAAAAGTTTTAATGAAAAACGTGTGTTAAGATTTTTACGATCTCAGTCCTTATGGCTTGACCGACCATACTTTATTATTTGTTTTTTTTACTAAAAAATACTAACAGGTATGTTCTGCAAATCACATTTTATAAAAGTGGTTTGAAATCACATAAAAGGTGTTCTGTGCACATAATTTTGTGATTTTAAAACGTTCAGCATGGTCACTAATGTTTTCAAATCACTTGGTTATTTTTGTGCCTATTACATGGAAAATATTAAAATAAATTACTTAAATAAATTTAACAATATGTCCTTTATTAATTTTCTTATAGAATTACTTATTTTATTAAAAAAAACACTTAAAATTTAATAAAAATCTATAGACACCTTTTCTGCTGTAAAAAGTTTATTTGCCTTTCCGATTTCTTTTGTGATTTCAGGTTTGTTTTTAGTTGTCAGCTGTTTATGATTTTCGAAAATACATGGAAGCTTGCCAGACTAAAATTTTTTAATGGTTGTCTAAAATATGTCCAATATCTTAAAGTTAATTATCGAATTCAGCATATAATTTACAATAATTGTTAAATTATATTATAAGTTATCAATATGTGTTAAGTTTTTTGCGCTAATTGAAAAAAAAACTGCAACAAAATTGAAGCAAGTGGTAACCAAAAGCTACTGTGTACTGTGGCAGCTTTGCTGTTTTGTTTACTTTTTGACATAGTGGTTAAGCTTGCGCCATAGTTTTTGGAAAATTTGTATAAAATGTAAGTACATATTATAAAATAATTAAAAGTATATGAATTAAAAAAATATGTTTTTAGGGGACAGCACAAAAACCAAACGCAAGTTGAGATTTTCCTGGCGTTTATGGAGCGGCACCCTGATCTGGCAAAAAACTTTGTGCATGGCGACAAAGTGAATATTGAGCAGCTGTGGGTGGAATTGGCAAATGAGTTGAATGCGTCAGGACCACCAACAAAACAAGTTCAAGCCTGGAAAAAAGTATGTATATACACACTTAAAAAACTTATTTGTATAAATAAATAAATTAAAATGTTATTTTCAGGTGTGGATTGACATGAAGCTAAATGTGAAGCAACGGATGGGGCACAACAGAGTTGAGGCGAGTAAAACTGGGGGTGGACGTTTTAATAAATACATACTTTCGCCCTACGATGAGCAGATAGCGGCAATTTGCGGCTTGTATGTGCCGGTGGATGGTATAGAGGGTACCAGAAAATGTGGCGTCCCACCAAAAAAAGTCAAGCTATCTGCAACAGCGCCTTCAACATCAACAAATGCAGATGTGCTCAAACCGGCTGCTTCAACTACAACGACGAAACCGGCTTCTTCAACTCCTATTTTAACACCACAAAATACAAACATCGATGTGTCCCAAATAGACTCCAGATCTCCAACACCCACATCATCACGAATTTGCAGCCGCAAACGCAAACGAAATGCTTTGGATGTTGGGGATGTGATCGCCATGGAATCGGAGCAGTTCTCGAAAATATCTGCCAATATAGGCAAAATACAACAAGAAATGAAGGAGAACAAGAGCTATTTTAAGGAAATATCTAGAAATATAAGGGAACTAAAAAGACTAAAAGAAAAAGAATTAGAAGAAATTAAAAGACACAATTACGAGAGAGAGAAGTGCTTAAAGACTAAAAATGAGTTGAAGTTAAAATTTTTAGAACTGGAAAGGTTAAAATTAGGTTTATCACCCTAAAATTATTAATTTTAAATGTTTGTGATACAATTTATAAAATGAATTATTTTTTTTTGTTTCTTTTCTGTTATTAGATTTTAAGATATTTGCCATGTATGTATTTAAAATGAATTGTTTTTGATTTGTTTTATTAGATTTTAAGATGATCTCCTTGCTACGCAAGTACCTTTTTAAAATGAATTACTTGTTTTTTTGTTTGTTTTATAATTATTTAATTTATATTTAAGTAGATATCGACTTTTAAATAAACTTGTTTAATAAACTAAGTAAACTATCTGTTTGTGTTTATGGACTGGGCTATTCTATCTCGTATATTCACCGCTGTGTTGTCATATTCATCATCTTCTTCCATTTCAAAATCATCATCACTTACACTCGCAATAAGTTCTTCGGCCATTGTAATACCAAAATGTTTGCATATGTTATGTAATGCACAACATACATTGATGATTGTTACTACTTTTGATGGATTATATGGAAGAACATTTTGAAGGCATCTAAAACGGCATGTTTTTGGTTGAAAGTATGCTGTACAGTACCGTAAGAAGGATTTTTGTAAGGAGTTAATAAATATGGTTTTAGTGGGTATCCAGAATCTGCTAAGATTCGAAAATTGTGGTTGCCTTCATCATACAATTCTGAATAGTATGTTTTTACATCACTCATATTCCATACAAATGAGTCATGACATGAGCCAGGTCTGCATGCATCTACAGCAAGAATACGTAACTCATAATCACAAACCTGAAAAAAAAAAAATGTTAACAATACGTACAAGCATTTCAAAATTGGCAATGTACCATCATAGCATTAATGCTGTAGTGTCCCTTTCTACTGAAATATAAAGCATGATCCGATGGTGGTTTCGTTAGTCGAATGAGTGTCCCGTCAACACATGCAACTACGCCGGGTATACCAAATTTTTGGTAGAAATGTGATTTCGAAGCACTCTGTGCTTGCTGATCCAAAACAATGCTAATCCAATTTGAACACAAGGTTTCCTCTAACAAAGGCATTACTTTCCATAAGATTTTGCAGAAGGTGGAGCGTCCTATTGCTAAGTTTGCGTCGTTGGCTATAACGCCTTGGTAGGATCCAACTGCTAAAAATCTCAGAACAGATGCTAGTTGTATACTCTCCGGAATAGAGCACTTTGGCAATAATGGTGCTAGCTCTCCCAATACCATTTGAAATGCAGCTTTGTTCAGTCGGTAGAATGAGATGAATCTAAAAATAAAATTTCCAATAACCAACCTTTGTATCCAATCATTTTCAACTTACAATGTTTCGTTCATATCCATTGGATCTGATAATACTCTCAAACAACGCTTTTTAATACGTTCATCTCTTAACTGCCTTCTTTTTAATTCCATTAAATATATAATAGAAGCTCCTGGCATTTTTTTTATTTCCACTTTAATATTTCTACACAATTATTTGAAAAACAAAACATTTAAAATAAACGAATCAGCTGTTGTCTTGTGCTTTCGAAAAATTAAAATCACACCGAAAAATACAATAACGGTGTGATTTACAGAACAGGCACAAATCACACGTGTGATTTTAAAACGGTATGTGATTTGAAATCACGTGGATTGCAGAACAGGCCTGTAAGGCTGCTTTTACACAGGGCAAGTTTTCTTGCCGCAAGTCTGAGTTTATAGGAGAGAGAGGCTAGTAGAAAGAAGAGGGGTACACACTTGCTTGTACTGGCAAGTCTCTTCAATTCTCTTTTGTTTTCTTATTTTCACTATGGCGTCTATTAGGTTTTGACATATAAAATTGAACACAGACTTGCTGTGTGTACACAGGCGAGCATGTGTAAAAGAGAATCGAAGAGACTTGCTTCAAGTAAACTTACTGTGTCTAATAGCAGACTAAGGCTAACAAATAAAAAACGGAAAAGATTTTTAAATTTTATAATTTGGAAAATAAATTTATATTATTCCAAATCTTATTACAAAAGGCTTTATACAAAAAGTATTGCACAATTCGCAGATATATGCAATTTTGTAATGCAAGTCAAAACGCACTTCTGTTCTTGGTAACGTAACGCAATCGCATATTTCTGGTAAATTTAACTCGTTAGGGTCAATTGTTGCAACATTGTTTCTGAATAAAGTGGTATTTAATTACTTCTCAAATATAAAAAAACTTTTTAAAAATTTGACTTTTTCATTATTTTTTTTAACATTTTGTTGTACAAATGTCACGTCATAATGGAAATGCCCATATATACCATCCCCAATAATATATATGGGGCATTTCATGTCAAGTGAACCAACTATTGAAATCGATGTCTTCCGATTGGGATGAAATTTGCACCATGGTTAGTTCTATTGGATAGTAATTCAGACACTCGTATCCCATTAAGAGACCAAAAAGCTCTTAAAGCTTTCTTTTGAGCAATAAAAAAATAAATAAATTTAAAAAGGGGTCCATTTTGGAAAAAATGTTTTGATAGATATTCCACTCGCATCCCACTAAGCGACCAAAAGCGTCTTAAAGGAATGTACCTAAGCTTTCTTTTGAGCAAAAAAAAAAAAAAAAAAATTTAAAAAAAGGGCCCATTTTGAAAAAAAAAGTTAACAAAGTTTATGATTTTGCAAAAAAAGTCTAAAATTTTATGTTTTGAGTTACAAAACATTTATTTTGATAAATATCCCAGTCGCATCGCACTAAGCGACCAAATAGGTCTTCAAGGAAAATATCTAAGCTTTCTTTTGAGAAAAAAATGGCCCATTTTGGAAAAAAAATAAAAAAATTGTTTAATTTTTGTTTTTATTTTTTTTTTCCGAAAGATTATAGAAATAGCTATCTAAACTATTTGGGACACATTTTGCTAAGAACAATAGGTAATAAGTTACATGGATGAGAAAAAACACCTGCTTGTTCAAAATGTCAAATTTTGACCCCCTCTAACTCAGAAAGTTCTCAAACGATCTTGTTGAAAAATTTTGTCTGAATTACTATCTAATAGAACTAACCATAGTGCCGGAAGACATCGATTTCAAAAGTTGGTTCACTTGACATGAAATGCCCCATATACATAACCAAAAAATTGTTCAACACAAATATCTCTTGAACTAAATGAGATAATCTACACATGTAAGCGTATTTCTTATCTTCAAATATACTTTACAGGTTTTCAGTTTAACTTATTTTGTAATTTCCTCCCGGGAAGGGAAAAAGGCTGGTAAATTAGGAACCCTACTATATATTTAGTAGACCTGGTGCATTTTAATTTATTTCAGTAGGCTCCTTTCTCCAGCAGTTAAATTGGCTTTAAAATTTCTATTGGTGTATTTATATGTATTTACCATTTAAATGCTGATAAAAGTAGGAGTTTATAAATATTTTTCATATAAATTATTCATAAATTATACTTATTTTTCTTATTTATATTATTTTGTTGTTTCACATTTTTTTATTAACGCCATAAATTCTACCAGCACAAGGTTGTATTTTCTTTTATTTTTTTTTTTGGTTTAAATACGATATATGTATATATACAGGGGCCTGTTGTATTCTTATATGTTTGTTTATGTGAATGTTTGTATGTTTTAACATATTCGTATCATGCCATTTATTATTTTTATATTTTCTCCTTATTTTCGACTTAACATGGTACATGCATGATTTGGTTTGTTTTAGAAAAAAAACTAATAGAAAGAAAATATACTGTAATCAAATAAAAAAAAAAAAATAGTTTAAATATTATATTTCGTTTTTACGTGTCAAAACTGCAACATGCAAACATTTTGTTTCATATTCCCCCCCTTTTGTAGCCACCACTAAAAATTGGCTTACAATATCAAATTCTACTTATAAATTTAGTTTAGTAAATGTTTCCTAGTTTATTTTTATACTTTTTTTTTTAAATTTACCATCAAAATAAAACTAAACATCATTTTTGAATGTTGTCACGTATTGCAGTGACATATTGTCGATTCACGCCTAAATCAAATACGAATATCAAAGTAGAAACAGATGTGGCTTTTTTTTACATTCGTGTCTCTTATTTTTCTTTTTAGATTTTTTTATTGTTCTTTTTGAATTGTTTGCAGTAGTTACATTTTCTTTGCTTTTTAAAGTTTATTTTTTTTTTTTTAACGAGAAAAGAAAAAAACTTTTAAAAGATTTTCACACGTTTGTAGTTATATTGATATAAATTCAAGCTAAAATATGTGTCACTACTACAGATAGTATATAAATCTTCAATGAAACATGATTTTTATAGCCCGTGGAGAGAAAGTTGAAACTAATATTGTATATAAAGTGGTAACAAATAGTATACACAACTGTACAGGACTGGACAACTTATTGTGAATGCTTTAGTGAGAAGAAATTTATTTAAAAACAAGTAAAAGAGCTATATTCGGCTGTGCCTAATCTTATATACCCTTTATCAAATTATACTTTAAAATAAAAATTTTAAATACTAGTGAAAATAATTTTTTGGTGAAAAAAAAAAAAAATTGGGAAAATATTTTTCCCGATTTTGACCCGACTTCCTATGGCCTTATATATATCATTGCAAAGGTCTTTGAAATTCATATCTATCATTAGATATCCATATTGTCTATATTAACGATTTTAAATAGCAGCTGAACCAGGTCTATAGAGGATATCGATGGCTTAATATAGAAAGGTCGTATCTCAACTTTTAGTTACTTTACAGGAGAAGGAAAAAACTGAATAAAATCTGAAAGTGAAAAATAAACAACTAAAAATTCGAAATATACTTTTACAAAAGTTGTTTGTTTTAATATAAACCAAAAAATATGCATTCAACATTAAATGAGTTAGCGCTTTTTCTTTCAAACTATTATTGAAATGAGTTAGATTTTTTTTTAATAACTGTAAATCTGTTATTCGTCAACATAGGAAACTGAATTTTTTAGGAGAGGTGTATTTGAATTATGTCTACCAGAATATGTGAAAAACCTGATTTTGAAAAAAAACGAGATACGACCTTTCTATATTAAGTCATCGATATATTGATGTATGTATGGATCATGTACGTTTCGGAAAGTTGATTTCAACATACAGACGATCCATAATATTGTTACGTTTTTACCCTTTAAATACTTTTGATTGCAAATAAAAGCAGTTTTAGTAGTTTAAAATTGTAACAACTCTTTATTTATTTAAAACTAGCTTGACCCGGTGCGCTTCGCTACCCCTGTCGTAGTCTATGTTGGAAATTTCAATAAAATCGTATCGGCCGTTTAGTATTTATTGTTTAAGAACTAAAGGTACCAATTTTAACGGTTTTCCCCCTGTTTACCCCTTCCTGGTCCAAGTATTGAAAAAAGTTATATCCTATTGACGCTTCCAAGTAAGGATCTATCTACGTTCCAAATTTCAATAAAATCGGTTCAGCCGTTTAGGCGTGATCCTCAAACAAACAAACAAACAAACAAACAAACAAATAAACAAACAAACTTACAAAGACATTTATATATTTACTAGCTTGACCCGGTGCGCTTCGCTACCCCTGTCGATGTAAAAATCGGTTCAGCCGTTTAGTAATTATTGTTTAAAAACTAAAGGTACCAATTTTACCCGTTTTCCCCCCTTTTTATCCCCTTCTGGTCCAAGTATTGAAAAAATTTATAGCCTATTGACGCTTCCAAGTAAGGATCTATCTACGTTCCAAATTTCAATAAAATCGGTTCAGCCGTTTAGGCGTGATGCTCAAACAAACAAACAAACAAACAAATAAACAAACAAACTTACAAAGACATTTATATATTTATATAGATATAGATATAGATGTACAAAAACAACAGAATTAAATTGTCAATCAGTGTCTTTATACACGTCTATCATTTCGCAGAAAATGCACACACACACTTTACTACGTACAAGCTGAAATGTACACGACAGTTGATGTTAACTCTAATAGCGCCAATAATCAACTCCCTGACTACTGCAACCGCAATCACTATTTATACACACTGCCATCTTTATTCGAGTAGTCTAGAATGTTCTTAACGGTCAAAACTCGTATGTTCGAATTCTAGAGCCTTCGATGTCAATGTTAGCAGCCCAAACATTCAGCGTTGCCACACTTACAAACAATGCTAATAACCGAATGCTACTGATGGACGTGTTTATAAACATGATGAATGCTGCAGGCAGTCGTTACAGACCGTTAAATTCAAATCGCTATTGCACATTCGTAACAATATATGTACTTTGTAAGGTCGCAAATGAAAAAGTATGATTTTTTTCACAAACAAAATAAAAATTTTCACATTACAATAACATTTTTACCATAAATATTTTTTAACCCTATTTTTTCAAAAAAAATTTTTTTTCTCACAAAATTTTTTTCACCGTAATATATTTTCAATCTTTATCTTAAAGTATACTTTGGTGAAAAGTATATAAGATTCAAGTCTGCTTCAAGTATAGCTCTCTTGCATGGTTCTAATATATTGGAACCTGTTAAGTGAAGATAAATCGTGTGCCATTGTGATATCCGAATTCGAAACATGTCAGAGGTTTTCAATCAGAAGCCCTTCATGTCCATGTCTGGTATAATTTCAAACTAATCCGGTACACGAATAAATGTCCAAAAAGAAATAAAGATCCGTTATGTCGCTCAAAAATAAACTGCTTAGTAATGGGCTCGTAAAGTACGAATGAGCGTGTATGTGTTTAATGAATATGATCAAAATGTGTTTGTAATGTCTTTTGAAATTAATGATATACAGTGAACCATCTGAGGAGACCTTTTAATTTTCCCTGTATATTTAACTTACAACACACAGTGGTTTAGAAACGTTTTTTTTTTTTTTTAAATTCGGTATCTCGTGAACTATTAGAGACATTGTTATAATTTGTTTAGTTTTTAAGATAAATGACGTATCAATATCAAATATTTATATAAAAAGCCTTTATTTACTCCTAAAAAGTTCCGCAAACCTTGCCCCTTTTGACATATTTTTAAGTATTTATTATATAAGTATTTGATATTGGTGAAAACCTAAAGACCTGAAGATTGATATTTTAGTAAAATGAAGTAATTTTATGAATTTTTGGGACATAATTTATAATACTTATTGAAATATATAAAATTTTAATTAATGTAAATTTAATGTAAAATTTGGAAATAATATAGGCTCAAACGTCCCTAAATCAATGGCGTGACAATTTTTAACATTTTTTATTTTCAAATACCGAAATTCATAAAACGGGGAAAATGTACGGGAACAAATAAGGACCTTTTCAGAAAGTTTTTTTATTTTATTTTAAATTTTATTGCCAATATAGCTGATATTTCAAAAATAAAATTCGGACCTCCGTAGGCCCGCCATATCTAAAAACCATAAAAAGATATAGCAAAATTAAAAAAAATAAATCAATAAACTTGAATATATCTTCAACTACTTAATAGAGAAAAGCAACTAGGGTATTCAATTAATCGGGTTCCTGGTTTAATCGGTTAATCGAGCAAATAATTAATCGGGGTTTAGATTTAATCGGATAATAATCGGTTAATTTTAAATTATTCGATTAACCGAATAACTTCTATTTTAATTTTAAATTGAACATAAAATGAATTTTGTGTACTTATTTAAGCATTTCAACAAAAAAAAAATAAATTTTTATATACACATGTGAGTTTTTTTTACGACTTTAGTGAGATTTACTGAAATATATTTAAAGAAAAGAATATAATTTTAAATGTTTCCTTTTAAACGATTTTTCTTTAGTTTTATTAAAACTTGACTTGGAAAAAACTTTCTCACTATTTGTAGATGTTGGAAAAATCGAAAGTAAAGCATGAGAAAGACTATCCAATTTCTCAGTTCTTTATTCAGTTTTTTTAAGCATATAAAATCCTGCATTATTCCATTGGAGTCCTGATAAAATACTCATCAGTTTCGTCTATTATCATGCCTTCATCCGACTCATTACGACAAAGTTCATCATGAAACATTGTAGAAAAAACGTCATGTCCAAATTCCTTAGTTTCAGTTTTTGAGCTATACTTCAAAAAACTATCGCTAGAAGGGAATGTTCATAAGTTAGGAAATAAAATGTGTGTGTTTAAAACCATATTTCTATTCAAAGTACAAAAAAAAAATTTCGGTTAATCGGTTTATTTGTTATTTGAAAATCGGCAATTTTAAATTATTCGAACAGTTAACCGACCAAAATTAATCGGATAACCGATTAACGGTTATTTGATTGAATACCCTACAACCTACACATAAAAGCGTATTTTTGTAGATCTTCTTGTAATAGTATCTCTAATAGTTCCCGAGAGACCGAATTATTTCCAAAAAAAAAATCGTTTCTAAACCACTGTGCGTACTGTCATATTGCGCTCAGCATTTGACATTTATGATAAGAATACTCTGGCGAATCGTCATGAATAGATGGACACTTGAACAACGCTACCAAATTATCCAAATTTACTTTGAAAATCATTCGCGCAACTTATAGACGACTGTTTTATCGCAAAATTGTGTTCAGCGTTAAGGCTAATTTTTGGCTTAACGGGTTTTTTAGTAAACACAATTGCCGCATATGGAGTAAAACCAATACACAACAGACCCAGCAATGCTCGAAAAAGTGGTCTAAAATCGGACGTTCAGAATGCGCTTCGTCAAGAACAGCCACGGTGGTCATATGCCCGAAATCATTTTCAAATGTTAATGCCATATATTTTTGTTTTTGATTACAATATACTTTTTAGTGTTCTATCGGTATTACAAAAACACCATTTACATATCATTATCTTTCAAATAAATGTAATGTTGGACATTTTATGGTTTCAGAGTTATATAGTAATGTATGTATACTATTGTGAAATTTTTAAATTTTGTTAAATTTTTGAGACGTCATATTTTTGGACCCGAAAGGAGCTCGAGTCGAATAGTCTATGATTCGATAAACACTTGCAGTACATAATAACTATAGTAAATTTCGTTAAAAGCGACGATAACAAATCTGACCGCTTTGGGATGGATAATTTTAATGCAGTTGAATAAAATGCTATTCAAAATGGTATTATTTTTATTATGATAAACTGAGAATTTGTTAAGCAAATTCACTATTTTCACACATTTATTAAATGATAAACTGCGAATTTGTTTAAAAAAATCACTATTTTCGACCATAAAGCTTAATTTTGTTTTTTAATTCATTTAAAAATTTTGTCTCTGATTATTTTTCACGACTAGGGGGATTGAGATGTTGTCGAGGTTTTTTCCGAAAAATAAATTTAATTCAAGGTAAAGGAGGAAATTTTCAAAATGTATATTTAAATATCGTCTAAACTAAAGAGATAAATAAACATTCTTTACTTTTCTCCTTGTTTTATAACCAAGTTTTATTCATTGAAATCTGTTCATATTTATACAAGTAAAAAGCTGTACACAGATTTCCTAACCAAAGCTGGTCGACTTTGTTACCTTGTATTCCAACAGGATGGTCACAAATTTAATTTTCTTAAATCTTATGTCCTCCTCTTCGATTCTTTCATAAATCATTTTGAAATCAGGCCAGCAGTTTAGATGATTTAAATAAGTATTTACGATCAATGAGTTGTATCGTATTTGAGTGTTTGTTAGTTTTCTATATTATCTGGTAATTAAATAGATAACAATATAAAATTTTAGCTTTAATTTAATAGCAGACAAAATGAAATTAAATAAATTAGAAGCAAATACACAGCATCACAGTTAATATTTTATGAATAACTATTAAAAAGAAAGTCTTATCATTTAATAACACTTAATCAATTTAAAAATTCTAATAAAACGTTATTATTTCGTTAATAATTTCGTCATTATGACGTTGACATTTGCACTAATTGAAAACCGTTAAATCCTAGCTGTCATTTTAGGTTTATATTTTTTTGGGGGGGGGATGGATTCTAATGAGTAATTTTAAAATATAAAAATTGAATTTATTATATTATACACATACATATAATATTATACATAAATAGTATATTGCCGTATTGTATTTATTTAATTTTCTTTTTGTGTATCATTTTATGTTGGATATACATATTTTTGGATAAATTCTTAATAAAAATGTCAAAATGATTTTTGGGTAATTAACACTAGAGAATGTAATTATGCCAAAATGTTTATTAACAATATATTTTTATCATACACATACATATTCAAGCATATACATACATACATTCATATACATAAATATGCTGTCACATACATATAGATCTTAAAGTGCCCAACAGTTCTGGTGACTATCCCCAAACTGTCACTGGTTAGAATTAAAGATTTGATGTATTATTTTTGATCCAATATAGTCTATGTATGGCACTTACTTGGTAAAAAATATTATAAATGGATCGCGACATGTTATAAACAGAACGACATCCGATTCGTACACCCAAAGAACCAGTCACATAATGTGTAAAAGTGATACATTGTCACTACCATAACTGATGGGTGGAGAGTATAAATTTTTGAAAGAAAAAGCTGAACCGGTAGAAGAGGAATTACATAACGTGGTTGTTACTTGATAAAAGATGAAGGAAACCACAAATTAGACAGACCATTTTTTTGAACTTTGTTGCACAGTGGGGGATTTCCAAAAAAAGGGATAGAAGAGATATAGTTTAGTTTATTTATTTAAAGGTGTCACAACGACTAAAGTTATCCATCTCGGGTATATGTAATGCTGAATGCAATAGCCGTTTTCTGTTTGGAAGGGTTTTGTAAAGATTTTCAAACTACATATATGTAAATCATAATACAATATAAAGAATGTTTTAAATTCAATACAAATCGTATTCGTTTTTATAAAAAAAGTATGTAAAAATTCTATAATAAAAATATTGAATTGTACACAATTCAAATAATTTTATTTTACATTTGGCAATCAATTTAATAGAAATCTGGCTTGGTACATAGAGAAAATATATATAGAGCGGAAACTCTTCTGACAAAGACCTAACTCAGTTGTCATAAACCTAAGTGGTGAGAATGTATTAGTAAATAAAACTATGTGAGGTCGAAATAAAATTGAATACAAATCTCTGATTTTATTTAAATTCGGATTTTATGGCGTATATGGTTTATATTTTATAGCCATCTTAAGTTGACAATCGGACATTTTTGCGAAAAATTAGCAATGTTCAGGATTGAATAACTTTGGAACGCGTAATTCGATTTTTCCAAACATGATGTCTTTTGAAAACATTTAGTTTTATCTCTACAAATACTTTATAAAAAGCACATATCTTCTTAGCATCAGGACCTCCAAAATTAAAAAACATCCTTTATCCTTAAATATCTCCTTAAAGTAATTGCCTCTAAAGTGGAATAAAATATGCGCCATATCATTTTTTTTCAAACATTCTTCGGCTTGTTCAACGTTTTCGTGCTAATTATTATTTTCTTTATTTCATTGCAAACTCAAAAACTTAGCAAATCTAAATGTTAATGCCTTAAATCTGTTTAGCTTATCCAGATTAGTGTTTCCCCATAACTCCACACCCAAACCTCGCATTTTTCAAACAACCACAGAATGAAATAAAAGTAAAAAAAAAAAAAACGAACGAACGAACAACAAGAAACACACAGACACAACAAAATGAAATTGAACAAAAATTTAGTAAAAATTTTCCATTTAATTTCTTTGATAACCGCATCTGCCAAAAAAAATTAGGTTAATAGAGTGTAAAAAACACAAAATAAAAAAAATATATATATTTATTTTAACAAAAATAAACTGAAAATAGTAGTAGAAAATACAAACACAGAAAAATAAAGAAAACAACCCACTTGTAAGCCTTAAAGCAGCAGAAGCACTAAGCAAAAATAACAACAACTACAACTACAGAAACAACAAAAACGACAACAACAACAACAAATAATAATAATAATAACGAGTATGAGTAATTGCAATGTACATGAAATGTAAATATTACACACATACCAGGTTTGGTAATTAATTGCTAAATTGGTACTTTTTCTTGTTTTGGTACTATATGAAGAAACAAGTAAAGTTTAATGTTACCCACAATGGGTTTTTTTCAATAGAACGAATCGACAAAAATACAAGCAGTTGATGTAGACAAATGAGATTTAGTACAGACGTTTAGATATGTGCTAAAATTGGCCAAAGGATACGCCTACCGGCCAATTAATATATGGGCTATTCCATGTCATCGTACGTGACATTTGTACGCCTATAGAGTCGAATAGATATTGCAAAAATAAGAGTATCTGAAATATAATTTGGTCTTTATGTTCCATTCAGAGGGTACTACATTTTAAAAAAATAATAAGTCCTTTCGAAACATTGTTGTCCAAAATATCGAGCGAAATTAGAGTATATCGTACGTGACATAAAACGGAAGTCATTTTGAGGTACATGTAGAAATATGCGAATATTTTTCCTTTAAAATCCGCCATATTTAAATAAAAATAATCTTTGGATGATTTTATAATAAATACAATTTAATATCGTACGTGACAGATTTTTCTCTTATAGTAAAACAATGTATATTCTGTAAATATATGTATACAAAAACTAAAAAAAAAAAAAGAAAATATATATTCGGTTCTAATAAACAATTTCATATTAGCAAGAATACAATCAGAGTCAAATTCATTTCATACTACATGGTAATTGGGAGCTTAGTTTTTGCCGCAATTTTAGCCTAAAACATTCCAATTAAATTACAAAATTAAATATAGTCAGTTTAAACTATTATTTTTGCACTTAAAATGTTGTAATAAGCTCTAAATACTTTCACATAGTAACATTTTAGTGTTTTCTTCTATTCAAATCATCTTGAAAAAAAGTTTCAAGGGTTTTTGAATTTTCAGTCGTGGTAGTCATTCTCGTGGAATTGCCCATATGTTAGTTTACGATTTTTATACCCTCACTAACAAAAGTGATGAATTGCAAAATATTCATCTAGGAGTTGCTTTACTTCTTAAATTTGAAAATAAGTGTCGCTGAAGCACGCCGATTGCTCACTAAAGCATTTGGTGAATGTATTCCATCGGTTTCAATGAGCGAGAGATGGTTTGTGCGGTTCAGAGGTGATGATTCTGACACGGAAGACTAAGATCGCCCAGGCCAGCCAAACAAGTTTGAAGACCAAGAATTGCAAAATCATTGGCAGCTACTCAAGCAACAATTTCAAAATGTTTGCGAGCAGCAGGATTCATACAAAAGCAGGGAAATGGGGTACCATACGAATTGAAGCCAAGATACCTTAAAAGACGATTTTGTATGTCCGGAATGATGGCTGAATTTTTGCACCGAATCATTACTTGCGATGAAAAATGGATCCATTGCGATAACCCGAAGCGTATGAGATCGTATGTTAAGCCCGGCCAACCAGTCGAATCGACATCATTTGGTGGGAGCAAAAGGATCCATTTATTATAAGCTTCTAAAATCTTACGGGACCATCATAGGGAACCTTTACCGAACGCAACTGATTCGTTGGAAGCAAGCATTGGCCGAATAGCACTACTACTATTTGTTTCAATCGATGCAGAACGGTCTCTCTGTGATACGCTTCACTTTGAAACAGAGTATGCGATATTGGCTAGATTCGTTCCTGGCCTCAAAAGATTAGCAGTTCTTTTGGCTCGGAATTGATATGCTGATAGAAATATAGGAAAAGGTCATAGCTAACAATGACCTATCCTTTGAACAAATCTATATTGTTCAAATGATTCAAAATAAAAGCTAAACATTTGAAATTTTTAAGTCATACACCTAATAGCTATGTTCGTCCGTTTGTCTGTTGAAGACACGACTGAAAAACCCTATTAGAGACAAGGTGAGCGACTACATCTTAAATATTGAGTTCTATAGACTATGTTAAAGACAATATTTAAGATAATGTCTTCAACATTGTTTTCTATCAAACACACATTACGACAAGATGAGCGACAATGTCTTTAATGTTGTCATATCTCTAACTCTGTTGACGACTGGATGAGCGACGAATTCTTAAATGTTGTCTTTTGCCATCTTTTTAATATTGTTACCAGTATAAACATTGGCCAGAAAGTAGAGGACGATAGTTGACGGTAGAACGTTAGTGCGATCATTGATGACAATATTTACAGTATTGTCATCCATATTATCGTTGATGACAAAGTGAACGATATTGTCCTCCATACTATCATTAACGACAAAGTTGTGGACATTGTCGCTTATGTAAAGTAGACGATATTGACGCCTAATAATCGTTGACGATAATATGGTGGAATTAATCTTCTATAATGTCGTCAGTGAATATATAGACGAAATTTTCATTCTTATTTCGTAAACGACAAACTGAGCGACATTGTCTCTCTTTTAGTCGTCCACGATTTTCGCGACATTTGTATGAAAAAGTCGTTGACGATTTGTTCCGGCTGTCCTACATTTGTCTTCGAAGACTTTACATTGTCATGGACCCATCATTGAGGATGTCTTGAAGACGTGGCCAACTGGGAAGTTAATAATGGTTTTAAAATAAACATATAAATGAATATGATATGAACAAAACAATTAATGGCTTCGACTGGTGTTGAACCACTAACGCACAGTGGGGGAAATGAAAAAAAGTGGAAATAAATCTGTAACTTCTAAACGAATAGCCCTATTTCAATAAAATTTCTAATGGATATAAAGGAGGTGTATATTTAAGTTTTGAATTTGGGCTTATAATACCAACCTAAAGTTAAACAAATTTTTATATGCAAAGTGTTAAAGAAATTTTTATAAGAAAACTGTCAGGTTAGATTTTGTGTCATAGAGCATAAGTATTTTTAAAATTTTAAGAGTACATTATTTATATAGCATATTTTATGCGTATAAAACATTTTTTTTAGCATATTTTCGATTTCTCTGGTCATTACTAATTTATTTAAAGAATTATCGTCATAACTTTTGTATATATGAAACTTATTTGTATTGAATATTGTTTTGATATTGAGTAATATATGCAAGAGTTTCATGGGCGTTAAAGAATTTCTCGGAAATGGGTCTTATAGGGGATCTATGACTGATTATGGACAGAATTTTATATAATTTTCGCTGAAACAAACTGTTATTATAAATACACTTTTGTATCTCATATAAATAGGATAAAAAATTACTTTTTATGATCATGACAACAACAGGATATGCTATATAATCCAATACTCATTGCATCGATTATTTGAACAATGGGAACGCACCTTAAAATTAAAATCAAGAAATGTGAACAATTTGTAATTAATCGTAAATATCGTTATCGCTATCTATTAATTGATTTAAATTATGACAGTACAACATTTGATTTTAATAATTGAGTTTATTGAAATCTACAGATTTTAAAATATTATTTTTAATTTCTGTAAACTTTATTAATCATTACAGTCAGATCATTATTACAGTTATCATTAAAATATCGTTACCGAAATAATAGAAATTAACGTTAGCTTATATATTGCCAATAAACATAGGATCATGTACGCGACAGAAAACTAACTCTTTTTCGAATGCCTTTCTAGAATCGGAACATATATTAAAAAGCGATTTTTTTTTAATTAAATTTGAATAATTAAAGTTGTCATGACGTAATGTTTGAATTTAGCATTTATAATGCGACATATTTTTTCTTCACATTTATAATTAGTGTAAGTAATATTAACTAAAGCTTCACATTTACGGTCTAATTCATAATAAAACCTTATTGTAGATTTAAAACACAAATTTGTTAACAAACACTTTAGCTTTATAAACCTTTAATAAAGGTATTTTATTCATAAACGTTTGTTAAAGCCACAATAAGTAATGTAATGTTTTTTGTCTAATCTGGCAATGCTTCTCAGTTATTTCCCCTTTTACGTTGTTAGTGTTGCTTGCAATTAGGATAAAATATTCGTTAAATCTCTTTTTTTAATTTTTTGTTTTTAGTATTAATACATTTTTGAAGATAAAAACTTATTTTTAGATAAAAAATGTATATCTGATTCTAGTAAATTTATATTAAGCTAAAATATATTAATATACAAACGTTTTTATATATTTTATTTCAATTATTATTAAAAGTATTCGAATGACGAATATTCTGTGATAAAATAAACATCACTGTTTTATAATTTGTTTTATTAATTTATTTTTATTGTCATTTTGTTAATTTTTAACAAAATTTAATGAATTTATATAAGGAAACAGATAATTTTAATTCCGGAATGGGTATATTAGATTGTGTGGACCTCCTTCCACAATGTTTTCACATTTTATTACTACATTTCGTTACAGGTTAAAAGAAAATGACATAAATGGCAATCAAACTCACTTGCGAACCTCATATAGCTCACTGCCGGAGGAATTTGAAACAAAATCATATATTATTATATTGGAACATATTCCCCAGCGGAGTTAAAATTACGTTTGTCAATTGCAATAGTATCGTCTATTATTGCAAATTTATAAAAAATTATCTTTAAAATTCCCTTTTTTCCAGATAAAATGTAAAAAAAATACCTTAAAGTTGGTTTATAGTAGTGTTAAAGCTACAATAAATATTTCAAATTTATGAATGGTTTATAACAGACTTAAAAGACTATTAAACGTTTATGAATACAGTTTTTCGATTTTTTTCTTATTAACGACTTATAAAGCTGTTTTAAGTTATTATGAATTAGACCGTTAATATTTATTTATTAGTTCTACATAATTTTTTAATAGTAATTCAATAATTTCACTAATCCTACTGGAAATGCATTTTTTGCCTTTTTTACAGCTATTCCCAATGTTTGTTTGCTGTAGGTTTTTTAGGACTCATTTTGAATTACGTTATAATGCTATAATACTTTAAAAAACAATTTGAAAAACTATGGCCATTAGTTATTAAAAAATGTTAACAAAATAAATTTATCTAAGTAAGGCATTGAAAGGCAGAGAAGATTCTTTTTACGAATTTGTTCTATGAAAGATTTCGTATATAACAGTATCTTTTATAGAACATTTCCTTTATAATAGTTTTTCTATAGAACATTTTGTATATAATTTGTGTCGATAGAAACTTGCTTATTATAACTGTAACAGTTTCTTCTGTATTTAAGTGTTAATTGTCTGTATAAAAGTTTCCTCTATAAAACATTTTGTGTATAACAGTTTACTAAATGCAAAGAAGCTGAAACTAAATGTTGCAAAGACGCATTGGTGTAATAATCCTGTTAATTTTGTGTTTGAATTTCAAATAGTTTCTACAGAACAATATGTGTATAGCTGTTTTTTTTATAAAAAACTATCTGTATAACAGTTAATTTTATTGAAAATTTACTGTATAACAGTTAAATAATAGTTTAATAACTGCAAAGAAGCTGAAACTAAATGTTGCAAAGACGCAATGGTGTAATAATCCTGTTAATTTTGTGTTTGAATTTCAAATATTTTCTATAGCTGTTTTTTTTATAAAAAAATATATGTGTAACAGTTAATTTTATTGAAAATTTACTGTATAACACTCTTTTCTATACAAAACTTTCTATATAACAGTTTCTTCTATAGAATATTTTGTGTGCAACTGTTTTTTCTGTAAAAATTGGATGTGTAACAGTTTATTTTATAGAAAATTTTCTATATAACAGTTTTTACTACACTAATATACAAATATACAATTTTGGTACTCTGAGTGTGAAAGAGTACTATTTATAGGTAAATATTATATTGATACCTAACAAAAGTTGAATTTTCCATCGCCGATACCTACAATAATATAAGTGCTCCCACATACATACATACATTTACATACACTCAAACGTAAATTAAAACTACCGGATAAAAATCAAAATGCTCCGCATTGAAATGTTTTATATTTTTTTTTTTTACAAAAAAGGGAAGAATCAGTGAAAAGAACGCGAAATTTTATTTGAGACCAGCTCAGCTAATCTACAAAGTCCTTGAGTAGCAGAAAAAAGCTTAACTAAAGAATACGAGTAAAAATAATATTCATGCATAAATAAAAACTAGAAATACATACTTCAAGATAAAGTTGTTAAAAGACAAAAGGACAAGATACATACACATAGATACGTAGATACTTACACACACATTTGAAGCAAAGCAAAGTAAAGCCAAAACGAAGATGAAGAAGAAAAACTAGTACAAAGAAATATGATGAAGTTTTAAGACAAACAATAACAACAACAAAACAGAAGACAACAATTTATTGCAATGAGTGAATGAGTGCACTTAGAGAAGGAATTCTTTTCTCTTATCTTGTGTGCGTGTGTTTGTGCATGTGTTTTTGTGTGTGCATTCTTTGTAAAGCAAAAACAAGAAGGAAGTGTAAATAACGGAATTATGCACTTGTAAACATGCATTCATATCTACATACATACATACATACATACATACATAAACATATCCCAGCAGTTCTGGGTTACTGTCCCGAACTAGAGATTTTACTTATCATTTAGGATGTCTTAAGCATTGAACCAACATAGATTATAAATAGACTGTCTAATAGCTGGTCCAAAGTAATTAGCGCATTGGATTCACATATCGGTTACATAGAGTAGGTTACTCAACTAGCTACCAAACTGGTTACTTGATTATCTACATAACTAGCTATTTTAACATGTACGACTACACTCTAGATTACTTAGAGACACTAAAGTGACAATTCACCTAGATTACCTTGGATGTATAAAGTAACCAATTGACTTCTCTCTGGTGTCAAATGCCAAAAAAAAAAAAATATATATATAAATTGGAGTCATTCAGTTATCAAATAATAGTTACAATTACTGTCTCCAAGTGATTCACTACTTGTAAAACAGCTGGGACATACGATTTTACACACACACTCACACCTGTATTATACAATAGTGTGTTCATTTTTAATTACTGTGAAAAAACTGTGACATACAAAGATCATTATACAAACATACTTACATATGTACATATGTATAAATGCTGCAGCAACGTCAGTCACTCAGCCAGACAGTCATTTTGCTTCATTTTTATATTCACAGTTAAATACAATGCACAAATGAATGCCTAAATTGCCAAATAGATTAACTTTCTTATATCTAAAGTGGAGAAAAGCAATATAATATAATTTATTGCTTTTTATTCATTATTTAAGGCCTTAACAAATGGTTAGGATTCCATCAAATACATGGACATTAACATTTAAACAAAATATTTCATAGTTACAAAATGTTGACATATATTTTTAAGAATATTTGTATACCCTTCACCTTCGTGAGAAGGGTATAAATAAGTTAAGTCATTCCGTTTGTAATTTCCACAACATAATTTTCCGACCCTATAAAGTATATATATATTATGGATCCTTATAGCTAGCGGAGTCGTTTAAGCCATGTCAGTCAGTCTGTCTGTTGAAATCAATTTTCTGAAGACCCCAAATCACTTACAAACTTGATTAATACATCAATATATCAGTAATTATCCCGCTATTTAAAATCGAGAAAATCGGCCCACAAATGGCTGAGATATAAGGAAAAAACCGTGCCAACCTCGATTTTTGGCCTATTTTTGATCTATATCTGGATTACTAAGTCATTAATATAGACAATATAGATATCTAATGATAGATATTTCAAAGTCCATTGCAAGGCTATAGTAATTTGCACCTACAATGGGTCAAAATCGGGAAAAATATTTTTTAACCCGATTTTTTTTACCAAACAAATTTTTTTGTTATAAATTTTTTTTTCACTATTAAATTTAAATTAATTAATTAATTAAAAAAAACTTTGGAAAAGAATTAAAAAAAAAAATTTTGAAAACAATTTTGAAAAATTATTATTTTTTAAAATTTTGAAGAAAAAAAATTTTAAATTTTGAAAAACACTTGAAAAAAAAAAAATTAATTTTGTTTACCTAAAAATATTTAAAATTTTTATTTTAAAGTATAATTTGGGGAAGGGTATATAAGATTCGGCACAGCCGAATATAGCTCTCTTACTTGACATTATAAAAACATATTAAAGGGGATTTAATCATTTTGGCGTATAAGCCTTCATATATGTAGTACTTGAATAGTAGTAGTACATATAGCATAGCATTTGAGTTATTTATTTAATTCACCAATGAAATTACAATTTCTTACAGGCTAGCTTAGTTCTCAAATCTTAATAAAAAAAAAACAATAATAATAATAATGTTACTGAAATCCGCTATTTATTGGTTTAATAAATCATTCGAAAAGTCAATCAAATAATATAAATTGTTGAACTGAATACAAATTATACGCATCGGATCATGATTTTAACGGAAATATTGGAGCTAAATAGAAATATAATTTCTTGTTGAACGATTTGGAACTATGAATTCGATTTTGCGAAGTTTATTAAATTCATTAAATTAATCATGAACAAGTAAGAAAGTATAGACCTTATGATACCCTACACGCAGTATAAGATTATAAACAGTTTTCTTTTGATATGAAACTTATTTGTATTGAATCTTATTTCAATACATACCAACTTTTTTAAGATATTTATGCTCGATAAAGTGATTTTCGGAAGTGGGCCTTGTATGGAAGCTAATTAGTCATAGCTTCCATACAGGACCGATTGTCACAAAATTTGGTGGAATGATTTGCGTATTTATGAAACATATTTGTGTTGAATTTTATTTGGATACTAAAATATTTCAGAGATTTATACACATTAATGAAATTTTGTGAATGGTGCTTATGTGGGAGCTATGGAACATGGTGGACCGATCGTTACTAAATTTGGTAGTACAAGTTCAGCTTATATAAAACTTATTTGTGCTGAATTTGGTTTGGATATGTTTCGAATAAAGATATTTATGAGAGCTTAAATATTTTCAAATAGAGGAGTTGTATGGAGGCTGGGAGAAATAATGGAACGATTCTAAGCAAATTAATAGCCATAGACCCTTCACTGACGAATATAGCACTCTTACTTGTTCAAATATTACTTTTTTATTATTATTGAACACCCGAAAATACAATATTTAATAATAAAAACATTTCTACTCGCTTGGAAACGCACACTCTTTTCCTTTTTGAACTGCAGAATTTTCTTCAATATTTTATTTTATCCTTTGAACTTTTGCACAATTTTCAGGTAACACTGCATAGTGGCTCAGAATCGCTCTGTCCTCTAGTAGCCTTTTTGCTTGACTGCGAATGCTAGATATGAGTGGATCTGACGTTGTTAGTAATATATTAAATAGATCTTCATTTGTCGAATTTCGTGATACTTTTCTGGTATTATGCTCTCAATTCATTTATTTCTTTTTTCCTGGACTTCCTCTTATAGGTCTGTAGTGTTTCAATTTGGGCTCTACTATCACTAACTTCTTTTTTAATGGCATCATGAGTCTCCTTTTTAAATTCAAATTTAATTGGTCTGCAGTATTTCGTAGAAGATGGTGTTTGATTTTTTCAAATATCTTTTGTTTGCAATCAATCGCAAATTACACCATGAACATATCATTGTCTGAAGTATTTTCACATACATATTGCATGTATTGTTTTTGTCCAGAAGAACCATCACATCCCCATTCGTTAAAGAGAGTTAACTTACAGTTTCCATAATTCTTTAAATCGCTGCCTTTCAACTATGGTACCTCTGTCGAAATCGGTGTGATTGTAATAGTTTCCGTAGGTAGCATCAGTTACTCTATGATATGGTGGATAGAGATTTGAGTCTTTTCCAATCGCACGCTATCTGAGCGGAGTATATTGCTGTTTTGTTAACTTCAAATCCAAAAATAATGCTAATGCCTCTTCATTTAAGAACTGGTTTTCATCGCTTGAAATTGAAATACTTTTGAGAATGTTTGATATCGACTTTTGTGAGTTGTTTCTGTGATCGAAATTGATATAGCAAGGTTTCTTGAAAATTTTCGCATCCGATATCTTCATTGAATTCTTAAGTTTTCGCTTTTTAGATCTATCGCTACAGTTGTCGAGCGATTTTGGTGGTCTCCTAAGATTTTTTTCGTTGTACTTTCTAAAGATACTTGGACAGTAAGCACTTCAACCAGTTATCAAAGCTGGTATAAAATCGTTGTTTACTCAATCCAACGTTTTTGTCGGGCTTTGTTAAGTTTATGACGAAATCAGCTATTTTTTTTCCAAGTCCGATTGTATTTTGGTAACTTTTGAAATAATTTCTGAGCCACCGTGCGCCGTGCTGATTGTATCTGTATATCAGATGCCGCACCCAGTATATTCAAAGTTCTTTCCATGTTCGTATAATTTCATAAATAGAAATTATACATTTCTATTTATGATTTCAGACAAAGTCTACCACTTGTACTTTCATTTTGTAATTTTAACAATACTAAGGGCCATTATTACAACTTTCTTTTAGAAAAAGACAGCTTTAAAGTTAGCTTTAACTATTACGAACATAAAGGCAAGTTGTAATAATGGCTCTAAATTTATTTCTATTTATGATTTCAGACAAAGTCTACCACTTGTACTTTCATTTTGTAATTTTAACAATACTAAGGGCCATTATTACAACTTTCTTTTAGAAAAAGACAGCTTTAAAGTTAGCTTTAACTATTACGAACATAAAGGCAAGTTGTAATAATGGCTCTAAATGTTTCAAGTTGTACATGACCTTAAAAGTTTTTGCTAACAAATTCTTGATGATTTAATTTTCGTAAAAGTTTTAAATCAAAAAAAAAAAAAAAAATGATTTAAACACAAAAAATGGTTCAAAATCCATTTAAATCAACATGAAACAAATGTAAACATGTGTAAAAACCATGGCAGAATAAACCAGGTACAATTATTGTTGTCATTATTTATCCTACAACGTCAAATAACGCATTTACTCTCATCAATTTTTATTTTGTTTCCACGATGTTTTGCACGTTCTATTAAAGCCAACATATTTATTTGGACACATTTTAATTTGTATTACATATTTCACGAACAAATTTAAATACATAAATATTTTTTAATACAACCACAAATTAATTTATTTTTATTTTAGACATTTCGTTTTGATTTTTTTCTAATTTTCTTTTGTTTGACGTTATAAGGAATGTATAATTGAGAACATACTTTCTATTAATTGTACCTTGCTAGTTCTGCCATGGTAAAAACCAAAAAAAAGGGGAAATTATTTAATATACATTAGATCAGAAAATCAGGGTTGACATGATGTAAAAATGCTATTTTAATTAAAATCTTGAAAAAAAAAAACTTTTTAAACAATTTTATTTAATAAAATATTTCATAAAATATGAAAAAAGAATTGAACAAAAGAGAGAAACAAAATCTATAGAATTTAGTTTTACATCCTTTTAACGAAAGAATCCTTTTGTGTGCAAGTGTTTGTGCGTGTCGTCTTTCGTGATTTAACGTCGTCGTATCTGTGTTTCGAGGAAGTAGTTGTCACTACTATGACGTCGTATTTCTATTCTACGTTGATTTTTCGTTTCTTTCGCAGCTCTGACTGACATAGTTAATGGTGCCAAGTACCACTCTTGTATGACAAATGCTAAAAATAGTTTCATTTCCACACAAGAATGAAAAAGCTAGTGCTGGTGGTGATGATGATGATGATGACGACGGTGACGGTAACTGTGACTGTGATGAAGAAGCAGAAACAGCAACCGAAGAAGCAAAAAAAGAAAAAACGTACAAATAAAATATTTGCTTTACTATTACAACAAGAATGAAATATAAAAGAGAATAAAATAATAAGTGTGTGTATATGTATGTTATATTCATATGAGCGTATAAATGTAATGTTATTAATTTACTGTTATACAACATGTGGGTTATTAGAGAAAGAACAAAAAAAAAAACAGCAGCAACAACAAAAAGAAATAAAAAAAACAAATAAAACTCAAGACAATGCTGCCAGATTATGTAAAACTGCTGTAATATATACTGGTGGAAAATACAAGAAGAAAACTATGATTTATAACTCTTTTAACTTTCACAACTTTCTGAAAAGTCTATACTAGGGTTCCTAATTTCCCGGATTTTTTTTCAATCCGGGAAAATATTAAAAAATGCTGTCATTCTTAGGAATTTTCGGAAATTTTTATAAATTAATCGGTCAAAATTCAATAATGTATATGGTAAAATTCCAGAATTTTTAAATAACATGTTTATAACTTTTTTTAAATGGCACATCGTTGTCCTTTTATAGTCATAAATGCCTATTCTAAACCATATCGAATTCGTTCGCCTGAAAGAATGAAAGTATTTGTACTATCTATATTGTTTAAAGCGATCTTGAAACTAGGGATTTTTCTAAAAAAGTTAAAATTTTCTAAAATAATTGTGATACCAAAACAGGGTAAAGATTAAACCCTATCATCTTCCTATTAGCCTACTATCTTGTTTGTTACGAATGTAACAAAAAATAGCTATTTGAGTTTAACGGTCTGTAACGACTGCCTGTAACATTCATCATGTTTATAAATACGTCCATTAGTAGAAGCTTCTACTCATCAACAATGTTGATAGCATGCGGTTATTAGCATTGTTTGTAAGTATGGCAACACTAAATGTTTAAGCTGCTAACATTGACATCGAAAGCTTTAGAATTTGAAGCTACTAGTTTGTCCGTTAAGATCATTGTAATGGCAGAAGTTGCAGTCGTCTGTTGAGTTGATCATTGGCGCTGTTAGAGTTAACATTAACTGTGGTGTACATTTGAGTTTGTACATTATAAAGTGTGTGTACATTTCTGAGAATTGTTAAGCGTGTAAATAGACACTGAGTGACTATTTGAACTGTTGTTGTACATTTTAAATAAATAAAGAGTTGTTACAAATTCTAAACTACTAGAACTGCTTTTTATTTGCAATCATAAGTATCCGGTTTATTTAAAGGAAATAAACCCCCGTTTTTAAAAGGTAAAAACGTAACAATATCATACCTTTTTTGAATGATGAAAACTTTATCCTAGTTCACTAATTTGGTTTCCGTGAACATCATAGCACCATTGAACAGGTCAATGGTTTAACTAGATGGATTAGAAAATCTTTTTCTTTTGTATCTGCTGTATTTTTAAACGATGCTCAGGCTTTTGACAAGTTATGGCATAAAGGTCTAGTATATAAAATGAGATGTTTACTGCCACTATGTACTCATAAATTACTGGAGTCTTAGCTATCGGATCCACTTTTGAGAGTTAAGTTGAATGAGTATGTGTCCAGAGAATACAAAATTCCACAGGGAAGTGTACTAATTTACACCTCTGACTTGCCTACATGCTATAAATTAACAATTTCTGCACACGAAAACCCACTCATAGTTTCTAATCAACGAGAAATGTATCGTTGATTACTGGCGAATACGGGTAAATGATTTAAAAATTAAGCATGTTACGTTCACTCTAAGGAGAGGAGATTGCCCACCTGTCTTACTCAGCAATGTTAATATACCTCATTCTGATTATGTCACATAGCCTCTAGACATAGAGAAATGTACATGGAGCGAAAGGAGAGAGAAATATCAATGGAAAAAATTACTCACACATACGGGTGATACAATAACAAAATACAGGCAATACCTTCTCATGAATAAGGTTTTTGACAATAGACTTAGGTTTTTGGCTCTTAGTTGCCTATCTAGTTGCCATCTATGTCTCTAGCTTTCATTGGTTAATAAGTGATCAATCAAAGTGAAGCCTTGAATATAAAGTCATCCTGTATAATATCGTTTTAAAACCAATTTGAACAATTGAAATTCAATTATGGGGAATGGCTAGCAACACCAGTATTGATCTTATACAGACGGCTCAATTTAAAATTCTTAGGACTATGATGGAAGCACCATGATATATAATAAATGAAAACATACACAGGGACTTGGAATTGCCATTGGTAAAGGAAAAGTTCAGAAAGTCCGTGAAAAATAAGTTGAAAACTTGTGCAGAGCCAAACCCTATCAAGGCTTTGTAGAGCAGATCTACCTCTGCTAAGATGAGTGTCATTTGTCCATTAAGGCTATCTTGTTAGAGAGCAACTAGTTTTAATTTCAATAATAAGATTTAAATACTAATTGTTAAGTCTATAAAAGGCAGATTCAATAAATAAATAAATCGTAAAAAAATATATATATTTGCCAACTTTAATCAGCAATTTGGGTGTGCCTTGCATTTAAATATTGAGTAAATAATCCCTTGATATTCGTATGTGAGTAAGTAAACAACAAAAATATTGGATTAAAATCATAGCAGGAGTCCCTAAAAATATTTATATATGACCATTTTTAGATTGCTGTAAGTAGCGAAATATAAAAAATGAAGATTTGGCGAGTTTTTTGAAAGTTTTTGCAAATGAAAAATACCTGTCAGCGATTTAATTCTGTGTGTAAAAATATAACGATAATATTGTTGTGTTTTTACCTTTTAAAAACATTGGTTTATTTCCTTTAAATAAAACGGATACTTTTGATTACAAATAAAAGCAGTTTTAGTAGTTTAAATTTGTAACAACTCTTTATTTATTCAAATGTACAACAACGACAGTCCAAATAGTCGCTATGTGTTTTTAATACACACACACACATGTTAATAATGCACAAGCTTAAATGTACAAGACAGTTGATGTTAACTCTAACTGCGATTATGATAAACTCACTGACTACTGCAATTATACACACTGCCATTTTCATCCAAGTAGTCTAGATTGTTCTTAACGGTCAAAACTCGTATGTTCGAATTCTAGAGCTTTCAATGTTAATGTTAGCAGCTTAAACATTTAGTGTTACCTTACTTACAAACAATACTAATAACCGCATGCTATCAACATTTTTGATAAGTAGAAGCTTCTACTGATGGACGTGTTTATAAACATGATGAATGTTGCAGGCAGTCGTTACAGACCGTTAAATTCAAATCGCTAGTGCAAATTCGTAACAAAAAGTGGTATTTTTAAAACTTTTACGTTTTTATTTATCAATGTTGGAAGTGCTTTGACTTCGTATGCACTTCGGTTACAGGGGTTTCAACTGACCCAGGAGCTGAAGGTAAATGATCATAGACAACGAATGAGTACGTTAACAAAAAAAATTTTCGAATTTGGAGGGATTCTAATCCACATGAGATCCAATAGCATTCAATGCATCCCGAAAATTATCTTCCAATATTTCTTTCACAACGACGTTGGCCTGGCCAACAGTTCTATAGGTAACTAAGAGCCAAAACCTAAGAATTTTGTCAAAAACATAATTCATGTGAATGCATTGTCATATATTTTGTTATTGTATCACACATATGTGTAAAAAGAGAATAATTTTTCTATGATTTATTCTAAGTTTTTCTGCTTTTGTCACACAGACATAATTGTAATGTATAAACGAATTTATTGTTAATCAAATGATTAAGTCTAAATGACGGAATTTTACTATTGTGGTGGAAACATTTTAGTTAGGGTGACAAAAATTCAGTTATTTAAATCGTAATTCTTCTGTGTCAACTGATTATCGGTTGCTAGAATCGACAAAATCTATGGGTATAATATAATCATTGGATTGGCATCCAATCACAACTGTGCAAAAATAATACCGTAACTTAAAGAAGAAAATGTATAAATAAATTCCCGAAATTTCCCGGTAATATTTTCCTGATTAGGAACCCTAGTTTAGAAAAATCTTTCAATATAATAATCCACATTACATTAGGCCGGGTCGATGTATTTGGTCGGGTCGATGTATGGAGGATAAAAAGGTAAAAAATCGTATAGCAGAAACGCAATCTACAGAAAATTCTAAGAAATTTTTCCCAAGAAACCAAAGGTCTAAAATCAAATCCTATCCGAAATATTTTTAGCTTTCAATAAACTCAATTTTTTAGCTTTCAATAAACTCAATTATTGAAATGAAAAACTTTTATTTTTATAATTGAAATTATTTATATTTCTAGGTAACGGTATTTACGATTATACCTGTAACTGAATGTTAGCGGTAACGTTAATTACAAGTATTTCGGTAGCGGTTGCTTAGCGTTAATGGTATCCAACCTTGGAATTAAGTAATCTTTTATCCTAATTGCACGCAACATCAGCTTTGACAAAACACATAATAATTATTGTGTCTTTAACAAACGTTTATGTTAACAATACTTTTGTAAATGGTTTTTAAGCCCAAATATTTATCATAACAATTAATGACGTTTGCTGTCAAGACAAAGTTGTTTATGCACTAACAATTTTGTCATAACGAAGAAATAATATTAATGAATGGAAACTATTCCTGACAATTTGTTATCATGACAACCAATTTAACGTTTAGTACGATAACAATTTATCAGGTAATGACATAGGGTAATGCTGAGTTTGTATTTTAAGTCTTGAATAAGTATTTTTTGGATATGCCCATTATTTTTTATTATTTATATAACTGAATTTATGTAATTTAGCTACATTCATTTGAAGAATTATTTAAACAAATTTAAAACTAATTACTATATGTAATACAAATGGCATGATATCATTCAACAGAACGTGTGTCTGTCATACAAGTCGTTTCGTTAGAAATATGTCTGATGCTATAGTTTACTTGATTTGTGTTGACATTGCCTCCGTATGTCGTGCCTAGAATATTTAAAGAGCACAACATGACAATGTTTGATGTGACATTTGTCACCATGTTAAACACTATACTAAAGCAGACCAGAAATCTATATTAAATTTTATACGCTTTTCAATCGTTCTCACTAGAGTTTCCAAAAAACCGAAGAATTTCAAAACCCCGGTTTCGGTTTTAAAAAATTAAAAATCGATCGGTTTCGGTTCGATTTTGTGATAACTTATTAACTATTTAATAAATAGATAATATAGGAAATGCTATACAAATTTAAAGTTCAAACTTGACGAGTGTTCAAGAGTATAAAGGAAAATTGGTACTTTTTCTTTTAATGGTACCTTTTTAATATATTAAATTAGTTAGCTTATATATAAGTTGGCAAATATGCTTCTCAGTAATGAAATAATTAAGAATAGGTTGCTCAATTTTATTATGATACCAAAAATGGAGAACTAAAATAAACTAAGGAGTATTTTTTCGTTCTTCAAATAGTACTTTTTGAATTTTCTATTATATTGAACCCTAGAATCGGGAAATTACTTTGAAATTATAAACTTGACAGTGGTTTAAGTGTGGAAAATTGTTACTTTTTCTTCTAATGGTACTTTTTGTTATATTAAATTATTTTACTTGTATGTATACATAATAGTTGGCTGAGTAAAGAAATAATCAAGGATAGTAGGCATAATGATATTGAGGTAACAAAAGCTATTATTGAAATTTCTATAACAATGAACATATAAGCATCACATGATCCTGAATGAGTTAGAATATAAAAAAGGGACTTGCAGGGCTTGTTTCACGATGTCGAAAGAAAAATGAGTCGAAAAAATTTGTGTTTTTCATCACTCAGTTTTTAAAATTCTTTCGAATAGTTTTCACACAAATTTGTTCGAATCATTTTTCTTTAGACATCGTGAAACAGGCCTATAATGTTACTAGTTCTTTATTGTAAAGGTACTTTTTGAATATTTTATTATAATAAACCTTAAAATTGAAAATTAGGCACAAATGATTCTGAATGAGTATTTTTTATAATAATGGACACAGTAATATGAATGCTGAGTAGGAATACAAAATGAGTGTCTTTATGGTACTGTTTATACCCTTCACCTTCGTGAGAAGGGTATATATAAATTTGTCATTCCGTTTGTAATTTCCACAATATAATTTTCCGACCCTATAAAGTATATATATTCTGAATCCTTATAGATAGCGAAGTCGATTTAGCCATGTCCGTCTGTCTGTCTGTTGAAATCAATTTTCTGAAGACCCCAGATATCTTCGGGATCCAAATCCTCAATAATTCTGTCAGACATGCTTTCGAGAAGTTTCCTACTTAAAATCAGCAAAATCCGTCCATAAATAACGGAGATATGAGTAAAAATCCGAGACAACCTTGATTTTTGGCCTATTTTTTATCTATATCTCGATTACTAAGTCATAAATATAGACAATATGTTTATCTAATGATATATATTTCAAAGTCCATTGCAACGATGTATATAAGGCTATACAAAGTTGGACCTACAATGGGTCAAAATCGGGAAAATATTTTTTAACCCGAATATTTTTTCACAAAAAATATTCTTTTGTCATAAATTTGTTTCACTAATAAATTTAAAAAAAAAATGTTTTAAAAAATTGGAAAAAACTTTTAAAACAATTTTTTTTTAATTTTATTTTAAATTATAATTTGGTGAAGGGTATATAAGATTCGGCACAGACGAATATAGCTCCCTTTCTTGTTTTATTTTAACAGGTTTCCTTGCCTAGCCTGCGAAGGGTAGCCAGCTACATCATCTGAAGCAATTATTGTAATACAATTTAAAAAATTTAAACAAATCTTATGATATTTTTAACGATCTGTTTTCAGAGATATTGGATGAAAAAGTTTGTTTCTCATTTCTAAATTTTGAGTTTTTTTACTGAAAATAGATTGAAAGTAAAAACCGAAGAATAATTCTCGGTTTCGGTTTAAGGCCTTGAAACCCGCGGTTTCGTTTTCGGTTAAACCCGAATTGGAAACTCTAGTTCTCACTATGCAACGATGAAGACAGAAATTTAGCTCGGCAGTGATTTTTGTTTTGCATACCAAAAATGGTTATTTTTATTTCAAGAAATGTATCAGTATGAAATTAAAATTACTCTTAGAAAGAAATGGGGTCAATAGTTATTAGTTATGTATGTGTAGATGGACTACAATCTAGGAGCAATGAAGCTATTAAAGTCAACAACAGATTTTGATATAAGCATTGGACGAATTTAAATATATTTACCTAAACTTTTCCATATTTTTTTACCCTATGACCATACCTGACATATATTTATCACAACCTTTAGTTATATTTCATATCAAGACAAAGTTTTCTGATCTGAAAATTTTCTCATAACGATGCAATAACACTAATAAATGGAGACTATACTTGATAATTTTTCTCTTAGCTAGAAATTATGTCTAAACTTGATTAATGTTTGTCATGAAAAACGTCAAAATGGTTGGCAAGATAGTCCCCATTTATTAGTATTATTGTTTTGCCATGACAAAACTGTTGCGTCATTAATTGTTATGATAAATATTTGTCAAGTATAGACATGGGGTTAAGTAATCTTAATTCATTTTAAAATGTAATAAGTATCAGATCAAGTAATACTTATTGCTGACAATTTGATGTTTTTAAGAGATATTACTTTCTCTATAATACCTAATTTTATTTTCAGGCTCTAAAACTAAATTATTAATAAAACATTTACCTATATTTACTTATTTCAAAAAAAAAAAAAAAAAAAAGAAACCTAGCTAATCTGGCAACAATATAATGTGTTCCATTTCGTAATGTTCCCTTGTAACGATTAGACAACATAACCTTAAAAATTATGACATTTGAACTAAATAGATAGAGTGAAAGATAAGACACACACACACACAGAAGAAAAAAAAACACTGTTAAATTCTACATTAAGTGAGAGCAAAATTTCTATGAACACATGCGCACTTAGCCACACAAATTGTCAAAAAATGACAGCTCAAAAAAAGGATATTTTCTCTTAACTAGTTGACATTAGGCTGCAAAGAAAGAAGAGCACAAGAAAAGAAATGAAGAAAATAAAATGTAAGCATAATTTGAGCAAACTCACAAAAATTGTGTTATCTATAAAATTCCCGTACTAAGTAGTAAATATGATGAGTTTGTATAAAAATTTGAAGCATTTTGTAATAAAAATAATGTCACTTGTATGATTATGAGAGTGAGAGAGCGTTATAAGTACAAACGTGTATTACTATAACAATTTTATATGTCAAAATATATATGAAAGAGATAGAGAGCAGTTTCTGTCATTTGCTATGCATTCTGTAAGTGAGTGTGCCAGTTTTATGTTTTTTTTTGTTTCACGCAATTGTCATTACAGGCATGTAGTTAAAAATATTTCTATTTTGTACTTGGTACTCGTACAGCAACTAGTGGTCAAAGTAAAGTGAAATAAAGTATAAAATGAATTGAATATAATAGAAGAAGATGAACAGCAACAACAAAAAACACAGCAAATTTAACGTTGTATTTTACAGTTATGCTGAATGAAAAGAAAAATAAAAAAATTATAACGTTTTTAGACTAAATAAAAGACATTGGTGTTGGTGAATGAGAGTGGAGCAGAGCAGAGCCATTCTTCATAGAGTGAGTGAGTGAGTGTGTGTGAGTGTGTAATTGTTTAAATGAAGTTGAAAGCAGAAAAAAAATCATAGTATATTTTAAGGCTACATACAATTATTTAACAAAGCACTAGTGTAATTTGTTTTCGTTTTTAGGTTAAAGAAATTAAATAATAAAAAAAAAAAAACATTTGCAAGTGAAAGGGAACAATAAAACAAACTATGTATATGAATGAATGCAAACACTGCGATAAGGGTAAGAGCAGTAGAATAGAACAAGTGAACAAGTGAAATGAAATTGTGTTTAATCAAAAAATGCTATGATTTATGTGTTTACTTAATATTAATTTCACAAAACTTGTATTGAAATGTTATAATACATTATTCAAATATAAGTATGTATAAATGATTAAATGTTAATGTTTATTTAGCCACCTACATACAAATAAATATAAAATTTTTGTTTTTTTTTATTTTTATCAGTCTCTTTTCGGTTTTGTTCCATAGAAATGTTTGTGTATTTTAGATATGTATGTTCGCCTGCCTCTTTGATATTTACTTATATACCACTTATTAATTCAAGTTGTTGGTATTTTTTCTTATTTTTTTTTTTTTTGTTGGGTTTTTTGGACATGACATACAATTTATTTCATTTATTTGTGTGTGTGTGTGTGTGCGTGTGTTCGTTCGTTTTTTTTTGTCTATTCATAATGATGCGTGAAGATGAAAAAGAAGAACAAAAATGTGTATGTGTGTGTGAAAGATTTTTTCTTCAGAATCTATTTTCGTTTGTGTGAGTGTGTATCTGCCGTTATCTTCTAAATGTCATACATTTACTAACTGGTTTTTTTTCTCATCTTCTTTAACTGCTGCTGCTGGTGTCGCTTTACAGTATTTTTGTTGCTGTTGTTTTTTGGTTGTTGGAAGTGTCAGCATCCATTCATCCTACACAAAGCGTGTTGATTGAAATGGTGCGTTTTTATATTCGATTAATCGATTAGTTTTGTATTCGATAAAGTAAAAAGTTAAAATTTTAATATTAAACACAATTAAGAAAGCATGGTAGGTCAAGTTCATTTATAACAGTTTTAGAAAACAAAAATTCCATACAACATTTCTCTTATAAACCTTTAATGAATTAAAAACTTTTTTATAAATATGGACATGAATGTTTGAATCTATATAAACGTGCACCCTACTCAAGCAGTGGTACAAAATAGTGTTTTTTTTTTTTAACAAAAATATATGTTTATCATTAAATTATAAAATTAAAATTTCTTAATAAATCACTATAAACATATTTATTGGAATTGACCTGTTATCCCCTGCTCAAAACGTGGACAGGATAGTAGTTTTTCTAAAATAAGTCAAATTTTTAATAGCATTTTATTCAATTGGGTACATATTATACTAACAATTATTTTTTCTAATAATCGATTAAACCATAACAATATTTTTAAATTTAAAAAATAATAATTAAATGGCCATGTTTTATGAGCAAAAAAAAAATAAATATATTGGCCCATAATCATAGTCAAACAATAAAGTTTTTATTATTTTCTAACTATGGTCAAAATTAAAGTATATTTTAAATTGAACCGACTTTAACTGGGTGCCACCTCTAATGTAGAAAATGTTTTCATACAATATACAACAAAATATAGACAAGTGGCATCGCTGAACAGCTGACTTAGAAAATTAAAAAAAAACAAGTAAGAGTACTATATTCGGCCGTGCCGAATCTTAAATACCCTCCACCTAAATATGATGAGAGATGTAGAAGTTACATTGGCATAAACACTTTAATATACATATTCAATATTTGTTATTATGAGGATTAAGACAATGTTATCGAAATACTATTAAATAAATATGTGAAATAATATAACAATTGTAAGAAAGACTAGTTTAAGCAGAATATACTTTAACTGCAGATTCTTACCATTTTGAATAGAGTTTGTCATTTATTCATATTACAACGTATGACATTTAACAATTTATATATGTACCTAATAATTGATTATCATTATCCGATTGGATCAACATTATCCTTATTCACCACAAGTGAAGAAAAAGAATATAAAAAAGGGTATACAAAATTTTAATATATATTCGCGATTAATGAATTTTCCGGATATGTGTCTTATATATAATAATGAACCCATAGTCAAAAAATCCAGCAGTATGATTTCTGTCTACTTGTAACTAATTTCTGTTGAATTTTTGATCGATATCAATGTTTATATGCGTTAATGTATTTTTGGGTTGTGGAACTAATATGGAAACTATGACCTATTATGAGTCAATCGTCATAAAATAGTTTAACGTGATTTCTATGTATTTTAATTGAATTTCATCTTTACAAGAGTTTATATTTAAAAAATCTTGTAATATGATTCTTGAATACAAATTACTGATCGGTGTACAATTTTGGTTCAGTACAAATATTTTTTTTTTTGGATATTTGTGTAGGTTAATGTGTTTTCCAGAAGTGGTACTTATATGGAGGCTATGACCAATTATTGGCCGATCATAAAATTTCGTACAATGATTTTTACATATATTGTAATTTTTGAATTCGAATTTCAACTTGATGACTATATTTGTAAGAAATTTATGAGGGTTTTAGTGATTTTCGGGAGTGGAGCTTATATGGAGCTGTGGTCAAATATGGACCGATATTCACAAACTACAGTAGTATGATTACTAGATACAAATTACTCATCTGTGTATAATTTTATTTTGATATCGATATGTTTTAGATATTTATACAGGTTAATGTGTTTTTCGGAAGTGGTCCTTATATATGACCAATTATGGGCTAAACTTCATAAAATTTGGTACAGTTCTTGCTATGTATATGAGTTTTATGTATGTCGAATTTTAGCATTATTAAGATATTTATAAGAGATTTGTGAGTACTTAACTGATTTTCGGAAATGGACCTTAAATTGGAGCTACGGTCAAATATGGACCGATATTCACAAAATCCTGCAGTATGACTTCCATATATAAATTACAGATCTGTGTAAAATTTTGGTTTGATATTGATATTTTTTAGATATTTATGCAGGTTAATGTGTTGTTCGGATGAGGTCCTTATATGAGAGCTATAAACAAATATGAACCGATCTTCTTAGAATTCGGTGCACTGACTTTTGTGTATATGGAGATTATTTGTGTCGAATTTCACCTCAATAGCGATACTTATAAGGTATTTATGCATGTTTAAGTGATTTTCGGAAGTGAACTTTTTATGGGGGCTATGATCAAATATGGGCCGATCCACGAAAAATTCAGTCCTGTGATTTCTCTTAGCACGAAACTTATTTTTGCTGAATTTTGTATGGATACTGCAATTCTGTAGGCATTTATACACTATAGCACCATATTTTCGGGAAGAAATTTGTATGGGGGCTACGAGAAATTATGGACCGATTCTTTCCACTTTCAACTAAATTTGTCCTTTTATCATACAAATAATGAGTGCAAAATTTCATGGTGTTCTCTGCAATGAATTTACCAAAAGTCGCAAAAATCATGTGAAAATTATAAAAATTTTTGGAGGTTGTCTTACATTTTGATCCATAACCCTGGTTCTACCAATTCGATTTTGCTGATTTTCAATACCAAACTGCTTAGAAAAATTATAAACATTTTGGTATACATTTCATTAATTTCACTTATGTATTTTGGACGTGAGAGTGTTTTACACAGACAGACAGACAGACGGACAGACGGACAGACGGACAGACGGACAGACGGACAGACGGACAGACGGACAGACAGACGGACATTGCTCAATCGACTTAGAATTTCATAAGGATCAATAATATATATACTTTGTTGGGTATCAGATGAATATTTCTCAATGTTACACACGGAATGACAAACGTATATATACCCTCTTTCACCACTTGTGGTGGTGGAGGGTATAAAAACAAAAAGTGACAAACAATAAATGTAACCGGGAAACTAAAGAAAAAAAAAGTTTGTGGTGGAAAAATAGAAAAGGAAAGATTAATATCAAATGTATTCTATTTTGGTACTAATTTTATTGATTCAATATTCAATAATTGCAAAATCTCTGCCAATATCTTGCAACTTAAACATTTTTAACTTTTTGTCGAACTTTTTTACATGGCGAAGAACAGCTGTACTGTTGTTAAATGAGTTAAAAACAACTTCAGCTAGTTTTATATATACAGTCGACTTTAACGTCAGAAGTATACTTTAAGTTGTCTATGGTAGACCTAAAGTCCACTCTTTAGTAAAGATGACCTTATTTCTCTTAAAATATACTTTATTTTTGACTATGATTATGGGCCATTATTTTCACTACGCTCAAATGTATGCTATAAAAATTTTATGTACATAAAACAAACACTAGAAAATAATATACTTTTGAAAAATTTGAACCGAGATATCTCGAATTTTGCCATTTTATTTACTAGTGATATGGATTATTTAAACACGTTATACATCTATGAGAAGGTAAATAAGAGTATTTTTATATTTTATGTAAATTTAAGTCATACTGCAAAACAAGTGAGCGGTTTGCTTAAAAATGCTAAAACATTGGATATTCTAATTTGGATTTAAAAGCTCTTAAAAGCATGCCTGTTGAAGATATCTCAATAGTTGATAAAATATAAAATATAAAGACTTTTAAGATTTTTAATGAGTAGTAGTAAAAAATTATTTAAAATAAATAAATTTTAGTGTAATTTGTATGTAATTGAATAAAATGCAACAGCAAATTTTACTATTTTTACAAAAACTGTTCTACTGACCATGCGCAGATCATTTACAATACAAGCATTTATTAAGGACTGAGATCGAAAAATTCTTAACATACATATATGTTAATAAAAATGAAACAACTAAACTTACAGTTTTGATTTTTTTTCATGCGAAAAAAACTTGTATAGTTCTAATCACTAGTGATGAAATTTTGAACCTTTTTCGGAAACCCTTCCACTATGGTTTTTATAGTGATTTCTGGCACTTTGTTCGAACAGGTTGTCCATCTCCGTTTAAAATCTATCACACTTTTGGACACCTTTTTTGTGCTCTTCAATTCTCTTTTAACAAGAGCCCAATATCTCTCCACTGGTCTTAGCTCCAGGCAGTTTGCAGAATTTGCCTCTCTTGGTACAAATACCACATTATTGGTCTTTTACCACTCAAGACCTTTCTCATCATAGTGACAGGGTGCCACTATGAATGGAAGCATCCTTTTTTGTAAACATTCCTTGATGTAAATTTTGGTATTTATAGAGCCCTTTGTAACAAATGTTTGGCTTTTTTGGCGCAACTGCATATTGCTTGCCATACCAAGAACTTTTTGGGAAATTTTGTTTGCTTTTGGGTCCTAAACTTTTCTTCAACATTCCCTCGAGCATCAGCAACATCAAAATTTAGACTCGGAAGCTGCGAAAAATCTGCCAGAACATACGTTTCGTCATCCATTATGCATCAGGAATATTTTTTTTTTTTTATAAAATTTGACTTAAATTTCCGTGCTTTGTTTTTGGCAACGTTCCTGTCAGGAACTTTTTCAGCCTTGTATGTTTTAGAACCTGCATTGGTTTTAACTTTTCGTACCAAATAGTCCGATCACTGGGCTAACCGGGCTGCTTTCCTACTGGATGTGTTGGAAGCTCTTTTGAAAATGCTTTCTATTTTTTTGGCTTAATAAACATCATGTGAACTATTCCTTGTACCTGAACCAGGTTTTCTATCAATGGTGAAGTTCTTCCGGTACTGTTGAATAACATTGGAAACAGTTTGACGGCAGACCAACGATTGTTTGGCCAACTTTTTGTAGGACCAAGTTGGGTTTTGTTGAAAATATTTAATAATTTTAGTACGCACTTTTTTCTGGTCACTCATTTTAATCAGATTAACAACAAATGAGCATAATTGACATTAAACATAATAACTGACATGATTTACAAAGATAACTTGATAAAAAAAATCAAATAATTCTGGGGTTAAAAGTTTTAATGAAAAACGTGTGTTAAGAATTTTTCGATCTCAGTCCTTAGAATTTGTAAAGAAATTTAAAAAACTCGATGTTAGATTTTTTAATTTAAATGATAAAATTTTGACTTCGATTATTTTCCATGACTAGAAGCATTGAGATATTGCAAAAAAACTTCTTAAGTGTTAATTTGAAGTTAATTATAAAAAAGAAAAATGTTGAAAAATATTACAAAAATTGTACTTTTTTTTGGATAGACAATTTCCGTTAGTATGTCTGTCTACGCAAACATTTTGTTTAAAGCATTACATGTAATTTTATAATTAAATTATTAAAATTTTAGACATACGTTTTCAATTCGCACTAAAGCCATAATTTCAGCTACTTGTCAATCAGAAGTTATACTGCAATAGAGATTAAATAATAATAAGTTGCTTAATCGATACTAAATTTTTTACAAATTATTTTTGAAGTCGAAATCAGATTGCCAAATACTGTCAGGATCGTTGCATAATTAACCTATTCACCCCAAAATCTCGTATGTACTCATACAACATATAGATATATGAGTAATCCAAATGTACAAAAATCGTACTTCCTAGCTCTTCTAGGCCGTTTGGAATTCCGATTTATATGCGGGCTTTTAAAAATGGGGGTAATTTTGGGGAATTTTACGAAAAACTTCCCATATAACTGCATTTAAATCGGTGAGCTATTATGCTGCCTACTTTTGTTATATCTTATTATAAAGCTACATTCTCATGCAATACAAATGTACAAAAATCTTGCTTCTTTGGGGCTTGTGAACTTACGATTTATATGAAGTCGTTCAAAAAATTGGGTATTTTGGTTTTTTTTTTTCAAAATATTTGTTAGAAATGCTAAAATTGCGAATCAATTTAATACAATTAAGTTATTTCAACTATCATTTTAATATCAATTTAAACAATTTACATTAAAAAAAATAACCGATTAAACGTCCATATGAAAACAATAGTTATTTCCTTAATACATACTATATTGTGCCAGCAAATATTTGCCCTCTTAAAGGGCAAAGTCTAAATGGACTATTAATAAACCCACAGATATTGTGTCTCTGTCATGGCGTCACAACAACAACAACAACAACAACTACAACTTCTAACTCCTACAATGAACTGCCAACATTTATCAGAAAAAAATAAAATGCAATTTTATGCATTTCATGTCTCTACATGATGTATTATGTTGGTAGTTGAAAACCTTTATACTCCGAATAAACTATTATTAGAATAGTGGTACTTGAAAATAAATTAGATTTTTATATAAATCCTAACTTCTGCAGGAATTTCTTAGAATTTTTAAACAAGTTAATTGTTTTTTTTTTTTTAAATGAAATATGAACGTTTCCCCCTACGTATACTTAATATTAATTATGAATTTAAAATAAAACATAAAATGAAGTATACTTATTTGGTTCATTATAAATAATTATACGTAACTAACACCAACGATAGATACACTGTTGGTCGTTTGCAAAATAAGAATTAATAATTGTAAAAATAATAACTACACCTACTGGAAAATTCAATGCAGATACATAAATATTTTATACATACATATATACATATGTAATGATTGCATGTGATAAATAATTCTATTGGGTGTATGACATAAAAATGCATATTGTAAGATGGCGTACCTTTTGAAAACGGTTTTTGTATTTAATAACTTCTATGTAATTTTGAAGGGTACATATCTGTCTTTTATTCTCAGTTAGTTATTTAATATTATAGTGTAAAAAACAACAGAGTTTTTTTTCATCGAAAATGTTGAATTATTTACCAACGAATCGTCGTCATATGTGGGAAGTATTGCTTTACTTTTTTAATTTAAAAAAAAGTGCCGCTGAAGCACACCTATTATACACCAAAGCTTCTAGTGAATGTGTTCCATTGGTTTCAATGTGCGAGAGATGGTTTGTGCGGTTTGGAAGTGGTGATTTTGACACGAAAGACATAGATCGCCTAGGTCAGACAAAAAAGTTTGAAGACCAAGAATTGTAGGCATTACTCTATGAAGATTGTTGTAAAACTCAACAAGAGCTTGCAAAATCATTTGGGGCTACTCAAGCTGCATACTAATTAAAGCCACGACACCTTGAAAGACGATTTTGTATGTCTGAAATTATGCTTGAACGCACCAAATCATTACTTGCGATGAAAAATTGATCCATTACCAAATGTAAGAGATCGACCCAAAGCGTAAGACGACGTTAAGGTAATTCTATGTATTTGGTGGAAGTTGCTGAAATCTGACCAGACCATCACAGGGAATGTATCGAACGCAACTGAATCATTTAAAAAAACACCCAGAATATGAAGCCAGACATGACAACGCTCGTTCACATGTTCTAGTACCTGTTAAAAAGAACTTAGAATGAAGTGATTGGGAAGTTTTGGCTCAATCGCTTTATTTTTTGATTGATCTAGAACGATTTCTCTGTATACGGTTCACTTTGCAACAGAGTATCCGATATTGGTTTGCTACATTCTTGGCCTCAAAATATGAGCAGTTCTTTTGACTCGGAATCCATATGTTGACAGAAATATGAGAAAAGGAAGGACAGAACTATGAAACACCTAGTGTAAAATATTAGGATGATAGGATAACGTTAACTGGTGTCGCAACAACGCTGAAGATTTGAGTTGCATTTACAAGGGAAAAAATGCATTTTTTTCAGTTTTTATAAAAATTTTGCTATTAAATAATTACTTTTGCAATTAAATTTAAAAGAATCAAAATGTGTACGTCATTATCGTTCTAATAAGATATAAAAGGCAAAAATTGGTTAAAAAATGTTAAAGTTATTAAAAATTCGCCAGGCCATTAACGTGTCTCAGGCCACTAGAACAAGAAATGTAGGAACAAAATTAACATATTTTAAGAAATATTAAAATAAAAGCTAATTTTTACTTAAAATATATCCGGATTTACATTTGTATGAGTTTTTGTCTTTGTAGAATACCGTTAACCTATTCGCAGGGATGGCCAAACAAATTTATTTTTTTTAACAGCAGTTTCGAATCTCCATTTTCAAATTTTTAAAAATTTTGTTAAACAAATTTACGAATTTTTTGAAAATCACATTGGAATTTATTGAGGACATAATAGGGAATAAAAATATGAAAAAGTTATGTCAATACCTCTTACAGTTTTTCCCTACCTGCGATTTAAATTTTGGGATTTTCGAGAAAAACTAATTTTTTTGGCCATATTTTGGCGAATGAGCCGAATTTCCTTAAATAAAACCTATACAGAATATTATAGTCCAGGTAAATCCAAATATAGTCTGAAAGTTTTACTAAAATCGTAAAACATTAACCCTTAAATCGTGAAGCTCAAAAGTAAATTTTTTCAATATTTGGAATTTCTCATGGGAATATTGTGAAATGTTATATATTTTTGGGCCGAATTTGATGAAACTTAAGAAAAAAAATAACACAAAGTTCAGAAGTTCGGAAATCGTGTAATCTCGAAAAATTATCCGCCTGTATTGAAATTTTATAGGGCTTTATGTCAGCAAGACAATAGCGCACAATGGGTTCGATCGGAAACAAAATTGGTAATAAATCTCTTCTAAAAATTGTGAATAAATGAAAAGTACATAGTCTCTCAGAAAATAAAGTTTCTGATTACCCAGTTAGAATACAAGGTGTCAAAATCGATCACATCTGGTTTGTAACAGCTATATACAAATATGGACAACTTTCCATTAATTTTACTTTGCTATAGAGTAAATATGAAAATGAAGAATCCCGTTTACTTTATTTTATTTTGTTTTTCGCAAATAGCTTCTAAAAATATCCTATTATTTCTAATAAACTCTAAATTAACTCGTAAATTTGTTTGGTAATATCACAATCTGCTAGTACTGAACTCAAAATTTATAAATAAGTATGAAAAATGCGTAAATTTTGAAAAAATTGAGCGTTAAACACACGTTTTAAATTTTTTCACAATTGAAAAGAACTAACTTTAAGAATTACTAATGATAAATTCAGACAACGGCTGAAAATAGTCATTTTTTTCCTTTGGACAGGGAAGCAATTTTTGTAATAATAGTAAAATGTACAATTTTATTCAATTTTATAAAAATTAAAATAGAATTTATTTGCCCAAAATTATTTTTTTATTATTCATTATTATCATACAAATTTAAAATGTTACGATACCTTAAACGAGCATCTTTTTATGAACTTTCAAATCCAAAAAAGTAAAATTCGTTGAAATCTGTTCTTGTTCAAAAATTTAAAAACTAAAAGCGATCGATTGGAATCGTGTAACACTAATAAGGACTGAGATCGTAAAATTCTTAACACACGTTTTTCATTAAAACTTTTAACCCAAGTATTATTTGATTTTTATTAATCAAGTTACCATTATGCTCATTTCTTATTATTCTGATTAAAATGAGTGACAAGAAAAAAGTGCGTACTAAAATTATTAAATATTTTCAACAAAACCCAACTTGGTCCTACAAAAAGTTGATAGAAAACCTGGTTCAGGTAGAAGGAATTGTGGACCATTCCATATGATGTTTCTAAAGCCAAAAATGTAGAAAGCGTTTTCAAAAGAGCTCCCAACACATCCGGTAGGAAAGCAGCCCAGTTAGCTCAGTACTCGGACTATTTGGTACGAAAAGTTAAAGCCAATGAAGGTTTAAAAGCATACAAGGCTGAAAAAGTTCCGAACAGGAACTCTGCAAAAAATTTAGAGGCCAAAGATAGAGCACGCAAATTGAAGTCAAATTTTATACAAAAAATATACCTGCTGCATAATGGATGACGAAATGTACGTATTGAAAATTTTTCGCAGCTTCTGACTAAACTTTTTTATGTTGCAGATGCTCGAGCGAATGTTGAAGAAAAGTTTAGGATCCAAAAGTAGACAAAATTTCCCAAAAAATTCTTGACATGGCAAGCAATATGCAGTTGCGGCAAAAAAGCCAAACATTTGTTAGAAAGGGCTCTATAAATACCGAAATTTACATCAAGGAATGTTTACAAAAAATGATGTCTCCATTCATAAGACTTCTTAATGTGTCCACTTATTTTTGGCCTGATTTGGCATCTGTCACTGTGGTAAGAAAGGTCTTGAGTGGTACAGGATCAGTAATGTGGTATTTGTACCAAGAGAGGCAAATCCTCCAAACTACCTGAGAATTGAAGAGCACAAAAAAGGTGTCGAAAAGTGTGGTAGATTTTAAACGGAGATGGACAACCTGTTCAAACAAAGTGACATAAAGCACTATAAAAACCATAAGGAAGGGTTTTCGAAAAAGGTTTAAAATTTCATCATTAGTGATTAGAACTATAAAAATATTTTTTTTTTTTGTAAATTGTAACAATAATTTCAATCAAATAAAAAAAGATTCAAAACTTTAAGTTTAGTGGTTTTATTTTTATTAACATATATGTATGTTGAACATTTTTCGATCTCATTCCTTATATCACTCTATACAGCCGAAAAAATTTGATTAGCGACGAAAGACCTAATATATACCGAAACCGATCGGTTATTTTCAGCTTAAACAAATTTATGACAAAACAATAAACATATGATCAATTCACAAGGTCTTCTATCAGTCATATTGTCATAATGTTCTAATATATCACGACTCTTCGCCTCGTCTTAACCGACTCTTAGGCATTCGGCGTTGGTGGCTGCCGGATCGTTACGATAACACAATAAACATAGCATAGAAAGTAGTATTATTTTAGGACATCTTTTGCTTGAAAAGCAATAAAATCCATTGTGAAATATTAGGACATTATGACATGATAAGAGACCTTGTAAATTGAACAATAGTTCAAAAAGTCCTATTAGTTTAGAACTTTTTAGTTTGAAACACAACAAAAATTTGTTTAAACTAACATAATATATTAGAACATTAGGAAAATTTTACTTAACAGAAGACCGTCTCCAATTATGTATTTCGGTTTAAAAGCTAAAAATGTGTCTGATGAAAAATAATTTTTTTGATTTATGATGACGTTGCAGCAAACTAGTTTGTTTCCAGTTAAAAATTTTAATGTTTCAGCTAAAAAATAGTGTTACGTTTTTACCTTAAAAAAACGGTGTTTATTTCCTTTGAATAAACCTGATACTTTTGATTGCAAATAAAAGCAGTTTTAGTAGTTTAAAATTGTAACAACTCTTTATTTATTTAGAATGTACAACAACAACAGAATTAAATAGTCACTCAATGTCTTTATACACGTCGATCAATTCGCAGAAATGCACACAAACTTTATTACGTACAACCTTATATGCACAAGACAGTTGATGTTAACTCTAACAGCGCCAATGATAAACTCAACTCACGACTGCCAGCTCTGCCACTATTTATACACGCGCCATCTATCGGGAATCTTCTACAATGATCTTAACGGACATACTAGTAAATTCTATTTCTAGTGCTTTTCTATGTCATTGCCAGCAGCCCAAACATTTAGTGTTGCCATACTTACAATGTCAATGATGGACGTGCCTTCAAACATGATGAATGCTACAGGCAGTCGTTACAGACCGTTGAATTCAAATCGTCATTGCACATTCGTAACAATAGTTACGGTTTTGAGCCATGAAAAATCGCAGTTTCGGTTAAAACCGAACGTGAAACTCTACGTTCTATAAGCAGCGAATTTATATACATGTAGGTAATTTTTATGTTTAAATTTAATATTCAGAAGAACAATTTTTATTAATTTTTAAATTCTACTATCCTTCAGAGGGAAGCTATGTCCTGGGATAATATATCCCAAATGGAAAAAACCAACATATAAGTCTATATAAAAAATATTTTGGTGCTTACTTACTTCATTATAATATAAAACACTTATTGATACAAAATAACTTTCAGAAGAAGGAACACTTATATACGCTTAAAAATAAAAAAAAAACACTTGCGTATCCTACCGAGGTTTTTGTAAGCTAATTGCAATAAAAATCAATTTCAGACTCATTGAACGTACCCAAATCAGCTGATAGTAAATAAAAAATACTTAAAACTACCAATGGAACATTATCTTATTTAAATTGAGTGTAAATTGTATTTTTGAAGATTTTTTTAAATTTCGCATGGGATGCATGATACTCTGGTAGTGAAAGGGTTAAAAATTTTAGAAAATAATCGTTTGGATATATAAAAGTACTTTTGTGAGATCTTAGCAGTAAAATCATGTTTCGAACCATTTTCCCAATATTTTTCATATAAATTGCATACGTCTGAGGCCATTATTCTTTTTCCATGCAAACTTACAAACAAAACTGAAAAAACTATAGTGAAAAATACAAATTCGTTCAAATGTTATAGCATTTTAATTATAGTACATACTGCAAAAAAAGAACACTGAGCGTATACTTAATATTTATTATGAATTTAAAATAAAGCATACTTATTTGGTGCATCAGTATTATGTATTCTCAGAAATCACATTAACGGACAAATACATACTTATTAAGCATAAAACTGTTTCAATATCTGTTGAGGAAGACATAAACTTCCAGAACATTGTTTCTAAACATGTAAAATTTAATGATAGTAAACATTACAGTGTGACAAAGTTGGTTAAATTGGAAAGTGAAACGCTGAAGCAAATTTTATTCGAAACTATTTTTAATAATATTTATATATTATAAAGGTTTTAAAAGAAGTTTCAGATATTCTATATATATGTGTGCTATTTAATGTTATATACTTATTAACAATACTTATAGCATATTGACAAATGTATTTGTTAAAAGCTCAAAAAATGTATATTAAAACTCTTAAAGTAAAAAAGTAGAAATCCTTTAAACACCATAATTTTCAACGACTTACTTAACTACTATATACAAACCACTCGATCTCTAACAATAGTATAACTTTTGAAATATTATTACTACACAATCACAAGTACATGTATCAATCTATAAATGTAATTAAAGTTTAAAGTTTGTCAACTATGCATGTATGAGTGTGTAGGTATGTAAGATGTACACATGTATGTTTGCATAAACATACATACAATTCATACACATTTGTCTACATTTATTACATACTGTTTTATTATTTATTCCGTTATGAACTTATTTTACACCCACAATGTACACGCTCTTAAATAAACAAAGATATGTATAAATAAAACATTTAATAATAATATGTTAACATACTAGTACGTTTGTCCTTTAAAGGTTTTATAAGTAGAAATTAAAGTTTCAACAAAAATTTAATAAAACAACTATCGAACGCTATGTACATATGTATAAAACACCCAGGCATTAAAATTTAATTTAATTACTTTGGTCACAAAATCTCGGTAGTAGGTTATTGTAGAAGTAAACAATTATATTTAGTTATTATTTATAAGGTATACAGTGCTATTCAATGGTTTGCTATTGTTATAAATTAAAACAAATTGCTTAGTTTTCGGAGTTTGTGTGTTTCTTATGCAATTATTTTATATTTATCTCTAAAGGCCTAAAAGTATGTTAATAGTTTTAAATCTGAATTGATTTTATGATGACTTGATACTGTATTTAATTTACATATGTATGTAAAGATTAATCTCATAAGACGTTACCATTTTAGAATAATACACAGAAAGAAAATTAAATGTAACACATAACTTAACTTCATAGAAACTTTATTTTCCAAAAAAAAAAAAAAAAATACAAAAATTAAAGAACCTCAAGGCCAGAAATTGAAATTTGAACTTTAGGTTTCACAAGACGTTAAAAGTCACTTAAATACAGATTCGTTTAGTGAAATAACTTCACATTTGGGCAAAAATAGCAGGATTTTGAAAATATAACACAGTGTGATAAAAGACCAAAAAAAAAAAAGGACGCGTGTCTCCCAGTTTTGCCCAAAGTGTAATTTTTGCAAAAAAGTGATAATTTTCTCAGGCTCATAACATGTAAACAGTTCGGAATTATGATTTACTCTCTGAGGCAAAGCTGTAGCCCTTGTCATAAAAAACAAAAATTGTGAACATATAAAATCAAAAAAACTTCATCTTCAAGATCAAAATCGCAAAAAACTTTAAAAAATTATTTTTTTAAGCTGCCTAAAAGTATGCTTTATTTTATAATAATTTAATAGTTTATGGTCCAAAACACTTAATTCCTTTAGTTTCTTCTTACTAACTTATATTGACCTACCTAAACGGTGTTAAGAATCATTCCTAGGAAGTTCATATGTTCTAATAAGTTGTTTATTGAGATCTTAGGTACATAGTTGTAGTTGATTGTTTCCTTGAATTTTGAACGGTTTACTACCTATGCACCTGAACAGGGGATAAAAGGTACAAAAATCGAATTTGTTGCACTGTGAACTTAACTTAAAATACACATTAATTGTAAATATATTAATACGTATGTGTTTACAGAAATTAAAAACAAGCAGAAATAATTTGTATAGACTTGTCTCATATATTTGACATACTATGACAAAATTGAAAGTCTAACAACTTTTGTATTTACAAATACTACTGCGGTTCTCTCGGTATTGAAAGGTCTCAAATATGGTATCGTAATAAGTAACAAGACTTATTTTATACAACGCCTCCTTCCTTCATGGAAACCTGGAGAAGACGTTAGTCAAGAGACATCATATCGTCCAATCGGCAGTAGTGTCCACGAGCGTACTAGCTCATACATACAACTTTGTAGACGAAACTGCATTTGTAAGCTTACAAAGATCCCCCTGTAGCATCTTAACAACTCCAGTCTCACATCAATGAGTTGGATAAATGGCTTCACAAGTGGAAAATAAATGTTGATGATATAAAATTTAAGAAGTGATACCCAGCAGTTCTATATGTAGTCAACGTATCTCTTATAGATAGTGAATAATAATGTCTGATCACTTGGCTGGTTGACCCCAATTTATATATTTTGGTTCAATGTCGGCAACAATAAATACATGATTGACGCAAACGTTGGCAATTGTTAAATTTACATTTACTTTACCATAAACAGTGGCAGGCTCCCCAGTAGCAGTGCGTAGACTTACACCGCATAGTGGTTCAATTGTGTTCTTTATTAAGTCAGGTCTGATGATAGACTGCGACGCTCCTGTGTCTATAGTAAAAATGTGCTTCTGACCGTTGATGTATCCACTAGCCGTAAAATTGCCATTTTTCTGCTGCATTACTGATATGGAGATTGTGGGGCCATCAGATGTGGGAGCTAGTTATTGCCCCGTAGTACTAGCTCGTTTTAGTTTAAAGGTGACTCTTGTGATGATTGATTATTCACCTGCTGGTCGTTCCTTGGTGGAGAAACAGATCTGGTTCGTTTTCTTGGTGCTCGACTATATCGCTGAATATGACTGGCTTTACCGCAGTTATAACATTTTACTTTGGCTTTGTTTTGCTTCTCATTAAACCCCACCAAAATCTTTTTTAATTCGTCGACTATATTTCTCTCATTATAAGCAACAACTTCAACATTTCGAACCCTGCATATTTGTGGCTTATAAATTATTTTCGCAGTTTCTTGTGCCAGTGCGAATGAAATGGTTTCAGCAAATGATGGCTTATGTGTGGCACAAACGGCATGTTTTATTTCAGTATCGCGAATGCCGTTAACAAATGCCTCTATTTTGATATGGTTCAAAAACGGGTTGTTCTCCTCTGGATAAGTAAGTATGTTTAATATCGAACAGGTCACGGTCTGGACTATGAAGCGAAACAACTTCACAACCACTTCATCCTAAATAGTTCATTGCTCTCATGATGAAATAATAAGGTTTCATCCAGTTGCTTTCGGTACAGGTTCCCTGTGATGGTCTGGTCAGATTTCAGCAGCTCAGAATAGATAGGACCATTTTGCTCCCACCATGGATATTTGCCTTTGGTATAGATTCGGCTGATAGGCCGGGATTCACATACGAACTCCTACGTTTCGAGTTATCGTAATGGATTCATTTTTTCATCGCAAGTAATGATTCGGTGGAAAAATGATTTTCTTTTATAGCATTCAAGCAATATTTCGGATAAAAAAATCGTCTATCGGCTTGAATTCCAATTTCCCTGCTTTTGGATGAAACTTTGAGTACATCCCAATGATTTTGCAAGCTCTTGTTGAGTTTTACAATAATTTTTATGGAGTAATGCACCAATTCTTGGTCATCAAAGCTTTTTGGCTGGCCTAGGCCATATATTCTAAAACGCGCATTTTTAAGTCATACATGCAACATCAGAAATAATCTATTGAAGAGTCAGTTGTCATTTAGTGTCCCTTTCTAATCTGAAGTGTATTATGTTTAATTTTTGTATTTTCTATTCAAATTAGAGATAAGCCATTTAATTCACTATAAAGTATATAATTCTCAGAGTATTATAATTTTACTGTCCCTTGCTAGATCTTTCTATAGTCATTTAAAAAGTTTATTTATATTTAAAGACTAACTTCTTAAGACACTTACATGTTAAAATAACTAGTTATGTAACTAATGAAGTAATCAGTGAGACACCTAGAAAGGTAACTGTCTCGTGAACTACTTTGTACCAGCTATGAGACATTATCTGATCTATGTAGGGTCCCAGTAAACGATGTCCTAAGAGTCTTAGTATGCGTTGGAAGTCTAAGTTTTTTTTTTCAATATTTTCAAAGAAATTTTTATATTTTAAAAGTAAAGGCTATCGATTATCCTTCTGCATGTTTTAAATCTGAATGTGATTTTAATTTTTTGCTTATTTTTCAACGAGTAAAAGTAAAACCTCTTTAGATTCGTTTTATTAACTCATTTGAGACCAATGATGTCACATCTAATACTGGGAAGAAATATAGAATATTTATATGATAACATCAATGTATAGGTATTAACATCAATCTTTATAGAAAGGTTCCAACAGGATTTCATAATGATTAAAATTGAATGAAATGACTCTTTATTGAATTCAAAAATCGATAAATAAGTGTTTCTTCAACTCCTTATCCATGCGTGGTAATTTTGGGTAAAAGTAGTTTCGATAGTGACAATTTCAAGTAAAAATCATTGAGTAAAGAACTAGTACAGATTCGTTCCGGGTTATTGCATTCGCAATAACTATTTAGATCAAAAGGAAGCAAAGTCAAACGTGAGGTATTATTAGCTATGTACATCTATGCATTCGTTTTAAAACTAGTTGTGAATTTAGTAAAGTTTAATGAAAAATATTGTATACATTTTATTTTTTATCTAATCTTGTTTTTATTTTGCTTGTAGCTTGATAAACCATAAAATAACTTTATAATCAATATCATTCAAGGTCGTATGGCATATCAAATAATATTTGCTGTAAATGGTTTTTCTCAGAAAACTGTAGGACTTATGAGCGTATACTTAATATTTTTTAAGGATTTAAAAAATAAAGCATACTTATTTACATCAACTGCAATCAGCCTTGCCACAAACAAAATGTTTCTCCTACCAAATTGTTGATTAAAAACTATTAAAACCTACCAATTTTCAAATATATTAGAAATGCTATATCGGTTAACATTATTTTTGCTAAAAAATTACCCAATGGAAGAATATTATTTAATAATTAATTTATGTGTTTTTTAATTCTGCCAAAACGCAATGATCTGAAGTTATGTATCAAATGTTTCGGATCTTTTATCATGACTACATATAATATTCATAATATGTATATAATTATGAAATAATAGGAATATGTAAATTAAGTTTATAATACATACCTTTAATATTTTAAATAGTTTCAGTCCAGTTGAAACAGCAGCACAAAAGATTAGGTATGTAGTGCAAGAGTTTAAACAGCAAATATATACAAATAAAATTCAAAAGATTTTCTTCTAAAGTCCAATTTGATAAATGAAGGAAAAGGGTTTAGAATTTCACTGTGTGTAATTTTTTGAGTCATGGAGAAATAAACAAACACCACTACGTGATAAAAGACAACAAAAAAATCGCGTGTCTCCCAGTTTTCTCAAAGTCATGCACTTTTTTTTATGGGCCTCCAAAGAATCGGTGTTATTTTTGCAAAAAAGTGATAATTTTCTCAGACTCATATCTTGCAAACAGTTCGGAATTTTGATTTACTCTCTGAGGGAAAGTTGTAGCCCTTGTCATAAAGAACAAAAATTGTGAACATATAAAATCAAAAAAACTTCATCTTCAAGATCAAAATCGCAAAAAACTTTAAAAAATTCTAAATAAATTTTAAAATACATTTTTTTAAATCTGCCTAAAAGTATGCTTTATTTTATAATAATTTAATAGTTTATACTTAATTATTTTAGTTTTTTATTACTAATTTATATTGACCTACCTAAACGGTGTTAAGAATCATTCCTAGGAAGTTCATATGTTCTAGAAAGTTGTTTATTGAGATCTTAGGTACATTTTTATAGTTGATTGTTTCCTTGAATTTTGAAAGGTTTGCTACCTATGGACCTGAACAGGGGAATTTTTTTAAGTTTTTAGCGATTTTGATCTGGAAGATGAAGTTTTTTTGATTTCATATGTTCACAATTTTTGTTCTTTATGACAATGGCTACAACGTGTTGCACGGTGTTATTATCCTGGTTCATAAACTTACCTGTTAATGGACATGGTACACAAACTTTGCAGAGAATCATTTTCAATATTCGCAGGGTCAAAATCCATTTTCACCTACGGTTTCTAGGGATAAGTATAATCTTTTCCCTTTTACAATTGTATTTTTTTTTTGCATCCATACAAATCGACCCACCTTATCTGACTGCCGAACTGAACTAAATATTTAAGATCTTTATATTTAACAAACAGTTTGATAATTTTGTCACAACTGAGTTTTTTTGGTCTTGATCTTCATTAATTTGCTCTCAAAAATACAAAAATATATTCAAAATTATCATAGCCTGTTAAAATGCGACAAAATCAGAACTTGAAACTACCAATGTTGCAACACAAAGTCAATTGGAATATTATTGTTAACAAATAATGATACAAAACTGATATGATATATGAGTTGTAAGCTCTAAATGCTTTTTCATACTCAAACTAATTTTTCATATTATTTTATTATCATTATTAATTGTATTAAATTCATACTTATTTATTACTATTTATTTTATAACCAAACCCACTGTGCAACCGTAAATTGTGTTGTAAAACTTTTTTTCTGTTTTTTTATTTCCCCAAAAACAAAACTACAATTAAAAACTACTCTATTCTCTTTAGTTAATCCTTGTGTAGTAATAACGTTATTAAATTTTAAGCCTTTACACGTTTTTATTATTGTATGTAGTTATATTCTGCGAAATTGCTGGTTGGTTTTCAAACTTCTTGAAAGCCGCGTGGTTCAGTTGTCATTTGATTTTTGTTCTTTTTTCGCTGCTTTTTTTTCTCATTTTATTGCTGTACTTGTGTTTGTCAGACTGTCTGTGTGCTACCAGCAGTAAATGTAGTTGTATGTATAAAAAAAATGAGCTGGTATACTTACATGTGACTGTCAGTCTGTCTGCCTCTGTTTGGGCTCTCACACAACATGCGAGTGGTGTGTGTGTTGAGTATGAGATCGTATGAGTAATCAGTTGTAGTTGTAGTATTTTTTGTGTTTGACTTGATTTTGAAACTTCTTCAATTCGTATGTGAAAATGTTGCGTCAGTGTTTATTTCGAGTTTCATTTAACATCTTCTTGTCTTAAATATAAAAAAATATTTATTTTTTATTTTTCTCTATTTCTATATATTTTTTTTTGTTTATAACTTGTGTCCTTGTGTGTTTGTGTGTGATAATAAATTAAAAGTTCAATAAACTTGTGTTGTCAAGCAGAATTTAACGAGTTCATTTCAACATTTTTTCGAGAGTTTGCCAAGAAGCAGTAAAAAATCATAAATAAGTTCTCTAGGGTTTAACTTTGCCATACAAAATTTAGAAAATGAAGTAAGAAAATTAAAGTATGTTTATGAATTTTATTTGAAGCACAAATATTAAGAAAACGTGTGATGGTGAAATTAAATTAAAAACGGTGGGTGAATAAAACAAATAATAAAAGTTTAAGATTTTTACACAGATTTCAACATGATGAAATAAAATGATAAATTGTGCTTTGTTTAATGTTAGACAGTTACACTGTGGTGCAAAATATCACACTGAACAAATCCTAAATAAACAGCAAACAAATCTTAAGTGTAAAACTACAAATTTACAGTGTGCTGACCAATGTAAACTTAAGCAAAAATTTATCACAATAATACTTGGTGCAAATTATCCAAAATGATAAATTTTCATTAAGAAACTTGAAAACTATAATGTTGGTTAAAAAATTTACGCTAAAAAAAAGAAAATTGAAAATATAAACTTTTGTAACTTTATAGTGCAGTTTTTAGATAAATTTAAGTACATATTTTTAAAAGATTTCGCAGATTTCACAAGGGAGTATTTAAATTATACATTTGATATTTTTGAAAACATTTCTCAAGAATATATTTTTAATTTTTTACTTTTTTAGTTTTGCCAGCTATTTACTGTAAAATTTTTTATAAATGATCTCGATTTAATCTGTAATTCTGATGCTTTATTTTATTCTAGAAGCAAAATTCTAGAGCAATTGCTATAAACTTTAAACAAATCCTAATTATTTTCTTCAATAAACTGTGGCTCTACTAAGTAGAGACACATGTATGTATACTATTGTAATATTAATTAAAACTTTAAAATTAGTTAAATTTGATGCTCTATTTTATTTTATATTTTAAATAGTTATCTCTTTATACATAAATCTCAAATTCTAGAGCAATTTCCACGAATTTTAAACCAATCCTTATTATTTTCTTCAATAAAATGTGTAGAGGCTCATGTGTGTGTTCTACTATTACTTATGAATTTAAAATGAAGCATACTTATTTGGATTGTAAATATTACTTATACGCTATCCCACAGTGGTTTAGAAAAATCTTGTTTTGCAAATAATTCGTTAGTCAAAATGACATTTGACTATGTCAGAGCTGAGGTGTTTTTCGGTTGATTTGCAATATCACGGTTTTGTAGTAAGGACTGAGATTGTAAAATTTTTAACACACGTTTTTCATTAAAACTTTTAACCCAAGTATTATTTGATTTTTTTTTATCAAGTTACCTTTGAAAACCATTTCAGTTATTGTGTTTAATGTCAATTATGTTCATTTGTTGTTAATCTGATTAAAATGAGTGACCAGAAAAAAGTGCGTAGTAAAATTATTAAATATTTTCAACAAAATCCAACTTGGTCCTACAAAAAGTTGGCCAAACAATCAAAGGTCAGCTATCAAACTTTTTCCAATGTTATTAAACACCTGGTTCAGATAGAAGGAAATGTCCACATGATGTTTCTAAAGCCACAAAATAAAAATCAAAAGAGCTCCCAACACCTCCGGTAGGAAAGCTGCCCGTTTAGGTCAGTACTCGGACTATTTGGTACGAAAAGTTAAAGCCAATGCAGGTTTAAAAGCCTACAAGGCTAAAAAAGTTCCTGAAAGGAACTCTGCTAAAAATTTAGAGGCCAAAGACAGAGCACGGAAATTGAAGTCAAATTTTATACAAAAAATATACCTGCTGCATAATGGATGACGAAATGTACGTATTGAAAATTTTTCGCAGCTTCTGGGTCAACTTTTTTATATTGCAGATGCTCGTGGGAATGTTGAAGAAAAGTTTAGGACCCAAAAGCAGACAAAATTTCCCAAAAAGTTCTTGGCATAACAAGCAATATGCAGTTGCGGCAAAAGAAGCCAAACATTTGTTACAAATGGCTCTTTGAATACCGAAATTTACATCAAGGAATATTTACAAAAGCATCCTCTTCCATTCATAAGACTTCTTAATGTGTCCACTTATTTTTGGCCTGATTTAGCATCTGTCACTATGGTAAGAAAGGGGTTGAGTGGTACAAGACAAATAATGTGGTATTTGTACCAAGAAAGGCAATTCCCCCAATCTGCCTGGAGCTGAGTCCAGTGGATAGATATTGGGCTCTTGTTAAAAGAGAATTGAAGAGCATCAAAAAAGTGTCCAAAAGTGTGGTAGATTTTAAACGGAGATGGACAACCTGTTCGAACAAAGTGACATAAAGCGCTATACAAACCATAATGGAAGGGTTTCCGAAAAAAGTTCAAAATTTCATCATTAGTGATTAAAACTATAAAAATATTTTTTTTTTTTTTAAATTGGAACAATAATTTCAATCAAATAAAAAAAGATTCAAAACTGTAAGTTTAGTGGTTTCATTTTTATTAACATATATGTATATTAAACATTTTTCAATCTCAGTCCTTAGTAAGAGGAGGTAGTGGAAATACAAAGACTTTTATACAAAATCTTTATTTGCATTTGGTTATATTGCTTTACCCTGATCTTTTACTTTACTGTTTTATTATTTTAACTTTTGTATTGATATTTCATAATTAAAAAGCTATACTTTTTCTTTCCTTTTAAATTTGATCCTATTATTTGACACTTAAATTTGGTTGTATTCAGTTAAACATTTTTAATCACCTTTATTTTAATATAAGTTTTATTTAATGTTTGAATTTCCGCCAAACTTCTCTATGCATTTATCTAAGTTTAATGTTAATAAATATACATTTTTAACTACTATATTTTGTTCTTGGTTTGAAAGCTCATATAAAATTTCCTTTAGAGATTACGTAATATTTTTTTAAATTTAAACAGTCTAATATTTACTTGTTAGGGATATAAATACTGTTATATATATTTAAGGCTACAAAATTAATAATAATGAATCTTTTTGAACCAACTTTTTTGGTTTATTTATTGATATACATATATTATATACAAAAATGTTAAGTGTCATCCGAAATGTCTGCCTTTGGCCTTCCCGTACGCCTTAAATCGTACTGGCCAATCATCAATAGCTGCACGCACCTCATCCATAGCAAAATTGGCCACAGCACGCACCAATGCAGTCTTAAGAGAATCAAGGTTGGTGTATTTATAGTGGCAAACCATTTCCTGTAAAACGGATACAGATCAGGACTGCCAGAGGGTCATTCTTTAGAGAAAATGAAAGCTGTTTCGAAGTCAGGTTTGCGTCCTTTTAGCCGGCGCAGAATCATGCTTGAATGTCCACGACTGGTTTTGGAACAGGGAATGGTTAAGTTGCTTCACAGTAACTTTCAAAACGGTTTCTTGGTAAACTTTGGTCGATGTTTTGACCTCTTGTTCACAGAAATGCAAGTAAGTGCCACCCAACCAAACAATGACTGCAACTCAATGATGTCCCTTTTCGGCCCGTAGCACAGTGGTCCAAATGCTCAATCTAGCCGGAAAAAAGTCATAACTCGCTTTTGAAAAGCCGTACCGACATGAAACTTGGTACGTTTATAAATTTAATCAATATAAACAATCTGAAATTTTTTTTTCTTTTAGCAGAATGTGTGTTTTTGTATGTAAATTTTTTTTTCGTGGGTTTGTTTGAAGCCTATAAACGGCGAAACGGCTGGACCGATTTTCCTGAAATTTTCACACCGCCTTTCTGTATGTGTGGAAAGAATTAAGAGCTACATTTCATTAAAAAACCTTAAAAACAAAAATACAGCTCCTTCCTTGTAATGGACATGTTAAACTCTAAATGAAATAAAAATCATTGAGGCAAAAAGTGGCAGCTAATTTTTTAAAGACTAGAAAGCTTAATCTATATAGATGACGACAACATAAAAACTAAAGCTTAACTCTGTTAAATAACCATTTGAAATTCTAATAGAATTTGGACATTGAACAAAAATTTCTCATTTAAAACACACATGTAAATAATTGCATTTTTTTCTAAACAAAACATATTTTATGAAAAATTTAAACAGTAATTTTTACTCTACACTTTGTTATATTAATAACACCAACAAATTTTGATATAATTGTTCTTATTTTTTGACGACAATTTCCCTTGCACTGTTAAATGTCACTTGAGATATTAATTTTTTAACAAAGAAGCAATTACTTTTTTTTGAAGTAATGTATCAATGCTAGTGTAGTTATTTAAAGAAAAAAAAATATGCCGTTATGTATTATGAACACTTGTCAGCATATTGCCATACAAAAAATTAGCTTTTGAAGCATTTAAAAAAATTACTTTTTTCCGGTTAGATTGTGCATTTGGACCCTGAACTCAGATGCTTCTTTAGATGACCGTGTATAAACTCCATACAACTGTTTTCGAACTGTACGTGGGCTGGCCAACCAGGGACGGTCTTCTATATCTCAAGTCTCCTCAAACAATTTTAGATACCTGTAGACGAACATGCGACTTATCCCGAACGGTCATTCGTTTTGAAAATATCCGTTTTTTTTACTCCAGATTTAAAATCAGCGATACGGTTATCATTATTTGACCACTCCATGGTGAAAGCTGATACAATTTGAAATTTCCATATGATTATAAAACGGTATTTTCTAGAGTTTTCGAAAAAACCGAAGAATTTCAAAACCGGTTTTATGATAATAAATATTAAAGACTTTATACATAAACAACGTTTTAAAATCAAATTTTGTATGGACATTTTTCTTTAAAACATTTCACAATGGTTTTTATTACTTTTCAAGCTAAAAATGTCCTAAAATAATACTACTCTCTATGCTATGTTTATTGTGTTGTCGTAACGAACCAACAGAGACCAACGCCGAATGCCTATGAGACGGTTAAGCCGAGACAACGAGTCGTGATATATCAGGACATTATGACAATATGACCGATAAGAGTCTTTGTGAATTGACCAATGGTTTAAATTTAAAATTCTATATATATTTAAAATTCAAACTTGACAGCTGTAAAAGAAAATTGGTACTTTTTGTTTAATGGTTATTTTTTAATATATTTAAATTAGTTAGCTAATATACATTAAAGTTGGCTAATATGCTTCTCTGTAAATAAATAATCAAGAATAGGGGGTTCAATGGTATTATGATTTCAAAAAAGGAGAACTAAAAAAACTAAGGAGATCCTTCTCGTTCTTCAAATGGTACTTTTTGAAATTTCTATAATAGTGAACCTAGAATCAGGAAATTACTTTGATTTCAAACTTGGCGGGGGTTCAAGTGTGCAATATTGGTACTTTTAAATTATTTTATCTAAGTATATAGTACATAATAGTTGGCCAATATGTTTCTGAGTAAAGAAAGAATCAAGGATAGAGGGCTTAATGATATTAAAGTAACAAAAAGTATTAGCATTTTTTCGTTCTTCAAATGGCATTTTTTTAAATGTCTATAATAATGAACCTATAAGTAGGACTGTGGTATAATATAAAAAATGGACTTACAGGTACTTTTTTCCAACTAATAGTACTTCTTGAATATTTTATATCGATGGACCAAGAAACACGAAATTAAACATTTATGCTTTAGTGAATGCCAGTTCATAATTAATAGTACTATTTCTTTACTGCAATGGTACTTTTTGAATATTTTATAATAAAAAACCTAAAAATTAAAACACATGATTCTGATTGAGTTAGAATTCAAAAAAGGTAACTTTAGTGGTAAGTTTCTATAATAATGGACCCAGAAATATGAAATTTGGTATTCATAATGCTGAATGGGAATACAAAATCATGGTACCTGTCTGTCCGTCTGTCTGTTGAAATCAATTTTCTGAAGACTCCAGATATCTTCGGGATCCAAATCTTCAATAATTCTGTCAGACATGCTTTCGAGAAGTTTGCTATTTAAAATCAGCAAAATCGGTCCACAAATGACTATAAGGAAAAAAACAGGACAACCTCGATTTTTTACATATTTTTTGACATATATCTGGATTACTAAGTCATTAATATAGACAATATGGATATCTAATGATAGATATTTCAAAGACCTTTGCAACAACGTATATAAGACCATAGTAAGTTGGACCTACAATTGGTCAAAATCGGGAAAAAATTTTAACCAGACTTTTTTTTCACCAAAAGTTTTTTTCGCTAAATATTAAAAAAAAAAAATTTTAAATTTGAAAAAAAAAAAATTTTTAAATTAAAAAAAAATAAAAAAAAAAATTTCATAAAAAATTTAAAAAAAAATTCGGAAAAATGTTTTTTCCAAAAAATTAAAAAAACAACTGGAAAAAAATAAATTTTGTTTACCTAAAAATATTTAAAATTTTTATTTTGAAGTATAGTTTGGTGAGGGGTATATAAGATTTGGCCCAGCCGAATATATCTCTCTTACTTGTTTTAATAAAAAAAAAATTCTTCTAATTTTAAAATCTGTGTGTATTATTCATCTTATCTTACATTTGGTTAAAATTGGATTCAGAGGACATTCTATAGAAGTCTGATATCAAACAATATAATTTGTTCAATTATACGACCAAAAAGTGTTTTGGTACTTGAATGTTGAAGAAATGTTACCTTTAATAGAGGATGTTATATTGTTATTGGTAAAACTTGTCTAAAATTTAAATTATTTAAATTTTGTTCTCGTAATGGTCAGTGAATAACTGCAACACTAGTCGTCACTTTTGACCACCGTAGAGAACATAAAGCCCTGATTTTCTAAATGTGAGCAAATAGTGTTATGATTAAAAGCGATAAGCGATTTCACAACCTAAAATTTATATTTTTATTTGAACGCATTGTTTTTTATTACCATTTCTTAATACATATCTATAAATATTTTTTTTTCTGAATTCACCAAATTTCTATGTTCATAACTCATACATTTTTAAACTAGAGCTCACATACACCACTTTTTTGTTATTAAAAAATTTATAAAATATTTTTTCTTAATTTTACTCAATTTGATATGAATAGATTCAAATTATATTCTATAATTTTTTTGACAATTTCTTACAATGGTGCTATTATTTTAAATCTGGTATTTTTCAAAAATACCATATAATTGATTGAAAGGGTAATATTTCTTAAAGAAAACTTTACTCATAGAATAAATTGAGATTAATTAATGATTGTATAATATATTTAATTAAAATTACTAAGGAAAAAATAAATGTTTCCATGTCAATTGCTTTAAGGTTCTGTGGTACTATTATTTTGACCGGCATTGTATATCGATTTGTTTAAGAGAAATCCGATGATAAAGTTAGTTTTTCATTTCTAAATTTAAAATTTTTCTACTGAAAATAGTTTAAAAGTTAAAACGGTAGAATAATTGTCAAACATATGTCCGTTCATTTGATTTTACTTTATGCGGAAAAATAGTAATTAAGATGGCTAATTACGAAAAATTTGATTTCAAATTAATTAAACTAAATTTTGTCCCGTTATTAATGATCTTAACTGGAATACTTAGAGTGTCATAATCAATTCTGAACTTAGGATGCATGACGAAATTTATTTTACATTTAAATTTTAATCATTTATTATATATCTAATTTCGTTCTAATAATTAGAAAAAATTTTAAAGTATTAAGTTCCATTTTTTAAGTTTTAATTTAATGTTTTTTTAATTTGCAACCTACTGTGTGATGAAAATCACAAGTCTTCTTTGTGATAGCATTTGCAGCTCATAAATTCTTAAATTCATAAACTCATATTCTTATTTAGAATTACTGACGCATAAATACAATAATGGAATTGGCAGCACTGCACTACTGCATCATTTTAAACAGGTTTATGTGAGAATGAATGCATAAAATAGCATTTAATCCCAGAATATTCGCATGCCATATCAATAACGATTAATTGTAATTGTAATTTTTATAGGCTCAAACTCTTATATTTTGACTTAAAAATCCGTATACACATACACACGCTCCTTTTCCGATATCCTTGATAAAGAAAGTGTACAAGAACGAAAGATAATTAAAAGAATTTTTTTTGTAAGATTTGAATTTGGCACAATCCGTTCATTGTTGAATTTCCTATTTGGCCTTAAAATTGTTCATAAACATACAAACACACACACACACACTTCACTCACTCACTCATACAAACAGTGAAGTGTATTTACTCGTGCTGGTAAAAGGAAACGAAATAATTGTCCAACTATGGATGAAGCGAGCAAGCAAACAAGCTTCAACAAAAAAAGTACACGGTCACAGTCGTAACTAGCAAATACTCGTAGTCGAAGTATGTAGCTTTTATGGGATAAATAGAAAAAAAAAACACAAATATAATGGTTAGCATAACAATTAACCCAAAAGTTCAAAGGTCAAACGCACAAAACTTATATACAACTTAAAAAAAAAGCTATACTGAACTGTAAACTGTATACGGAATTAAAGTTAACATCATGCAAACAACTTAGAGTAGAACTTTAAAGGAATGTTGTCATTTGTTTACAGCAAGGAGTAACATTTTTATTCTGAAGGGTAATTTATTTAAAATGCAAACGTTTAGTTTTTGAAAAAGGGGGGGGGGTATATTTTATATCTTCTGATAGCATTTTATTTTGTAAATAAATATTTGTAGAAATAAAACTTAAAACCTTTATGGTGTGATATTGATGCCAAGCGATTCCTCTATCCTAATCCTGTTGTTTGATATAGTTCTCTCATTTTAGAAAAACATTATAGCTGCCTCCTCATAGACAACATGGTCACCATCAATGTATATTTAGATTGAATCAGTTGGTATACTATCAATAGCTATAACGAGTTTATATCTCTTAAAATAAATGAAATATTTATTAATAAGTTGAGTACAGCCGGCCAAACAATTTAGTTATTGCACTATAAAAATCTCGGTCGTGTAATATCACGATTTCAATTGGCCGTCTCGATATTGTTATTTAACGCCGCTTTATTATTTTCTCTGGGACTATTTCAAATACCGGGTTAACGTGTACAAATCAAAAGCAACTGATGCTAAATTTTCAAAAATCTAGTTTCAAATATTTTTTATAAAATTTTATACCGCAGTGAAAAATTGATTTAATTGACAATTTATTTTCTCCTAATTTTAACTATTATGCATTGAGCTAAGAATCAGAAAAATGGGAATTTAAATTAATTCCTGATGTCATAGACTTTGCCATAACAAGAAATATTAATCGAGATTCATTCCCCAATTATTGTGTCTTATTGCGGGAGGACTAATATTTCAAAATTTCATACTGATACATATTATTTTAGAACAAATTGGCTAAAATATAAAAAAATATATCAGCAGTCATATCCACACAGTGTATTCAGTGTGAGGAAGATGTAGATAAATGTGTCAATGACTTCACGTCGTTATTTTGTATCGGCTCTTAATCATTCTGAGTGCAAAATATTTCCTAAGACTAATATGCACATTTCCAATTCAGATATTGAACGACTTCTTTTCGAAAAGAGAAGGCTCAGAAGAGAATGGCAACAAAATAGATCACCTGCTGCAAAACAGAGGCTGTTTGCTGCTAGTAAAAATCTGAAAAAAGCCCTTCAGTTAGAAGAGGATCGCAAAAGTAGAAATTACATTCAAAGTCTGACAAATACAAGCCACCGGTAGAGGAGCAAAGCCCTTTAAGGAAAGCGCACGGTACCTGGGCTCGCAGCACAGAAGAAAAGGTCAAAATATTTGCCGATCACTTAAGTACAGTCTTTCAACCAAACTCGCCAACAACTTTTTTTGAACTTGAATAGCCACCTGCATCAACATTATCAAATGATGACATATTAGCTATAGGCCCAGAAGACATTAACGAAGTAATCAAAGATAATATAATATTTAAAAAATCGCCTGGAAATGATTCAGTTATACCTACTATGATTAAAAACTTACCGAGTGTGGCAAAAATTGTGTTGTCTATAATATTTAATGCGATCTTTAAACATGGAGTTTTCCCGACAAATTGGAAAACTTCTCAGATAATAATGATACCAAAGGCAGGTAAAGACTTGACCGTACCATCCTCCTATAGACCTATAAGCTTACTTCCGTGCTTATCGCAGATATTCGAGAAAGTGTTGCAAAAGAAAATCATACCATTTTTAAATGAGAAAAATATAATACCAGTTCATCAATTTGGTTTCCGGGAACACCACGGAACAATCGAACAAGTTAATCGTATAACCGGAGAGATAAGAAAATCCTTTGAATTAAAGAAATATCGTTCAGCTATATTTTTGGATGTCGCTCAACCTTCGATAAAGTATGGCACAAAGACCTGGTATATAAAATAAAATGTTTGCTGCCACCATGTACCCATAAACTATTGGAATCTTATCTATCGGACCGTTTATTTACAGTTAAGTACAACGATTACGTGACAAGAGAATATAGGATTGGAGCAGGAGTACCACAAGGAAGTGTTCTTGGACCTACCCTCTATTTGATTTACACCTCAGATTTGCCTACGAACGATACATTAACTATTTCTACATTTGCTGACGACACCGCAATTATTAGCTCGCATGAAATCCCATATAAAGCATCTAGTATACTAGATAGCTACCTAAGATGTGTGGAAACATGGTTGAACAAATGGAGAATACGAGTAAATGAGTTAAAAAGCAAAAATGTTACGTTCACACTGAGGAGGGGATGCTGTCCACCTGTCACACTTAACAATGTAAATATATCTCAGTCCGATTATGTTACATACCTTGGTATTCACTTAGATAGAAGACTTACTTGGCGCCGTCATATAGAAACCAAGAGACCTCACATGAAGTTAAAAGCATCTAGCCTTCACTGGTTAATCAGTGACCAATCAAAGCTAAGCCAGGACTATAAAGTCACCCTGTATAAAACCATTTTAAAACCAATTTGGACATATGGAATCCAATTGTGGGGAACTGCTAGTAAGAGAGCTATATCCGGCTGTGCCGAATCTTATGTACCCTTCACCAAATTATACTTATACAATTTATTTAAAAAATTTTTTTTTAAATTATTATTGAAAAAAAAATTTTTGTGGTAAAAAAAATGTTCGGGTTAAAAAATAATTTTCCCGATTTTGACCCATTGTAGGTCCATATTACTATAGCTTTATATAAATCGTAGCAACGGACTTTGAAATATCTATCATTAGGTATCCATATTGTCTATATTAATGACTTAGTAATCCAGATATAGATCAAAAATAGGCCAAAAATAGAGGTTGTCCCGGTTTTTTCTTTATTTCTCAGCCATTTAAATATCGATTTTCTCGATTTAAATAGCGACCGAGCCGGAAAAATTCCCGTTATATTGATGTATTAATTATGTATGTATGTAAGTTATTTGGGGGCTACGGGAAGTTGATTTCAACATACAGACGGACCGACGGCCATGGCTATATTGACTTCGTTATCTACAACGATCCGGAATATATATACTTTGTGGGGTCGCAAATGAGAAATTTAGAAATTACAAACGGAATGACAAACTTATATATACCCTTGCCACTCATGGTGAAGATTTTGAGTTGCTTTATTGGCAAATTATTTTTTAAAATAACAGCTGAATCACGTATGTAGTTCATATAGTGCTGTTGTCGGCTTATCATTTTCTAAAGCCCATTGTATGCATATGTTTATCGATGTTATACTATTGTCCACTTTAATTTTGTTTTCTTAATGACCACTATCGTATAAATCATCCGAATCCGTATCTGATAATTCCATAAGTTCCTCATTACTTTCCACATGAAATTCTTCTTGAATCCAGTTGTTTATGTCAGCATTCGTGAAAAGATGTTCCGTACGAATTTGAGCTATAAGTTGAAAGATATGCGCCTTCTTCCTGAATTATATTTTGCAAAATATTTAAGGCATGTTACTCCATTCAGTAACGAATTCGATCAAAGCATTCCATTATTTTCGGATATTGATCACTGATATTTTATCCCTGGACGTAGCTAGAATCTGAACTGCATTTTTGAGATTGAAGTTTTTTAGTTTGAGCTCCAAATTTGTACCCTTCTTGTGAAGCAAGTGGGTGTGCAGTTTTTTTTTTTTGTAATTTAATTTTACCAAGTTGATAACGTTTTGATCAAACGGTTGAATAAGTGCAGTGCAATTGTATGGTAGATTCATTGCTATAATTAAACCGTCATTAGCTCCTCAACTGAAGCTAAAAATTCTCGGACCTAAAAAATGTTTACTTATGAACAACTTATGAACGAATTATCTTACGTGAGAAACAAATTCGTGATGGAACTAGTCCTTGAATATTGTTACGAGTGTGCAATAGCGATTTGAATTTAACGGTCCGCAATGACTGCCTGCAACATTCATCATGTTTATAAATACGTCCATCAGTAGAAGCTTCTACTTATCAACAATGCTGATAGCATGCGGTTATTAGCATTGTTTGTAAGTATGGCAACACTAAATGTTTAAGCTGCTAACATTAACATCGAAAGCTCTAGAATTCGAATGTACTAGTATGTCCGTTAAGAGCATTGTAGAAGATTTCCGATAGATGGCGCATGTATAAATAGTGGCAGAGCTGGCAGTCGTAAGTTGAGTTGATCATTGTCGCTGTTAGAGTTAACATCAACTGTCGTGTGCATGTGAGTTTGTACATTATAAAGTGTGTGTGCATTTCTGCGAATTGATAAACGTGTATAAAGACACTGAGTGACTATTTGAACTGTTGTTGTTGTACATTTTAAATAAATAAAGAGTTGTTACAATTTTAAACTACTAAAATTGCTTTTATTTGCAATCAAAAGTATCCGGTTTATTTAAAGGAAATAAACCCCATTTTTAAAAGGTAAAAACGTAACAATATAAATGATGTCATCCAGATGTTATTACTGGATTATTAAAAAAAGCTTTTAAATAAGACGAGGTTTCGAAGGCAATTTTTAAAAATCTAATTTCATGTCGACGCTTAAATTTCTTCAACCATCCTTCACTGGCATTGAAACCAGAATTTGTTTGATACATTTTGAAATACAATCGCTGCTGACTTACAAAGCATTTTTTCCATTCTTGGGTATTCAGCTTTGTATTTACATAACAAATGACTCGAATAAAATGACAAAATTTAAGATTCAAATCAGCGTTACCATTCATAAAATATTTTTCCTACCAAAATTCTGATTAACGACTACCCAATCTACCATATTTAAAATTTTTCATAAATGTTATATGGATTCGTTGCAAAATTAATATATTAACTATAGTTAACATAAAATTATATATTGCTGCTATAAATTAACCAGAGGAAGAATGTTATTAAATAATAAAACAATCATAAATATATCACACCTAAAATTGTATGCGGATCGATTCATAATTGACCATATCTTACATATAAGATCCATTTCCGAAAAGTACTTTAAAGAGCATAAAACTCTTTTGGTAGTATCCACATGTTGTTGTTAACACGCTGTTATTAACATTGTTTATAAGTATAACAACATGAACTGTTAAAGCTGCTAACATTAAAGTTGTTAAATAATCTAGAAATAGAATATTCTAGTTTAGACCGTTAGATAATTCATGAGACTACTAGAAAATGGCACCGCGTATGTAAATAGTAACAGTGATATCGTAGACGCTGTTAGATTTAACATCAACTATATTAATAAGAGTTGTTACAATTTTTAAACTACTGATCGCTTTTATTTGCAATTAAAAGAATGGATTTTAAAATGAAAAAAAAACGTAACAATATTTATAATAATATAATTCCTTTGCAAACTGTATGAAAACTTTAGGCATGTAACAACATGAATACAAATGTTTATCTTAGTTGAAATACATAAGAACGATGACATACATTTAAATGTTGTCATACTAAGTACATAAGTATAACTAAAAAAAACTTCATACTCAACTAAATGTTTAGAATGTATAAATATATAAGTAGTATAAGTTCAAAGATTCATATTAAAGTACATAGTTACCACCACAGGAGTCAGTCTGACACGCCAGGCGACATAAAACGTGATGTTGTCAACTTGAACATAAAACGAAACGATGGAGAAAAAAAAAAGACAAAAAATCTAAAACATAAAGAGGTGAAATGTAAAAGATTTTGCCCAATTAAGAACATTGAAATGGGCATGATACATTATATGACCATAAACCGGAAGCACAAATATCATGCAAGTGAATTCGTTTAAACCCAGTTTATTGACAGTTTTCTTTACGAATTTTCTTCTCTTTTTTTTTATTTATTTGTTATGGTAGCAAGAGTGTAGATATAAATTTAGGCCATAATATCAATGGTTTCTTAGTGTTTCCATGAAGTTCACGAAATTTATATGTGTGTGCAATATTGAGATTTTATAAGTTTTTTCCTGTGGCTTACGACTAATAAAATTGTAATATTTTTTGTTTTTTTGTAATTCATTGCAGCCTTTGCAACAGAAGCAGTGCAGTAGCAGTAGCAGCACAAACTAAAAACAACAGCCATTAAAGAATATAAAAATAGTTCACGATGCCGTACGAAACAATGCACCATTCACAGCAACACCACCACCACCATCATCAAACATCCACAGCTAACGGCATGTATGACTCCTTAAGTTTACAGCTACGCGATGCTGAAACGCGTCGTTCCGAAATCGAACGAGCACATCAAGTAAGTTGAATAAGAAATACACTTTTACTCCGCTTCCTCTCGCCATAATCATCATCTCATCTCATCTCATCTGTTTATAATTTTCTTTAATTGCATTTTATACAATTGAATTAAATTAATAAGAAATTTCTACCCGAGATAACTGAAACTGTTTCTATTTCTGTTTTTTATTTTTTTTTTATTTTTTTTTTGTGTGTTCGTATTACAACAGGAAACCTTGGCACAAATTCGTAATCTTAGCAGTTCTGGCGGTCGTCAAGATATAGAAGCCATTGAAAATTTACAATCTCGTGCCAGAGAACTAGAGAAAAAGGTTTGTTGTGTTTTATGTTGTTTATAATTAACTAAATAATTATATTTATATATTTCTATACTCTTGTTCTCTACAAATGTTTCTTACATCTTTAATATTTTGTTTATCTCTAGGCTGCTTTGGAAAATGTACACTGCGAGGAATTACAAATTGAATTATCTGCTGCCATGAAAACAAAATCTTCTCGTTCGAGCTGCGAGCAACGACAGAATGTTGCGTCGAGTGCCACAGCTACATCGGGTACCAGTACATCAGTTACCTGGGCGCCCACAATAGGCCATCATGATGATCAGGGTTCCGAAATAGACATTATTATGGCCAAAATTGAACAGGCACGTTTATCTCTAGCTAATGTATGTTATTTTCTTTGTGTGTTTTTCGTCTAAACTCTCGACACGCATTATTAGTGGTCATCTGTGAAAGCTATTTGCATAATGCTGTTAAACAATTCATCATCACCACAATCCCTTCCATGTGAAGAAGATGTTGTAAGACTATAAATGTGGGCATTTAACTAAGGAAATTAGAATAAATTAGGAAATTATGACTGTTGTTACTTTAAGTTTTATCATACTGCATGAAATGTTCGTTATTACACCTTTGAACAATATAGTTGAAGGTTGACATTAAAGATCATGATCAAAATCAACCGTATAGTATTGAAATCTCTAAAATTTTAAATTAATAAGTTTATCTGTTATAAAACTACTGCGAATTGGTTATAATACTAGTTGTCTACACTGAACAACCCCCTGGATAATATCTATAGAACCGTGATAATCTGCCCGCATTCCGACGATGTCCCAAGATAACAGTTTAGTCTACTATATGATTCACAGCATCAGTCGATATATGGGAATTGTATTTCGACTTGTAGGAAATGTAGGAAACACTGAGCTTTATGTGCGTTAAAATCAAACCGGTTTAGTTCAAGCCATCTGGATATTGCAGTGAGGTCACAACTAAGCGAATCTTCCATATTAATTATGGTCATCCGAAGTAGTACTCCGCATTTCAATTCAGAAAAATGTCCTGAGAACAAACCCAATCAATTATTACCTTTATAGTAAGGTCTTAAAAGAAGCGAGATAATTCATCCCGATACCAAACCAGATGAACTTCGAAACCAGGACATCGTGATACTCCCGGTCAAATGGAATGTCCGGTGCTACTACATAAATGTCGATAGAAATCCATTAGGTCTTCAGTACACAGTATGGATCCACTTCGGAATACATATTGTGTAATGGAAAAGTCCAAGCGATTCAAAATAATTAAGGAGGAATAGTTCAACATGCATATCCTGGTCGGAGAGGTCACCATCAAACATTGAAGTGAAATTCCAGCACAACATGAAAGGTAGAAATGATTCCTAATAGGATGAGCCAGCGATTAGGATTTCTTTTTTAAAACAATTCCATGTATTTTTCTAAAAAACTATTCCTACACTATCCGGGCCAGGTGATTTGAGTTCGACTTTGAATTCGAAGAATATTGTTACTTTTTTACCTTTTAAAAAACGGGGTTTATTTCCTTTAAATAAACCGGATACTTTTGATTGCAAATAAAAACACTTTTAGTAGTTTAAAATTGTAAAATTGTCTTTATACACGTTTATCAATTCGCAGAAATGCACACAAATTTTATAATGTACTAACACACATGTACACGACAGTTGATGTTAACTCTAACAACGACAATGATCAACTCACAACTGCAGCCTCTGCCACTATTTATACACGCACTGCCATCTTCATCCGAGTAGTCGAGATCGTTCTTAACGGTCAACTAGTATGTTCGATTTCTAGAGCTTTCGATGTCATTGCCAGCAGCCCCAACATTTAGTGTTGCCATACTTACAAACAATGTCAATGATGGACGTGCCTTCAGGCATGATGAATTCTGCAGGCAGTCGTTACAGACCGTTGAATTCAAATCGTCATTGCACATTCGTAACAATATGCTAGACATAGTACAAGTAACATTAGCTGCCGTAAATACTGAATAACTGCAATCGGGAAGATAGGACTTCAATGAGAAAATGTCCGCAAAAGTTTGGCTTTCTCCTTAGCTTCGGCCTCAAAATGCTTCCCTCTCAGAAACGTTTGAATTAAAATCATGTAGCGATTGCACTTGACAATAAATCAGAAACTCTTGCTGCTCTTTGGGACATCAAGTATTGTGAGACGTATGCCGTATTTATACTTCGCTTTTTTGTAAATTTTCCTTCCCAACATATTCAGTATTTAGTACCTTCTCTATAGCTCCATCTACGTCATCATCGAGAAACCAAACTTTCCAATTCAATCCAAGAAGCTTTCCTAAAAGAAACACAAAACCTCCGGGAGAATGGTTTGTGGATGTCTTAAGGTAGTAATATCGGAATATAGCTGAAATGGTACAATGCCCGAATTCCCTAGGAGGGCAGGAATATCAATAATATATTTATGTGGGTTTGAGGTCATCTCTTCGCCACATATCCGTAGGGATTAGCTGGAAGACATTAAACTGACGTCTTTAAACTTCCAAGTCTCTTAAGTGCACTCCTATACAGAAAACGTTTGGGTGTGATCTGTAAGCAGATTGTGAGTTTCAACCAAATAGTGGAATATGTTTTTTAATATGGTCCTGTTATATATTACAATATGTATTGAATATAATTATTCATTACTGATGGAAGAAGAGCAAATGAATTCGAGAGTAAAATAATCACTGACGGGTCAAGAAGTTCTGTTTTTATACCCTTCACCTTCGTGAGAAGGGTATATATAAATTTGTCATTCCGTTTGTAATTTCCACAATATAATTTTCCGACCCTATAAAGTATATATATTCTGGATCCTTATAGATAGCGGAGTCGATTAAGCCATGTCCGTCTGTCTGTCTGTTGAAATCAACTTTCCGAAGCCCCCAAATAACCTACATACACGAATCATACATCAATATCTCCGGAATCTCGGTTGCTATTTAAAATCGTGAAAATCGGTCCACAAATGGCTGAGATATAAGGAAAAAACTTGTCCTGGTTTTTTCCTTATATCTCAGCCTCGATTTTTTACCTATTTGTTGATCTATATCTGGATTACTAAGTCATTAATATAGACAAAATGGATATCTAATGATAGATATTTCAAAGACCATTGCAACGACGTATATAAGACCATAGTAAGTTGGACCTACAATGGGTCAAAATCGGGAAAAAAATTTTAACCCGAATTTTTTTTTTCACCAAAAGTTTCTTTCGCTAAATATTACAAAAAAATAATTTTAAATTTTAAAATTTAAAAAAAAAAATTTTACATAAAAATTAAAAAAAAAAAAAAATCGATTTTTTTTTTTTTCCAAAAAAATGAAAAATAACAACTGGAAAAAAATAAATTTTGTTTACCTAAAAATATTTAAAATTTTTATTTTGAAGTATAGTTTGGTGATGGGTATATAAGATTCGGTCCAGCCGAATATATCTCTCTTACTTGTTTAAGACACAGACTATAATACCAATAAATTAAAAAAATCTCTAATGTGTTTTTTTTTTTTTTTGCCATCCTACTTAACATTATGTTAGTGGTTAGAAATAGTGTCTTTAGGCACTTTATTAAGTTGGAATTCATCTTATTGGAATCAGGGAAAAGGCTCAATGGCTTATGAACTAACGTTAACATAATATCTTCTCTATCTAATATAGAGTATTAGACAAATCATAAGAAAGGCTTAGATTGAAATAAAACGATTAATCTTCAGATTTATTCTAGCACGTATTTATGGCTATTACTAGTAGATCTGTTGTGGAATATATATTATTGCGAGACCATATTCGCTTACACCAAAGATTTAGTTAGGTCTGCACTAAACTTATTACACTTTCATGCATATAAAACTTGCAAGTCACCTAAATTCTAATCACTCATACTCTATATCCGAGACATTCTGCACTATGACATACTATAGATGATAAATGTACTATATTGTTATTAGACAAAGCATCAGTGTTTGGTATATATTTAAACTTTATAGCATTTAGGGAATTTATAAACAACCAACCAACAGTTTCCCCTCATTGGCACTCATACAGAGACCTGCTAAATCCACAGTAAACTTCAACTATTTCAAATGGTCCTTGTAGAAAAACATGAAATTTCATTAACGGAAACATAAAAAACATAAAAGTTCATGTAGAATAATTAAAATATTCTATTTTATTACTATTTAGGATAATCGAGTTTTGGCCGAATTGGAAAATCCAAGAACATCAGCTGGTCTATCATCCATGCCCACAAGTTCCATATTGAATACCACAAATAGCGAATTTAAAACCATATCAAAATCTGGTAATTTTATGAAATTAATTTGTAATAAGAATATTATATGTAAGTAATATCTTAATTGATTTTGTGTCTCGTTTATTTTACAGAACTTGAAGAAGAACTGAATCGTTATAAGCGTGCAGTACTTGGTGGTAGTAGTGGGATGTCGGGTACGGTGGGCAGTAGTGCCTACACCGGTTACTCGTCCGCTTTAACCTCCACCCTACCAAACGGTGGCGGCGGTGGTGGTAGTGGTACCGGTAATACCGGTGTGGTTTCAAGTCATTCGGGTAACACATCGTCCGGACATGGTCCCGGTCTAACATCCATATCGGCCTTGGTGCCAAATTCAATCGGTGGCATTTCCTCAAGTCTTAGTAGTCATGCTATAACGGCTGCTTCAGCATATGGTGCGGCCGGTAGTGGCGCTGGCTCATCGGCCATTGATAAGCTGTTGAGTGGAACAAGTGGAATCACTGGCATTCCACCATTGCCGGTAAATATTCATACGATGAAGTCTATGCCATCAGCATTAAGTCAGGTAAACTAAAAGAATTCTTAACATTCCACCACAAACAAACAGATATTTTAGAACATGCATCAGTTGATCAATTAAATATTAACAAAAAAAAAAACATATACTACTTACATACGAGTACTTGCTAGAACAAATCACTCGACAATTTATCATTAGTTGAAAAAAAAAAAATATTTAAAAAATTAATAAAAATAACTACAATAGCCTAACATTAACATTGACATAACAGCTAATATTCGTACTAACATTTTATTGTTCTCGTGCAGATTAGTTTCAACGTTCCATGAATTTCATTTGTAAATTGAAACATTTTGATTTTCAGACTTGTATTGGAATTTGAAATAAGGTTTTTGTTAAAATGTTTGCTTAAACTATTTTATTTTCTTTCAAATATATGTTTCTGTTGTTCTTTCTAAATTTAAATATCTTTTTATTTTTGGCTTTTTTGCACGTTTATTTGTTTATTTTTTTTTTTTCTTTTATCTGTCGAATTTCTTTCCCCAAAAGAAAACATATGTTGTCTTCGAATATCTATATCTGATAAATTTTTATCATGATAAACGTCAAAATGGTTGTCAAGATAAAAAATGATCAGGTGTAGTCTCCATTTATTAGTATTATAGCTTCGTTATGACAAAATTGTTAGTGCTTTTGCCCAAACAATTTTGTCTTGACAACAAACGTCATTAATTGTTATGATAAATATTTGTCAACTGTAGACAGGGGGTAAATTTTTGAGACGTTTTTTTTTTTTTTAAATAACAGGCAGTTTTTGTGGGTTTATTTATTATGACGGAAGAATGATAAGGACTTAATACTACCAAATCTGGTAGAGCATAGGAACTTTGATATCATTTTACTTGATAGGGTCCAATGATATTATCGGTTTGGCTGATAGTCTGTATCATTGATGTTTCAGAACTCTGCGGCAATGTATACCAATATTAAACTATCAAACCGTCTTTCTAGCAGAAATGTACGCCAACCTTATTTGCATTAGGGATTGTTTGAGGAGCAGGTCGAGAGTTATGAGATCTTTGAAATCTCTGACTATCAGGTTGCACATAGGGACTTATCATCGTATTAGATATGGTCTGTATCTATGTTATATTATTATATGAAACTTGTGAATACATTAGGTTGGTATTCTGCTTGGTACCTGATAAAAGCTAGGTTATGTTACATAGGTAGCTCGCAAGTTAGCGAATTCACTCGGAGGTCTTGTGGCCCATTGTGATACCCTTAGAGTTACCATTCCCTTATGCTGATATTTTATACATAATGGGAAAATAGTAGTTTCCCTCCCTAATTTCTTGCAATCCCCGTGAGAACCAGCCGCAACCATTTCTAATAAATTTGATCATATTTACTAGTGACTCATCTCTGAGTCCAGATCATGAAAAAGAGCTCTGCCATGATATATACCTGATAAAGAAGTACATGATGAAAAAAAAGAGGTCTGATTGTTTAGCAAATAGGAGAGACTGACGCGTACTTATGTTATTGGAACCCTTCTTTGGTTGTGCCAGATTATAACGGATACTAACGGAATTTAAGAGATGCATTGTGGGGCGAAATTTCATTTACACTTTTTATCTTAATATTATTATTTTTTTTTAGCAACATTTTTAATATGTACTTATTTTAAAAACTTTTAAAACACTTTTATTAATTTTGTCCATGTTTTACTTGTATTTATCAGTTTTTTTAAATCTTTTTGTAATTAAGAACATTTAAATTGAGATTTATTTAATGCTTCGTGTGTGTATTTTCGCTTTGAGTGTTTTTCCCTGTGCAATTTAATTAAAATTTATATTCAATGTTGTTTGCATGTTGTCAAAAAGTTGAAGTTGCATTTGTATGTTTCCAACAATTGCTCTACCTATAAATAAATTTAATTCAAATATGAATTAAGTATTTTAATACTTAATAAAACTAAAACTACATTATTTTTCAAGCTAAACATTTAACAGACATGAAATATATACCCTGTTGAGTTGGGTGACCGCTCTTTTCAGCTCAACTCACTCTATAATGACCATCTCGTTTAGCATACGATCATAAACATTCGTTATATTTTTGTTTCAAATGACAAAATGAACGTGCTTGTGCAGCCCTTTAATGATTACTGAACGAAATATGTGTGTATGAGTGGGTCAGTTTGTAATCTACGATGAATTCTAAGATGGATTACCGAAGAAACCATGGGTCTAAAATCAAAATCGAGCTTCCCATTTTTAACGCGAACATTTTTTTAACCATCCTCGGGTGAAGTTTATTGTTAATCTTATTACGATTTTAATAACCGCTTGGTCGAGAACAAAATTGACCCACTCTAATGTACATTCTACAAAACCGCTCCGTGCTGAGCTGAAAATGCTGAGTACGATGAATGATTCACTTCGCTCAGTTGACTGAATAGTTCAATTGAACTAGGTCATTCATGAACTATACAACTCTAATACCCTGCCTGCTTGAACACAGTTTCAATTTTCATGAATTTGTTGGTCGCATTTACCTCAGAGTGTAGTATCTAAATTTGTCTACTAAGTTACAAAGGAAATATTACGAATTAAATATAAAATCAGCAAATTTTCCCACTTTAGTTTTTTTGTTATTCTAAATTCATTTAATCGAAATTGGAGCAAATTCAACTAAATATAGAATCAGATTATTTGATTTATTAGAATCTGATTATTATTATTGTTAGCCGGTAGTTCAGACAATTCATCAAGGATAGCAGATTCATTTAAAGCTTAATCATCATATAATGTATTGTTACAATAGTCTGGTTATTCCACAATTGTTTTAGGAGGACCATTTCAGATTGGTTAACCCTTTAATCTTATACATATTATAAATTCAGTTTAGGTTAGGTTAGGTACGTAGAAGTGACAGAAATCTTTATACTCAGTTAAGTCTCTGAGCATGCTGAGTGTCCAGTTATTACAGACGTCAACATAGCTACCAACGATCTTATCATCATATAGAACTGTTTGTGCATTACGACTGGGGAGATATAACCCAACGTTAGTATCCAGAATCTAACAACAGCCACGAATATTTCCACTAAATTAAAAACTCCTGATGGTGTATTAAACAGAATAAGGTTGGCATATTTACAACTAACGATTAAGCTTCATAAATAAGAGAAACTGATCAGATCACAAATTTGTCTCGTGTGATTTAATCGGAGGTACTATTTCCAAAGACTCTTTGCTTATCTCCAATACTGAAATTTTATGATAAGAAACTGTAAGAAGTAATAAAACAAATTGCGCTGTTTAAAGTGGTGGAATTTGGTCCATTTGATCTCCTTGAACCTTTTAATACTAAAATGCTTTAAAGTCTACTTTGGAATTTCTCGTCCGCGTACAGAAGAGGGCATATGTGCATTGTTGTAATGTGAGTTGCATTTCATTGTTTTATCAATACTATAATGGAATGGTTTCTGATCAAATTAGAGAACTTGAGATCATCACAGAGAAAAATTGTTCTTCGGCCGAAATGTTCGTAGTCCCTACAGAAGTCTTCTCTGCCAGTTACAAAATAGGAAAGTTTAGATATAATATATACTCTACCATCACTTCCTTCCTCCCATTACTTATTTTCCTAGTACTAATACAATTAAAAGGGGCTACACCTAAGTGCCGTTACAACCAGAATGTTAGATATTTGTAGGGTTCTATATCACCACAGATATACTATAGGTTAGTTTAGGTAATTAGGCAGCCGTCCAAAAAATGAAGGAAATCTATAGATTGAGTAAGAATGAAGTTTGCAAGAGAAATATATAGGTAGAAATTGGAGGAGTAAGAGGAGAAGAATTTAAGAATTCAAGGAATTCAACTAATGCAGACCATCATTGGACAGTTGCTGGGTCACTATGAGGTGCAATTTCTAAGTTCGGTCTAATCAACCAACTGCTTTCCCCAATAACGGCGTCTATGCACCTTAATTTGTTTCCAGATAATCCGGAGAGATTACTGAAGGCCTGGCACGTATATCACCCAGTGCCGGACAATTACAAAAGAAGTGTTGGATATACTATCACTACCCAGCCGTTCTGGATGACTGTCTGCAACTAATGATTTTAAATATCATTTAAGGAGACCACTATTTACATAAAAAACCACGTGCCTAGTTATTTTAACATGTGTGTGTCCTAAGCTGACCCCTACATAGTTTCAAAATATACAGTTTAATAGCTGGTTCGAACTTGTCAACGCATTGTCTTCACATACCGGTTACATATAAGGAGTGAGATTGAAACATTCTTAACATACATATATGTTAATAAAAAAAATATTTTTATAGTTTTAATCACTAGTGATGGAATTTTGAACCTTTTTCGAAAACCCTTCCATTAACGTTTTTATAGTGCTTTCTCTCATTTTGCTCGAACACACTTTTGGACACCTCTTTTGTGCTCTTCAATTCTCTTTTAATAAGAGCCCAATATCTCTCCACTGGCCTTAGCTCCGGGCAGTTTGGAGGATTTGCCTCTCTTGGTACAAATACCACATTATTGTTCTTGTAACACTCAAGGGCTTGTTTACCATAGTGACAGGATGCAAAGTCAGGCCAAAAATAAGTGGACACATTATGAAGTCTTATGAATGGAAGCATCCTTTTTTGTAAACATTCCTTGATGTAAATTTCGTTATTTATAGAGCCCGTTGTAACAATTGATTGGCTTCATTTGTCGCAACTGCATATTGCTTGCCATACCAAGAACTTTTTGGGAAATTTTGTCTGCTTTTGGGCCCTAAACTTTTCTTCAACATTACCTCGAGCATCAGCAACATAAAATTGTTCACCAGGAAGTTGCGAAAAATCTGCCAGAACATACGTTTCGTTATCCATTACGCAGCAAGAATATTTTTTTATAAAACTTGACTTCAATTTCAGTGCTCTTTCTTTGACCCCTAAATTTTTAGCAGAGTTCCTGTCAGGAACTTTTTGAGCCTTGTATATTTTTAAGCCCGCATTGGCTTTAACTTTTCGTACCAAATAGTTCGAGTACTGACCTAACCGGGCTTCTTTACTACCGGAGGTGTTGGGAGCTCTTTTGAAAATGCTTTATATTTTTTGGCTTTAGAAACATCATGTGGACCATTCCTTCTAGCTGAAACAGGTTTTCTATCAACGGATAAGTTCTTCCGGTACTGTTGAATAACATTGGAAACAGTTTGACGGCAGACCTTTGAATGCTTGGCCAAATTTTTGTAGGACCAAGTTGAGTTTTGTGGAAAATATTTAATAATTTTAGTACGCACTTATTTCTGGTCACTCATTTTAATCACATTAACTACAAATGAATATAATTGACATTAAACATAATAACTGACATGTTTAACAAAGGTAACTTGATCAAAAAAAGATCAAATAATACTTGGGTTAATAGTTTTAATGAAAAACGTGTGTTATAAATTTTACGATCTCACTCCTTAGTCAGTTACCTTACTCGCTACCAAACTGGTTACTTGATTAGCTACATAACTAGTTATTTAAGCGGAAGCTAATTTACCTAAAATAGTCAATTAAAAATAAATCTCCTAGAAAGTCCAATAACCTATTGCTTGTAATCCGAAGCTTTAATCCGACTACTCTTCAATAGATTACTTCTGGTGAGTAAAATAACTACTTTCTAAAGTACAGTACAAAATATACGTTTAAACTGACTACACTCTAGGTCACTTAGAGACACTAAAGTGACAATTCACTTTACGCTATGTTACATTGGATGCCAGTGTACTTAAGCAAAAAGAAAATAAAATAAACTGTAAGAGATTTATATCAACACAATTTGTACAAAACCAGTTTGTACGAATCACTCACAAACAAGTGCAAACAAGTAAACGTTTAAATGACAACTCTCTAGATTACTTAGAAACACTTAAGTGACAATTGTATTTACTCTAGATTACATGTGATGTATAAAGTAACCAAATGACTTCTATATGCACTACAAAGAGCACATACTTGTCAAATGATCCAAAATATATAAACTGGAATCTGCTAGTGTTCAGACATTAGTGACAATTACTGTCTCTAACGGATGCATTTGCTACTTGTAAAACTGCTGGATAGAGTGGTTTTTTATATTAAAATTTTTTGAAAATTCGAGGAGTTCTGTTGGATTATTATGACACTTGGTATCAGGCGCGGATCCAGGTCAACCATTTGGGGTGGAAAAAGCAAAATTTGTTCTACATTTTTCTTTTTTGTATAAAAACTTTTTTGCTTTGGGGGGGGGGGGGGGGTGTATTCCTTCTTCACCCCCTCTGGATCCGCTTGGTATACTAGTCAAAGTTTGAAAATTTTAGTCAAAGCGGATAATGTTATCCACTAATCATAATTAACACAGAATTATCTTTCCAAAATTACATAAAAGTAAAAATGGTGAAAAATTTCTGTTTTATTTAAGATTTCTCTGTTCCGGCCACATGTAAAGCTAAATGTATGAAGAAATTTTAATAGTTTAGGGAAATTCCATATTATAATACAGATATCACCTTCACAAGATTCCTTACAGTTCAGATAAGTATGAATTTTTATCCAGATAGGATAACGATTGTCCATTCCCAAAGGCAGTCAAAAATAGTAAATTATGATTGTACGACTTCAATATTACACTTTCAAATTTGTTAAAATGTATAAAGCGAGTTCTTAAAATTTAAGAAGTCTTCTTTACAATTTTTTAAGGATATTAAGAGAATAAGAACCGAAAAGAATTTTGAAATACCTGCAATCTGAACTATAAGGATTTCGAGAAAGACTGCAAATGTTTTGAATATTTGGGATTTTTCATTAAAATACGGAGAAATGTTATGTATTTATTTATTTCTCTAAAGTTTTATCAAAATATTTTAATAAATACATAATAATTGGAATAGTTTTTATGATATTGTTACGTTTTTACCTTTTAAAAACGTGGGTTTATTTCCTTTAAATAAACTGGATACTTTTGATTGCAAATAAAAGCAGTTTTAGTAGTTTAAAATTGTAACAACTCTTTATTTATTTAGAATGTACAACAACAACAGAATTAAATAGGCACTCAGTGTCTTTATACACACGCCATCTATCGGGAATCTTCTACAATGCTCTTAACGGACATACTAGTACATTCGATTTCTAGAGCTTTTCGATGTCATTGCCAGCAGCCCAAACATTTAGTGTTGCCATACTTACAAACAATGTCAATGATGGAGGTGCCTTCAAACATGATGAATGCTGCAGGCAGTCGTTACAGTCCGTTGAATTCAAATCGTCATTGCACATTCGTAACAATATATTTCAAATATTAGAAAAATTACCTGTAAATTCTTATTTTTTTTTACTAAAACTGAGTTTTTCATAAATTATTAAAGTTTTAATATCAGACTCGACAAAATGCTGGGAGAAATTGACATAATTATTTTTGGCATTTACTCACGCATATGACCTTAATAAAATTGTAGAGCGAATTTTGTAAATTTCTAGAATTAGTTTAACAAAATGTTAAATATGTATATTGAAAATGGTTTAAACAATTTTACCATTCTTGGTTACAAATGAGAATGGATTAACATTATCCTAGCTAGACAAAAATGTTTTATGAATCTAAGAAGCATGGGAAACGTTCTCTGCATTTTTTCAATACTTGTGGCCTTAGAAACATATATAAGGGTCGCTCATTTACGTTTCTTACAATTTTGGAGCATTAGTCACTCTCTCCAATATCTTGCGTAGTTTTTATTTCAGACGAAGAACTGAATTTGGGAATTATATGGAATCGGTGTTTTCAAAAATTCTTCTACATCGTTATTTGGTATAGTTATCTGATAAATTATTTTCAGTGTAGTAACTATTAGTAAATAGATAATATGGTTTCCCAAAGATGCTAGATTTAACTTAATGGCTTTTAAATTGATTTGATAAAAATTAATTTTTTACGTTTAAACGCTTTTTGCATGTTTCGATTTTTCTTTTGAACAAACTCAAAACCAAAAGTTTTTTGTTTAGTTTCCGTTTTTGCATTTGAGATTTGAAAATGTATGTTTGATTGATTGATATTGATATTCCTAAAAAAAGATCTCATCATCTCGTTACAAAAAAAAATCATGAGCTTTGTATTGTGTCATTATAAAAGTTTAACTGTCATCTGCTTCTCTGAAACTGAACTGTCAAAAATAACAGCAAATAAAAAAAAAGTAAACAACAATATAATATTAAAAATAATCGTAATTTACATAAGTTGTCATCAGTTTTCGTTGTACTACTATAACAGATAGTTATTTTGTAAATTCATTATTAATCTTGTACAAACAAAAAAAAAAAAAAAAAGTTTTAACAAAAAGCAATAATGAATAAAAAACTTAAAAAAGAATTTCAATTTGATTTCTCTTTTTTCCATTTGTTTTTTATCTATATGTGCTGTCATTTTGTTCTCTCTTTTTTTTATCTATTTCTCTCTCTATCTTTCTGTAACTTTACTTACAAACAACGCGTATGAATGATGATGATGATGATGATGGGGTGGAATAATAATTTTCATACTCGTTTTCTCTACTAACTTGAAACTACTTATTTCAACCATGTATAAACTGTTGTAAACATTTAATTTTCCTTGACAAACATAAAAAATATATAATTTATATTTGTTAACAAAAACATACAACAATACTAAATAATTAAAACTGTTTTTTTTGTCCAATATTCTCTCTCTCTATATATATATGTATATATAAATGTACATATACTTTTATAATATAATATATATTATTATGTGTGTGTGCGTGTGTATTTGTCTATATATTATTAATAATAATAATAAAAATTATAATAATAACAATAATAATCTCAACAAAATACCATTAACCTTTATGTGTGTATATGTATGCGTGTCTACTAAAAATTTAACAAAAAAAACAAACAAACACAACCTAAATTAAATTAAATATAAACAAAACCAAACAAAAAACAACTGTAAAAATCCCCAACCAAAACAATTAAAATACAATTTGAATAACAAAAAAAAAAAAAACTACTACTACTAATAACAACATCAACAAAAACAACAATTTGATTTAATACTGAATTGTGTAAAAAATCATTATTAACTGCCTTAAAATATACTATACTTTCTTGCTATATAATGTTTTTTTTTTTAAATTCACAATGTTTGAATGAATGATGAATAATAGCGTGGCACAATACAACTATACAATTTACAGAGCACAACTATGCCTATACTCTCGCTGAACTCGCATAATATACCAACGGGCACCAGCAGCTACTCGGCACTCGGTTTAAGTGGCACGGGGGCAGGTGCTGGCGTACCGCCATTGGGTGCCTCTTTGACCCATCCCACCTTAGGCCTGGATACCGGCACACTGTTGGGTACGGCTGGCTTATCTGGTCTGGGCACCGGCCTGGCTGGCACGGCTTCGCTTTACGGTTTGGGTTCCGGTGTTGGTGGCATTGGCGGCATTGGCGCTGGTTTGCCAAGCTCCTATGGTCCTCCTCCTCCCTCGTATCTGGACATTGGTTCAACCGCCTCGTATCCATTCACATCGGCCGCCATACGTAATGCTACGAAAATGAAAATGTTAGATGAGATCGATATACCGTTGACGCGCTTTGGCAATCGTAGTTCACCTTGCTCACCGATTCCACCCAGTACCTGGGGCCTCGATGAATTTCCCGACAGCATGAGCGCATCAATGATGCACAGTCGCGGTGGCTTAGCTTTAGGACACATGGACATGGAATGTAAGTACTGTAAGTTGAGATATGATTGGAAAAGAAATTATTATTGAATTTGGCTAGTGAAAGTGAAGTTTAATTATCCCCTCCTTGTATGAATTCCTCCAACAAACCACCCGCTTGTAAACTTTAATGGCTTTTTATTCTTTAGCTCGCAATCACAACCTAAATGGAGTGAGTGAACCACAAGTTGATATGTTGGATATACCGGGCAAGGGACGTTGTTGTGTATTCATCGCCCGTTTTCCTTACGATCCACCAGAGTAAGTATGTTTCAATTAAAAAACATTAGAGTATCTGTTAAAAAATAGGTTGTGTATCAAATCAGGTTGATCATTAAATCTTTAACGGAAATCCTTTGATTTAATATTTATTCTATGTAATCCAACGTTGGGAAATATATTCTGTTTCATATCCTTATAAAAAGTTGGAACAACACAAGGGAATATTCCTGATAAAGTGAAGTGATACTTCGTGTTATTGGAAAGTCAAGGCTCAAATTCCATCCATTTGTTAATTTTTTCAGCAAAAATAAGTTCCATGTAAAAAGAAATCTCAAAACGATGCACAGTGGGGCAGAATCAAAATTTTTTGGAAATAAATCTGGCATTTCTAAACGGATGGTCCGATCGGGACAAAATTTGACCTGGAGCATTTGTAGGGTCCATTTTAATAACTTAAACTTAAATACTCCTTGGTTAACCCCACGTCAAATTTTATCCCGATCGGGCCATCCGCTTAGTAATGCCAGATTTATTTCCAAAAAAATTTTGATTCTGCACCACTGTGCGATGTCTTATTACATGGAATGTCTTATAAATATCGATATCGAAGCAAAATTTTAGAAAGATCTGTTGTATGTATGCAAATATCATACTACTAGACTTTGTGACGAGCAGTGCATAATTGGTCAAAACTCCCATATAAAATCCATTTCCGAGAATAACTTTATAACCTAGGGACGGTCTTAGGGGGTGAAAATTTCTCGATGTTGAAAATGTTCAAAAGCAAAATAATTTCAGTACAAAATGTCCTTCAGTTTTTATACAAAATTCACAACAATCGGTGCCCGTATTATATTGCTGGTGGGTATAAAAGATTCGGCACAGCCGAATATAACACTCTTTCTTGTTATCTCTGTAAATGTTGAAATTCAACATGATTTCATTTGCATTTATGAATTTTTTATAATTTTCATTCACAATACATATTTAAATCTCTACTAAACTTGTTTAACTCTGCTCTACTTTACAAGAATCCTTCTGGAAGTTTGTAATCTAATAAAATATAAGAGGGTGAAATAACAGAAAAGGTTAGGTTAGGTTCCATGGGCAGCCGCTCCTCAAGCAGCTCACTTGGGTCCATTCAAATCTGATGCCATTGTGATAACCAAGGGGTAGACAGCAGGGTATTTACAATACTTCCGTTGCCACTAGGTTAAACTAGCCAGATTCCCGGATGAAGGAGTAGATTCGTCTAAGATTCATCCTTGATAGCTCATCCAAGCATGATAGGAATGGTGATCCGAGGATGCGTTCCCTTAGGTTTGTCAGAGCCGGGCATTGTCAGAAAAGGTGATACACAGTCTCTTCCTCTTCTTCATTATGGCAGCTTCTACAGTAATCATTGTACCATAAGCCCATTTTTCTAGCGTATGCCCCAATTAAACAGTGGAGACAATTAGCCTTATTTGCTCACGACGGTAATCCACAAGTAGATTCGTCCTGTTGGCATCATATACGGGCCAGGTCGACCTCGCTGTAGCACAGGAAGGTTCATTAGTCCACCTGTTTTGTGCAGTCTCATATAGTTTCTGCTGACCATCCATCTTGCATTTAACAAGGGAAATACCAGAAAAGTGGTCAATCGCCTCCTCACTCATCATCGCACCCCTTTTGGCCAAAGCGTCTGCTTTACAATTACCCTGATTTCCATCGTGTCCAGGGACCCATATAAGCGTTATCCTAGAATGTCTCGCTATCTCATTTAGGGATACCCGGCATTACTCGCTTAATCTAGATGTCGTGAGGACACCCGCTATTCCGTTAACGGCAGCCTTGCTGTCAGTAAATATACATATATCACCAGATATTCGATAATACCTCAGCCATTGGATGCACGTTTAATGGCGGTAATTTCCGCCTGTAGAGCATTACTGAAGTCAGGTAGCCTAAAGAAGGATTTAATCCTAAAGTTTTCAATATAGAAACTTCCACCGACCCTGTTTCCCCTATTAGAGACGTCAGTGTATATCCTTATGACATCATCAGGGGAAGGAGTTCCCTATGGCATAAATCCCTATTCGGAATCATGATATGGAAATGCCTATCGAAAAAAGGTTTTGCGATGCGGTAATCGACATTACCATGTATGTGCCCATAGTAATTCAGTATCCTAGAATATCCAAGGTCCTTACCAGATCACGAACATCCAGAATTTAGCCTCACAGCTGAGTTGAGAGCCATTTGTATCACAATCAAATCCATTGGTAACCAGTTTAAGGTAGTAAAAAGTGTCTTAGAGGAAGTACACCTTATAGCGCCCGTGATCAGTATCGCTACAGTCCGTAGTACCCGTTCGACGGCCTTCCGGTGAGAAAAGCTAAACATTAAATTTAAATATGCAGTATGGGAACAATTTCCTGTTTTACATGTATTGGAACAAAGCTTATGAGTTTCTTTATCATTTAATTTTGACTAAATTCAATATAAGAATGAAGTTGTTATTCGAGTATTGGTTTATAACATGAAAAGTGAGAATTTTTCTTTTCTAAATACATTTTTTTGAAGCCCCCCATAAAATTAGGCTAAATCTCAATTTATATATTTATTTTAATTGTAATCTATTTTCTTCAATCCACTTTTAAGCAGAGATGCTGAAGGCGAGCTGTCGTTATGTGCGGGGGATTATCTTTTAGTATGGACCAGTGGTGAACCACAAGGCGGTTATTTAGATGCCGAATTATTAGATGGTAGACGTGGCCTGGTGCCAGCTTCATTTGTACAGCGTTTAATAGGTGAAGTATACACTTAAACTAATTCATGCAATGAAGTTATAAATAAATAAATAAATAAATGAATCGCATTGTTTGTGCAGGTGATGATCTTTTGGAATTTCATCAAGCCGTCTTGTCCACTTTACGAGATGCCGAAGATGGTTCGATGCAATGTGATTCGACATCATTGCCCTCATTACCACCGCACAATCCATTGCTCACCCACACCCAAGAGGATTTAGCTAGATTAAGTGAAACTCATACTGATTTGGAACACGATCAAGATGATATTAGTGATAATGGTAAGATATTAATGGGCAATGGAAACATTCTTTTTGGGAAAACAAACTTTTATTAATGTTTTAATTTTTCTTAAACATTTTGAACGTGATTTTTTGTGTTTTATTTACAATAATACTTAATACTTACATACATATTTTAAAAGTAAGCATGTTATTTGTTTTTTGAATTTGTATTTTTTTTTACACACAAGTGCATTATAGGCTTGAAAGCCTTGAAAGCTAGATTTTTCATAACATCTGAGTAGTTTTGTATTCAAGAATTAAGTAATAGTTTTTTAAAATAAAACTTGTGGTTTTATGTTATTTTAATGTTGCCTTGCAAACAGTTCCAGCACCAAAGCATTTGACATTGGAGAGACAACTGAATAAAAGTGTTTTAATTGGATGGTCGCCACCTGAACCCCTGGGCTATAATTTGATTGACAGTTATCATGTCTATGTCGACGGAGTGCTCAAAGTTACTGTTAAAGCAAATGAACGCACACGTGCTCTAATCGAGGGCGTGGACTCGAATAGAGTAAGTCAATTATTTTTGTGATTTCCTTAATAAATAGATGTTATTAATTACTATTGTCTCTTTTATGGCCATCTAGCCTCATCGCATTAGCGTACGTAGTGTTGCACAAAATCGCCAACAATCTCGAGATGCTGCTTGTACCATGATTATTGGTCGTGACACTTCACACTTGGGTCCATCATCTGTACGTGCTACGCATATAACGTGTTCATCGGCTGTCATTACATGGCTGCCAGCAAATTCAAATCATCAGCATGTAGTTTGTGTAAATAATGTCGAAGTACGCACCGTTAAGCCGGGTGTCTATCGCCACACTATAACCGGTTTGGCTCCCAGTACTCAGTACCGTGTAACCGTACGAGCCAAACATTTGCGAGCACCTGGCGGTCACCAGCCACCGGGCCGTCCTCAAGAGGAGGCGCCCGGAGCGTATGCTGATTTCCGTACCCTCACAAAAGGGTTGCCTGATCCTCCACAGGTCAGTTACTTGAAAAATCACCTTAATGTAAACTCTGCTTAAATACATATTAAATAATATTTTTTATTGTTTTTGAACAGGATATACAACTTGAGGCTGGTCCTCAGGATGGTACCATTCTTGTGACATGGCAGCCAGTTAATAGGCCCACCTCATCGGGGCCTGTAACCGGCTATTCTGTGTACGCGGATGGTAAAAAGGTAACCGATATAAATTCACCTACGGGAGATCATGCGCTCATCGATATTGGTAAATTGGGTACATTCAATCCCAGAGCCGTAACTATACGTACTAAATCCCGAGAAGCACAATCGGCCGATAGTGCACCCATATTAATACCAAGTAATTTACACTTGTCCCCCATTATATGTAGTATACCAAACTTTATATTTGTTATCATTTTTATCCAGATTCTGTTCGTAGTGCTGTAGGTAGAAGGGGACCAAATCAAATGGGTATGGGCATGGGCCAACACTTACCCCAAGGACCTCACGGTCCTATGGGCATGCAACAACAGCCACAACATATGATGGGCCATCAGGATCCCAATCAGTATGACCCTAATCAAATGCAACAACAACAACAGCCGGGCATGCAACAACAACCCGGCATGCAGCAGCAACAAACCGGTCAACAGCAACAAGGCCAGCAGGGCCAACAGGTATGTGTCGTATTACCCAGTCTACAAACATCTATAAATTTTATTATTTTTAAAAATACATACATTTCTCTCTACCAGTTCAAAATATACTTACAACTCCTTTTTTTTAATTTTGGATTTTTGTTTCAAGTGTTCATTCAATATACACTGTAAAATATTCTTTCTACTAACTTTTAACAGTCTCTAACAAAACAAAACAATACAACAATTGTTCCTTTTGTTTACATTTCTTTACTAAAATAAAACTATCACTTGTTTTACTTTTACATTATTCTGCCAACTCTGTACATAAACAAATACACTGTAAAAAAAAAACTTTCTTAAACAGAAAACAACACACATACGTTGCGTCCAAAAGAATGTCAAATGTCTTTTCTAACAATTAAAAAAAACACACATACACATCTTCCTCCTCTGTACAACAAATATGTTAATTTATTTTGCTTGCACCTTCTTATGAAATTCTTTCCGTTTTCAAATATACTTAAAAACTACACTCAACTTTTTTTTCTCTGTAAACGTTTAAGTTCCAGATGATTTCATTTGCATTTATGGGTTTTTTATTATTTTCATTCACAACATTTAAAACTCTACTAAACTTTTTCTACTCTGCTCTACTCTACTCTATTTTACTCTTTGCAAGAATCCTTCTGAAAGTTTTTAATCAATTAAAAATTAAAGAGATCGAGAACAGAAAAATTAAAGAAATTTTGAAATTTGATTAGACAAACTGTGATATTTTATAAAAAGATTTGCATTAAAAGAACGAAAAAGCTTGGTTGTGGCTCTTTAAATAAATTCGATATCCTCAAGTTTTAATTCTCTCTATTTGTGAAGTCGATTAGAATATAAAATCATTTGCCGCATTCAGTTACTTAAGTATATGATCATCTCTCTATAGTTTTAAGTAAAAAGGAAAATTGATAAATCGATCGATTGTTGTTGTTATAAAAGGTCTTCGGAAGTACTTCGCTGAAGAAAATACTTCCCGTTGGTCGAGAGAGACTCGGGGAAATTGGGAGCAATGATTAATTGTCGATCTATAAGTTACTTAAGTATATGATCATCTCTCTATAGTTTTAAATAAACAGGAAAATTGATAAATCGATCGATAGTTGTTGTTATAAGAGGTCGTCGGAAGTTCTTCGCTGAGGAAAATACTTCCTGTTGGACGAGAGAGATTCGGGGAAATTGGAAGCAATGATTAATTGTCGTTCTATAAGTCTATATACTAAATATACTCAACACCAATTTAGTAGTATGTATCATTAATAGTTGAAGGTAATAGAATTTCAATAATATATGCACATGGCAAATAATTTACGAAAAAGACGTAACCGCTAAATAAAATATATTTTAATTCATTTATATATTTCAAAAACTCCTTTTACTTGGGACAATTC